>OU612045.1:97730902-98930902 GCA_914767935.1 Coremacera marginata
AGAAGGGGACGAGCCAGCGAGGAGTGAAACCCACATGTTCCGCGGTCAGCGAGAAGTGAAGTAAGATTCGTTCCTCAGCACAACTGACCGGAGCTGCTGTAAAGAGCACAAGTGAATTGTGGGACTATGTTATTTGTTTTTGTTGTGGTTATTTTTAGATTTTAATAGTATTTGTTTTTGTGGTTGGCATTGTTTTTGCACGGAAAATGGCAACAGCGCAGCCGAGCTTGGAAAATTGGAATTGCAATTTTTGCAAAAATTTACATTTTTTCAAATGTTTGCCACTTGCATGAGCCGATCTCGTGGTCGTGGGTTCGAATCCCACGACAGACATACATTTTTTTTTTATTCTTTATTATTTTTTAGAATTATATATTTTTTATGAGCCGAAATTCCATACAAAAAAAATGTACTTCATTCAGTTTTCGAAACATAATATTTTTATTAAACTTTTATATCCTAACTTTCAATAAACTAACATAACATTCTAACATATAAATCAGGTTTAATAATAATAATAATAATAATAATAATAATAATAATAATAATAATATTAATAATAATAATAATAATAATAATAATAATAATAATAATAATAATAATAATAATAATAATAACAATAATAATAATAATAATAATAATAATAATAATAATAATAATAATAATAATAATAATAATAATAATAATAATAATAATAATAATAATAATAATAATAATAATAATAATAATAATAATAATAATAATAATAATAATAATAATAATAATAATAATAATAATAATAATAATAATAATAATAATAATAATAATAATAATAATAATAATAATAATAATAATAATAACATTAATAATTATAATAATAATAATAATTATAATAATAATAATAATAATAAAAATAATAATAATAATAATAATAATAATAATAATAATAATAATAATAATAATAATAATAATAATAATAATAATAATAATAAAAATAATAATAATAATAATAATAATAATAATAATAATAATAATAATAATAATAATAATAATAATAATAATAATAATAATAATAATAATAATAATAATAATAATAATAATAATAATAATAATAATAATAATAATAATAATAATAATAATAATAATAATAATAATAATAATAATAATAATAATAATAATAATAATAATAATAATAATAATAATAATAATAATAATAATAATAATAATAATAATAATAATAATAATAATAATAATAATAATAATAATAATTATAATAATAATAATAAAAATAATAATAATAATAATAATAATAATAATAATAATAATAATAATAATAATAATAATAATAATACTAATAATAATAATAATAATAATAAAAATAATAATAATAATAATAATAATAATAATAATAATAATAATAATAATAATAATAATAATAATAATAATAATAATAATAAAAATAATAATAATAATAATAATAATAATAATAATAATAATAATAATAACAAAAATAATAATAATAATAATAATAATAATAATAATAATAATAATAATAATAATAATAATAATAATAATAATAATAATAATAATAATAATAATAATAATAATAATAATAATAATAATAATAATAATAATAAAATAATAATAATAATAATAATAATAATAATAATAATAATAATAATAATAATAATAATAATAATAATAATAATAATAATAATAACAATAATAATAATAATAATAATAATAATAATAATAATAATAATAATAATAATAATAATAATAATAATAATAATAATAATAATAATAATAATAATAATAATAATAATAATAATAATAATAATAATAATAATAATAATAATAATAATAATAATAATAATAATAATAATAATAATAATAATAATAATAATAATAATAAATATATAGTCATGTTCAGATAAAATGGAGTCCACCTCGCGCGGAATGGGGAGGGGAAATAGGCGTGGGAATTATAATGATAAAAATGTAATAAATAACAACAAATATTATTTAATGAATTTATTTCCTTTTTACCCTCCCCTCCCCTCCGCGCCCAACGATTAAAAAACCTTAAATGGGTATATTAATTTTGTTACTAAAAACCACGCTAACCTTCCATACAAAGTGAGTTTATCAAAACGGTAAAATCCCTTAGAGTTCCACAAAATATAATAAAAGGACTTGAAATTTTAAAAAATTAATAAAAAAAGTAATAAAAGGACTTGAAATTGTGCAAATGAGCCTATAATATTAAAGATATGTTCAGAGTATGAAATTCAACCAAAGCGAATGAAAACCACGCCTACCTCCTATACAAAGTGACTTTGCCAAAAAGGTAAAAATACTTCTAATTTCAAAGAAAACAATATATGGACTTGAAATTTTGCAAATGAGCTCTGAGTATGAAATTCAACAAAGTCAGGTGAAAACCACGCCTAAGTCCCGTACAAAGTGACTTTATCAAATCGATTTTCTTAATCGAAAATAATTTCTTACTAGTTAATAATTGTTTTAAGCTGCATCCGTATAAACCGCAAATATAAATTAAAAAAATCTGAATGCTTATATATATTAAAATAATTTCAAATATTCTATAACAATTCTTAAAAAATACATGAGTGCAGACTTTTTAGCTATTGAATTAAATATTAAGTTTACGTTTTATTTTTTCCAAATATTGATTCATTTTTTTGCACAGACTAGAAAAATATAAAAATTGACCTTTTCCTTATCCGTATGCACACGATTTGCTTTCAACAAAAAGTTAAACAAGCTAAAAATTCTATTTTGCTCGCAACAACAAAATGTATGGCAGCTATCGTATGCTCAGTGGTGGTAGTTATGAAAACACGAAGTGACGATCGTTGAAATGAGAAGAGCGAACAAAAAATAAATGAGAATGTGGGAGCCATTGAATTATATGTCGATATTCACGCATTTTATGGCAATTTGAGTCCTCTATCTATTGTATGCTCAGTGATTATAGCTTGCTACCTTTTCCCATACCTCAGGATCCTTTGTTAAGAAATCCGTTGGAATGAAAAATCTTATAAAAAAAAGTTTAGCTTTTCACGAAATAAAACCAGATATGTTTTTATCGATGTACGAATTTATGTTGTCCGGAACAATTGTAAATTTCTTGGCGTCACTATCATTATATTTATCCAAAGCGATGACCATACGTTTTTTTTCCTCACAGGAAATACTCAAAAAAAGACAGCGCCACAGTTTCTGGTGCTAAATACCACAAATGGTTAAAAAATTTACGTAGTAATTGATGGCTAACATTTTCAACAATTTCTCTATAAGCATATAGATTTTGTAACAATGTAAATTCTTGTCTAGGGGCCTCTGAAGCAACTGGAGCTTGTATCCATACTTTTAAATAGACTTTTGTAATAAATATACAAATATCCCTGATTCCATTCTGTTCACGCTTATTTAATGCAAACTCGTTTCGGAATAAAAATATTTTTAAGCAATATATGGCCTTAGCCATCCATCGGGAGTGATGAAACGCTCCTGGCTTACGAAAAGAAAAGTGTGGAACCGTTTCACCAAGAAAAACTATGACCAGTTGAAGAAGTTCTTTATAGTCGTCTCGAGGTTGCTTTCTTGCAAACTTTGTAGTAAAAATTCGATTATCTCAGATGCATTATCAAGCCTTTCCTTAACGAATTCATCTTTAATGCTGGATTTAAAGTTCATTTTATTAATTTGAACAGTAACTGCCCAATCCAATAAAGTCCCAATGAACAGTAACTGCAGTGACCTCTTTTCTTGAAATTTATTGCGAATTATTTGACCTGTTTCAACACGAACCTGTGAACGACATCGATGGATAGAAGACGAGTTTGTTACTAGCTCATTTACATCTTGTTTTAGAGAGCAGTGGCTATAAGTATTCTAACTGCGTTACGGTCACTTATTTTGCATTTATAAAAAACTGAGACAAGTTCCGGTGTTTAAAGTTGTTAATGATTCGAAGCCGTCGAGGTCTTCTGCAAATATTGACAAAAAAAAAAATAGGTATAGTATATATATCTAGCCACTTATTAATATGAACCATAAAGGAGCCAAGAATATCTACGAAGATTTTTTTTTTTACCGCGAAGAAAATTTGAAAGAAAACTATTCAAATTTCATTTTAAAATCCTTCCTGCTCGTATTTCATTTAAAATTTATAATTTTCGATTTCCTTGTTTAAATATAAAATTGCACATTATTATTCTAAAACTGCTGCAATAACATTTAAGAGTTATCGAACAAGTATTTTTTTAAACATAAAGAACTATAAATTAAAAACTCTTACGGATTAAAATACATTTACTTTTAAATCGAAAATATGTAAATTAAAGATGAAAGTAAAAGAACTTCTCAGAGATGGTGGTAAAGCACTAAATTTTCAGATTCAGCTAACATGTACTGATAGTGTAAACTTAGTCACTACTTCTATTGGTGTTTACTGATGAATTGAAAAATATAAGCCTCTTATATTTTAGTGATAGTGATAGTGGAAAATTGTTCACTAAACTTCATATAAGAATAGTGGAAAAAAAAAATTGTACAGCTACTAAAATGAAAGTTTTCACTTAGTTGAAAGAAACGTCAACAGTTTATTTTTAGAATTAAGTATTTAAATATAAGAAAAAAAAAGAAGCTAACAATTATTCGATTTAAGCAAAACAAGCTATTCGAAATTAGAATCGATGGCTAAAATATTTTCAAAACCAGTAATATTTGAAAGTTGAATGTAACATTTTTAATTGCAGCTTTCCAATTTTACACTATTTGAGTGTAGTGCAGACTTAGTCGCTACCACTAAATTTAGTTATAGTGCTAAGAAATGACACTATCACTAAAGTCTCTAGTTTCAAGAGATGTTTCGCTATCACTAAGCTGGTAAAAAAATATTGAAAAATATAAGTTTTTGTAAACTTATTCAGTGCTAGTGAAATGATTAGTGCACTCAGCATTTAGTGCACTACACCCTCCCCCTCCCAACTCTGTTTAAAACTACAACGTTTATTTTATGAAATAGACATGACATGAATTTTTTAAATAAATTATGTAACTTATTTTAAAAGTTTTCAACTTGCACAAAATATTTTATATCTATATAAAATAATTATTCACCTTGCAAACTTGCTGCATGCTCGTCATGTCTGCGTTTTTCTGCTTCTCGTCGGAAAACTAGCTTCCTTTCTTTCTTAAGTAAGGCGAAATCACTACCAATCATAGATCCGGGTCGCCCTTTTTTTCTTTGATTTATGAGGAACAGTTTATCTTCCTCGATACTTATCATATCCAAGGCATTAACATGAGAAATATCGAATAAGTCATCAAATTTTTCAGTGACGGCTTTTTGGCGCTGCTCCTGAAACGACAAACGTTTATGGCAAGACTTGTGCAATATCTTCCATTCATTGTATAAAGCCTCTACTTTTAGTGCACATTTATCGGCATTCCTAGTTGGAATCCGTGCTTTATCCCACTTAACCTGAACTTCTTTAAGAACAAGGTGCGCACTTAATCGCAGATTTAATTTCACTTTTCGCAGATTGTAAAATAGTACACGTAAAACCTGAGCGTTTGATGGAAGTTTAGCTCCCGTGATTGCACTTTCATCATAATCCAGCAGAAATGAATTCTTTCGTCCTCGTGTTTCCATTGTTTTTTTAATTCGTTTAATCAAAAACATAGAGAACCAAGACTTATAAATGTATAGCTTTTCGTGAGAGAAGGGGACGAGCCAGCGAGGAGTGAAACCCACATGTTCCGCGGTCAGCGAGAAGTGAAGTAAGATTCGTTCCTCAGCACAACTGACCGGAGCTGCTGTAAAGAGCACAAGTGAATTGTGGGACTATGTTATTTGTTTTTGTTGTGGTTATTTTTAGATTTTAATAGTATTTGTTTTTGTGGTTGGCATTGTTTTTGCACGGAAAATGGCAACAGCGCAGCCGAGCTTGGAAAATTGGAATTGCAATTTTTGCAAAAATTTACATTTTTTCAAATGTTTGCCACTTGCATGAGCCGATCTCGTGGTCGTGGGTTCGAATCCCACGACAGACATACATTTTTTTTTTATTCTTTATTATTTTTTAGAATAATATATTTTTTATGAGCCGAAATTCCATACAAAAAAAATGTGCTTCATTCAGTTTTCGAAACATAATATTTTTATTAAACTTTTATATCCTAACTTTCAATAAACTAACATAACATTCTAACATATAAATCAGGTTTAAAAAAAGTAAAATTGTACCTCACTTCCAAACGTATATAGGTGATTCGATGTCAACTTTGCACATCGATAGTACTTAAAAAAATAAAAAAATATGGATATATCTTTTTCTAATTTTTTAAAAAAATCAAAATTTGTTTTACAAAAAAATGTTGAGAATATATTTAAAAGACCAAGAATTAATCTTCTTTGTCTACAGTTTTACCAACACTCTTATGAAAAATTTTATCTGTTTTGGCAACTAGAAATTTCATTTATATTTCTCAAGGCCAGCACCACTAATTTTTGGCGTTTTGAAAATATTGTTGTAATCAATGTTAACTTTTATCAGCATTATGTCTAAATAATTAATTATAATACATAATTTTATTTAGAAATAAAATTTTTTTATTTGTTTAACGTGTTCTTAGAGTTTCTAGAATATAGTACATACATGTTTTTAAATCGATACCTGGTATTGCAAATTAAATAATAGTAAGTGTTATCAGGCGATAATTTTAGAAATATATGCAAAATTTCGAAAACAAAAACTTTAAACGCGATTTCCTCGAAACTAGTTTTTTCGAAACGGTTCGATAGATAACTCAAAATCTATTGGTTAAATTTCAATGAATCTTATTGCATTTTGTTTGTAATTTTGTCCTTTAAGCCTCTTCCCTAAATTCAAGTACCTACAATTTTTTGTTTTTTTTTATAGAGATAAAAAGCGGAAAGGCCATATCCATCGAACCTCTTTGGATGTATTTTTTTATGTCATTTTCAGCGCACTCTGTGTAAAAGCGAGAACATTATTTAAAAAAAAAAAAATATTTATAAAGTACTTTTAATGTTCAATAAGAGCTATATAATATATTTGAAAAAAATAATAACTTCTTGTATCTAAAAAAATTTTTTGAAAAAAGCTGTTTTTTTTTGTTGTTACACGATTATATACCTTAAACGAATTTTTCAAAAAATTCTTTAATTATTAATTAAAAATTAAATTTTTAGCACTTCTTATGGTATTTTATAATTTTTAACATAATAATATGCCTTCAACAGCTTTAGGAACAACGGTTTTGAAGATATGGTTTTTTTACCATATGTCCAAATGACATGTTAGATATAACATGTTTATTTTTCTAGTGTATACTCGAAAAAAAAATTAAAAAAAAAATGCAAATGTTTTTATTTTTAAGAGTACCATCTACGTGCAAAATTTAAAAAAAATCTGGACTGTCAATATTAGTTTTTGGACGAAAGCGTCCGATTTTACATGGAATCACCAATATACTAGCGTAGATACTTACATGGAAAGAAATAATGTTTTTTTTTACTAAACAAATTATACTTATTAGAAAATAATGATTAATAATGACATTACAATTAGTTATGCAGTAGATATCATTGTGTTCGAATAAGTATAATTTTTTTAGTATAGCCAACTTTTTTATTTTTTAAGATATTTTGTTTTTAATATTTTTTTTTTTAATTGAATAAATTACAAAATGTATCCTAAAAAAATTCATTTATTACACGAAATTCTGAGAATTTACACTCAAAATTGAAATTTGGTAGTTTCAATCGATTGATTTTATCGATTTTTTTTTTCATTTTGAAAAAAATTTTTGGCCCGAAATTTTTTTTTTGTATGTAGGTTAATTGCCTATTTTTAAGTATAAGTTTTATAATTTGAATCAATTGTGAAATTAATAATGGATAAACTTTTGTTTTTACTTCTTTCATGTTTTGGTTCATGAAAAAAAAATTTTTCTAAATATTAGAAAAAAAAATATTATTTTATTATATTATTTAATTACAAATATTTTATTCTTTATTATTTTTAGAGCTATTTATTTTTATGATCGAAAATTGCATTAAAAAAATTGTGTACAATGGTGAAAAAATTATTAAAAATTTAAAGTTTTGCCTTTAGTTTAGTTAAAGTTATTCTTAAGAAGAATTTAGAATGTTTGGTTTTTTCTTTTAATACAAATGTATATTCATATCTTTTAATGAATTAAGAATAAGCCTTCAAAACAACACACAAGCATTACGTCAGCAATAATTGCACATGAACTGCCACAAGTTTAGTTGCTTGAAAACATTGGACGCTACAGTAACATTTGTATGGAATTTTCTACACACGTTTTTTTAATGCAATTTTTTTTGGTTCATAAAAAATAAATAATTCTTAAAAATAATAAAGAATAAAAAAAAAATATATGTCTGCCGTAGGATTCGAACCCACGACCACGCGATCGGCTCATGCAAGTGGCAAACATTTAAAAAAATTTAAATTTTTGCAAAAATTGCAATTCCAATTTTCCAAGCTCGGCTGCGCTGTTGCCAGTTTCCGTGCAAAAACAATGCCAACTATAAAAACATATACTATTAAAATCTAAAAATAACCAAAACAAAAACAAATAACATAGTCCCACAATTCACTTGTGTTCTTTACAGCAGCTCCGGTCAGTTGTGCTGAGGAACGAATCTTGCTTCACTTCTCGCTGACCGCGGAACATGTGGGTTTCACTCCTCGCTGGCTCGCCACCTTCTTTCACGAAAAGCTATAAATTTAATATTTGGGAAGTCTTGGTTCGCTATGTTTTTGCGTTTAATCTATTCACTTTTAAATTCACTGACCGTCTAAGCTACGTACTGATGAAAATGTAGCAATGAAGGAAGCTTTTCTTTTGGCGGGATACAAAAGCTTAATTGTATTTCAGTTAAAAAAAACTTTTTCAAATATGACGGGAAAAATAAATGTTGCTAACTGGTAAAGGGCAAGATAAAAAGTATCCTTAATTTTTTAATAATATAGGGTAAACTTTGAGTTTCATAAACTTTTGAAAAATTTATTTTTGCATCCAAAAGTCGTCAAAAACTCAAATTTTCTAGGAAGAGCACCATATATATACACAAAATTATTAATTAACATCTTGGAGGTTCCTTCAACTGATTTCGACGAATAATGCCTCGTTAGAATGTTAATTTTATGTTCATTATGATAATGTATAGAGTTTATTTTAAAAAAAAAAAATTATTATAATTATTTTAATTATTTTCGAAAAAAAATCCTATTTTTGCTTATGGATCAACTGTGGGAGCTGGGCGCCTCGCCTTCCTGTTATCCAATTCTTAAAATTTTTTTGCAAAACATGTTTTTATGCCTAAATGTTTTTATCCGGGGGGGGGGAGTTATGGTTTATAGTTTGAAGTTGAAAAATAAGGAGCACACTAAGCATACACCTTAGTTAGTTTCACTCGGTTGCCAATACTAGACCGAGGTGAAAAGCACTCGTGTCAAAAACAACGAAACAGCTGGAACGTAAATTTCCCACATCATTTTTGTGCAGTCAAGCTGGGGTGACTTCCACAACAAGCATCAGATGAATAATCAGTTTCGCGGCGGCAATCAAGCTGATAAGACATCAATCAATAATAAGCTCCTTAAAAAACCGTCTCCTAAGTGTTATGCCGCAGTGGGTAACGATTCTATCCTAAGTCCTGCCTACACGTTGTGCCATTGTGGCTAACAATTCTATCCTAAGCCTTGCCTACGCGTTGTGCCATTATGGCTAACGATTCTATTCTGAGTCCTGCCTACGCGTTTTGCCACTGTGGCTGACAATTCTTTCCTAAGTCTTGCCCACGCGTTGTGCTATTGTGGCTGACGACTATCCTAAGTCTTGCACATGCGTTCTGCCATAGTGGCTGGCAATCCTTTCCTAGAACCCTTTCTACGCGCTGCGCCAATACAGTTGACGATACGACAGCTGACGGTGGATGACATCGGGACATCAGGCCACCGAGCCCAAATCCCAGCCAGTGCAATGGCTATACTTACTTACTAGCTTATGTGGCCATAACAACCCGTGTTCGGGTTTCGGCTGACCCCATCAGCTCTCTCCAGGCGCCTCTGCTTTGCACACGCCTTCTCCAATCTGATAGACCAAGTGCGGCTCGAACTTCCTCGGCCTGGTCTATCCATCGGAGGCACTTTTTTTGCTGGAGCTTCGCCGTCCATATGATAGACATAACCCAGTCATCTTAGTCACTGCACAGTTATATGCCAAGCTACGTCAATGTCTTCGTAGAGCTCATACAGCTCGTGGTTCATTCTGATGCGATAGTCATCGCCGACTCGAACAGAACCGAAGATGTTTTCTTTTTTTTCGTGAACTTTTCTCTCGAACACCCCCAGAGCAGCTGTGTCAGTTTGCAAAACTACCATGCCTCAGCGCAATAAAGAAGCGCGGGGTCTGAGCGTCACCGATCCGGAATTCAGCTCCATGTGGGTGAGGTTCAGAGTTCGTTCGCACTTGCTACATTTTTGTTTCGTGTATAGAAGTCCGAATTTAGGAAGAGAAGCCACTTTTAACAAATTGGACTCTCTCTCTGATTCGATTACGCACATTTTGGGGTTGTTTCCTGACAGCGAAATCGTTGTTGCCGGTGATTTCAATGTCCACAACTCGGCTTGGTTATGTCACTCGAGCCACACCACACCTGAAGGACAATATGTTGAGCTTTTTGCTGAATCAAACCAATTGATTCAACTAGTGAAGGAACCAACATTTTTCCCACGAAATGATTTGCAAAGCCATAATATCTTAGACCTTTTTCTGACTTCTCATCATGAAAAATATGATGTGAGTGTCAATGCACCTCTTGGTAATTCGGACCATTGTACCATCTCCGCTGTTTTTTCATATTCTGACCTTCGCACCTTTACGCCTAAAGCCCCGAAAAGGACTGCATGGTTTTATGAAAGAGCAAATTGGAATGCGTTAAATAATTTTTATCGCAACTTCAATTGGAAATTATGTTTCGCTGATAGAAATGTGAATGCCGCGGCTGTCATGGTACAAGAAATTATCTTATTGGGTATGCGGTTTTTTATCCCCAATAAGAAGAAAAGCATTAAACCAAAAGACCACTCATGGTTTAATGAGACTTGCAGGATTGCAGTCAGGTCCAAAGAGGAAGCCTATCAGAATTGGCGATCTGACAAGAATGCTGATACTAATAGCCTTCGCATCGAGGCTAGGAATCGCTGTAACGCAATTTTAAAACGCGAAAAGTTTCTTCATGAAACTCGCATTAGAGAACAGGTTCTTCTCTGCCCTAAAGGGAGCAAAAACTTTTGGTCATTTGTAAAAAGAGTTAAAAATCAAACGTCTTCGTCGATTCCGACTCTTTTAAAAGATGACCAAATCTTCACTGACTCGGTTGATAAAGCGAACCTGTTGGCTGGATTGTTTGCACTCAATTCCACAATCTCGGATAGCAGTCAGCCACTGCCCTTTGTTGGGACTAGTTCTTCTTCAATGAAGGAGATATATTTTCGAACGAGAGCAGTCAAAAGAGTCCTTGCAAATCTTAACATAAACAAAGCCTCTGGTCCTGATGGCATACCACCAATTGTGCTTAAAACGTGTGCTTCTACACTGGCTCGGCCTTTGCGCAACCTTTTCAACATCTCATACAGGACAGGAGTATTTCCATCTTGTTGGAAGGTCGCAAATGTCCAGCCGATACCTAAAAAGGGCGATGCCACGAATCCTGCAAACTACCGACCCATTGCGATATGCTCTACGCTTTCCAAAGTTATGGAGAGCGTAATAAACTTCCACCTAATGAACTATCTGGAGCACAACGAATTGCTAAGTGACCGTCAATATGGTTTTCGTAGGGCTCGGTCTACTGGTGACCTTATGGCCTTCCTTACAGAAAAATGGAACCAATGCGTTCACCTGTTCGGTGAGAGCAGGGTTGTTGCTCTGGATATTTCAAAGGCGTTTGACCGAGTGTGGCATAAAGCACTCGTCTCCAAACTAATTGCATACGGTGTCGGTGGTAACTTTGCTCGGTGGATCACGTGCTTTCTTAAGGATAGAACTATTCGTGTCGTAATCGACGGCATTTCGTCCAGTGAGCACGCCATCAACGCAGGAGTACCGCAGGGTTCAGTTCTATCGCCAACTTTGTTTCTGGTTTTTATCAACGACCTTCTGTCGTTGACTCATAACCCAATTCATTCGTTTGCGGACGACAGCAGCATTTGTCATTCATATTTTTTCAAAAAACGCCCGAGTTCTTTGGAGATTGAGAGTAAGAGACAAAATATGAATGACACACTTCTTAATGACTTGAAAAAAATCTCCGAGTGGGGTCTTGCTAATAGAGTAGAGTTTAATGCAAACAAGACCCAGTGTTGCCTGTTAACCCACAAGCGGATGAACTGTCCCTTAGCTCCCTTGAATATGAATGGTGTGGATCTTTTGGAGTCAGATGCTCTTGACGTTCTGGGCATGTCGATACAATCAGACCTTCGTTGGAATGATCACATTTTCCATGTGTCGAAAGAAGCGGCCAAGTGCCTAGGTTTCTTAAAACGGTGCAAGCGATACTTCACCCCATCTGATCTTCGAATGATCTATACCTCTTATATAAGGCCTAAAATGGAGTACAATTCGCACATTTGGGCAGGAGCTTCTAGATCTTATTTGGAGCTTCTGGACCGAATTCAAAGACGTGCGATATATATGATAGGATACGAAAATATTTTATCTCCCCTGAGTTCTCTTGGGCATCGGCGTAATGTTGGTTGCCTAAGCCTTTTGTATAGGTTCTACCATGGGCAATGTTCAAGAGAGGTACATGGCCTGACGCCACCAGTTCGTGTATTTCCTAGGTCTACTCGGGCAGCTTTCCAAGCCCATCCCTTTACCATTGCATCGGTGCCCAATAGAACCACGCATTACCGAGATAATTCGTTTTTTGGTCGCACGGTAAGATTGTGGAATAATCTCCCTGTGAGCGTGTTCCCCGGCAGTTTTGATCTGTGTCAGTTTAAAGCAAATCTTCACCGTCACTACTCCATCTTTCCACCCTCCAACTAACTATCACCCGTCTTCCGAATTAACGCAATGCTTTCGCATTTAAAGGGGGCATCCCCTGAGCGTTGGTTTAGACAAAAAAAAAAAAAAAAAAAGTACAACGAGTGTCTTGTAAAGTGCTAGTTTTGTTGATCGAGAGAGGTAGTAGTAGTCTTACCAACTTTGCAGGTATACCGAACTCAGACATTGTTACGTATAGTCAATAAAAATTTTATTTTTCTTGATTTAAAAAGGAACTTCTTAAATTTAAAAACAGTATATAAATTAAAATATTTATTTGATACAGTAGATTTAAATAGTAAATCTATTGTGGAACAAAACATTATTCCCCCTCCTAATCTAACTATACTGACGGTGTTGTTGAAGTGTACTGTTTTTGTGGCTTAGGTCCTGAAGGTAGTATGAGTGGTGTCTCGGTGTTAGTAACTCTGGCTTACTTACTTACTTACTTACTTAGGTGGTCGCAACAACTCGTGTCCGAATTTCGACCGACCTCATCAGCTCTCGCCAGGCGATTCTCCAATCGGATACACCAAGTGCGGTTAGGGCTTCCTCAGCCTGGTCCATCCATCGGAGGTATGGATTCAATAACGAAGGAGGTTTCAGACAAGGCGATCCACTGTCTTGCGATCTCTTTAACATCAGCATGTATGGGATCGTACGAAAGGCCGATGTGCATTGTAATGGCACCATTTTCTAAAAAGATGTCCACCTCCTTGCATACGTTGATGATATTGATATTGTCGGCAGAACCAAAAGAGATGGTACCGCTGCTTTCGCCGCTATCGAAAGGAATCAGCCAAAGTGGGTTTGACGATAAATGAGGGTAAAACAAAGAATATGCTGTCTACAAACAAGGGAGCGCGGCGTTTAGACTCCCACGTTTCATCCGGCAGCTATAACTTTGAAATAGTCAAGCAGTTTGTATACCTTGGCACCGCCATTAATACAAACAACGAAATCAGCCTGGAGATAAAGAGAAGAACAATAATTGCTAATAGGTGCTACTACGGGCTCAGTAAGCAACTAAGTTTCAGAGCCCTCTCTCGATCGACAAAACTAACACTCTACAAGACGCTCGTTCTACCTGTGCTGCTTTATGGCGCTGAGGCATGGGTAGTTTCGCAAACTGACGCAGCCGCTCTGGGGGTGTTCGAGAGAAAAGTTCTTCGCAAAATCTTCGGTCCTGTTCGAGTCGGCGATGACTATCGCGTCCGAATGAACCACGAACTGTATGAGCTCTACGAAGACATTGACGTAGTTCGGCGTATAACTGTGCAGCGACTACGCTGGCTGGGAGGAAGCCATAACCGCACTTGATGTATCCGATTGGAGAAGGCGCGCGCAAAGCAGAGGCGCCTGGTGGGAGGTGATGAGGTCGGCCGAAACCCGAACACGGGTTCTTACGGCCACCTAAGTAAGTAAAATAAAAACGATGTATAAGAAATAAGGCATTGCAATTAAGGCAAATTTCAAAGTTAAATATTTATAGAACAGCATATTTCACCGCTCTTACCTGCAGTTATTTATCTTTTTTTTTTTCTACTTTTGGGCTTAAGACAAATAAACTATCAAATGCTAAAATTCGGAAATTTTAAGTAGACTTGAATACTTTTTGATGGTATAGCACTCTAGACAAAAAATCGTATGCACTTCTGCAAATACCTAAAAAATAAATTTAAGAGAAGCTATTTAAGAGCATTAGAGTGACTGCAGATTTTAGATTAATTTTCACAACAACGGCCATGCTTAAAGTTGAACGATATTAAATGAGATAAAATTGAAAAATTTCGTAGTCATATACATTTTTTTCGAAATTGGCCCTCATACATAATGTGTGAAATCAGTAATCACTTCGCAGCATACATAAACACTTTAAAATAGTTCGCATGATTTTCCAGTATATTGAATGCAATTCTTTGAAATAAAACCGGGAAAATGCGTACAGTTATCTTATTGACATATACCTACATACACAATTTCTGACATCAAATGCATCATTAAGTACTTTTCAATAACCTTAAGAACACCTTGCATTTAAAAACTCACTTCCTGCTACATGTTTTTTGTTGTTCTAAATTTCCCTAAAACGAATAAGTTTTGATTTCTAAGAAATTCAGAAGATTGCTTTCGCCGGCTGGAGTTTGTTTGTATTTCCATAGTTTATTTGTATTTCCATATGTATGTTGTTGTAATGTGTGCTTAGTGCATGCTTCATTTACAGACACCGACAAAAGTTGTTGTTGTTTTCGCGGGTAAGAAAAAGACCTGGAATTTGAGAGACCTTTTCTTTCTTCCAAAAATTCCAAGCAATCGACAAATTATGTTCACAGTCCGAAGCTGAAAACAATTTGGAAAACTGGCTGAAAACAGGTTTTGAATAGAAAAAAAAGGAAGAATATTGCCTTTAACCTCGCCAAAGAGAAAACTATGTGTAGCATACCGTGGACCAAACAATGAGCGAAAAAAAAAGATGGCAAAGCTTCCAAAGTTTGACAGACAAGTGAAGTCCGAAGTGAGACATATCGTTTTTTGTGATCAAGCAAACCGTTATTTAACTGAAATGTTAAATATAAGAAGAGGTACATGTTGCTGTTGACCACCTTCAGCGTGTTTAAGAAGATTTTGATATGAAGTTTTGTGCTCTATCCCTCTCTACGCTCATTCAAAGAGTAAACAAACGTGTTAGCGTCAGGGCTGTCGTTTTAAACTTTTTTTACTTAGTTACCGTAAGTGGTGGCCGTAACAACCCGTGTGCGGGTTTCGGACTCTGAACTTTTTTTGAGTAGCAAAATTTTAGGTTTTTGAGTAGTACGGGCTTGTATAGATAAAATAACTGCAAACATTTTTGTTCAAATTAATGTATATACATTTCTATAAATAATCAAAACTTTAAAGAAACGGTTTTTTTTTTAAGTATCTTTGAAACAAGATTCCCATACTACATTTTAAATGCACACATTAAATAATCAAAAGTAAATCAAAAGATTTAACTAGAACTCATTTATACACGGTAAAAACTTAAGAAAAAAATTTACTGACAATTCATTAATTAAAATATGTAAAAATTGAGTCGCAAAAATATTTGACAGAATATAAAAGAAATTTTATTGAATTTCCATGTAAGAAAGACAATTTTTATTTGGTCGTGTTAGTATCCAACTTTTTCAAAATAAGTGGTATATTTCGCATTTTGGCGGTACTTTAAAAGAAGTGGAGATTCCGTATTCATGCTTAAATTTTAAAATATTTTTCCTAAAGAATCAGTTTTTTAAGATATGACAAGATACAACGATATTTTTTCTTAGAAAATATTTGCTATTTAAATTATAATTGGTAAGAAATAAAAATTTGTGCAAATTTGTATATATATCTTAGACAATGTTTGCGAGAAAAAAATCGCCAATTTGTTTAGTTAATTTTTGAAGGCAAAACTGTGAAAAAATGTTGGCATTTAAAAAATTTTTTTTGACGAATTCAAATTTCATGCCAATAGTTTTTCGAAAATTATTTTTTTTCTTTCTTAACAACTTCTTCTTCGTCTTACTTGCAGGACCCAGTAGTCCGCGGCCTCGCCACGGACGTTTCTCTTATCAATAAAGTTTTTCGAAATTTTTTCTTCTGTCTTTTTCTTTCCATCTTTCTGTTTGTGAAAATCAAACGAAAAATTAGTTTTGGCAACCTTGCAGAAATTTTGATTTTAAAGTAATTATAAGGTTTTTATTATGGAGTGCCTTAAGTGCTCTTTTTTTGCAACTTTTTTAAAAGCGCTCTTACCCATGGTACTATAATAAGGTTAATACATTTTAAATTTCAAGGTTTTTGTAAGGAAAGACTAAAAAACAAATTTTAAAAGCTATTGGCATGAGGTTTGAATTTGCAGTGTAAGATATATATTAGTCTAAGATATATATTAAAATTTGTACAGATTTTTATTTCTTACCAATAATTATTTAAATAGCAAATAATATCTAAGAAAAAATATCGTCATAACTAATTATATCCTTAAAAAACTGATTCTTTAGAAAAAGCATTTTAAAATTAAAGCATGCATACGGAATTGCTCCTCCTTTTTTAAAGTATCGTCAAAACTCGAAATATTCCACTGATTTTGAAAAAGTTGAATTCTAAGACAACATAAAAATGTTCACTCTTACGTGGAAAGTCAAAGATATTTTTACCAAGATGAGGTATAATTTAGTTTATATTCTGTCAAATGTTTCTGTGGATCAATTCTTCCATATTTTTATTTATGAAATGATTGAAGAAAAGGAGCAATTTCGACTTATTGTCAGCAAGTTTTGTTTTTAAGCTTTATTAAGTTTTAGAGTGTATAAATGAGTTCTAGTTAAATCGAACGTCTTACTTTTGTTTATTTAATGTTTCACATTAATTAAAAATTTTAAGAGTGCAAACTCAAATTGATGTGTAAAGAAACTATAAGATATTTCCATTAATGCAAATTATTGCATTACTGCAATTAATATTCAAATCCATTTGTTGAAATGTTGTTTATTAAATATGAAGATGAAAATTATTTCTGACAAATATAAGAAATTTTAATAATGAAATAAAAAAGGCTTCTTATAATTTACCGCAGTATGCTCTTCAATAGTCCACACGAAAAGGAGAAATAAATTTTAGAATGGTGGAAAGGAAGTTAACAGACGGAATTGCCAACTGTTTAAACTTAAATCATATACACGAACTGTGTTCAAAAACAAATATAATTCATTTAATTTTATAGAAATACTATTCAGATAAAATATACTTAAGGTCATTTAAAATTACTTAAGTCACCCAATGACCTTGTCAGCTGGCACCATTTAGGACGTCTTAATAGCGTAGGCAAATATTCTGTTATCCAGCGCTTCCAGAAGCAACCTCGTAACTGTCTAGCAATGCGCCACTGCTTTCTTAGTGCATCAGGCTTATCTGGTATGTCTTTCATTGGTAGTGTTTGAATATTATTGGCTGATCCGATTAAAAAGTGGTTTGTATCAACGGTTCTTCTTGGTTGACGGCGATTAGTAGGTGTGTTAGTGGGCGTGATTTTACCACATCTTCCGCTTCGATGATGAAAGTTTTGCAATGTATATTCGAGCGGTGTGGCTTCCTTAAGTGTGTGACGCAGCACTCGTGTTACGCATTGTACCATGCATTCCCATACGCCACCTTCTGATGGATTACAAGGGCAGTTGAACACCCACTCGATGCCTAGCAACGACAGCTCATCTTGGATACGCCTACTATCAAAAACCTCGGAAAAACGCTTAGCCTCTTGGTCGGCACCAATAAAGTTTTTCCCGTTATCGCTTCGCAATCTTACCGGCACTCCATGATGGTTTGCAAAATTTCGGATGGCAAGGATGCAGGCATCTGTAGACAAGTCGAAGACTACTTACCAGTGGATGGCACGAACGGAAAGGCACGTAAATAATGCCACTAGAGCTTCTCTGTACGTCGACCAACCGTTACTTTCAGTGGGCCGAAGTAGTCAAGACCAGTATAAGAGAACGGTCTCACATGTGGCAAAAAACGGTCAGCTGGCAATGCCCCCATTAATGGTGCAACAGGAAGTACTCGTAATATTTTGCATACGTTACAGTTTGCAACTACAGAATGCATGACTTGCCTCAGGCGTGAAATCCAAAACTTTCGACGTATCTCACAAATTGTTGCTTCTAAGTTCTGATGCTTCATCTTGCAATGATGATGATTGACAATCATTCTTGAGATGACATGATCCGGTGGCAAAATGTTTGGACGTCTTGTACTAAATGGAAGACAATTGGCGGAGTCAACTCGTCCCTCAGATCGCAATGTGCCCTCTTCATCGTGGTATGGCGAAAGATTATAAGGAGGGTTTCACTTTTTTACACACTGAACATTCTTTATTTGACTGAACTCAGTGGCATAAACTTCAGCTTGGACAATCCGACACGTTTTGAATTCTGCTGCTCTTATTTCAGCAGCGGTGGGACCATAAGTACTACCAGGTCGGCTTGCTCTGCGACATCGATCCACAAATCGGATAACCCAAGCAATCGTTCGTTTTAATCTACTAAAAGACGAAAAACGTTTAAAATCAATGAAAGTGAAGCCTACTGAAAACAGGTTATATTTTAATGGTAGTTCTTCGTTGCTTTCCTCACTACAGTTATCGACGGCATTGTCATGAGGCCACAGATTTTATTCTTCCACTAAAAACTTTGGCCATTGGAACTACCGTGATGTCAGGCTGAATTCAGTGTGCACTTAAGACAAGTTGCCTCGTTGGCACACTATCTCTTGTTGGTATCCACCTCCAATTGGACACTTCGGTGGCAGCTAAAATCTCGGCAATTATGTGGGCTACAAAGGGTTTGTAGAAGCGATTCTCTGAACCTATTCATTTGATGACGGTCTTGGAGTCACTTCATAAAATACGACGGCTTACCTTTAGCGAGTGTTCATTTTCCTAAAACAGATGCCTGCAGCTCAAGACGCCTCCAGTAAGCTACATCAGAAAATGCTTCTTCACAAGCGTCGACAAATACGTGAAGCTCAAGCTGCTTTGCCTTACCATTGAGAACACACTAATGAGAAACTAATGGCGTGGTATCCGCAAGTCGACGATATTATTTAATGATAGGCACCATCTACTCCATGCTGCATAAATATGGCTGGGCAACGGCTCGTCGATGCGATGATTTCCTCCTTGACTTGTCCAAGTTTAATTTTGAATTTGAATGTATCGGTTTGTGGCTACCAATACAATTCAATCACTTTCTCTGTGGTTAAGATGCTTTTTAGAAAAAAGTTATCTTCGACTAGCGACTGCTGCCCCCGCACAAAGTGCTTACCTTTGGAGAATTTGATGAAATCTTATGAAGCTCAAACCCAGTGGCCTTGTGTATATAACAAACCTGATGCGCAACTTTAATGTCTTCAGGCACAGAGTTGTAGCTATCCACATAATCATCGACATAGTGGTGCTCTAAAATAGCCTTAACTGCTCGAGGCCGCGTCTGTATGTATTCTACTGCGATCAGATTTTCTGCATGCTGGGCAGCGCAGGGCGAGCACACTGCACCAAATGTCATGACAAGCATCTCGTACACATCCGGTGGCTTGTCTTCGTTTCCATCGCGCCATAAAATTCGTTGCGCGCACCTATCCTCTGGTTGCACCATTACTTGGTGGAACATCTCTCGTATATCACCACACACTGCAACTGTGTTATGTGTAAATGTGTGTTAAGTGCGTCATATACGAGACGCAACTTTTGTGGTATACTTGGGTTGATGATACGGAAGTGAAGGAAATACCATATTCTTGGTCCAATGGTGGCAGCTTCTCTTGTCGCAACTTGCGTGCATAATTCTTTTCGACGTAACTTCATATAATGGCTTTATACGAAGCTGCAAACATGGCGTCACGTTTCATTTTTCGCTCAATACCGAATAACCTTCTCTCGGCCATAGCAAAACTATTTGGCACCTGCATATCGTCACTTTTCCAAAGCAGACCTGTCTGGGATCTACCATAAATTCTTTTTGTCGATTTCTCCAGAATTCTGCGCGCTCGAATGTCATCAGTAGCCTCTACAATAGGCGCTATCCTAACTCCAAAGTTTTCAATTTTAAAATATTCAGCAACCATTTCGTGCATAACCTGATCGCATGAAGATTTTATGAACAAATTCGTTGACATCGATGGGCCATAAGGGCCAAACACAACCCAAGCAAGCTCAGTGTGCACAGCAAATGGTCCACTCTCTCGAAGCTGCAGATTACACTTTGGCAAACCTAGGTGGCAGTGATCCAAGCCTATAATTATCTGTGGCTTGACATCAGTGTACATATGCGTTGAAAACTGGGTGCTTACGGTGCCTCTCAAATTGTTTTTATTCAAACTTTGTGTTGGCAAACAAAGATTTAAAACTCCGTAAACATCTCGTAGAAAAAATGTTTTCTTCAAAACGGCACCGCTTACATACACATTTACAACTGTGCAAGGCTCTTGGGCATTTGCACCAGCAAACCATTGCACATTTATATTGCGTTGGCTACCCTGCAATCCGAGTTCCTCAATAAGAGAACTGTCCATCATCGAAATGGATGAACCCTCGTCCATCAGTGCATATATATCAACTCGCATGTTCGGACCGTGTAGAGTGACAGGCAATACACAAAACAATAATTTTTGATTCTATATTTGGCTTGCAATGCAACTTAGTACTGCTTCTGGTGCCTCTTGTTGCTGATGTTCATTTGCGTTAGTTGAAGGACATAAAAATTTTCTTCGATCTTCGTGCAGCAGCTTATGGTGCCTCTTCGGGCAATAGTTTATGTGGAACGGCTTACGGACGATTGCAATCACGAAGTGAATGTCCTAATTGCAGGCATGTAAAACACATGCGGCAGCATTTGGCCTCCGTCCAACGTTCATTTATGCTGAAACTTTTTGCCCTCAGCGGCTCTGTGCTGTCATTGGCAAACTGAGCAGATTGCACGCCTGACTTGTTCTTAACGTTCACTATTTGACAGTGTGTAGCACCACACAACGTTTCTGCTCCTGACTTGTACGGTCGCCACTTTCTTGTACCGTGCAAATTAAATCAGCTATTTCAGTGAGCTAGTTGCTGAAATCGAGAATCGTAGGATACGGATATATAGGTGATGCATATCTTGCCCACTCGATGCGTTTGCTCATTGGAAGCTCAGCAATGAGCTCTTCGAGCAATGTTGGATTCGAGAGGTGCTGTTGCCCATTGACGCTTTTCAAAAATACTGCAAGATTATTTGCCTTTGTTACAAATGGAATTAGTTTATTAACTACATGCTCAGGTATGGACGCAACTTCTCGAATTTGTCGTAGCTGACTGCGAATCAATTGCTCTGGACGGCCATACCGGAATTGCAACTGAGTCATCACTGAAGAGACGTTGTCCGGGTGGATAAGCAGTGACTTCACGATTTCACGAGCTTCTCCTTTGAGGCACCTCTGTAAAAGCTGGTTGTTCTCGCAATTGTTGTAATTATAAGCGAATGTGGTCTGTGCGTAAGCTGATGAAAATAGTGGCCCGTCTTTAGGTTGGCCAGTAAAATCTGGCGAATCGTATAACTTTCGCAGCTGTCAATTCGGCGACGTTGCTGAAATATTTTCAGAGTTAAATGGCACAAATTCTGACGTTTGAAATTTGGCACAAAGCAGCTATGGCAAGCTTCATTACCGATCGATATCAATTGTTGTGAGCTTGGGTAAATCGGAATTGCTGAGTTGCCACTTGTACACATGTGCGAGTATGCCAAACTCGTTGAGGGTAATGCATGAGTGTTGGCACTTAGGCTTGTTGTATCCATAACTGCGACAACGTCTGTAGTGATCGATGGAGTTACTGAAGGTACTACGGCGGCAGTGGGAGTTAATGGGACAGACTTTGACTTTCTGTTTTTGATACGATTTCTTGATCGCATTGTTGTTTGCTGACTTGGTGCTCCACGGCATGGGAGTGTCAGTCGGCAACACAGTCGCAATTTGAGATTTGCGAAATAAAATTTGTCGTGAGACGTAAACTTGCAATTAATATTCAAATCCAGTTGTTCAAATGTTGTTTATTGAATATAAAGATGAAAATTATTTCTGACATATATAAGAAATATTAATAATGAAATTAAATAGGCTTCTTATAACTTACCGCAGTATGCTCTAGCATAGTCCACACGAAAAAGAACAATAAATATTAAAATGGCGGAAAGGAAGTTAAAAGACGGAATTGCCAACTGTTTAAACTTAAATCATATATAAGAAATATGTTCAAAACCAAAGGTAATTCATTCAATTTTATAGAAATACTATTCAGATAAAATATACTGATATCTGAGTTTAATGATACTGAAAAAATAATAAATATAAAGTTTTGACTATACCGAGTGTCCCGCAATTGAGTGCAACTATTTACGGAGCTGAAAGGTTATGTCGAGCTGAGCAAAAAATCGTATGGAAGGAGTGGGGGGGTCTATGTTCTTATTCTTAGGAGCTTAAGGGTTAATTAATATCTCACGACTTTGATTCACGTTATTGTTTCTAGCAATAAAAATAACTTACATAAAACATAACTTACATCATATAATTGTTTGATAGCTCATTTTAAAGGAAATAAAATCACCTTTCCAACGGTATATTAACAAACCCCACCAACTTAACCATTACCGAGCTGTGATCGTGTGAAGAAGAAATCAATAAGTGGAAATTACCAAATTTCAATTTTGGGGACATTTAGAACAACAAAAAACATGTAGAAGGTAGTGAGTTCTTACTACCTTACTACCGAAAAGTATTTAATGATGCCCATGAGTTTTTTGCCATGAGGCAAAAAATTAACTTGTTGTTACAATGATATGATTACAATTAAATAATTGTTAATTGTGTACCCTACAATCAGAAATTAATCAATTGTTAATTGCGACATTTGCAATAACATAACATAAGGGAGTCGCTGACTTCCTATCTGACGTCAGCATTGAAAAATAATTTCTTACACCAGGGTGGTCCCATAAAACCTTTTTTTTTATTTGCAAGTTTTGTACATGTGTTGGTGGTATAAAGGAGGTGCTAATTCCATATTTGATGTCAGCATTAAAAAATAATTGTTTACACCAGTGTGGTACCATAAAACTGTTTTTTGTTAATTTACAAGCTTTGTACATGTGCTGGTGGAATAAAAGGGTCGTTGACTTCATATCTGATGCCAGCATTGAAAAATAATTTTGACTTACTTCATATCTGATATTTATTTTGTAGTAATGGAGGTATTAGCATGCAAGATAAGTTATTTTATATGCAACAATTTAATATAATTAATATAGATATTAACTCTCAATGGGTATAACAACAGATAAAAGGGATAATAAAAGCAAAATATTATAATAATATTACAATAAATTATAGTAACATTGATAAAATATAATTGAACAAAATGAATTTAAATTAAAAAAAAGGGTAACTATTGCTATAGAGAAAAGTAAAGTTTAGAGAGTTTTTTTCAGAAAGCCCAAAATTATAAGAAGAGTCAAAAGAAATGTTCATAGATTTGATGTTTAAATTTTGTTATGTTAGTAACGCGTTTTATGTTGTTTGGTAGTAAATTCCAGAGTATTATTGCGCTAATAAAAAACAGTCTACTAGATTCATTGTAACGAAAATGGGGAACTACGAGAGATAAATTTCTAATTGATCTGCAGAATTGAAGTTTATCATACAAGTAGCTTGGACATTTCAAAGTTACAAGCCTATGCAAAAAAAAATACAGTTTCTTGCAATAAGGGTATTTGTAATGATTCGACCTAGTTTGCGATTGCTGAATGACGAGATATGGTCAAATCTTCGGATACCGTACACATATCTTGCGGCATTATTATAAACCACGGAAAGTTTGTGGGGTGACCTAGAATCCAGCTTGCTATAGACAACTTCAGAGAATGTAATAAGAGGCACAATTAATTGAATCACTAATTTACGCCTAGTTTCAGTGGGAACAAACGAAGCAGTTTTCCTAAGGTTACGATATTTAATTTAATTTAATTTTTTATTTATTTAATTTATTTATCTATGCTAAGCCTTAAGACTTTATAGCATTTTAAAAATTTAACAGTTTATTATACGTACACATAATTACAAATCATAATAGCATTATAAACATTCATTTATAGCATTATTTTAATATAACAATTAATATTAACTTAGTTTACTTAGTATTAAAATAAAAAAAACAAATTGCCAAGCTAGAAAGTTTAAGGTTGTACGTATATTCCGGATGTCATCTTAATAGTTAATAGAAAGATTGATTAGAGCCGTGCTCACATATGAAAGGCTAGAGGGGCGCGGCCAAGCTCCCTCATATGCCAGGAAAAACGGACGAAGTCTTGCTCTGGATAATCAGATTCTATTCTGTTGTATGTAGATTTTTGTAAGCAATGATTTGAGTGAATCTCACATATGCAAGGCGTGACGGACGGCGCCTAGCTCCTGCACATGTCAGGCGAGACGGAGGTGGTCTTGCTCTGGATAATCATGTTTAATTTGGTTCAGCTTGGTAGTAATATATTGCCAAAAACCGCCTGGAAAAAATTAAATCCCTTGGTAGAGAATGATTCACATCAGCTGCGGTAATGGAGATAATCTAGAATATTATGTTTAATTGAGTACATGGATTCATTTAAGGAAATTACAGCTGAAACAAAATTAAAGCCACCACAAGCGCTTCTCAGTGGTTCATTTTGCAAGTAATTTGTTCTACAAAAGTTCATGTAAAGTAACTGAAAAGATCTTCTAGGACGGAGAGGAATATTAAAGTAAATTTTACTCAATAAATTTGGACTGTCTACATATCCATGTAAAAGCTTAACAATCCAACTCACATTAAGCATAACTCTGCGATTTTTTAAAGTTGGAAGATTCAAGAGCTGTAACCGATATTCATAGTGTGGTAGGTAAAAGTTAGTTCTGCAATAAAAATTGCTTAAGCAGAACAGAAGAAATGTTTTCTGAACCGATTCAATGTATTCTGTTACATTGAAGACATTGAATCGGTTCCGTATCTTGGGCACCATATAATTGGAGCATATTCTAAGATAGGCCACACTAGAGAAGTGAACAAAGTTTTTGTTATAAAGGGATCGTTAAACTCTTTTGCCCATCGTTTAATAAATCCTAGGGTACTATTTGCTCTATTTGTTATTTTATTAATATGAATATGAAAGCGCATGGAATATTGGGTCCGTGGTAACTCCAAGATCAACGAAACTTCTAGAGATTCTACTGTTTAATCACAAATTGTGTAAGTATGCCTAGGCAATGGCTTACGCGAGAATGTCATGTGTTTACATTATTTCATATTGAGGTTCATGTGATTTATTTTACACCAGTTATGAAGATTGTTGATGTCAATTTGTAAGAATACAGCGTTCATTTTTATAAGAAAGAAATAGTTTGACGTCATCAGCATACATGAAGATATTAGAATGCATTATTACAGATGGCAAATTATTTATATAAAGTAGAAAGAGAAGGGGCCCGAGGTGACCCGCCCGCGGTTTCATAGGGCCCTCCCGAGGTAACTCGTATGATTTCAGAAGTTTAAATAAAACGGATTGTGTTCTATCACTTAGATACGATTCAATCCACCACACCAACTAAGTGGGAAATCCAACAAGAGATAATTTTAAAATTAAGTTTGTGATTTACAACGTCAAAAGCTTCGCTAAAGTCCATCAGTCTGAAAACCTTTTCCAAAATTTTCTATAGTTTTTGATGTAAATTCAAGTAGGTTAGTAACAGAAAATTTTCCAGAAAGGAATCCATGTTGGCATGATATCAGCATTTAAAAATAATTTTTAACACCAGGGTGGTCCCATAAAACTGTTTTTTGTTTATGTACATGTGCTAGTAGTATAAGGGAGTAGGTGACTTTATGTCTGATGTCAGCACTGAAAAATAATTTTTTACAACAGGGTAGTCGCATAAAACTGTTTTTTGTTAATTTACAAGTTTTGTACGTGTGCTGGTAGTAAAAGGGAGTCACTGACTTCATATCATTTGCAGTCCTGGAGAGATGATCAGCAAAGAGTTAAGCAGTTAGAGGCTGTTCATAAATAACGTAACACTTTTAGGGGGAAAGGGGGTCGAGAATTTTTGACGAAGTATGAACTGGGGGTCGTTCGTGCGTTACGTCAGAGCAAAACATTTTTTAATTCAATTTTTAAAAATTTTAAATTTTATTCACATTTAATTTTATTGTAAATATTGCTTTCATTTTGCATCAATAAAAAATGCAAATGGAAACTCAAGAACGGATCACAAACCGAAAAGATGGCTTAAACTATGCTTAAACTGAGCAAAGTTATAAAGGGTATTTGAAACAACTTCAACAAGTGCAGCAGCTTAAAAAAAAAAGTTTTTGCTGAGCTGAAGTGGGAGTTTTTACTCTAAAGCAGTCATCGAAAACAGCTGTTATAACTTTACGTCCAAAGCGAACATCGAAAAGTTATAAAAAAAAAAACAAGTTTCGATAATATCTGAAGTGTGGACCTGAAATTATTTGTTTGATATACTTGGTGATAGATTTGTTGTTCTTGTTAATTTTTATGTTGGTTAAAAATATATGTAGTTCAATCTTATGTTTAATAAATATCTATTAATATTTCGAAATAATATGAAATCATTATTTTTAAAGGTATATTGAATTAAATTACTTCACACACACAATAAAAATAAATCTCAGTTTTCAAACAAAAATATTCATGACGTCATAATTCAATATCAGCAAATTGCTGAAACTAAAACGGACAGTGAATAAGAAGAACAACAACTAACCACAACATTAGAGTAATTTTCTCTAAACATTGATGAAAACAAATAGACATGAACAGCTTAGGAGATCATTGCTATCATATAAAGGCTACTGATGAGTTGGCGTAGCGGCCAACGAAACAGGGCTGTCTAGTCCGCTGTTTGATTGCTACTCTATTGTTTGTTGTTGTATTGTTGTTGTTGTTGGTTGTTTTCTTCAGAAAACAACACAGCCCTTGAGCTCGTTTATATAACTCTTAATTAATAATTAAAAAATTATTAGAGTTATAAACATAACATAAAAATTAAATTGAAAATTTAAATTTTAACAAACAAAATATATTTTTAATAACAAATATAAATACATTATATAAATAAAATATATAAATAAATTAATATAATGCATAAATAAAATAAGTTCACTAAATAAATCGAATTTATTATGATATTTTAAAAATATTTGTAGTTTTCATAGCATAGGTACCATGCACAGTCTCCGTATATGTAAACCTGCATAGTAGTAAAACAATTTTTATACCCCAACGAGTACTGCGTAACTTTGTCATTCCGCTTGTAACGCCCAAAACGAGGTGTGGCAGGTATAGAAAAATATATATATTTTTGATCAGCATCATCTCCTGAGTCGATTTCTGTGTATCGATCTGTCTGTCCGTCTGCCGACACGATTACAGCAGCAATTTTAAAGCTATAGCGATGAAATTCAAAATATAAGTTTATTTTTAAAAAAGGAAGATCAAGTTCGGAAATGGGGCAAACCGGATGAAAACCACGCCTACCTCTCATACAAAGAGACTTTATATTAACTGTAAAATGTCTTTAAAATCCACAAAAATTAAAGAAATGCATAGTAGTAATACAATTTGTATACCCCATCGCGTACTGCGTAAGGGGTATATTAACTTTGTCATTCCGTTTGTAACGCCCAGAAGGAGGCGTGGCAGGTATAGACAAATTTATATAGTTTTAATCAGCATCATCTCCTGAGTCGATTTCCATGTGTCCGTCTGTCTGTCCGTCTGTCGACACGATTACAGCCGCAATTTTAAAGTTATCGCGATGAAATTCAAAATATAAGTATATTTTTAAAAAAAGAAGATCAAGTCAAAAATGGGGGAAACCGGATGAAAATCACGCCTACCTCCCATACAAAGTGACTTTATATTAACCGTAAAATATCTTTAAATTCCACAAAAATTAAAGAAATGCCTTGAAATTTGGTAGATGACCTTTGCTCTTCAGTTTTGCTCTTCAGTTTCTGGCTATGAAAGTTGGAAAAATCGGATGAAAACCACGTCTACCTCCCATACAAAGTGGACTTATTTCAAAAGTAAAATCTCTTAAAAATCTGCTCAAATTAAATGAACGTCTTGAAATTTTGCATATAGGCTTTGATATATCACAGAGACCACCTCTATGATATTTGGCAAAATCAAATGAAAACCACGCCTACCTCCCATATAAATTGGCTTTGTTTTAAACGTAAAATCTCTGAAAAATCCACAAAAATTAATGAAATGTCTTAGAATTTTGCACATTAGCTTTGATATATAATATGAACCATCTCTATGATATATGGCCAAATTGGCTCAAAACCACGCATACCTCCCATACAAAGTGACGTCATCAAAATAAGAAAACTTTCGTTAATATATAAAACTGAATGTCATCCTGTATGTCGTGGCTAAAGACTTCAAATATACTCCAATATGGCCGCGGAGGCGTATTATAGCTTCTGTACTCTGCCGAAGCCCCATCCTTACTAGTTTGTATTATATATGTATTATTTATTGTATTAATCTTGCTGAAGGTTAACAAAAACAATAACAAACGACAAAAATATTTTGCAATAATGATAAATAAGGCTATGACAAAGCTTTTTCAAAAAGTATTTTTCAAAGTGTGTGTTCATTAAGTTATCAATTGCCCTCTTGTGTTAAACAGCAACACGCAGTACATAGATTATATCATATACAAGAACCAGTGCGGTCGAGAGATTGTGTTATAATAATGATATAAATGGCCATTTCAGTCCTTGAAAAGACTTTGACCGAGCTTCTTATGATCAATTGTGTTGTGCGTTTTGTGAAATGTTTGAACACAAATGGACGAGAACTAGACCTACAAGTCTTATGCCGACTCCGAACGGCTTATGTTCTCAAGAAGCAGTTTTTAGTCTCTTAGGCTTAGCACTGTCTATAGAGAGGTGACGGCCGAACAGAAAAATTAATTCAATTGAAAAAACTTTTTGCGTCAGGTGGGAATTCAACCTGACATCAGATATGAAGTCATCGTTCTCTGGTGTATGGGCCACACACTACCCACTGTGGCATGGCCGCCACAAGAATGTGTTAATTTAAACAAAACATTTCATGTAATTGTGTGAAATTTATATAAGTTAGAGAGTTCAAACATGAATTTTTCTCCCAGTGAGGATCAACCAGACCAAAAAGTGCTTACATCAACATAGTACGATCGTACTAAGTACTAAGCACATCAGAAGCTCAAAGCATGGCATAAAACGATTTCTGATCGCAATCAACAACCACCTTACTAACTTCCGAGAATGACGTAATTCTACGTCAAAAAACTAACACAGGCAATAATTTTCACATTTGCAATTTAAATTATCGTCAGTGGTAGGTGCTCTTGTTAACATTAGATGATAAGCTTTCATTTGTGATTAGCTCTGTTCACATGGTCAAATTTTGCATAAAATTGTTGGTTTTGTTGATGAAATTGTTTAAGAAATATTAGCAGGTACAAATGTGCCGATTTTTGTCTCGTTTGGATGAGCAAAACAGCAATAAAACCATAAAAACCAATCTTTGCGCTAAGGTTTGAAGGTTTCGTTTAGCCAGTTCTGCGAGCTTCTTTTCATTCTAGAGATTTCTATTGAAGTGTGAAGTTTATTTTCGGAGAGAAAAAAAAATATATATTACTAAAAAATAAAATATGGCTGGAAGAAAGCAAACTGAAGTTTTGTCAGGAAATCGATATTTAAGGTAAATTCAAATACATGACATAATTTTATATATGTATATTGAATAAGAAAGAGCGGTATATACAAGGCCTGTTTGACGACGTTATAGATGAGGAATTAGTATCAGACGCTGAAGATAATGACAACTATCAGGTAGAAGTTGCCAATAACATAAGTTTGTCGGATGTCGAGGACACCAATTAAACTGACAATGATAACGACAATGAAAATGACAATGAAATTGACAATGCTACCGATGATAATGAAGAGGATGATGATATGGATGATGAAGATGATTCTGTGCAGATAAATCTACGTGCACATGAATATGTTGCTCGTGATGGCACCACATGGAACTCAGAACCAAGACGTGCACGCCAAACGAGGCAGCACAATATATTACGACAGCGTAGTGGGCCCGCAAGATCAACTGCTACTATGCCAATTTTAAATACCTTCAAATGTTTTATGACCCGGAAATGGTTGATATAATAGTATGCCACACCAACAGGAAAGCGGAAGCGACATACAATGAATATAACAAAAAACATCCCGAGGCGCAACCAAAAACATGGAAGGCGGTAACGTTGAGTGAACTATATGCGTTTATTGGTGTGCTTGTTATGACTGCCAGCAACCGCAGCAACGGCGAATGCGCCGCGGACTTGTGTTCGATGGAAAAGTGTCCATTGTACCGTTTTCAGGCCATACTGCGGTTCATCAGATTTGATATTTCCAAAACAAGGCATTTACGCCTCTAAACTGATAAATCTGCACCAATATCCGAGCTTTGGACGATGATGAATTTTAGCTTTGAGCAGACATATAAACCCAGCGAAAATTTAACGGTGGACGAACAGCTTTTCCCATATCGTGGCCGGAGACGCTTCACGCAGTACATCCCATCAAAAGCGGCAAAATATGGGATCAAAGTGTGGTGGGTATGTGATAACAAAAACTCGAACCCACTGCATGGACAAATATATACAGGCCAAGTAACTACGGGACGGGAAACCAATCAGAGTGAGCGAGTGGTGAAAGATTTAGTAAGCCGTTTTCATGGAAGCGGCCGAAACATCACTATGGACAATTTTTTTACTACGCTGAATTTGCTGGAGAACTTGTCATCCATGAATTTGACGGCGGTTGGAACACTGAGAAAAAATAAAACGTACATACCGAGAGAAATGTTGGCACACAAAGATCGTCCAGAAGGATCAAGCATATTTGGTTTTACGGCAAACATAGCCATGTGCTCATATGTGCCGAAGAAGAAGAAAGCAGTAATTTAACTGTCATCTTTACATGACGATAATTCCATTGCCAAAAGCGGCAAACCAGAAATTATTTCGTTTTACACCCAAACTAAAGGAGAAGTGGACGTGATGGACCAAATGCTCGGCGAATATACTTTCCAAAGGTCGACAAAGCGTTGGCCATTGTCTCTTTTTTTCAATATAATAGATCAAACGGCATTGGCAGCGTACATCACTTACTATGAGAATAATCCGAACATATCATCCAATAATTCAAGGCCAACTCGCCAAAGAACTTTGCATGCCAATCATTGAAGAGAGGTCGGTAAATCAACAGATAATGCGAAACTTCAATACAAAAATTGCTATAGCCAGTTTCATAAGTTCGGCCTTACAAGAAAGACTTGAAGTTCAACCATCAGCCTCTGCAGCTGCTGGTGTGGGAGCAACGAAACCACAGGTTGGAAGCTGCAATTTATGCTACATTCAGTATCAACGCAGAAGACGAACCAGTAATTTGTGCTCAGTATGTCACAAACCGATATGTCTACAACATTCTACAAATTCTTTTATATTTTACATTTGCAATAATAGGGATGATAATAAAATTAATTACTTATAAATAATATATTTAGTTATAAGAAATAATAAATAAGCAAAAATTATTTGAATTTAATAACAAATTAAAATTGGTTCATTGAAAATATGGAGAAAACAGCAAAAAACCAGCTAATGGCCACACCTGTTCCTTGGTATAATGGTACCGCGCAGGTGTCGAATTTGGAAGCTTATATCATTTCAATGCCTTGACCAATAAGTAAGGTATCAATCGACGTGTAATGACTTCGTTTTCCTAGATCCGGAGTTTTAGGTTGATATCTTAAGCGGTTCAGGAGGTAAACCACTTTAGAGGGGATACTGGCCACACTTATACTCGGGTATAAGTCCTAGGGTTTAATACATTCAATTTTTGATGTCTATATAATAAAATTAAGCTTGTGTTGGCTATTTTGTAGTTAATTTTATTAATTTTTTTATTGATTTTGAAGTCATGTAAGGAAAAAAAAATTTTTTGTAATTAATGAATCTATCTATCTATCTATCTATATTACTCAAAATCATTTTCTGTTTGTTTATTTGTTTGTTTGTTTGGTTGACTTTTTTACAAATCTAAACGGATTTCGCTCAAACTTAAAACGTGTATTACTTGCGTCCTAGATTAGGTTAATGCATACTTAGTTTTAACCACGCCTCCTTTTACGACCTAAGAATCAATAAAAATTCTATATTTCCGACTGTTTCGATTGTATGAGACTAAAATGTGGTAATTAAGTTGGTATGCTTACCTTCGGCAATTGTACAAAAACTGTGTTTCCACGTCCTCTTTTACCACCCACAAATTAATGAAAATGCTATATTTCAGACGGTTTTGGTCGAATATGACTGAAACTTTGGTAATTAAATTTTCAAGCTTACCGTCTGCAACTGTACTAAAAATGGACGTTATCAATTAAAATTCTACGATAAGCGCGGGGTGAAGCGAAATGCGCCAGGTATAAGCTAGTAAAAAATAAATAATAAAATTTAATTTTATATTAAATTTCAATCCGTTTTAGCTCCGTTTGCTGCTCCTACTTGCACTTGATCTTTGTTTTGGAAGCTGCTACACTTATTGAAAGTTTTCAAAACCCCTTTTATAAATTTTCTATGTTAAAACTAGAGATGCAAACTGGATAATTGCCGGATATTCGGCTTAAATTTACTTTATTTATTCCGGTCAGATGCTGGATACTGACTCAATATCCGGTATCTGACCGGCCGAATAGTTCCTTAAAATTAATTTATTTAAATAAATCTTTTTTAAGAAAATACAAATTAAATAAGAACTAATTATGACGTCTTTGGCGGCCGTGGTGCAGTGGGTAGAGTGTGTGACCCATACGTCAGAGAACCCTGGTTCAAATCCCACCTGAAACAGAAAGTTTTTTCAATTGAATTACTTTTTCTGTTGGCCGTCACCTCTCTGCAGACAATGGCAAGCCTCAGAGAGTAAAAACTGCCATGAAAATATTCTTGAGAATATAAGCCCTTCGGAGTTGACATAAAATATGTTGGTTCAGTTCTCGATCATTTGTGTTCAAACATTGCAGAACACACATAACACAATTGGTCATAAGAAGCTCGGTCAAAGTCCTTTCAATGGCTAAAAATGGCTATTTCGTTTTTTTTTTGTAGTTATGGCGTCTTTTATTTAAAGGTAAAAAAGTAACACAACCTTTACAAGGTATCTTCCAAAAAAATTAGATTACATTCTTACGGGCCTATTCTTGAAAAGAAGCAGTAGTCGGATAATACGAGAAAAAAACACAACTTTGGGAATTAAAATTTTGTTGAACGCTCGTCACTTATGGGTTAAAGTGAATACCCTATAGGAACAAACTAACTGGTTTTTAAAAACAACTAATTAAAAAACTAATTTAAAATAAACCAGTATATGAACTACTTGGAATTATATTAAGGCGGCAACTACTCTGATTTTGACATCTTTTAATTGCAAATTTTTATTAGATTACAAGTTTATATATATTTAACCACGTTATTTCATCAAATATTATTAACTTTAGGCCATCAGTAATAGTTTTAAATTCGCTATTTTAAAGTAATTACAAAAATAATTTAAATATAACTAATTTAACAAGTAATTGAAAATATATGCAGACGAAAGTCAATTGACTTATTTAGCGGACATCACCATACAAAATATGTTAGTTCGTTCTACGAAAAAAAGTCAGAATTTCAACTAGTTGTGGTTGACAAAAAACTACTTTATCAACTACTTTTAAATTAGTTGATTTTCCTACAGGGTACATACTAACAGACCTATTCTTGAAAAGTTACAATAGTAAACCAGTATTTTTCATATTTCTGTGTGGTTGTTGTAAGTTTTTGATTTCTAAACAAAATTTGGAAGCTCAAAAAACAAAATTTGTCATTGAAATTGCCAATATATGAAAAGTAGCTGACAATTTTTATCAAAATTTTTTTTGAGCTTCAAATTTTGTTTTGAAATCAAAAATTACAACAAACACAAAAATATGAAAAGTACTGGTTTACTATTGTAACTTTTTAAGAACAGGTCTGTATGTATTCACTTTAACCCATAAGTGACGAGCGTTCAACAAAATTTAAATTTTCAAAGTTCTGTTTTTTCTCGTATTATCCGACTACTGCTTTTCAGGCATGTTCAGGCATTCTCCGACTAGTGATTTGCATTCAGCGAGTTTGTATGTATGTACATTAAGGTGCCTCGAAAAAAAAATTACCTTTGCCACCGAGTAAAAGTAAACCTTCATCTAATATATGATATTCCAAAATATTTTGGCTGTCACTATAACCGCCAGCGAGCTAAACTATTTTTAAATAACCTCCAAAAATCATATTTTTCGTAAAAATTTCGGCTGACGTGGTTGTTAAAAAAAAAACAAGCTTTCAAAAGTAAAAGTTCTGAAAAAGTTCTTCAAAACTGAATCAACAAATTTTAAATCTTTACCGTGTAAAGGCCTGTTTCCAGCTCTCAAGTAAGCATATTTTCATACAAAAAACTGAAAAGTAATCTAAAAGTAGTTTTCTTTTGTCAAAATTACTGGACAGTGAATCCAGGTCGTAAGTAAATTTTATTTATTTTTGCTACTTTTTTTCAATGAAAAGTGACAATGGCAGTACTGTAAATGACAAGAAATATATGCTAGTCTCATTATTACTGCAAGTAAAATTTGCCAAACACAAGCAAAAGGTAAGTCATTTTTCATTTGATTGACAAATTTATTGAAAATTAATAAATAAAAATTGTAGAATTCGAAATGAAAAACACCGAACGCGCAGAAGAAGCAGCACAGGCTGAAGGGCAGATAAAGATGAAGAAGCAGTCTGCCAACATTTTCGAGGTGGAAAAACACCAGTTGGCAAAGGAAGTAAAGGAGTGGCCAGCCATCTGGGATATATCAAGCTCCCACCACAGCAACAAAAATGCTGTAGACCAGGCTTGCCGAATCATAGCTGGAACTATGGATACTTCAGGTAAATTTGCCTAATCTAGGTAAAAGAGCGGTTATATTAACTAATATGATTTGATTTAGAAAGTGAATGCAAGTCGGCATGGACCCCAATGCGGGAAAGCTACCGCTATTACGCTAAGGTAGCCAATAAAATCAAAAGTGGTAGCGCAGATGTCCGAGCATTGGAAGAGCGTGATTTTGATGACTACGTCGATTGGGAGTTTGGAGAAGACCTGTCGTTTTTACCCAACTCTTCAAAAAATAAAGTAAGTACAATTTATCCAAATTTAAAAGTTTGAAATAATATTATTTTTTTGTTTATTTAGTTTTTAGCAATTCTTAAAAAAATTAATTTTTAAGAATTACACTCGAGAGCTTTATGCCAAGTTATTTTATGAAGCAACAGGTTGCCACAACAACAATGTTCTTTACAGAACAACCACCAGCAGACTAGACAGCTGTTTCGTCGGTCGCTACACCAACTCATCAGTAATCTTCTGTGGCTCATGCAGTCCATTAACTTTGAAAATCTTATAAGCACACCTTCTGCTAAAACCTAAGCGGAATTGCAGTTGTGTGCTTTCCAATTTAAAAAGCAATGTTTTTCTACTTTGCACAAAGCAAAAGTTCAAAAATTGACTACATTAATTCTGCAAATACTTGTTTTTGCGCTCTTTGTTTATTTCTTTTCACGATTCCATTCTTTGGCACCAACAATTCGTTAGTATTAAACCATAGAAGGCGTGAGAAGTTTTTTTGAAAAAAAGATGAGTCATATTATTTTCTGAGGTCGGGCTCGTACCAGTTTGTACATGAAAAATAAATTGTGGCATTTTTTAATTTATAAAAAAGTAGTAGTGCAAAGAAGTAGAAAAACATTGCTTTTTAAATTGAAAGGCACACAACTGCAATTCCGCTTAGGTTTTAGCAGAAGGTGTGCTTATAAGATTTTCAAAGTTAATGGACTGCATGAGCCACAGAAGATTACTGATGAGTTCGTGTAGCTACCGACGAAACAGCTGTCTAGTCTGCTGGTGGTTGTTCTGTAAAGAACATTGTTGTTGTGGTAACCTGTTGCTTCGTGAAATTACTTGGCATAAAGCTTTCGAGTGTAATTCTTAAAAATTATTTTTTTTAAGAATTGCTAAAAACTAAATATAAATTAAAAAATGCCACAATTTTTTTTACATGTACAAACTGGTACGAGCCCGACCTCAGAAAATAATATGACTCATCTTTTTTCAAAAAAACTTCTCACGCCTTCTGTGGTTTAATACTAACGAATTGTTGGTGCCAAAGAATGGAATCGTGAAAAGAAGTAAACAAAGAGCGCAACAACAAGTCTTTGCAGAATTAATGTAGTCAATTTTTTGAACCTTTGCATTGTGCAAAGAAGTAGAAAAACATTGCTTTTTAAATTGGAATCACACAACTGCAATTCCGCTTAGGTTTTATTTTTTATTTATTTTTTTTATTTTTTAATAATTTAATCTACTGGACTATGTCCTTACAGATTATTGGAACTTAAATTTAAAGTTAGGTATATTTCTCTCTTAAATCTTTCTCTGCTATCAGAAAAATCTAATTGGTGAGCGACTAAGTTGCATAATGCCAAGCATCTAGTTATTGGCTCATTGCAGCCATAATTAGTTCTGTGAAAGTCAGTGTAGAACAGATTCCCCTCTCTTATGTTTCTAGCTGGAACGTAAAATTTTATTAATTCTAGCAAATCTGGACAATAAATTTTACTTTCAATCAAATCTCTTATGAACAATACACTTTGTGCATTTCGCCTTTCTGATAGACTGTGCATACCTAACAATTGACAGCGAGTTTTGTAGTTTGGTAAGTTATCATAAGGAAACATGTGACGTAAAGCAAACTTAGTAAACCTTTTTTGTATTTTCTCGATTCTATTTATTCCATTTTCATAGTATGGGCTCCAAACTATGCTACAGTATTCTATATACACTATATACAGTATATATTAATAGACTTTAAAGTAAATGGGTTTTTAAATTCCTTTGAGTTTCTTTTTAAAAAACCAAATTGGGAGTTCGCTTTGGAAACAATGTAGTCAATATGGCCAACAAATAAAAACTTTGTATCAAAAAGAATGCCCAGGTCCTTCACTAATTCAACTCTTTGAAAGGAATTATTATTACCATAGAAATAATTTTGAACAATGGGTAATTGTCTGCGGGAATAGGACATTACTTTGCATTTAGTGTAGTTTAATCTAAGTCTGTTATTGCAACACCAGGAAATAAGTGCATTGATATCATTCTGGAAATAAAAGCAGCCACCCGAATTTTTGACGGACATGAAAATTTTTATGTCATCCGCATAAAGTAAGCATTTGCTATGTTTAAAAATATAAGATATGTCGTTTATGAACACAATAAATAAAAGAGGACCCAGGTGACTACCTTGAGGAACGCCTGATATAGCATCTATTTGTCTAGAAAAATTTTTGTTAACCTTAACCATCAACTTCCTATTACGTAGATAAGACCACAACCAACGCAAAAGGCTAGAGTGAAAGCCCAATTTCTCTAATTTAAAAATAAGAATTTGATGGTCTAGGCAATCGAAAGCTTTGACAAAGTCAGTATATAGCGTATCGACTTGTAAGTTCTTTTCAATAGCTGCAATTGCTAATTTTGTAAAAATTGTCAGATTGGTGCATGCAGATCTACCTGTGAAGAAACCATGTTGACCTGTAGAAATATAATTTTTTATTTCTTGGAATAATCGGTTGCTTACAAGTTTGTCTAGAATTTTAGGTATAACCGAAAGTTTTACGATAGGCCTATAATTTTCGACAATGCTTTTTTGGCCTGCTTTGTAGATAGGAGATATATAGGCAATTTTCCACTCATCTAACATAATCCCAGACGAGAGAGATTTGTTATAAATCAAAGTTAGCGCAGTGCATAACGAAGCAGCACTATTTTTAAAAAACAAAGGCGGAATCAAATCGTATCCAGTCCCTTTCTTTGTGTCTAAATGAGAAAGAGCCGTGATAACTTCTTCTTCAGAAAGCACAATATTGCCTACGTTTACAGCATTCGAGATGGCCGAGAAATCGGAAGGAACTACTCCACTATTACAATTTGTAAGAACGGATCCAAAAAACGTTGCAAACAGGTCGCAAATCTCTTGGTCATTGCTTGCCACCGAACCCTGAAATTCCATTATTTTAGGTAGACCGTTACTTTTCCTTTTGGAATTATAAAAGGACCAAAAAGATTTCGGATTGCATTTTATATTACCCTCCATTGAGTCAATATATTTTCTATATAAAAAATTGGACAAAAAATCGAACTCACTCCGACGAAGCAGAAAAGTTGCCTTAACTTCCGATGACATCGATTTTTTGTACCTTTTGTGCGCGTTGTTTCTCATACCATGGAAGATTGAATTGGCGCTTGCTATGTCTTGTTGGCACATATAAGTAGATACATTCTCTGAGGGCTTTATTAAACTTAAAATACATTGCATCTAGACTATCTGATCCGAGAACCAAATTCCAGTTAATAGAATCCAGGAATCTGCTAATGGCAAAAAAGTTTGCTTTACTGTAATCGTATATTAAAGACGAAGTGTCTACAACGCCTCTCTTATATTCATAGAAACTGAAATTTAAAACAAAAGCTTTATGATGGATTGATTCCCTTGAAAGCGGCAATTCACATCTAGAAATTACAAATTTAAGATCATTATTTATAAATATGAGATCTAATATTCTGTTAATGTCGTTCTTAAAATAATTGACCTGGAAGAGGTTAAGTGAGGACATTGTATCGCAGAAAAATGACTCTACACCTCCATGCAAATTAAAGGGTATTAATACCTTGTCATCACAACTGAATCGCCACTCAATATCACCCAAATTAAAATCACCTAACACACAAGACGTTTGATTTGGTTTCAGATTTTCTACAATAAAGCTAATATTAAAAATACTCGTATGTTCAAAAAATATATCCATTGCACTGTTTGGCGGAACATAACTTAAAATAAATAAAATTTCATTTATATCTGATAATATGTTGTTTTTGAAAGTTACGGCAACACATAATTGTTCAATATTCTCCGCACAGCGAGGGAGTTGATATTGGCTGCTGGGATATACAGATGAAACGGCTAAGAGCACCCCACCACCACGGGAAGTATCGGCGGATAGTATGCGATCACTGCGATACACTTCATATCGATGGTCCAAAAGTTCGGTAGATAAGAAATGAGGCGTTAACCAGGTTTCAACAATAGCTATGACACCATAGTCAAAAGAAGCAGCAGCTGAATGTAAGCTTAAAGTTTTGGTTCGCAGTCCTTCAGCATTGTGAAAATAAACAGCGAGAAAATCAGATTTTAATTTGATGGCGCTATCTTCAGGAACGTTTACTCCTTTTGTAGCAGAAATCGTTGGATGAACAAATATATTTGCAGTGCTTTGGCTTACATGCATATATGAGGCGGAAGACGGTCGGGGGGATGACGTAGGTGGCAAAAGATAGGATTTTGAGCAGTCTGCTAACGTGGCATTACATTCTCTCCTTCTTTTTGTAAAAAAGATACGAAATGTCGAACTTGAACATTAGCAGGCCATAGCGCTGGATTATAGACCTTATCATAGTCACTGCTTGCTATTACTAGTTTAAAATTAACTCTTCTCAGCGTCGATTCGTCTGCATCTCTTTTTACAAGGCGGAAACATTTCATATTATTTGTAGGTATATCGGTATGCGAAGTAATGTAATCAATTAAGTTTTCAGAAGAGACCGATGGCTTAAAAGAAGAGAGATGCAAAACTTTCATAGGCACAGCGACGTCAAGCTCATTGTTTGCATTGTTGCCAACGATAATGTTATCTCTGTTACGAATTTTTTCTCTTAATTGCTTTCTACTTTTCATTGTATTCCACTCATCTCTTGAAGGCCCGAGTATCGGATCATTTGAAAAAGCATTTATATGGTCGCATACATTACCGGCAGCAGCAGCGGCAGCAGCAGCATACAAAAGTGCAGCGCGAGGCTGAGAGACATCAACAGCAACAGAAGTGGGAGCAGACAAAATAGGCGGATATTGAAGATCATTATCAACAGAAGAGACAGTAGCTGGAGAGGCAAGTGCACTTGATGCCTCGAAACCGGTTTTGGTTTTTGGAGAGGAGTCAGGAACATTCAGCAAAGCATATGATGGAGTATTGGCAGAGACAGAAGCATTGTTGTTATTGAAAATGTTTTTGTCTAGTTTGTTTCTATTTGATGAGCAAGATGCAGCAGTTTTAGTTTTCGGTTTAGCAACAGGTAGTCTCAGATTTAACGCATCGTTAAATATTGCTGCGCAACTCTTTAACCTCAGTTGTAAGCGAATTAATAGCAGAGGCAGCGTCATTTTCAACCAATTTATGCTAAATAAAATTCAGCTCTGTCTGCAGGTTATCGATTTTCTGCAGTAGGAGCACTTTGTCTTCTTGCAAAGAGCTAATAAAAGCGAGTGCACGAGAACTCACCGAACGTAGGGCATTAAGCACTGATTGCAAATTAGTTTTTTGTTCAACGTCACAGGCATCTACTTCTTCTAATTGTACAAGTTGCTGATTTGGAACGTTTGTTTGCTCGTGTTGCTGCGTTGGATTGTTGGTTCGCTCTGGTTGCAATATTTCGAAGAAATTTAGCTGTTGTGGGGGGATTGCAGTTGTCAATGTTGCTTTTGATGACCGTTGCCGCATTTGTTGATCATGGCAGTGTATTTGCTGTTGTTGAGGCATTATAGGATTTGCTTGTTCTTCAGGAGTGCCTGCGCTACTGTTATTGTTACTGATTGAATTTGCTGACGGAGGAGGCGATCGAAAAGAATTACGCCGTTTATTTGCACAAGTGTTACATTGATACGGTGAGCCGGAACTTAGCATGTAGTCTATATCCGATTGCAAAACGTTGACGCATGGCAAATGAAATAAGTCATTGCACTTAGCACAGATAACTTTAGGTTGACCGCGTTCGACTTTATGGCCACAAACACAAGGCATTATGATAAATAACGAAATAGTTAGTGTCCAAGCTTAGCATTAACGGTTGCGTCCAAAAAACACTACGCTCTCGCACTTGATTAAAAAAAAAAAAAAAAAAAAAAAGAAGAAAAAACTTAACAAAAAAAAGAAAATTGATTTACTGGTAGCAAGCAAAGACACGACCGCTCATTAACGACATCAAATACTGACTGTTTTAGCAGAAGGTGTGCTTATAAGATTTTCAAAGTTAATGGACTGCATGAGCCACAGAAGATTACTGATGAGTTGGTGTAGCGACTAACGAAACAGCTGTCTAGTCTGCTGGTGGTTGCTCTGTAAAGAACATTGTTGTTGTGGCAACCTGTTGCTTCATGAAATTACTTGGCATAAACTCTCGAGTGTAATTCTTAAAAATTAATTTTTTTAAGAATTGCTAAAAACTAAATATAAATTAAAAAATGCCACAATTTATTTTCCAAATATTATTTTTACTTACTTTACTCTAGGACTTTTACGAGTACTGTAGCTCGATGATGAGCCAGCATCGCCAGGAAGTACTGGCTGTTCGGTATATAACTACGTAAGTGTGGTTGAACTTAGCTCGATGCCTTGGCTGCCAAGCCTTGCTATAGTAACATAGCCGCCATACTGGGGTAATTCGATACCACATCGAAAAAAATGGTTTTCGCCGGATTAGAATTTGGTTGAAATATCTTTCTATTTCTGCTTTTTGAATGAGTTTGTCGATGTGTAAACGATTACCCTAGTGCGGCAGCTAAGGTCTAAGACATTAATTTTCATAAGAATAATATATAATAAAATTTGATTATTTTATGCTAAGGAGACCATATCCCAGACGCCTTTGTCATCGGAAGATAGCCAACCAAGCACTTCCACACGGACGGGCATGTGGATGAAATTCTATAGCCTCTTGGAAAAGCAAGAGAACATCCTGAACACTCGAGAAGGAAGAGTGCCTGAGAGTCCTTTCAAAGAGGCATTATCCAGCTTTGATTGGATGCTTAAGCAGCTCCCAAAGAGTGTAGCTGATACCGCGAGCATTGAATTTTCTGCATCGCTAGTAGCAAAAATTGCACAACAAACGAAAAAAAACATAATATAATAACAAAAAAGTTTAGTTTGTTCTGAAACTAGCTTTGAAAATAATAAAAAATAATAAATAGTTAATTGTTAGCCATACGGGGTTATTGTAAAAACCAAGAGCTCTTGAAACCAGAATTAAGCCCCCTAAAGAGGCTCTGAAATATCATGCAATTTAATTTTTCACAGTTTAGTATTCTACATTTCAAAACAGATCATAAATTTTAGTATTGTGAATATGCAATATTCTTTATGCATATATTTAACATGATATAGCATAAATGTGTTTATTAAAAGTCATAGAGGAAAAAATCTGTTATATCAAAAAAAATCCTGTATAACCTAAAAAACAACATTCATAAGTTTCTTGATAAAATAAAAGAAATTTTTTTTAATGTATTTAATTCTTTAGTACTTTTAAACAATGCTTTGTTAGTATTTTTTCCTTAAATTTGGTTTGGTAAAACTCACAAACACACAAGTTATGTTTTTGCCGAAATGGAAGAATTTATATATGAAAAATACAATAGTTTCCATAAATTTAAAACGCATTTAATAGAAATGTATTTTCAATTCTTATTTCAATATGATTGTAATGAAAGCTTCCTTTACATTTTCCCGAAAAGATTGGCTGGATTTCTGGAGCATGTTTTGGCTAAATTATAAAACAAATTCAAAGTAAAAAATAAGGCTTTTTTCAAATCCGTCAAATTGATATTCATGTTTTTTTCGCGTATGAAATATATACCAGATTAACCAATGCTGACAAAGATCATATGGGAGATAGGCGTATTGTTTGGTTTATTTTTAGACCAACTATTTCTTACTATAAAGTTAATAATCGAACCAAATTTTATTGATCTGGGATAAGTTTTTGGGAAACATACCAGATTACCGATTTCGGTTATATGGTACTTAGGTGGGCTTATCATTCATCCCAAATTCATTAAACGATATTTTGTGTGAACCTCGACACTGTCTATCTATGTGAACTTAACTACCAAGTTTATGCAACTAAATCTTATCAAATCTATTGCCAACATTTCCATCGACCCAGTAGTTTTGGAGTCTGTAGCACTCAGCCAATCAAACGAAAACGAACGTAATATACATGAATATATTATTAAATAAAATTAATTCATATTATTAAAAAACCTGTAAATGTATTTTATTTATGTAGTTTTATTTGTTTGTTTTATAAATTTTCTTTTAAGAATTACAGAAACAGTGCTTTATTTTGCCAAGTAACAGACCCACTTTATACGGAATATATTTTCCGTAATCGGAAGACATTCTCATTCTCCGTCCACCCAATTTCCATCGCTATCTTCAAAGCCCGAGAACGTTCTTGGGCAATAATTTCTGGGATATTTATTGAGCAAGAAATTGTGGAGTAAACAACACGCTGAAACAAATTTTTGTGCTCGATTCGGACTATAAAATAATGTATTCCTTAGACAAAGCCATTTCATACTTAATATACCGAAAGCATTCTCAATGCATCGCCTTGCCCGACTTAGTTTGTAATTAAAACTTCTTTGTGCTGGCAAAATTGGTTTAGAACTAAATGGTTTGATCATCCGCTTGCTTAAAGGAAAAGCGTCATCTGCAACGATGCAATGTGGAAGTTTTTCCATCCACGTAAGCATTGTAATTATAAAATATGTTACCACTATTTGCAGGAGCTATGATGGTCACATGTTTCCCATCAATTACACCAACGCAGTTTGGAAAATTCGACGCTTTGCGATAGCCATTAGCGACTTTTAAGAGCGTGTCTTCATTCCACCGAGGTATTTCTTTTTGAAGAGTGGTGCATATGGCTTCACACACGCTATCAATAATTCTTCCAAAATGTTGCTTGCTTATCCTGTATCAGGAAGCAAGATGACGTTGTAAGTCGCCAAATGCTAAAGATCTAAAAATCGTATTTATATATTCATATGTGCAAATAGAAGCTATTAAAAATCTTACTCTAAAACAATGGCGACTTTTGCCTTGGTTGGGATAAAATCCTTTGGCCTAATGTTCCGTTTTGGAGCCAAGTGTGGAAGCTGTTACTCATATAATTAATCGAAAATTGCAGACGACATGTGAAAATCTTCACTGAATCGTTGTGATTCACTTCGTATGTTTTCAAATCAGTAAAGAACCTTCTCTTCTGGTTCCGCCCTTTGAGGTATGGGCTCACCCAATACCTGGGACTTCGCCGAATCTTGCGTTTCTCCTCCTCCTCCAACATCTCCATGCCTGCCAGGAAAATCCCACAGTTCATAAGTGAAACCAAATCAGCCCTACAAATATATATGCACGTCAATAACTTGCATAAGCCAACCTTATTTTCAATTACATACCTTTGCAATTCATTCATCGTTGAATTTATGAATTGTTTCAATATTAATTGTGATTTTTATTATAATATTTTAATTTGTCCGATAAAAACAATTAATAAATCAATCACAATTAGAACTGTCAAAACTTTCTCAAATTATTTTCCCGTCAAAATTACTTGCCACTACTATTTCACACTCAAGAAATATAAGTAACATTTTGTTTGAGTAATTACTTGAGAGCTGGATACAGGCCTTAACCAAAGATAATGCATTGATTTTTATGTTTATTTTTGATATTTTTTTTTATGTTGCTTTTACTAAAATTCAACATAACTTCATTATTTTTATGCTTTTCTCGTTGTTTAGATATCGTTTGAAAAAGATTTTGATTGCATCTATTTATTCCTGGACAGAGTATATCAATATAATTACCACTTAAACTGAAATATTTATCATTTGTTATTGCACTCATTATCTTTGCCGTACGCGTTTGTTGCAAAATAAAATGTTTTTTTTAAATATTTTACTTTTAATGGTAATGAAAGTGATTAAATCCGTCCGGAAATAAATAGAAGCAGCCAAAAACTTTCCAACGATATCTTCACAACAAGGATAGCATAAAAAATAATGAAGGTATTTGAATTTTAGTGAAAGCTAGCAGGACCCAGTTGTCCGCGGCTTCGCATCGAACGTTCCAGCAACCATCCTTTTTTATTTGTGGGCTGTGAAAGAGAGTGTGGCAATAATTTTTTCCCGTAAACCATCTCGTGCTCGAAAACAATCTACTGTCAAACTTCAGCGCAATCGGCCCAGAAGTTTTGGAGTCTTAATGATTTCTTAAAAGTGGGATATATTTAAATTTAAATATAAATATATCTTATATATTTTTGATCAGCATCACCTTCTGAGTCGAGATCCGTGTTTCTGTCCGTATGTCCGCCTGTCCGTCTGTCGACACGATTACAGCCGTAATTATAAAGCTATCGCGATGAAATTCAAAATATAAGTTTATTTTTAAAGAAGAAAGATCACGTTTAAAAACGGGCCAGATAGGATGAAAACCACGCATACCTCCCATAAAAAGTGACTTTATTTTAACCGTAAAATGTTTTTAAAATCCACAAAAATTGAAAAAATGCCTTGAAATTTGACACGTAAGTTTTGATCCTCAATTTAAAACCTGGCTATGAAATTTAGAAAAATCGGATGAAAACCATGCCTACCTCCCATACAAAGAGGCTTTATTTTAAAAGCAAAATCTCTTCAAAATCTGCTCAAATTAAAGAAATGTCTTGAAATTTTGCACAAAGGCTTTGATATTTAATAAAGACCATCACTATGATTTTTCGAATGAAAACCAAGCCAAGCTCCCATACAAATTGGCTTTATTTTAAACGTAAAATCCCTTAAAAATCTGCTAAAATTAAAGAAATGTTTTAAAATTTTGCACATAAGCTTTGATATTTAATATAAACCATCTCTATGATATATGGCAAAATCGGATAAAATCACGCCCACTTCCCATACAAAGTGGCTTTATTTTAAACTTAAAATCCCTTAAAAATCCACAAATATTAAAGAAATGTCTTGAACTTTTGCACATTAGCTTTGATGTATAATATGAACCATCCCTATGATTTTGGCAAAATCGGATCAAAACCACGCCTACCTCCCATACAAAGTGACGTCATCAAAATAGGAAAACTTTCGTTAATATATAAAACTGAATGTCATCGTGTATGTCGTGGCTAAAGACTTCGAATATACTTCAATTCGGCGGGAGGGGGTATTTTAGCTTCGGTAACTTGCCTTGCCTTACTAGTTTTCTATAATTTTTATTTTCTATGAAATAATATTCACCAGTGCACCCTTTGTAATGTTCGTTTCTTTTACCAAAAATACTAACTACGAGAAATATTAATTTTAAATTACTTTTATGTTTTTCGTTTAAAAAAAAAACAATGCCATTTCTATAGCACATAATTGAAAGTGTAATGATTTTTAAAAGCGGAATAAATTCTAAAATTTTGAATAGTTTTTCACTATGTGTATATTTTAAATGGAGAAATAAATAAATGTGGAAATATCCGTCTACGGGAAACTCGTCTAAATTCGTCTTCTAATTACTCTTCGTCTTCTAATTACTGCCCCTATTGCCGCCCGGGACTCAAATTTTCTACTCAAGTTAACTCAATTGGCGAACTTTAATTGGTCGGTTGCCGGAATTTTGTCCGAGTGCCTAGTTCCCACGGGATTTTAATCGCCCAAATACAAACGCACCATTTATTGCTTTTAGTGTAATTATATTTGGATTCGTTAAAATTCCTAAGTGATAAAAATTATTGGCAATTACAAATGATTATGCAGATAATGAACTTCTAGTTCTTAGGATGTTCAGCAAAGAAAAGAAAAATGATGTAAGCGTTTTTTGAGTTGGCGGTTGATTAAAGCTTTTCACTTTGACATTTTGTATATGAAGCAATCAAGAAATGAAACATCGCAGACAGTGGCGATAACATCCCCCCACAGTATGACAAGAAAGTCTTTCGCCGCCTTACTTCACATCCTGAGCCACGTCGGGAACTGCCAACTTTGCTGCTGGTCTATCTAGTATTCCGCACCTGGTTTGTACCTTAGCTCTTCGAATTTGACCATCATCAGCCGCCGATATTTCAACTACTTTTCCTTTAGGAAACACGTTCCGAGGACTTGAAGGGTTAACCACAACCACCAAATCGCCAACACTCAACGCCTTAGTCTTTTCAAACCATTTGGTTCTGCTTGTTAGCGAAAGTAGATACTCTGTAATCCATCTTTCCAAAAATGTTGTGCATATTGCTGTGAACATCGCCAGCTATCTCTGAGGACAATACTGATATCGTTATAATCTACAAGAGGCTTCGTGCCGTTAGAGCAACCAAGTAGCAGGTGATTCGGCGTAAGCGCATATTGATTTTCAACGTCGATCGGCACATAAGAAAGTGGATGAGAATTTATAATATTTTCTACTTCTGCCATCATGCTGCAAAGTGATTCATCGCTTCGAAATGAAACCAGTTTCATTGGAACGTAGTAGATGTTCCCAAGCACCTCCCATGTGAGGAGCCAATGGTGGATTAAAGTTCCACTTTGTTGTGGCACTAGTAAAATAACTGACAAACTGATTTTCGCCAACATCTTTTACAGCTTCGCGCAGTTCACGTTCAGCCCCAGCGAAATCGGTCCCATTATCGGTGAAAAATTGCCTTGGTGTACCACGTCTGGCTTTAAAATTTCGAATTGCTAATACACAAGAGCTTGTAGTCAATGAGTGCACGATTTCGACATGCACGGCTCTTATGGTAAGGCACATAAATAATGCTTCGTATTTTTTTTCTTTGTGACGGTTAACCGTTACCAAAATTTTCCCAAAAAAGTCAAGACCGTTAATTATAAATGGTGGCGTAAATACTGATAATCGCTCTCTAGGAAGCTTAGCCATTTGTGGATGTTTTTCGTATTTTGCACATTTGGCACTTGCTTATTACCATTTTAAATAAACTTCTGAGTTGAGGTATATGATATTTTTGGCGGATTTCGTTGATTGCTGTTTCCTTGTTTGCATGATGGAATTGAAAATGAAAATGTAAAATTAAAAGATGTGTCACCCTACTCTGCTTTGGCATTATAGCCGAATACTTTAATTCTTCAGGAACACACGCCTTATCAATTCTGCCATCAGTTCGCAAAACGCTGTTGACATCTAAGAAAGGAGTTAATTTATAGATTAAACTGTTTTTATCAACTTTACTATTCATTTTAATTAATTAATAATTAATTTAATTAGTTAATTAATTTCATCTGAATAATCCTCTCTTTGAGCTTGTTTTATTAAAATAATTTCAGCTTGTTAAAGTTCGTCTTGTGTTGGATAACTTTTGGTCATCCTGTTGCAACTGAACGTAACGCCCTGCACCACCTTGAAAAGCGATTGACATCTACCAAATTTTGAACTTTTTGAAATGCTGTTTTGGTTCACATTCCGTATTTGATACAACACTAACCTCCGTAGGCCACAATTTGGGCGGTTGCCCAAAATTTGTATAGTTTGTGAAGGTTTGAAGATAACAACGAGGTAAATTTATATCCTGTATTTGCGGTAAAATTTTTAACCACTTTGTCCATTTAATATTTTGCTGGTTACTAATTGGGTCATCCCACCCCGTACTACTTCGCCATACTTCTTGCAATACAATTTTTTAATACATGAAATAGTACCCTATGAGTCCTAAAGGGTCATAAATAGTCATAAGAACTCTCAAAAGTTATCTTTTAGTTGGTGTTTTCGTCCCGAGAAATACGTCACTCTTCATTATGGACAATGAAATTTGGAAGGTAATTATATCATCAGCGGATTTCCAAAAAACCCCAAGGACTTTGTCTGCATCCAAATCGCTACTTAAATCGAGACTTTCCGATTCAACATTATCATGGTTACTTAATATATTTAGAACGCTTTTAGTATTAGATAACCAGTTTCGAATATTCAATCCACCGTTGCTATGAATATGTTTGACATCTAAAGCTAAGCTAATTGCCTCATTCGCCGTATCAACTGAGTCCAGGAAATCATCTTCAAAATGATTTTTTTGTATTGCGGACGCTGCAAGAGCATATTGTTCCTCAAACTTAGAAGCATTTAAATTTTTGACGTACTGCGAAATACATGGTGCGCACGAAACGCCGAAAATCATAACGTTTATGACCTAAATTTCAGGTTCCTTGCTGCCCACGTTACGCCACAAAAATCTTTCCACGTTACGGTCTTCTTCGCGGAAAAAAATTTGATGGAACATTTATTCGATATCCCCGCAGACTGCCACGGCCTTTTGTCGAAATCGCATAAGGATTGAAGGCAATGATGAAAGTAAGTCCGGTCCTTTGAGTAACATATTATTTAAAGATATGCCATTACTTTTTTCAGCAGCGTCCCAAACAATTCTCCACTTACCCGGATTATTTTTGTTAAAAACCGGAAAAATTGGCAGGTACCAAAGCTTCTAAGTTGTGTTTGGAAAGGAGTTTTTTTTTATCAATTTTTAAAAATTCAAGCGGCCTTTTCATCGTCTTCACTAATTAATGGTGGCGCACTGCTAATACTCGAAGTTTCTAGGCCATAGAAATTTTCACTAATTAGGATAACTTTTTATCGGTTTCTATGTTGCACTCTCATTAGTGAAAGTGGTGCTGAACTTTAGAGGTACTAGGTCTATTAGTGCCATAAGTTAGCCAACCAAGGCGGGTAGGTATTGCCACTGGCTCATGTTGTTGGCCTTCTTTCACTTGATTGTTTAAGCAATTTAATATTTGAGGAACAGCGTTTTCGTAGCTCTGGTTAGGCAATCCTCTCAGGTATGGGTAATTTTTTGCCATCTCCGAATAGTTCATGGTTTGTTTTGGTAGTGCCAAATATTTCACAGTGTGGACATTATTTGCAAATATGTTTCCATTTGGTCCATAAACTTCCGCTGAGTCTATGTGAGTTGCTTTCCTCACGTTCTACATTGCCAGTTCGTTTAAGACACAAATGTTCTGGCTCGCCTGTTGAATTCAACTCATTATATAATTTTTCATCAATTAAACTTGTTGACGATCATTCGTCAATAAATGCAAAGGTTTGCAAAGTTTTATTTTTACCATAAATAGTAATCGGAATTATTTTAAACAAATTCTCATTAAGGTTTATGCTGTGTGTGTGACAGTTTTCGATCTGATTCATGTTTGTCACCAAGTCGTTTGATGTTTCTCTTTCTTATCTTTCTTGTCTCTCTTGTGTTTGCATTTTATATAGCAGAGAATGATATTTACGTTGGCATGAATCGATACCACAAACTGTGTTGCTATTGCATGAACCATAATGTTGACGTAGGCGTTGTTTACATTGCTTATATTCTCGCCCAGTATTCCATTTTTCATTTCGATCCATTCCTATAAATTTTTGACAACTTGCAATGTTATTACATGTCTTGTTACACAGAATGCAGGTTGTCGTGCTTCGGTCTGTGGAGTGTGTAGGCAGGCATTGTTTTGCTTACGACGTGAGAGAGGTTCTGGCAAAAGTAACATTGCTGTCAATGTTAACGCTACTGGTGGAGAGACCAATGTTATAAATCCAATTAGAGAATTCTGACAGATTTACGTTTTTGTTGTTTTTTAATAAGTTCACTTTCTCTGTGCCCCAATTCATTTGGAAATATGAGGGCAATTTGCTAACATGTTCTTGAATCAAACATGAATTATTTAATTCGTCAAAAAGACCACAGGCTTCAATTGTTGCTTCAAGACCTTCCACTTGAACGGAAAATAAGTTACTTGAACTGAAAATGAAGTTATCTTGAACGGAAAATAAAGTTATATTTTCAAGGTTGTTAACATTTACTGGTGGTAATCCTCGTATTCTTGCTTTTAAAGAGTTTACTATTTTCTCCTTCTGTCCATAATGGAGTGCAAGAGATGACATTGCTGTTGATACACACGATGGGTGAATCAGTATTTGTTGGACCGCTTGGAGAGCATCTCCGCGTAATGCTTTTTGGAGGCGAATCAGATTTTCAGCATTAGATAATCCACAGACGGAAGTTGACCAGCTATACGTTGAGCTAAAAAGCGGCCATTCTTCATGCCTACTAGTAAAGATATGTAAGTCTTTTCGAAGTGATTGCCTTGAAGTTGCCTGTTGATAAGTGAGGTTAGACTCGATGTTGCCATACGCTGTAAATGAATGTGGATCGTGATGGTTAAAGGCAACACAAACTTGTGTTGCTGTCGCGGGCGACTGTCCAATATTCTTCGCATTGACAAAGGTTTCATTTTTGTTAACTGTTGGAATCGATGACGTGTGTAAAGTTTTATTATGAGAATTGCTTTCCAAGGTAGCGACCTTGGATTCTTGTTGAGGTGGTATGATTTCCAAGAGGTTGCTCTTTAAAATTGTCAGTAGCTAACAAGGCAAAAATTTCGGTTTCACACAAATTCTCAGGATTTTTTGTTGGCTGCTGGATATTTTGTAATTGAGTATCAGCTCGGTCATTTAGCCATTCGTGAACTGAATTTTTAAAAAATGGATTGATGTCTTCATCTTCACCAGAAGCATGTTCAAGTAGTTTGTATTTTTTATGTATGAACTCGGAATCACGCTTCTTAGCAAGTAGTCGTTCTTCCTCAGGTTTTTTAACTCCAGTGCTTGTCTACGACAACGAATTTCTTGATGTATGCGGGGTGGAACTGGAATAAAAGTGGCACATTTTTCACAAGTCCATGATATTTGGGGGCTTGTGACTTTTACGCAACTGAGATGGTACTTAGCATGACATTTGTTACATAGAAAAAAAGAAGATTCGGATGCATTTTTGCAAGGAGCACAATTTGTTTCAGATGGTGAAGAAGTTGTGGCATATTGATGGTTGACCCTGTGGGAGAGAATTTTCCATATTTTTTTGTCTTAGGACTTACTTTTAATGCCGACAGGACAGTTCTCAGATTGTTGAGTTGTATTTAAACCAATTGGCAGTCTCTGCTCAAGTTTCTTACTGATTTGAGGTTATGTTCTGTGCCGCGTGTTCAGCCAAGTTGCAGCTTTGATTGAATGCTTTTCGGTTAGTGTTGAACGAACAAAGAGTTTTCCTGTGGATTTATATATATTGCAATAAAAAGAATTTTCAGTTTTGTTGCCGGAATTTTCTCCTAGCGCCAAGTTTCCACGGGATTTTAATCGCCCAAATACAAACGCACAATTTATTGCTTTTTGCGTAATTATATTTGGGTTCGTTAAAATTCTTAAGTGATAAAAACATTTTTGAAATTATTGATTTAATAATTAAAAATGATTATGAAATATTTATATCTTTAATGATTAAAATAACATAGATTACTTTTTAGTATGAAAACTAGCGCATTAATGCAGATAATGAACATCTAATTCGTAGGATGCTCAGCACAAGACAAGAAACATTATGTTAGGTTTTTTAGGAGTTAGGAGTTGGCAGTTGATTAAAGCTTTTCACTTTGACATTTTGTATATGAAACAATCAAGAAGTGACACATCGCAGACTGTGGCGATAACAGAGAGTTTCAGACGAATTGTTTTAAACAAATTTTAATAAGACGAGTTGTTAATTGTCTCAAGCCTGAAATACAATAACGCGATAGTGCGATGCGCGAAAGCTATGCGATTTGTTACGAGACTTCACGCGCGTTGCCCTCGTAATCAATGTCCAATTAGAAGCGTTCGAGAAACGTCAATTTTGAAGTGACAGTAGAAAAGTAAACAAACTCAAATATTGACGTGTATTAATTTGTGTTTCAGAAATGAAAAATAATATTAGCAAATCTATAACTGCTGGTTTTGCTAAATATTTAGCTCTAGAAGAGTTAAAAAATCATAGAACCTGGCGAAGAAGGAGATGGTGAAAAAATTTTCGAAATGATGAAGTGAGACGATTCGGAGATGTTTGCTAAGTCAACAAGAATAAGCGTTGCTCATTTTGATAACCTTTTAAATTTTGCTGGACATCGATTAGAAAAAAAACATCAGCGCAGAAACCATTTTATTATGTATATCGATTGGCACTGACTTGAATGTGAATTCTTTTCTATATTATTATTATTAAAATTTGTGTTTTTGAAGAAAATTGTTACGCGCCCAAATTGTTTATTCTTTTTAAATTGAATTTTTTATGTCAGCTCGTCATCGCATGCGTCGTTTATCAAGTTTTTGGAAATGCCTCGCATCATACAATCGCATCGCAAATCATTGTAGATTGTTACATAAAAACTCTGCTTATGAAAATGCTTTGACAGCTCATGCGAGATTTTTACGTTGTCTCGCAACGCGCTCTCGCTCTATTGTACTTCGGGCTTCATTGATATTTACCCCTCCCCCCAAGATTTTTTTCCAGATTCGCCACTGCCCATGTGTGTGATCACAAATACTTGACCTAACCCCCTTCCCCCCTAAACGTGTTACGAAATTTATGAACAGCGTTGTGCGTATGTACTCATCTAAAGGGCAGGTTCTCATCTAGAGCCCGCAAAACACGGTGATGTTTCTGATTTTTTTTATAGAAGGAAGAAAATGAACACCTTGAGTTTCTTGGCAGTTATTTCCTGATTCAAAAACTGTAGAAAAATATTTGGTTTGGTGAATCAAAGTGTAATGTTAAGTGTAAATACGCCGTCAAACATCACGATGAAGAAAAAAGGTAGCCAAACGAAGTACCGTTTAAGTACCGTTTTTTGTACATATTTTGCTCTTGAAATGCTCAAAAAATAAAAAAAAACTGACCAATATTATTTGAATTTAGAGGTATAGGATCCAATAAATTGTATCTACTTTAAAATAAAAAACAAACTTGAGCCAATCCGTAAAGTAATTCTTGAGATATCGTAGAGACCAGTTTAGAAAACGGGGTTTTTTAGAAGATACGTTTTAAGATTGGGATAACGATTTTTTCGAGTTATTAGCTTTACATTATTTCAACGCCACAGCGTATCTAGCGACATTTGGTGGTGCCTGAGGTAACTATTCTTACCACAGTATGGTAGGGAATACAAGCGTGCATTTTAAAAAGATTGATGTGAGAAACTTATTTTTTGTGAGATACTTTTGATGAGATACTTATAGTTTTCGTGAAAACGATGGGGTTCTGTCTTATGCAATAACTTTTTTATGTAATCGTTATCGGCCACTTGGAAACATATGCTACATAGGCCGAGTTTATGAGAACCTCCCCTTAATGGAATAATTTGTCTTGGCTTAGAAGAGAGCGCAATCTTTTTGACTGTTGATCAATTCAATAAAGTTTAGTGTCCAATTAGATGTAACGTAAAAATTATCAAAAACTTCTTTCTGGCGAACAATATCAATTTCTTTTTAAAAAAGATTATTTCATTTGCAAATAATTTGCCCTTAAAATTTTTTTGCACAAATAATTTTACCACTGGCCATTGGATGTTTTCTGCCGCGCTCAGCAATTTCATTTGCGATATTTCAATCGCTTTAAGTTTTACTTGCCCCATAAACATTATAACTTACCAGGACTTGCTCTTGCATTTTTTCAAAATGTTATAACTTAAATCAATGGCCAAAAATAAAACAACACCTGCACAACTATTTGCAAGTAAAAATCAAATCAATACTCACTTTTACAACGTTTCTCTGTTGGCACTCGTATAATAATCATGATTGCTTGACCACCTAAGCAAATAAACAAGACAACCATCGTGCTCGAAAGCAATCTACTGCCAAAATTTCAGCGCGATTGGTCCAGAAGTTTCTTAAAAGTGGGCGTCATTATAGTGCAACCACGCCCATCTTTAGTATAGTTGCAAACGTTAAGCATACAAACTTGATTACCAAATTTCAATTTTATACGACCAAAACCGTCCGAAATATAGTATTTTCATTGATTTGTGAGCGGTTAAAGAGGGCGTGGAAGCCCATTTGTGGTACAATTGCCGAAAATAACTATATAAACTGAATTACCGGATTTTAGTCTCATACAATCGAAACAGTCGGAAATTTAGGATTTTTATTGATTTTTGGGTGGTAGAAGGGCGAGTGGTAACTCTAGGACGCAAGTAATACACGTTTTAAATTTGAGCGAAATCCATTTAGCCGTTTAGATTTGTAAGAAAGTCAAACAAACAAACAAACAAATAAACAAACAGAAAATGATTTTTATTAAAATAGATAGATAGATTCATTAATTACAACATTTTTTTCTCTTCTAATACGACTTTAAAATCAATAAAAAAAGTAATGGAATTAACTACGAATTAGCCAATATAAGCTAAATTTTATTATATAAGCATCATAAATTGAATGTATTTAAAGAACTTGATAACAATCAACCACGTCAGCGTTGCTTGTCGACCAAGGCCGAAGCAAAAAATAATAAAATAAAGCCGATTATAAATGACGAGTACAAGCATGCACGCATAATTACAAAATTTACACGCACGCTGCACAGATAACGTCTTTTTATGCTAGCAAAATTTCGTGTTTTTCTTCTGTGAAATATTACACACTGTTGTTATTCTGTGTTCGTCATATAATGATGACTTTAATGATTCCCTTTGCTTTTCAAAGTGAGAGGGAAATTTTTGTCTATTCCTGGGGTTCATTTTAGGTTCTGTGTAAAGATGAAATGAAAAAAATTTACGTTTTGGTTTTAAACGCCACTTTTAATTTTAACTTTTTACATAGTGCTTATATGCAATTCTTGTTCACCCTGCAATAACTTAACTATGTAGTAATAAGCCGCTGTAATGGAATGTTCTAATTTAAATCATTTCAAGCGTATGCGAACTAGCTTATCTTCAAAATTTGTCAGCTTGTTGCAAAATATTTTACAAAACGAAGTAATGTCGCCGGCATTATTTTTCTATCTATAAATAGTATTGATCGTAATGAACAGAGGTCGGTTAATTAATTTATTGATTTTTTTATAATAATTCTTTACTTTTTTATAGCCTGCAAATGAGAGTACATAGGCGGTACATAGGCGGTACATAGGCGGTAAATCTGCTTCATCTTATAAGCTTGCAGCAAGAGCAATTGAAGGGGTTTCATCAAAGTCAACTTCCACCGTGTTGACCCCATCAACCGATTCAACGGTCGTTATCTGAATGATCCTCTCCTCCAGTGATGACAACCCATTGACCCACGTCAAACCATTCACTCCGCTCTGTCGCTTTTCCTGCTTGATCGCACCGTGGTATTAATTCTGTAGTTGTAACCGAAATACAGCAATTAATGTTACATCACTTGCAATAAAAAGCAAGCAAACTACCTTAGGTCACTCCAGTTTTTCTTCCATTTTATAGCGTCTTTTTGGATGTCACCCAACGTATTTAAGAACAACGCCAACTCCCTCAACTTGCTCTTTCTAAATTTGGTGCCACCAGCCGTAACAAATCTGAAAATTTCAAAATAGTTACAAAAATATTAAATTTCTTTCCCTAACTTTTTCTTACTTGTCGTTAGCGATGTCTACATTATTTTCCAAAAAGTTTATTTAATATTATTTTTTAGTTTCGCTTGCGCTCTTTCCTCTTGCAACTTTTTCGCAGTAAAAACACCTATGAAAAAAAGTTTATTATATGATAAATTTTTGACAGATTTTACCTTTTTGCAAGAAACGAGAATTTAAAACTTTTCATTTCATCTTTTCACAGAAATAGAACTAACCTCCAGCCAGGCGTCAGTCAGGCAACTGATATCCGAAAAACTTAGGCATCCGAATAGGAATAAGAATATCCGAATAGGTGGCGACTACACATTTCTAAACGAAATAATGTGTTTGCATTGCAATGTGGACAAAGCCATCTTAAGGTATAATATACATGTAAATTAAAAAAAAAATTTTTTGGTTTGCTTAAGGCGGGACATGACATTCGCGGCAGAGAAAACAGACCTTGTTTTAAAAATTCATAACTCAGTCAAAAACAAACATTTTTCCAAAATTTTTATTTGTAGAGAATTTTATTGTAGAGGATTGAACAAATTACAAGAAAAAATATATTTTTCACTCCAACATGGTTTTATAGAGCTCCAAACTGGCGGCAGAGAAAAAAACTGGCGGGGCCTCGTGGTTGCAGCGCTGGGAGTTGCAAAAATTGTCCGATCTGGGAAAAAATTACTTTTTTAAATCTTAGCCAAATTGGTTATCGTATGACACGAGCTTTTTTTAAAAATTTATTTTCAATTTTTGGTGATGAAAAAAATATTGACTTTAAAAATTCATAAGAAATAGAAAAAAAATTTAAAAAAAGCTCGTCATACGATAGCGAATCAAGTTTAAAAAAATACAAAAAAAATTTCGTCAAAAATGAACCCGCTAGTGCCGCAACCAGTACGAAAAACAGGTTTCAAGATAAACGCGTTCAAAGTTTATGAACAAAGAAAAAAAGGTTAACTTCAATCTGCCATGCCTGCTTCGTATTGTATGCCTTCGTTATCTTGTGTTGTGGTGTTTCTTATAGTTTTTTGCAATCGTTTAGCAATTCGGGCTTCACCCTTCAGGTAGGTACGAAATAACAACCACCAAAAAACAGGTAGCAAGTAAAACAAGTATATACCAGCTGCCGTACGTAGGTAGCGCAAGAATTAAAAATGCGCTCTCACTAATCCGGCTGTAACTTTTGAACCCGTAGGAATTTTCCCATGAAATTCTTTTTCTTAGAATCTTAAAATACTAAAATACAAAATTATTAAAAAATATTCAAAAAACTGCCAATGTCATGTAACCCCTTAATATGTTCTTCATAGTTTCTAGAATATACATACATGTTTTTGAAAAATACCTGGGATTGCAGAATAAATAATAGGAAGTTCATCAACGGATAATTTTAAAAATATATGCAAAATTTCGAAAAACAAAAGCTCAATCAATCTTTTTGCATTTTGTTTGCACTTTTGTCCCTTAAGCATCCCTTTTAAATTCAAGTACCTAGTATTTTTTGTTTTTTTTTAGGCAAGAAAGCGAGCGAGAATTAAAAATTTTTTTTTTTTATTTTAACTTTTGCCATAATTTTAATAACAACTCCCGGGGGGCTTGCGTAGGAAGGGATGCCAAATTATTGGTCTGTACTTTAAAATTACATTTGATTTTTTTGTTTCAGATACATGGGGAAGGCGATATCCATCGAACCGTTTTGAATATCTTTTTTTAATGTCATTTTCAGCACCCTCTACAAAAAAGACTGAAAATTATTTTTATAAAGTACTTTTTATATACAATAAGCTGCATAAATTTGAAAAAAATAATAACTCCTTGCATTTCAAAAAAAAAAAAACATTTGTAAAAAGCTGACTTTTTTGGTTATTACACGTTATTATACATCAAGCCAGAACACTATGGAAACAATTGAAATCATCATAATTTTATTCAATTTGAAATAAATTATCATTATATACAGTAATTTCTGGATATAGGTCCACCGGTTAATGGATTTCCCCTCTTATACTTACTCACTTACTTAGGTGGACGTAACAACCCATGTCCGGGTTTCGGCCGACATCATCAGCTCTCGCAAGGCGCCTTTGCTTTGCGCGTGCCTTCTCCAATCGGATACACCAATTGCGGTTAGGGCTTCCTCAGCCTGATCCATCCATCGGAGGCATGGTCTCCCTCGTCGTCGTTGACCCTCGTCTCGAGCACCTTTTTCGCTGGAGTTTCGTCGTCCATACGATGGACATGACCCAGCCAGCGTAGTCGCTGCACAGTGATACGCCAAACTACGTCAATGTCTTCGTAGAGCTCATATAGCTCGTGGTTCATTCGGATGCGATAATCATCACCGACTCGAACAGGACCGAAGATTTTCCGAAGAACTTTTCTCTCAAACACCCCCAGAGCGGCTGCGTCAGTTTGAGAAACTATCCATGCCTCAGCGCCATTAAGCAGCAGCGTCTTGTAGAGTGTTAGTTTTGTCGATCGAGAGAGGGCTCTGGAACTTAGTTGCTTACTGAGCCCTTAGTAGGACCTATTAGCAATTATTGATCTTCGCTTTATCTCCAGGCTGATTTCGTTGCTGGTATTAATGGCGGTGCCAAGGTATACGAACTCCTTGACTACTTCAAAGTTATAGCTGCCGGATGAAACGTGGGAGTCTAAACGCCGAGCTCCCTTATTTGTAGACAGCATATACTTTGTTTTACCCTCATTTATCGTCAAACCCACTTTGGCTGATTCCTTTTCGATAGCGCCGAAAGCAGAGGTAACATCTCTCTTGGTTCTGCCGACAATATCAACCTTTAAAGAACCTTTATAGAAAATGGTGCCATTACGATGCAGACCGGCCTTAAGTACGATCCCCTCCATGATGATGTTGAAGAGATCGCAAGACAGTGGATCACCTTGCCTGAAACCTCTTTCGGTATTGAAGGTTTCGGAGAGGTCATTTCCTACCTCGACGGAGCTGCGTGTGTTGCTCAACTTCATTCTGCAAAGTCTAATCAGTTTTGCAGGTATACCGAACTCAGACATTGTTGCGTATAGCAAAAAGAGATGGTGTGTGTCAATTTGATTTTCGTGGGTTTTCCGGGTATTCCGGTATTCGTCGTAGCGTGAAAATTTGGTCTATGGTGGACTTTCCAGGTCGAAAGCCACACCGATAAAGTCCAATCAGTGTTTTTGTAATCGACTTTAATCTTTCACACAGTACGCTTGAGAGAACCTTATATGCGATGGAAATAAGACTGATGCCTCTATAGCTGGCGCAGATTGTTGGGTCTCCTTTCTTAAGTATAGGGCACAGTACGTTGAGGTTCCAATCGTCGGGCATGCTTTCTGCTAGCCATATTTTGCTGATGACCTGATGCATGCGCCTTATCGATTCATCGCCGCCGGTTTTAAACAATTCAAACTGACAGGCCGTCAGCACCCGCTGCTTTATTGTTTTTGAGTCGTTGGATAACAACTCAAACCGCTTCATGGCTAGGTGGTGGTACTTCCACTCCGTCATCGTTGATTGGTGGCACTGAACTGCGCTCTCGATGGGCGGCATTGGTGGAATCGTCGCCAGTAAGTAAATTGGAGAAGTGCCGTCTCCATAATCTCAGCACACACTCTGTATCTGTATTCAGATCTCCATTTTCGTCTCTACAAGTGGATGCTCCGGGTGGATGCTTGAAACCTTGGGTTACACGCTCAACCTGTCGATAGAATTTTCGTGCATCCTTCTTGCCCTGGTATACCTCTATGTCCTCATGCTCACGCTTTTCCTGCTCTCTTTTCTTGCGTCTGAAAGGCGCTTCTCTTCCTTCCTCTTTTCGTGGTAGTTTTCACGTACGGCTCGCGTTGCAGCTGACTACAGCGTTTTTCTATATGCGGCGTTTTTTACTGCTGTCGCGATGCAACACTCCTGATCGTACCATTGGTTTCGAGGTTGGGGGCGCCGGAAACCAATGACTTCTTCAGCGGCAGCCCCAAAGTCCGCCGGCACCGTCGGGTCCAGAGGTTGGTTGGTTGAGCTTCCCCTCTTATAAATTAACAAAATTAGGTCAAGAAAAATCTCCATAAGCAATACGTAGGAAAATTCCCGTTTAAAGTATTTCCCACTTATAACGTTGCAAATTTGTGAACCATTTGAAAAAACTCATATAAAAATCCCCGCATAAAATAAAAATTAAAGTTGGCGGCGTTGTGATGATTTATTTTTATTTATATCAATTTGAGTTAACATTTGTTCTTTTTAACATAAATACATATTAATTTAAAAAGTTATTACAACATAATTTTTTACAACTTTTATTAACACGAGTAGGGTGTGTATGCAGTTTCCTATAAGAGCGGTTGTTTCATAGGGCGAATTTTTTATATAAGCCAAAAATGGTTCATTAAACGGGTTTTTCGTATAAGCCCCAAAACTGTTTTTAACCGAGATTTTCATAAAAGACTTTCCCGGATAAAGAGATTGAATTTTGAGCATGTTGCTAAGTTCTTATATCCGGAAATTACTGTAATTCGTTTTTTAAATAAACTGAAAGAGAATTTTTTTGTTTTGCTTAATGCTTTTGTTTTTTAAAATAAAATAAGCAATGTCCTTGTAAACCGAATGTAATTACCATTCTGTTTCATTATCAATTGGCATTTTTATCGAAAAGGGCGTGGCCTAAAACATTTTTCCAATGAATATTTTTTTCTCCATTGATCTCGTCAGTCAGCGGTTTCCTTATACTACAACCACATGTACAAAACTTGTGAATTAACAAAAAACAGTTTTATGGAACCACCCTAGTGTAAGAAATTTTTTTTCAATGTAAACTCTCTTTTACTTCCAGCATATGTGCAAAACTCGTGAATTAACAAAAAAAATCGGGACAACCCTAGTGTAAGAAATTATTTTTCAATGCTGACATCAGATTTGAAGTCAGCGATTCCCTAATACCACCAGCACATGTACAAAACTTCTATATTAACAAAAAACAATTTTATGGGACCACCTTTGTATAAAATATTATTTTTCAATGCTGACATCAGATATGAAGTCAGCGACTCCCTTATTCTACTAGTATATGTACAAAACTTGTGAATTAATAAAAAAGAGTTTTATGGGACCACCCTGGTGTAAAAAAATATTTTTCAATGCTGCCATTAAATATGAAGTCAGGGACTCCCTTATACTACAAACACATGCACAAAGCTTGTAAATTAACAAAAAACCATTTTATGGGACCATCCTTGCATAAAAAATTATTTTTCAATGCTGACATCAGATATGAAGTCAGCGACTCCCTTATTCTACCAGCATATGCCCACAACTTGTAAATTGACAAAAAACAGTTTTACGGGCCCACCCTAGAGTAAGAAATTATTTTTCAATGCGGACATCAGATATGATGTCTGCGACTCCCTTATACTTCCAGCATATGTACAAGACTTAAGAATTAACAAAAGAGAGTTTTATGGGACAACCCTGGTGTAAAAAATTATTTTTCAATGCGGACATCAGATTTGAAGTCAGCAACTCCCTTATACTACCAGCCTTAGTATAGAATATTACTTTTCAATGCTGACATCAGATATAAAGTGAGCGACTCCCTTATACTTCCAGCATATGCACAAAACTTAAGAATTACCAAAAGACAGTTTTATGGGACAACCCTGGTGTAAAAAATTATTGTTCAATGCTGTCATCTGATATGAAGTCAGCGACTCCCTTATACTACAAGCACATTCACAAAGCTTGTAAATTAACAAAAAAACATTTTGTGGGACCACACTAGGACACAAAATTATTGTTCATTGCTGACATCAGATATGAAGTCAGCAACTCTCTTATACTTCCAGCATATGTGCAAAACTTAAGACTTAACAAAACACAGTTTTATGGGACAACCCTTGTGCAAAAAATTATGTTTCAATGTTCACATCAGATTTGAAGTCAGCAACTCCCTAATACTAACAGCCTTAGTATAGATTATTATTTTTCAATGCTTACATCACATATGAAGTGAGCGACTCTCTTATACTTCCAGCATATGTACAAAACTTGTGAATTAACAAAAAACAGTTTTATGGGACCAACCTGGTGCAAAAATTATTTTTCAATGCTGACATTAAATATGAAGTCAGCGACTCCCTTAAACTACAAGCACATGCACAAAGCTTGTAAATTAATAAAAAAACATTTTAGGGGACCACCCTAGGACACAAAATAATTTTTCAATGCTGACATCAGATATGAAGTCAGTGACTCCGTTATACTACCAGCATATGTACAAAACTTGTGAATCAACAAAAAAACAGTTTTATGGGACCACCCTAGATTAAGAAATTATTTTTCTATGCTGACATCAGATATGAAGTCAGTGGCTCCTTATACTACCAGCACATGAACAAAACTTGTAAATTAACAAAAACCAGTTTTATGAAACCAGAGTCACAAATTATTTTTCATTGCTGACAACAGATATGAAGTCTTCCAACATATGTGCAAAACTTAAGAAATAACAAAAGACAGTTTTATGGGACAACCCTGGCTTAAGAAATTATTTTTCAATACTGGCATCAGATATGTACCAGCATATGTACAAAGCTTGTAAATTAACAAAAGACAGTTTTATGCTACCACCCTAGAGTAAAAAATTGTTTTTCAATGTTGACATCAGATTCGAAGTCTGCGACTCCCTTATACTACCAGCCCTATTATAAAATATTATTTTTCAATGCTAACATCAGATATGAAGACAGCGACTCCCTTATACTACAACACATGTACAAGCACTTGTAAATTGTAAATTCCAATTGTAATTGTAAAGTAATTGCAATTAGTTTTTTAATCAATTATAGAGTGGATTTAAATTTTAATTGATTGATGCCTAGCACTGGCTAGCACACATGACACACTACAGACAGTGAGCACAGAGCCATAGCACAGCACTGAGTTGCCCAACTCTAGTCTCTATGAAATGTAACGATAGTGGTTTTTTTAAAAATTGTAATGAGTTTTGATAATTTTTTTAACGAACGAACTCGTAAAAGGTGGCAATCATTTGACAAACAAATTACAGAATTTTTAAATTCTTACAACGGATGCGGTTCCAGTGACCTATTTATTCCTAGTGTTCGTCCCAGCTAGGGCGAAGTTCGAAGCTTTGTTTCAAAACTTCGAATAGGAAAAAAACTTCGTAGTTACAAAGCTTCGATGCTCGATAAAGCTGTGCCAAGCTAAATTTCCGGGTGAAACTTGTCTTAATCAGTGACCAAGAATTTACTCGCAAATATGTTCAAAATCAAAGAAAAAACACCAGTCAGTATTATTCACTACAATATAAAAATTTATTATTAACAAATTCTTACGTAAATTTCCGCTCTTCAATGGGTGATGAGATGGAAAACAAGATGGATGGTTTTATATCAAATTCGATCGATTTTAAGCAATGGAGAACTCGTTAGAGACACCGAACGAGTGATCCGTTCGACTTTCTGATATCGATACTCGAACAGGTCAATAAGTAAGTACAAGTTGATCGTATATTTCAACTGATCTCTTACTTTCTTCTCCTTTAGGGTTTCAATGTTGCACTCAGTTGCAGGACGCCTTGTATAATAATATGCTTAAATAATTTCAGTAGTATTATATTTAAATAATTCCAACATTTTTACTTATAAATAATGCAGGTACTATAAAAATCTTCGCAAGGACACCGATACTGTGGAGGCTGCAACCGACCAAACCGAAACTCTGAATGAAATTTATAAATCTGATGATGATTTGGACTAGGAATCCAGCTCAAGCTCAAAGAAAAGGTTAATAGGTTTCACTTCTTACTCAAATATAATTTTAGCAAATTTTGACGTTAAGGAATTTATAGCAAAATATAAGCAAAAGTTTCGAAAAGGCTGGTTAGCAGAAAATATATTCAAAAAGTGGCTTGTGAAAGGAAAAACATATTCTGTATAGGTATTACCATAGGTATTACCGTAAGCATACCTCTTAGTTGATTATAGATTTTATTGTCAAGTGTGAAATTTTTCTTTGATACAGAATCTGAAAATGTCCTTGAATGTTTTTTTTTTTTTTAATTTTCGTTTGCATTTCTTTTTTGCTCCATTGTTTTTCAATGGTTTTAATTGCAAGCTCTTCCGGTTTCCTACATCAAAGAAACTACATTAAAAAAAACATTACCTCATCATCGAAAATGTGTGTGCTATTAATCTTGTTCTTGATGTCTATAGAGTCTTTTGTGTTGTATTCTGAATTAAGTGTTAAATTTTTCAAAATATTTACCATGCACTTACTAAGTACATACGATGGCGAATTTATTGATTAGCAAATGGGAGAAAGCGGGGTGCCATTTTTGTGAGTTTTGGGCAGACCGTAGATTCTTGGTGTTGTTGCAGTGTATGTTGTCATTTTTAACTTTTCTTTTTTGTTTATGATTGATTTCTTTGACATTTGACAATAAAATCTATATTCAACTTACAGGTATGCCAATTGGTTCGCTTATTTCGCCGATCATTGCTGATAGTATAATGTAAGAGATACTGGACAAATTTTTAAAGAACTCGAACGATAAACCACGATTACTAACAAAATACGTAGACGACATTTTTGCGGTAATTAAAACAGACAAATTAGATGACACACTAAAAACACTGAACAAATGCAACAGTTACATAAAATTCACAGTCGACATAGAGCAAGATGGCAAATTGCCGTATCTTGATACGGTTGTGATAAGATACAAAAATAAAATGAAAATGCACTGGTACCAAAAACTCACATCATCCGGGAGGCTAATCAACTTATTCTCAAATCATCCTAAGAAACCAATTTTCAACAGAAAAGGCAAGAAACTTTATAAACAGAGATTTCAAGATCAGCGATGGAAATTTCCACAGAAACAACAAAACACGAATCACACAAGTACTTATGAACAATGAGTTTCCACACTACACTATATCACGATTAATTAAATAATATAAAAAGGACTACATTCCAAAAAACATCGATGACGCAGAAACAAATATATACAAGAAAATCACCTACATTCTGGGTCTGACGGAAAAACTTAAATAATCTGATATTTTCAATAAACACAGAATCCTTTTGGCAAAGAAACAAAAAGCAAAGTTGATGACATGGGCAAATGTAATCTTATTTATAAAATAAACTGCAAAGGCGACGGGTCCAACACATGCAAAAAAACATACATTGGTACAACAAAATCAAAGCTAAACCCCAGATTTTCATCACATAAATCAGATTTTAAATCTAAACATGACTACAAAGCAGAGCTTGTGGCCCACTGTATCCAGCAAAATCACTCTCCGGACTTTGAACTTACAAAAATTTTGCAACAGGAGACGAACATTAGACTAAACTACAAACCTGATACCGATTACTGCGCCCACATTTGTAAACACAAAATAAAGCAGCAGCACAGTTGACGATGAAGCCGTGACACAGTTGGACGCAGCTTCAGCATTATTTTAATTCAAGTTTAATTGTTTTAATAACTTTGTTAAATATTTCGTGTTTTGGTGTTAAATGTAAATTGTGAAATTTTATTTTTTTCTAGTCCCTGAAGACGACTTAAAAATTAAGTCGAAATATTGGACAAGAAAATAAAAGCACAAGAAAATTACAAAAATTGTTTTTTTTTCTATTTTCTACGCCCAAAGCCATAATACGACAACAACAATAAACGTAGAAGGCCGAATAATTTTTCAACATATTTGGAAAAATAAGATTTACTAAAATGTTTTTTGTTTTATTTTCAATAAAAAATTTTTTAATGAGAGCACACAAATGTAATATTTCTATAAATCTTTTTAGCATTTTTCTATCATCAATCTTGCATTTGCGCTTGTGCAAAAACAAAACATGTACAAATAGCAACAAGACAAGGCGCTTTCGATGGTCAGCACATTTTAAAAATGCATGCAAATTGCTCTTGCATGTGTATTTTGTTGGTGGATTAGAAATTTGTAATGAGTGTTGTTTGTGTTTTTTTTGTAAAAACTTTTTGGTTTTAATTTTCTTTCTTGTCCATCAAAGGTAGGTGCAATATTTCTGATTTACTTTTTTTTTTTATTCAAAAGATCTGCCTCTTCAGTTAAATTTCTTGAAATCCACTGATGTTAACTATAAAATAGACAGAATCTTTTTCCTCTTTGATGAAATTCCCCACAGTAAAATGCTATAAATAAATAAATATGTAAACATAATATCTTGTAAGTAAACAATTATAAATGCATTAAATAGCAAGAACGAAATCATAAGTTGAGCGGTGCTGCGACAGCATGAATGATAAGACCAGATTACGTCTTTCTCATGATAGAAGAAAATAAAGTAGCACCTTGGCTCGCTTTCGCAGCTACCATAATTGTCAAAATCAATGCAAACTATTTTCTGTCACTTGGTAAACTTTATCTCCGCTCAGTGCAGTTTGTAGGTGTTCTTACTTTGTTTTTCTTTAAAGTTATGGTAGTCGACTTTTAGCCCTGCATCTATCATGTCTTATTACACCATGGCCTTGCTCATATCAGCCATTGTTGTAACGTCGTATGACCCATCCCCCGATATTCGGGGACTATTGCTTGCAGATTATAGAAACACACATTTTTTTGAGAGGTTTTTTTTTCCAACGATAGAATTTTATTTTATGTTCTACGGAATTTTTCGTGTCGAATTTCGGTCACTTTTTCCAAGCGAACAATGTAACAGCAATTTGTTCCTCTCGACTTTTCTGACTTCCTGTGGCTTTCAGTGTTAATTTTTATGTGACGTTCCGTCGCTTGATAGTGGCAAATAATATGCCCGACTAAAATTATGTGAGAAATTGTCTCACCTGCGCTCAATATAGAGCCGGTCACCAACAGCCTGCAGGTCACATGAATACTACCAACCGACCATGGCAAGTAATATGCTCCGACTTCATGAGACCCTTCCCGCGCTCTTGTAAAGTTCACACCATGCTCTTGGTCTTCACCGACAAATTTACCAAATTGGTTGAAGCCATTCCCTTCGTTAAGCCACTACCACCGTTTCTATACAACAACTTCGGGAACGCATTATCTATTTTTTCGGCTGCCCTGAGATCCTCATCACGGACAATGGTGCCCAGTACACTAGTTCTCTTACCAAGAAATTAGCCGAACAATTTGGCATTCGACATCAATTCACAGCCACCTACACACCCCAAGAAAATCCCACTGAGCAGGTCAATCGCGTTCTAAAAACCATGATGGCTATCTACACCAAGGAAGATCACCGCAACTGGGATACCAACATCCCAGAAATGATTTTTGCGGTCAACATAGCTATACACGAATCCACGAAACTCTCACCTGCGATCTTAAATTTCGGACGCAATCCAGTAGCACCGAAAATCTTAGCGCCTCAATAAAAATTAACAGAAAACAACCCAAGTAACACGATCGATTTTTCAGCCCTTTATCAAAAAGCATACGAAGCGAATCAGAACGCCACACACCACCAGCGGAAATTTTACAATTTACGTCGAAGACCATGGAAACCGACCATAGGTAGCCTCGTCATGAAGAAAAACCACGTGCTGTCGTCAGCAATTAAAAATTTCACAGAGAAACTAGCCCCAAAATACATTGGATCATACAGAGTGGAAGCCATACCAACCCCCGACATTATCCAGATCAGCGATCCACGACAGCCCGGCAAAATATCACGTGTTGACCTCCAGGACCTAAAAGTGTTCTCGCAGCCGTTGGGTTGGGGATAGTGGATAGGGAAAGAAAAAACTTTTTAACTTTCGAAACTAACTCTTGGCATTAGGTATCACACTAGTACGAATTGTAATAGTATTATTTCAGTAGTAATAAGAAAACTTTGAATTAAAAGAAAAAATTTTATTTTTGTATATTATTACCTATCGCCTGAAGTATAAATTAAGTTTGTTACATATACATAAAAAATAAAAAAAACCAACTTTATATATATATAATGCACGCTTTATGAGCTACAACCCTATGGCTTAGTGATGGTGTGGGCCCCGCGCCCACCATGTCTAATTCGGCGATTAAAAAAAAGATGTAAATACTTATTTTTTATGTATAAGTTTATTTTATATTTTTCACTTTGTTTTCTTTTTTTCCTTTCCTCTTTTTTGTCTTTCCGGTCGAAAGAGAAGGATGTAACGATCAGATCGTTACGCCTGTATGGTACTTAATTAAATTGATTATTGAAAATTATAACTAGAGCAGTTGAAATAGCATTAATGCATGGATTCAAGTGGTGTGAGTGAGTACGCATATGGTACGAATTGGAGACAAATTTGTAGGACGGACTGTATTTTCTTTGCATTTTTTTGGCATTTCTTTCAATTCGTTCTTCGTTAAATTTTGATCAAATTCTTAATGTCCTGTTAATAATTAGTTTAACATTTTAGAGTAAACAAAACTATTTAAGATAAATGTATGCTGAATTGGAAGTGATGTGTGTAGCTAATATTAATTTATTCAATGCAGCTGCTCTTAAAATCACCAGATATAAAAAAGCAACAACGTTTATCCTTTTCTTACAAAATATGTCTGTCCTGCCCACGTGCCACTTGTTTTCAGATTTTAAAATTGGACAACAAAAAATTAAGTATCATACGGACATTACAAACACCTTAAATATATGATAAATGGAAATAAATATGAATTTTTCTGTTTAAACTTAAAGAACTTAAACCTAAGGAAACTGCGCTCACATGATCAAATAAGAAACCAACACGTGCCAATGAAATAAAACCGTAATGAAGGCTTTAAATATACATAAACAATATATTAAACTACTTGAAATATTGAAAAATAATGAAAAAAAAAATATTATTTCTTTTTTGCCCCGGATAGGATTCGATGCCGTCCCCCATGTGGGCACTAGGCCTACTGAACGCCGCTTAAAATAAACGATCATGTGAGTGAGCAAAAATATATATATATCCAAGCAGCATAGATTCTCAAAATTGAAAATGAAATAAAACCTTAATAAAAGATCTAAATATATATAAACAATATATCAAATTACTTGAAATATTGAAAAATAATGAAAAAAAAAGGAAAAAAATTAGTATTTTTTTTGCCCCGGCTGGAATTCGATGCCGTCCCCCATCTGGGCACTAGGCCTGTTGCACAGCGCTTAACGCGAATAACCACAAGAAGCGGCGTTAGCGATCACAGCCAGCAATGACAGCAAAGAGTGCGATCACGCGTTGCATGGCACCACCAGCGAATGCATGTAATTCACACGTTGTTCAGATGTTAATATGAACAAATAGAAAGCAAAATGGCATCATGAGTAGTCAAGTGGTTTGACCAAAAATTCAGCCATTTAGTAGGTAAATGGCTTTCTGGTGATTTAAAATAATAATTTTAGAAAACTAAAAATTAATAGGCAGTCTTGGTGGCAAGATCTAGCCACTTAATCAGCAACAAAAAAAAACCCAAGCTCCGGCTTTTCGGCTTCGGCCAAACACAAGCGTCAGCTTTTCGGCTTCGGCCACAACCTCAAGCTCCGTCTTCGGCCAAACCGTATCTTAAGTATCATATTGTAAGGCCTTCTGTCATCGGCACTTTGCCGCCTGATCCACATGTAAAATAAGATGGTTAACCGTAGGAAGTATTGTTAAGCTAATATTTGTAACAATTAATAGAAAAAAAAAATAATTATGAAAAAAATACAAAACGCAAATATTACAAATAAATACATTTTGTGATCGCTTCGAGCTAAAATCTTTGGGTTTAGTGATAGAGTTGTACTCTGAGTTCAACCGTGACAAATTCTGCGATTCAAAAAACTATTTATTGTTTTTATTCTTGAGACTGTTTCTGCCCAGGGGTTGCGAGATTCCTTGGACGGACCCTGGATCGGCTGAGCATTCTCCTGCCTAAGAAATAAAACTCGTTACAATTCTAACTATTGACTTATCCGCTCTAGAAGAGAAACTTTAACGTTTGCTTTTTGAAAAGCTGACTACGTTGCAATGATTAACTGCTTATCATGTGTAGACTGGCGTGCGGTTTTGGGTGACAATTTGTTACAAAACTATCAGTTTTTTATAATTATCATAAATGATACGTTTTTTAATTTTGTTCCAATAAAAAAGTTAAAGAATAATTCAAAGCCGTAATGGTACAGTAACCATTTTTTCATATTAAAAAATAGAATGAATAAACTATTCAAGAAAAGTAAGGATAACATAGAATTTCGTCAAAGTTATCTTCAAATGCGAAAAGATAATGAATCTCTTAAAAAATACCTTTACAGAAGTCATATACGAGGTTTTGAATCGGATATAAGGTGCAACCCTAAGGCATTCTGGAAATTTTTGAATGAAAAAAGGAATACCAATTAATGGACTCCTGGGAGTTGAGTCTAAATCTGACTTCGGAGTGTTATTTGATAAAAGGATTACGTTTGCCAGCCATTACGATACCATTATCAGCAAGTCTAATACAATGATTGGATTTCTAAGGCGCAATACAAAAGAATTCTTCGACGCATACATCCTTAAAACTTTATTTATATTTCAAATAAGATCAGTATTAGAATATGGTTGTGTAATATGGGATCCATATTATGAAATACACAAAGCAATACTTGAGAAAGTACAGATACGTTTTACTCGGTTTGTAATTAGTAAACTTAACGGGGATTTTGTACCAAAGTACTCATCTAGATGTGCCCTTCTTGGCCTTAGAACTTTAGCTTCTAGACAAAAGTATTTTTTAATCATGTTTGCACGTGATCTTTTGATGAACCACATTTACTGCACACCTCTTCTTGCACTTTTTAGAATCTAAGCCCCTGAAAGGCATTTTAGACAAAGGGATTTTTTTCACATTCCCTTTGATCCGATCTGTGATACAAGTGATCCGATCTGTAATATAAGCTCAGCTTTTAATTCCGTATTTGCTCGAATAGATTTCACACAGAATAGAATAACTTTTAAGCTTTTATTGTGTAGGAGAATTTAATAATACTTCCACAATTTATCTATTTTTACGAATGATTATTATATCAATGACTGTAAAACATTTTTGTTGATAGTAAGTAAATAAATAAATAAATAAAAACGTGAATAATCGTAGTGCCAATTTTTTTCCTTTATATGCTCCAAAAAAAAAAAATTATGTTGTCAATTTCTTTTGCGAAGTTTATTCATTTTTATGTTTTGAGATTAAATTTAAGCTTAATTTGCTTTGATTACTTTTATTGTTGCATATGCCACACATAAATGACAACGAAATGCTAAAAGAGAATGCGTCTTAACAATTAACTATGCGCAGCAAGTTGCCGAGATAGCCTAGTTGGATAAACGGCAGGGTTCGCTTTTCGATTAACTTGCTTTTCGCAAGTTTAATAACTGGCTCGTACACAATTTTTTTTTTTAATTTTTATAATTAAAGAAATATCTATATTTTCTGATTATATTACATTTAGGAATTTCCTTTATAATTAAAATAAGAAAAAGAAAGAAGAAAAGAAAAAATTTCTTTCTTTATAAATATGCGTTCAGTCTTTTGTTCGTTAAAAGCTGGTTGGCAGCTATAATTTCAATTTCAATTTCAATTTATTGATCAAATATGTAACCATATAAGAATAATTTTCTTTTGCCTGCGGCATGAGGTTAAATAAATAAGATAATAATATTTAACAATAAGATTATTAAAATTATTAAAATTTAATAACAAGTGAGTGATGAATTAAAAACTTAAATTATAAAAATATAAATGATTGAACGAATTTAAAATTATAAAAATAATATGCAACAATTTTGAGAACTTTAAATAATTTCTTAAAATAACAAAAAATAAAAACTATCAAAATTTGCTTGCACTTATTTATAAGAACAAAGCATAAATCTAACCAAATTAACATTTTATGAAGAAGAAGAACAGTAGAAGAGAAAAGCAGGTAGAGTTGTAATACAAGTTTTCGTTTTGTTTCGATGGGAGCAAACGCCGAGGTCATTCTTAGGTTCCGTAAAACAAAGTAGACTTTACTCACGCAGGAATTAATGTGATCCTCACTGGACAAGAAGCTATTTATTTTAAACCCAAAGTTTGATGCCTTAGTAACAACTTCCAGTTCAACGTTATTGAGTAGAATTGGGTTGGAAAGGTGTTTCAGATATTGGTAGAATGTATGCTTTTATGGGGTTTAGTTTGAGTTTATTATCTTTAGACCATTTAGCTACTGTATCTAAATCTTCATTCATTCTAACACACAAATCTGCAATGAGCCCGCTAGGTCTAGACAAATATAATTGAAGATCATCAGCGTACACATGCACTGTGACGTTTTTGCATATATCGAAATATCATTGACGAACAAGGAAAATAGAAGTGGACCTAGAACCGAGCTTTGGGGAACTCCAGTATTAGTATTCTTGAATGTAGAGTAATTAAGCCCTACTTTAACTCTCTGTGACCTTTCGCTTAAATAACTTTCCAATAACCGAACTGAAGTATCGGAGAATCCAAAATTGAACTTTAGTTTTTTACATAAAATATTATGGTTTACAGAGTCAAAGGCTTTGGAAAAGTCCAGTAAGCATAGTAGGGTTGGATGTCCCATATCAAAGGGTATTCTAACATCATCCAATACTTTAACTATTAAAGAGGAGCAGCTATGGCCAGGGCGGAACCCAGATTGAAGGCCCGAAATGAGACCAAATGTGTGTACATGGCTTGAAATCTGCTCAGCCATTAAAGATTCGCAGACCTTTGAAATCGAAGACAGCAAGCTAATTGGTCTAAAGTCAGATGGCTCACTCGCATTAGATTTTTTTGCAATTGGAATAATGGTCGCTACCTTCCAAATCGCAGGATAACACGAGGATGTAAAGATGTGGTTAATTATGTGCACGAGCGGACTGAGCACATAAGCCAATATAAGTTTAACAAATTTTATGGATATGCCATCTTCACCAGACGCGCTTGATTTTATTTCTGTTATGCAGCTGGCGACATCCATTTCACTAACCGCGCTAAAATTAAACTGAGTAGGGAAGATAGAATGACTAATATGGTTAATGGATTCATTTGAATCATCAGACAACGAGTTAGCAGTGAAAAAATTGTTGAGGTGATTGGGATCAATTGGGCAAGATTCGATATTCTTTTTGCTAATTCCTATACTTTTTAAGTTGTTCCACAGCCTTTTCGATGACAGTGAGGGACTGAGCTTAGTCAAATAAAATTGTTTTTTGGACAACCTAACAGCTGACTTAGCTTCGTTCCTTAAAATTTTATGAGCCTCCCAGTTCGCCACGGTTGGATTTCGTTTCCACCTGCTGTATGATCTGTTACGCTTTTTTAGAGCCATTTTTACAGAAGATGTGAACCAGGGGCAGGACCTGTTATTGACTCAAAACGTGCTAAGGGGAACATGGGTTTCAAAAAGATCAGAAATTTTATCAGAAAAAAAAATTTAATTTTTCATCGACTGAACTCAAAAACCCACAGTCGGTCCAGTTGATATGAGACAAGCTATTTAATAATGATCCGTAATAAATTCTCTTAAAGTTTCGGTAAAAGAAAGGAGTATCAATAACAGCTGGTGAGAGATCAATATCCAGTGCACAAAATATAAGGTCATGGTCTGAAACGAATGACAACTGGTCAAAAAGTAAAACAGAGTCTTGATCGGAAACTGTAAAAATATCCAGTAAGCTAGGAGAAGCATTGTTGGCAAACCTAGTTGGAATAGTTCTATTAACAATGCTAAGGCCGGCTTTAGCTAAATTATCGACAAAATTTCTACGGAGGCTATCATTCATCACCAGCCCATTTTTTTTAAATGCTTATTAAAAGCCTAAAGTTTAAGATTCTTATAGTTAGAAAACGTCGATAAGTCTCGATAACTAATTTCTGGTCCACCAAACTTTGGAATCTGGGAAAAACATGGTCTTAATAAAATTATAAAAAAAAAATAAAAATAATATTTATCATTAAAAAAATTTATTTTAGATACATCACAATATTATATTTAAAAAAATTCAACCTCCACCCTTAAAACTAACGACCCTCCAACTAAATATCACCCGTCTTCCGAATCAACACAATGCTTTCGCATGTATAAGGGGCATCCCTTGAGTGTTGGTTAAGTCTAAAAAAAAAAGTGAATACAATATATCGGAGCAGTTCTTACCGGAAATCGACTTAAAATCATGGGCATTGTTGCCACTTGTTACAAATTCATCCTACCAAATGTTTTCTTAAAACCTACCAATATTACTCTCAGCCTTCCAAAAATTCAAAACACGTACATTTTTCAATTATGAGTAGTAAAGTATAAATAAGCAAACAAAATATTTCTGCTTCATATGTTAATGTAAGAACAAGAACTATATAGCTGGCAAGGCCCAGTGTTGTCTGCTCCCACAAGTGAGTCAATTGCCACTTAACTACCCTCAGTATAAACGGTGTAGATCTTGTGGAGTCAGATGTGGAGTCAGATCTTCGTTGGAGTGGTCACATATTTGATGTGTCTGATCTTCATATGATCTATACCTTATATATGAGGCAGGAAATGGAGTACAATTTGCACATTTGGGCAGTGGCTTTCATATCGTATTTGGAGCTTCTGGGCCGGATTCAACGACGTTCGATATATTTGGGCATCGACGCAATATTGGTTGCCTAAGCCTTCTGTATAGTTACTATCTTAGAGGGTGTTCAACGAAGATACATGACCTGACGTCACCAGCACGTATGTTTCTTAGGTCCACTTGGACAGCTCTCCAAGGCCATCCCTATACCATTGCCTCATTGCCCAATAGAACATCGCATTACCGGGATAATTCGTTCTTCAGTCTCTCAGTAAAATTGTGGAACAATCTCCCTGTGTTCCCCGGCAGTTCCAAGCTGTGAAAATTTAGATCAAATATTCACCGACACTCCTCTATCTTTCCAACTCCTTATCCGAATCAGCACAATGCTTTCGCATTTCTAAGGGGCATCCTCTGAGTGCTGGTTAAGTTTGGAAAAAAAACTATATACAGTTTTATTCTTTTTTGAAATCCCATATTGCAGATCAAAAATATTTGTAAATGAAATTTATTTGTGATTTGAAGATTAGTTAGAGTTTCCAAGCTAACAAAAATAATTGAAAATCGTAACAAACCAACCAAACTACTAAAACTATTTTTTTAAAGAAAAACTACCAATTTTGGTCCGATTTGACCAAACGGCAACACTGATCATGGCTGCTTTTGAGTAGAAAAATTTTGCCGACATTCACTGCTCGTCCACAAAAATTGACAAGTCTTATCTAAAAGATCTTTTTTTTCAAATATGTTATTTAAACATTTCTAAACTTAAATTAAAAGAAAACGAACAATAATTACAACATGAAAAAATTGATTTAATTCCACTTTGAAACCACTGTGCGTCATAAAAAAAAATAAAATAAAATTAGTTTAATACATTTTTTAATAACGAGTATGACACCCTTTTTCCAAAATAGCCTCCTTCAAACATTGATGTTGCATTGATAAGGCTAATTTAGTTGTGGCATTAGATCCGATTTTCCTCCATTCACCCATGATGACATCTTTTATCATTTGTTTGCTTTTTATGGTGCGTTGTCGTATTTTTTGTTCTAAAATACCGCATATCCGATTTATGGAGTTAAGATCAGGGCCTTGTGGAGGATGGGGAATCACTTCTTTTGCATTGTAAAGCAACGTCGTTTCGGTCGTTGTCCCGAACAAACCGAAAATCGTTTCCTAGACCCGAGTTCGTTGCAATAACTTTACGATTTTCTTTTAAAATGTTTAAATACGATGTCTTATCCATTGTAGTTTCCACAGAAACCAAATTCCACACGCCACATAACACCCCAAACCATATTAGATCCGCTACCGTGTTTTTTACATTTTTTAACTAGAGAGCGGTATTTATTTTCACTAAATAAATCGTCTGAAGTCGAACCCAACCATATTTAACTTGCTTTCGTCCGTACACATATTACATATTATTAAACATATTAAACTTGCTTTCGTCCGTGAAATAACTGTTTTCCAAAAATCGTCTGACTTTCAACAAATTTTTTAGCATATTCCAAACGAAGCTTCATATTCTTCTTAGATGTAAAGTGCTCCTTTCGAGGAACACACGCTTTGTACTGTACTGAATGCAAGAAATTTCCAATAGTTTGGAGACTTACAGCAACGTTATCATATTTCCCAATAGCATCGGCCATTTTTACAGCACTTATTTTGGCACATTCTTTAACCAGATATTCAATCTTCCACTCCAAACGTTTGTCTAAGATTTTTTTAAGTCCTCTTCTGGTGAAGTGTCGTTCATTCTGCTTTTTTAAAGTTTTGAATCACATATTGAACTGAAAAACGAGGTCGGAAAATAATTTTTCTACCTTATGCAAAGAAACGATCAGCTTTTTTATGTCAGCTGGAATTTCCATATGACTGTTACTCATAATATTATTTAAGAAGTGCATGCAACAAATAACACATTAAAACTTAATGAAAAGTAAAGTAAATTATACTCAAAAAGTAACGGTTCTTAAAAAAATAATATGCGTACAATTATGCGAATATTGCTCTCTTAGTGACCGGTAATTAATTGAGTATCTTTTTAGAAGCATTATCGGTTGTTAAGCTTCAACAATAATAGTAACGATAGGTCAAATTTTTTTTTTTTATAAAAGAAAAGTAAATTCAAATCTTTCAAAAAAAAATTAGTTTTGTTTCATTTACTGTGTAGACTTCTTGTGTACAGACAATTGTTTGAGACAGTGTATATATATTGTAATTAAAGTTAAAAAATCTGTTCTGTGCAAAAATCTGTGGCATTTTTGATCTACAATTTTATTCTGTAGAGAAGATATTAGCAAACAAGAGTTTCGGTAAACTTTGAACCCAAATATCTTCTACCGAGAACATGATACCAAATGGAACTCTTAACAGGTTGAAAGTTATGTCTTAAGGTAACAACTAAAAAAACGCAGCTTTATTCAACAAAAATTGTTTTAATACAAGGAGATATTATTTTTTTTTCAAATTTATACAGCTTATTGTACAAAAAAAATACTTATAAAAATAATGTTTTTTTTAATTTTCAGGCTTTTATATTGAGGGCGCTGAAAATAACATTAAAAAAAAGACATCCAAAACGGTTCGATGGATATCGTCTTTCCTATGTATCTGAAACAAAAAAATCAAATGTCATTTTAAAGTACACACCACTTTATCGGCGTCCCCCTACGCACAACCCCCGGAGGGCTTTTTTAAAATTATGGTGAAAGTTAAAGTAAAAAAGTATAAAAATAGATTTTCGCGCGCTTTTTAGAGTATAAAAAAAACAAAAAATAGTAGGTATGCTTAAAGGACGAAATTTCAAACAAAATGGAAATAGATTCATTGACATTCAACCAATATGTTTCGAATTATCTATCGAACCGTTTTAAAAAAACTAGTTTCGAGGAAATCGCATCTAAAGCTTTTGTTTTTCGAAATTTCGCATATATTTTTTAAAATTATCGGTTGATAAACTTACTATTATTTTATCTGCAATGCCAGGTATATTCTAAAAACTGTGAAGAACATATTAAGCAAACAAAAAAATTTTTATTTTTTTTTTACCTTAATTTTTTTAATTTAATTTAATTTTTACCTTAATTAAGAGGTTTGATTTAAAACAATTGGGACCTAACTTTTCCGATTTCAGAATTAAAAAAAAATCATAAATACAAATACATAATACATAATGAAACACATAATCCCTAGGGTAGAGTCTAAGGTTATGTCGCAGAAAAAAATAAAGTTGCAGAAAATATTTTTTCGTTAAAATCTTTTCAAAAATGCGAAACCCTTAAAGGTAAAAATTCGTTCCACTGTAGTGTACATCTGAAAATATTCAATATATTAATTTTACTACTTTTCGGTAAGGCTTGCCGTTATATTTTTGGATCCTCACTTAAGAATATTAAAAAAATGATGTAGAAGAATAGATCTTTTCAAAGAAAGTCGTTCAAACCTTTGGATAGATATGTTGTATTTGGAAAGAATGTAAAAACATAAATGAAAAAATATAGAAAAATATGTTAAAAAAAAAAATTTAGATATTGGTATTATCAGTTAATTTGTATGTTTTTTTTATAATTATGTGTTACTTAATATTTATTAAACAGGTTTAATTTTGTCTTTTTCTGGCCAAAAATTGTTCAAATGACAATATTAAAATAAACTTTGCAAACTTTATGACAACACAGAAATGACTTTAATAAGTCAAACGAAAGTACGAATGCATTCCAATCGGATGCTAATCTGTTTTGAGAACTACAGCAATAAGTTTCATATGAAGAATAGTAAGATAGCTGCCTGCGAAAATTAAGCAAACATTCATCGGCAGCACCTTTAAAAGAAACTAAAACTCCTATTTCAAAAGATAAATAATATAATATAAAAAGTTGCATCCACGAACTTTTGCCTTTGGATTTCCTCAATTGAACTTACATAAAATAAATTGCGGCAATTGACTCAGATTAATAGGGGGCACCCGTGTATTACTATTGCAATTTGTCAGGAACTCTCCTTTAAACATCATCAATTTTAATAGTTCCATAATGCCAATTCACATCCAGCTTAGCGTGATATAAGTTTCAGATTTCTTGTATAACTTATCGTGGAATGCTACAAAAACATTTCTATCCCTATCACTGATAATTAATTTTCTTTTTGTTTAACTGGTTGTACCATAAGATTTTCTTTATTTAAGCGTATGACTCAAAAAAGTTATGCATGTATTTTCCGCTATACATTAAAAAAAGTTCTCTGTTATCGGCCAATTTCGCGGCTTTTTCGTTAGCTTCTTTTCCGATGTGAAGCATTTAACACTCGGCGGATAAGGTTTTAACTGACTGACGTTTTTGCCATCGTTATGTTCGTGCCGCCCATGCAAATGTTTTGGGGTTGTTTTTTTAAGGCAGAAACATCTCAGGCCACCCTTATTTACACACAGAAAGGTATAATTTCTATGCGATTATAGTACGGTGTCGTTTGCTGTTGTGTGACGGATAAACTACACCCTTTAAACCTATAATATAACTTCCCTAAAATATTCTGATGAAGATTTTATATCGAAGAACAAGCAATAGAAATAAAGCGATATCTCATTTTATTGCAAGAATATATATAGACACACTTAACAAAAATAGTTGGTGTTTTACTGTTGGTGAATTATTTCTATATACACACTAACAAATAAAATAAACATAAAGAAAGAGAAAGCTTATGGAATTATGAAATTTATGATAAGATTTTAATTCTAAATATTTTTCAACAACATAATTTAAATATTATAAATAGTATCCCTGTAGCCGCGTAAAAATAAATTAAATTCATCAATTAATCATGGTTCCTGAGCAAAATTTGTATTCGCTGCGGTAATTCCGGCCTTAATAGTATCTCGGAGAGTCTAAAATCCGTCTATTTACCGAAAGGCTGTTTAAAAAAACCGGGGTGCAGTCGTCAGGACTGCTGACGAAAGCGTTAGCTTCTTAGCATTGTAAAATTGAATAACGTATTAATTGAAAGAATGAACATACATACACATTTAAGTTTATAATTTTTTTCAAGATTAGTAATGAAATTTATAGCCAAAAAGTTAAGAATTTTGGTGAAGGACAGTGAAAGATAAAAGAAAGTATACATAGAATAAAAGTATACATACAGCATAGAATTTTTGATTTCGGCAAAACTTATGAATCCTAATGAATACTTAAGTATGCATTAAATCATATGTATATAAACATTTGCTGGTGATGGAAAACATTCATAATCTCCAGGTACCGACAAATTTGTAGGCCATTTTTCGTTTTGCCATTTCTGTGTTTTAGGTCTTTTTCCATATCTTAAGGCAATTTTTTGTGTCACTCCAAAGAATTTCTACATAATTTTTTATCAGTTTTAGTGATTTTGGCGATTATTAAAAAAAAAAAAAAAAGCGAAAGGACAATGTCAGCCCTTGAAATGACGTTGAGCTTCTTATCATCAATTGTGTTATGTGTTTGTGAAATGTTTGAGCACAAATGATCAATAACTGGACCTATATGTTTTATACCGACTCCGAAAGGCTTATGTTCTCAATAAGCTTTTCATAGAAGTTTTTACTCTCTGAGGTTTGCTATTGTCTGCAGAGAGGTGACGGCCAAACAGAAAAATTAATTCAATTGAAAAACCTTCTGTGTCGGGTGGGATTCGAACCAGAGTTCTTTGGCGTATGAGCCACATACTCTACCCACTGCGCCATGGCCGCCACCGAATATTTGGGGCAGTAAATTATTTCGTAGATACTTTGAAAGCCTTAAAGTCAAAGCAACTGAAAAGGCTTAAACATTGTTTCCAACAATTAAAAAAGGGTATTATTTTCAAAGTTAAAAAAATATTTTGTAATTTTCAATCTATATCAAGAACCATAGAAACTTGGCAATGCTTGTGAGAATACTGGTGAGAAAGTACTTAGAAAGATTTATTAAGTACTGAATAAAATTTTTGGGTATGAAAGTGAAATATCAAGTAGGACAAATGGAGATATGCGACTAAAAGTGTATTCGGATGTTTACGATTCCATCTTTTAAATATGCGCTCTGGTCTATGCTGAAGTAGAAAAATAAGTTGTTTTGACAATAGATGGTTTTTTTGTTTTGATTATCCAAAAATGTACATTGTAATTTATTGCAACGTAATTTAGGTCCAAGCATTTTAATTAAAAGCAATTAAAAATATATTCATTAATTTTAGATTTTATAGCATTTTTATGGGTTGTTTTGGGCATTTTCAATATTCTTCTAGGACAATAGCAGGACCCATTGGTCCGCGGCCTCGCCACGGACGTTTTCTTTTATCAATAAATACAAAACTAGTGCTGGGAAAAGTAGTACAATATTAGTACAAGTACTACTCTTATGTCTTCCGAATTATACAAATTTTAATTGTTTTACTATGAGTAAACAGTCATACTACCCAATTTTAAAATGTTCCACTATTTCCTCAATTTTAAAAACTCTGATTTAGTTTTGTGCTTAATTTTTACGCACATACCCTTACTCTTGCAAACAGAACCACTTTCTTGAGCTAACTCAGAATCACCCTTTTCACTTGTCGTCGTTTGACTTTGCCGTTTTTGAGTTTTACTGTCCACAGTAAAAAAAACATTTGAAAAAAGTATATCGTATTAGTTCAAAACATATCTACGTTAATACGTAGATATATTAGACCGTCTTTTTAACTCGATTTTAATTGCAAAAAAAATGTAAAAATAAATAAAAAATAAATAATAATATAAATAAATAAATAAATAAATAAAATTATAATATTTATATATTTCTGTTATGACATAGCATATGACAATTGTTTTCTCTTTTTATTCTTTTCCTTTTTTTAATAATATACTTGCTAAAATTTGACAGAAAATTAATTTTTGGCAGCAATTTTTTTCAATTTTAATTCAGAAATTTGGACTTTAGAGTAGTCGTCAGTTTTTATTATGGCGTGCTCTAAGTGTTTTTTTTTTGTTTTGATGCTTTTTTAAAAGCACTATACCATGGTACTATATTAAGATAAATAAATCTAAAATTTTAGGCTTTTTTGTTAGAAAAGCAAAAAATATAATTTTTGAAAACTATTTACATGAAATTTAAATTTGTAAAAAAAATTTAAGTGCCAAAATTTTGCTTACATTTTCTTGTCACCCAAAATCTACTGAACAAATTGGTGATTTTTTACTCGGAACAAAGTCTATGATATATATAAAAATTTGTACGGATTTTTATTTCTTACCAATTACACTATCTGACAAATTCCAGTTCAATGTCTCAGGACGGAATGATTTAAGCACCCAGCTAAAGTAGATGTATGTTGGTACTCAAGTCGACGAAAGGCTTAGTGCAGTTAGTTATTTATTATTATATATTTTTGTACTGGTTACTACTGATTCATACATCCTTCGGCAAAGTAGTTCTAATTGACTTGCTCTACAACTTTGTTGGGCATACTGTACAAATAAGGCATTCATTGAAGTTATTTATAATTTTTTTAAAATTTTGCACACTTGAAAAACACTTGTCGCGTTAACACTGGGACGTGTAACATATTTTCCCCGTTTAAGACTGCTGTTGTTATTTCCTTGGCGTTAGTGAATATTTATTGAGGTGTTATAAAAAATTTGGGAGTGCAAATTGAAATTTTTGTGCAAAGAAACTATAAGATATTTGCGTTTAAAATATATTTTGCGAATCTTGTTTCAAAAATACTTAAAAAAAGGCCGATAATAACAAGCTCTGGCTGTATAGAAATGCAGATATATACGTTATAATTACAGAAAAAAGTTAGTCATTATTTTATCCATACTACCCCGTACTACTCAAAAACCCGAAATTTTATTACTCAAAAAAGTTAAAATCATGCTGTTTTAAGTAAATAAAAAAAAATATAAACAAAATTAATCAGTCACAATCGAGCCGCCGTTCTAATAAGATGTATTCTTATAAGATGAAACAGCTTAGATCGCGCTGTTGTTTCTGCACCAAGTCGACTGCTGGTGCAAACATCATCGCGTGCAATTATTGCAAGGCAACCTGCCATGGGTCATGTGCTAATTTGAATGCTAGTGATGTTTCTTTAATTAAAACTCATCCTAATATTAATTATCTCTATGACAATTTTGCTGGACTTTCATATGATTTAATTGCTACTATTTCTAACGTAGTAAGTGAAGTGCGAGAGTTGAAAGTTGCTATTTTGCCCAAAAACCATAAAAACAATAACGATAAAAGCAATAAATCTCATGAAACTCAAAAAAGCAACAACGAAACTGAAACTGTTGCTTTACAAAATTCTTCACCTTCGGCCTTACCATTTATTGAGGTTTCCTTTCCACCCACAACTGGTTTTGAGAAAACGAATGCTTACATACACGGCGCGGCTGTTGCTGACGAAAATTTTTCATCTTCTGCTTTGTCTTCTATCTCACCGGCTGCGCAGCCCGGAGTCTCTTTTGCTGCTACACTCAACATGTCACCTAATGTGTCTGCTGGTGCAATTGCTGTTGGGTCTGTGAATGCGATCGGTATTGTTGAGCCAATCACGACTTATTCTGATGCCTCGTCAAACATACCATGGAACTCAGTTCATGATAGAAAAAAACGAAACAATAAACAGAAAAAGAAAAATAAACTTCGAGCTACTCAAAGCAAAGTAAGCGTTGTTGGTAACGCTACTGATGATACTGATCTGCAGGTAGTACACAGCATGAAATACATACATCTGTCAAAGTTCAATGTGCATACTTCTCCAGAGGCGGTAAGAAATTTTATTGGTAAAAAGCTTAATGTTTCCAGCGACATTCTTTCATGCAAAAGGCTAGTCAAACAAAATGTAGACTTAACCAAACTGCATTTCATAAATTTCAAATTTGGTGTGCCAGCACTTCTATATAGTTAAGTTTTCAACAAAGAACTATGGCCACTTTCAGTGCGAGTGAGCGAATTCATATTCAAGCCAAAAAACTTCAACGCCGATGTTGCAACTATTCCGCCGGATCAATCAATTCCAACGTCACTTTCTCGTTGACTGTAGATTCCGTGCCTACCACAGCCAGCGAATCAACAGATTCCCTAAACAAGCTGACCTCAAACACATATGTCATTAATACGAGCTCTGTCACTGCCAGATCAGTCAATTCCGAAATAAATTCCTCGAAGATTGAAGATTCCGTGCCCAACACAGCCAGCGAATCAACAAATTCCTTAAGCAAGCTGACCTCAAACATAGCAGCCCTTAATACGAGCACCGCCACTTCCTCGTCATCTGCATCAAACTCTCATGCTAGACATACAGAGTTTTCTATTTATTTTCACAACACTGGCGGGCTGCGCACTAAAACTAATAATTTATTCTCTGCTGCTGCTCTCATGACTTTGATGTTATTGCTCTTGTGGAGACCTGGTTGACTTCACACTTTCTTTCAACAGAACTGTTCGATTATCATTACAACGTATACAGAAGAGATCGCATTCTCTGCGCTAGAACATCTCGCGGTGGTGGTGGTGTTTTAATTGCGGTTTCATCTCAACTAGCAAGCAAAGAAATCCCGCTCCCAAAGAGTTCAGCGAATAAAGAACAAATCTGTGTGCCAGTTACTCTAAACATAGGACCTTTGCAAGACAAGAGCGAAATTGTTTTTATTCTAAGTTATATACTACCAAATAGCGACTTGTTTAATATTAACTCTATTGTATCTTCCTTACATCATCTTCAAACGCCTTGCATATTAGGAGATTTTAATTTAGGAAATATTAAATGGAAGTTCAGCTTAGACGACAAAATATTAGTGCCATTCAATGTAAAAAATGAAGCTGAATCGTATTTTTGCGATTCATTATATTCGTTTAATTTATTTCAAATCAACCATTTTAAAAACGATCTTGATAGAATTCCTGATCTTATTTTGATTAATAACGATCTGAAATTTTATATTTTCAAGAGCGCTGTACCACTCACAAGTGAGTCCATATACCATAAAGCTTTTACCCTTCACTTTTCATTTTACGAATTTAACAGGGCTCCTCAGCCAGTGTCAGAACTACAATATAACTTTAATAGGGCAAATTATGTTGCATTGAATAGCTTCTCTAATTCTATAAACTGGGATATGGTTCCAGGTTCTTCTGATGTTAGCATCATGTATCAAAAATTTAAAAGTATCCTTGATGAAGGTCTCTCCTTATGTTTGCCAGTAAAACACATAAAAAAGAAACCTTCACTTGCCGTGGTATAATCGAGGCTTATTGAAATTAAAAAATTTAAGAAATTAGTCACATAAAAAATTCAAATCAACTAATCTACCCGAAGATAAAGCATTATTTATTCAGCGAAGAAAAGAATTCGATTTTTTTGTCCTTTTTTCTTTATAAGAAATATTAAAATACTAATGAAAGCAATATCAAAACTAATCCGAAATCATTTTGGGTATTTTATAACTCTAAGCGAATAAGTTGCGGTTTTCCTAAATCAATGGTATTCGAGGGGGTGTGTGCGAACAACACGCAGGAGATTTGTGAGTTATTTACCAAATTTTTCGGATCAGTCTTTAACTATTTTAATCCAGTGGTTAACCGGTCTGATACTTTCAAAGTAAGTCAAGCTGTCAACCTAGGAGAGATACAGGTTTCTGGGAAAGAAGTTTTGGAATCACTCTTAGATTTGGATTCTAATAAAGGCGCAGAATTGGACTTACTTCCACCGCTATTTTTAAAACATTGTGCACATTCGATTCACATGGCTTTAACTCATATTTTTAATAGGTCCCTCTTAACGGGTACTGTCTTAGATGAATGGAAAATAGCTTATATTACTCCAATTTTTAAAGCAGGTCGAAAGAACTGTGCCGAAAATTATAGACCAATTGTTAAACTGTCGGTTATACCGAAAGTTTTAGATAAAATTGTTATCAAGCGTTTATTTTTTGAGGTAAAAAATTACATTTTGACCCAACAACACGGCTTTTTCGCTGGAAGGTCAGTTTGCACGAATTTAGCCATTTTCTCAAACTTTTGCATTGAAACTCTAGAATAAGGTTTACAAGTGGATGTCTTATATATTGATTTCACTAAAGCTTTTGATTGTATAATTCACGAGACTTTGTTATTAAAACTCGAAAAGTTAGGGATTCACTCTAACTTCTTAAAATGGATAACTTCCTACTTGTCAAATCGAAAACTTTTTGTAAGAGTAGACGGCTGTTTTTCTAAAGCTATCGATGTGATGTCAGGAGTTCCTCAAGGGAGTCATTTAGAACCTTTGCTTTTTATTATTTTTATAAATGATATATCGCTAAACTTAAAATCTTGTAACTTCTTATTGTATGCGGATGACTTACAGTTGTTCATGTCAGTTAAAAGTTTATCTGACTGTGCTATGCTACAATCAGATATTGATGCCTTAATTCATTGGTGCAGCATAAATGGTCTAAGGCTAAATTTTACTGAATGCAACGTGTTAACATATTCCCGGAACTCTTTAAAAATTTCTTATGATTACTGCTTTGGTAATAATGTATTTTCTCGAGTTGAAGTTATTAAAGATTTAGGCATTTACTTTGATGTTAAACTTTCATTTAATATACACAGAGAATTCATTATATCAAAAGTAAACTCATTATTCGGGTTCTTAAAACGCAAACGAGCTTCTTGAACGTATTCCATTCTATGTTCCATCGAGGACTCTTAGGGAAGGAAACTTATTCTTCATAAGATTTCACAGAACTAACTATGACAATAATGAAAAAATCTCTAAATGCTTATCTAATTGTAACATAGCAGCAGACCATGTGGACTTTTGCACGACAAGAGATTGTTTTAAGAGAGTTATTTATAGTTTTATGTTAAGTCAATAGTCATAGAATGATGTGTTATCTGTAAGGGCTAAGCCCAGTAGATGTAAACAAATAAATAAATAAACAAATAAATATTTCGCACATAAATGACCTTCTTCACCGACAAAATGTAAAAGTATGGAATTTTGCACTAAAGCTTTGATATGAAACAAGTCAGACCATAAATTTGGTAATAAGTAAACAATGGCACCACAAATCGCAAAAAAATTAATCAAATCGGCGTAACCGTTCTCAATTGATGCGGCAATATACATGAGGCATTTGATTTTTATATATATTGATAGATATATATATATATATATATACAGTGATAAATGGGCGGTTAAAGTGGGCGCGGCAACATTTATGAACATATTGACTGCCATTTGGACCCATAGCACCTACAAACCTAGATTTGCTATGAAACCATGTACAATTAAGGAATTATTGATTTTGTAAAAGTTGGCGTATATATAGTCCGATCACTCACATTTTGAGTACAGTCACCGGCAATAATCAAACAAGGTTACCATATTTTAGTCTAATACGACCAAAACCGTCTGAAATAAATGATTTTAATTGATTTATTTGCGGTAAAAGTAGGCGTGGCAAATATAACAGCCTTTCACAATTTAACTGGAATAATAAAAAGATTGGTACGTATATCATCTAAATATGTTCAGTGGTTCTCGAGTGATTGTGGAACATCCGTGCAGTGTCACAACGCTTTTATATAATAGTATAGATATGAGATAGATAGGTAGATATATGGGCGGTAATAGCAGGCGTGGAAACATTTTATATACATATATACTAGGAATAACGTTGACAAAAGTTTTCGTCAGTGCCTGAAAATTGAATGAAAGTATACTTAAATTCGGTAAATATTTGAAAAAAAAATTGGTAAAGTTACACAAGCTAAGCACGGAGCTTCTGTGAATATTGAAGATTTCCACGACTCTGCTGGATTTCCAACGCCTTTCTGTGCTACCTGTTCCCGTCTCCGGCGGTTGCTGTCTGCTGAGTTGACTGCTACATGTTGCTAAGTTGCTGCTGTGAGGTTGCTGCTGTGAGGTTGCTGCTTGGTGCTACATGGTTGCTGATGGTACTGGTGTCCGTGGTATTCGAGTGTGCTGGCCTGCTGACTCTGGAGTGCTGAAAATATTTTTTCTTTGGATTCGGTAAAATAAAATTTAATATTTTTTTACATTTGTGCTTGCCCTTGTCGTGGTATTGCGCCAGAACCTGATAAACCGCAAATCAAGACAATCAGCTGTTAACTGTCAAATCGGCTCTGGAGTGGTGTTGCCACACTGTGCAAAGCGAAAATACAGCCGCTGTAATTAATTTGCCCAGTATAAACGTGGGATTTATTTAAGTTGATTGCTTTATAATCAGATTGCTTTATTATTGAATCCAAATCGCAAAAATGACGTGTGTTTGCTCGTCTAGGGCGAACGTCACTTGGATGACGACAAAAAAGTAAAGTGCGGCGCTTGTAACGAATTCTACCACAGCCACTGTGTAGGATTGAAGAAGGCAGACATAGAATTTTTGCAAAAGCAAAACCAAGCATACAAGTGTGCTAGCTGTCTCTCGTCTCGACGGTCGTCAATTCGTTCGCCGCTAAAAATATTCTCTGATACGACTGGTAAACCTGCTCCACCATTACCAAATAACGAGAGAGCAGTGGAAGCGGGCGATCTTAGCAACTCTAAAACACCTATACCAGCATCATCTTCGTCGCTTCATAATCTCATAGCGCAAAAATTTGAGAAACAAAACGAAATGTTAGAGTTACGATTCGCAAAGCAAAGTGAGATGATTAAGACGGAGCTCACAGCTGCTATAAAAGAGAGTGAGAATAGAATCCTAGCCGAACTTCGTCATAATGTTGCTGAAATACGCAGTGATTTGAATAATGTGGTTCAGAGAGTCACAGTTTTGGAAAATGTTGCGGATAACGTGGATAATCTCAAGTCTGAGATTGACACACTTAAGCATGTTGCTGATGATGTCAATATTTGCAAGGCTGAGGTTAGCACGCTGAAGGCTGAGGTGGAAGATTTGAAAGCGCAGCTTGCCAAGCAAGAAAACACCGCTGTTGCCTGCGAACTTCGGCTGAATGGAGTGCCACATTCTGAAGGGGAGAATCTTCGTGGCATACTCAATAAAATCTGTGCCACCGTTAACATAGAACTGCCAAATATAAAAAACATTTACCGCATAAAACCGGCTAAAACGTTACAAAATAGCACTAATGACACAACTATAATCACGAAATTTGAATTACCTTATGATCGTAACATTGTTCTTAACTCTATTGCAAAATTTAGACGTGAGAGAAAAGACTTCTTGCGTTTACAGCATGCTGGGTTTCAATCTACTAAACCTATATACGTAAATGAAGGATTAACGAAAACAAACTCAGCTATTTTGCATTCAGCTTTACGCTTTAAAAAACAGCACATTCTTTCTGCTGCGCTTACTCGCCGTGGCATAGTACATGTAAAGCCGAAACCAAATGACAACCCAATATTTGTTGATACGATAAATAAGTTAAACCTAATTGTTGATTCTTTGAACATAGACCATCATAACAACAATTTACGTGCCAACTCAACTAATGTCATGTTTCGCAGCGACAATTACATTCGGGAGGGCGGTGCTGATAATATATTTCATGATTCAGCAACTTAATCTAATTATAATTTCTATATGTTCTATATTCCTCATTAAATTAGGTATCTTAAAAGTGTTTTCATCAAATCTTATTTTGCTTTCTTTTTATATTGCAACGAAAAAAGGTTGTAGCTACAAATTGAATAGATTACAGTTGGTTAAAAAATTACGTTTAGATAATATATTTAGAATTGTAATCATTCCCTACATTGAATTGCACACGTTATTAAAGTTAATGCTACAATATTTTATTTATAATTATGACGTCTTTGAATGACGATAGATTACGTTCCAGAGACACTGCGTATAATCTAATACGCATATTTAGCAAACAAAAGATTGGTTTAAATATAAGCCACCTCAATGCGCAAAGCTTGGTCAATAAAATTGACGAGTTTAGGTACATTTTTGAGGGTTCTGGTGTAGATGCGATATGTGTGACCGAAACATGGTTTAACGAATGTATGAGGGATTCTTTGTTTAAAGTAAATGGATTCAGAACTTTCCGTACCGACAGGGCAAGACACGGAGGTGGCGCAGCCATATTTGTGCGGAATGGAATTGGTTGTAAATTAGTTTGCAGATCTGTTCCTGATGACATAATTGAATATGTTTTGATTACTATTGGCAATGGCAGTAAAAAATTACTTCTTGGTTGCGTATATAGACCAAACCGCACTGTCAACATCGAACCTTTTCTACACACGATTGAAAGTTTGACTCTTAACTTTTCGAACATCGTTATCGCTGGTGACTTCAATTGTAATATTTTAGAAGACAACCATTTAGTATCTCACATGCAAGCATTAGGTTTGCTCTCAGCAAACATAACTATTCCTACACATTATTCTCAAACTGTGAATACACTTCTTGGCTTGTTCTTTGTGGACAGTGAATCCAAAATATTGCTGTATAACCAAATGTCACTCCCATCTTTTTTAAAGCATGACGCTATATATTTTACGTTTGATTTCCACTTGGGTCCTACATCTCAAACAATTAGCTACCGGGATTTCAAAAATATTAATTATTCAGATCTGGAGAACGCAGTGGTAAATATAGACTGGAGTTTTGTTTATAGGACACCTTCAGTTGATGAGCAAGTTAGCTTCCTTGAAAGCAATATAAATAATCTGTTTGATGAGTACGCCCCATTAAAATGTAAGCAGCTAAAACGACAGCAGCGACCTTGGTTCAATGACAACATAAAAGAACTTATTGTTCTGCGCGATAGGGCATATAAGAGATGGAAGCAATTTAAAACAGAGGAAATTTACAACGAATTTCGAAATAAACGAAAAATGGTAGTAAAGGAAATACATTCGGCAAAATTTCAATATTATAGTCAAAGGTTTGGTAACGCTGCAGGGAGTAAGCAAAAGTGGAGGGAAATTCGTAACATTGGCGTAGGGAAAAGCAAGGCAAGAGGCTCTGAAATTACCGAAGTCGACGATTTAAATAAAAAATTCGTTAATTTCCCCATGCCAGTGGTCACAACTAACTCGTATCTTGATGCCCCCAGTACAACCACACCCGATGGACCATTTAGTTTTCATTGCATTGATCAAGCCGATGTCCTTGAAAGCATCCTAACGATCAAATCAAATGCTATGGGTCTGGATGGGTTACACCCACTTTTCTTAAAAATTTTGCTGCCAAAAATTCTTCCATATGTTACACACATTTTTAACACGGCAATTACGTCGTCAATTTTTCCTGAAAGCTGGAAAAAAGCAAAAATTATTCCGATACCTAAGTCCGGAAATGAGTACAGACCCATTGCGATTTTACCGTTTGTCTCTAAAGCCTTTGAGAGTATCTTACATAATCAGATCAACAAGTTTATTTTACGTAACAACTTGTTAACAATTCGGCAGTCAGGATTTAGACCAAAACGCAGCTGCATTACTGCGTTGGTTGACGTTGTCGAAGATATACGATCTGCTCTGGACGACAACTTAGTAACCTTTTTAGTACTTTTGGATCACTCAAAGGCCTTTGACACTGTAGATCACGCAATCTTGCAAACAAAATTAGCCAAATTATACAATTTTGCCACTACTGCTGTTAATCTCCTAGGTTCATACCTTTCCTCTAGATATCAAGCAGTATGTTCAGGTAATTTAGCGTCGAATTTTCTCCCAATCAGTAGAGGTGTGCCGCAAGGCTCAATACTTGGTCCACCGTTGTTTTCGTTATATATTAATGATCTACCCTAAATTTTAAATAATTGTTCTATACACATGTATGCTGACGATGTGCAGTTATATGTAAGCTGTAACCTCAATGTACTTAGTAATTGTGTCAGTATGGTAAATAACATTCTTAATGACATAGACCATTGGGCAACGAGAAATGGGCTGTGTCTAAACCCGAAAAAATCGAAATGTCTTGTCATTTCAAAGCAGCTATTAGATATAACTGATGTACCAAAATTAGATGTCGGCAACTGCAACATTGAGTATGTAGACACAGCAAAAAACTTGGGTATTACATTTAATCGCACGTTGTCCTGGAATAACCATATCAGCTCTGTCATTGGAAGGCTCTAAAATATGCTGCGTGAATTGTGGGCAACACAATACTTCACTCCGATAAACATCAGAATCCTACTTGCAAAAACATATCTTGTTCCTACTTTGCTTTATGGCTGTGCAATTTTTGCAAATTGCGGCAGCTCTAGCAAGCAAAGACTAAATATCGTATTTAATAACATCGCAAGGTACGTTTTCGGATTGCAACGTAGAGATCACGTTTCGCATTACGCCAAAAAATTGTATGGAATGACCTTCGAAAATCTGCTTAGATTTCGCACGTTGGTTTTTTTACACAAAGTCATAAGTACAAGTGAACCTTCTTATCTATTTGAAAAAATCACTTTCGCGAGGTCAAATCGAGTTAAATCAGTAATACCAAAACGCTATTCATGCCTAACCTCAGAGCGGCAATTTTTCGTTTTCTCTATGTGTCTCTGGAACTCACTTCCTACTCAATTAAGACTGATTAACAACGTTGTGCAATTTAAAAATAAGCTTGTGGAGTACCTTTCATCGTTGTAAAGGGTGATTTTTTAAGAGCTTGATAACTTTTTTTTAAAAAAAAACGCATAAAATTTGCAAAATCTCATCGGTTCTTTATTTGAAACGTTAGATTGGTCCATGACATTTACTTTTTGAAGATAATTTCATTTAAATGTTGACCGCGGCTGCGTCTTAGGTGGTCCATTCGGAAAGTCCAATTTTGGGCAACTTTTTCGAGCATTTCGGCCGGAATAGCCCGAATTTCTTCGGAAATGTTGTCTTCCAAAGCTGGAATAGTTGCTGGCTTATTTCTGTAGACTTTAGACTTGACGTAGCCCCACAAAAAATAGTCTAAAGGCGTCAAATCGCATGATCTTGGTGGCCAACTTACCGGTCCATTTCTTGAGATTAATTGTTCTCCGAAGTTTTCCCTCAAAATGGCCATAGAATCGCGAGCTGTGTGGCATGTAGCGCCATCTTGTTGAAACCACATGTCAACCAAGTTCAGTTCTTCCATTTTTGGCAACAAAAAGTTGGCCATTTTGAGGGAAAACTTCGGAGAACAATTAATCTCAAGAAATGGACCGGTAAGTTGGCCACCAAGATCATGCGATTTGACGCCTTTAGACTATTTTTTGTGGGGCTACGTCAAGTCTAAAGTCTACAGAAATAAGCCAGCAACTATTCCAGCTTTTGAAGACAACATTTCCGAAGAAATTCGGGCTATTCCGGCCGAAATGCTCGAAAAAGTTGCCCAAAATTGGACTTTCCGAATGGACCACCTAAGACGCAGCCGCGGTCAACATTTAAATGAAATTATCTTCAAAAAGTAAATGTCATGGACCAATCTAACGTTTCAAATAAAGAACCGATGAGATTTTGCAAATTTTATGCGTTTTTTTTAAAAAAAAAGTTATCAAGCTCTTAAAAAATCACCCTTTAGTAAAAGAAATAATGAAAAAAAAAAATATAGATTTATATCGCTTTTCTTAAGTAAATTAATATTTAAGTGTTTTCCGTAAATTTTAATTTTTTGTTAATGAAAATATTTCGCGTTGTTTTGTTTTTTCTCTTTTTTATGTATTAGCTTAACTTTTTTCTTGTTTAAATTTACTATTTAATGGCTAATGTTTTTATTACATTATTCTTAGTTTTATTTTATAAGCTTAATCTACACTTTATACTCATGAAGCTGGTGCTGTCATATAAGATATAAATCTTGTTGTGCTAGCTAGTCGATATTAATAAATAAATAAATAAATAAATAAAATAAATACTACCAGAAACACCCGGCATTGCCCAGGGGTGGTGCAACATTCATGGTGTGTGCAATGTATTTATAATCCAGCTAAAATTATCAAATAAACCCTATTTTGAAAAAGTTTTAACTTACTTACAACTCCTTATTGTTGCAATTATTTTGGATGTGAATCTACACAACGCTTTATCCTTGGCCATGCAAGCCATATTCGAATTATGAATTTCAAAACTGATATATAGTTTTCCAAACTATTGTCACGCCCCTTGTATAGTGCCGCCTACTTTTTGCATGGTGCTTGATACAGACTAGAGCCCAGCATGAATATATTCATCAAGCTAATATTCTTCTCTGATATAGCAGTCACTGCAAGCGAACAAATGTAAACAACTGGTCGTGTAGTACTGGTTAAATCTGCGCAAAAGAATAACTTCTTATTTGTTCTCTGTTCTCTTTCCACATAGTCTTGCACTGAGCTCAGCTTGCGAGCTTCGCGTTGTTTCAGTTTTTCTCTGAGTATTCAACAAACTACACGAATATATTTAGGAATCTGCTGCAGTGACCTGAATAACAGTTGAAAATGTTTGCACAGAACAAAAACATTGTGTAATATTTCACAGAAGAAAAATACTTACGAAATTTTCCAAGAGTAAAAAGAAGTTATCCATAGACCTTAAACATGGAATGTGTGCAGGGTTTGGGTCCCGCCACATTACTACTGCCCAATGAAAACTAAACCAGCCTCGGATAAGAACCCCAATTACGTTGACGACCACCGCAAATGAAAAACGGACAATAATTTACGGATATGCACCTGGAATGTCCGGATCCTTTATAGGGAAGGTGCCATTATCCAACTGGCGGAAGCCCTCAAAACAATAAAATCTGGAAAATCATATCCAGGAAATAAAATCGTAGAGGAAATGCGATGGAAAGGGCAAGGCTGCTCTAAACAAGCACACTGCGATATCTACTACAGCTGCCATGCGGAGAAGCGTGAATTCGGATGTGGATTCGTTGTTAGCCGGAAACTACGCCACCTTGTTTCCCGGTTCACACCTGTGAACGAAAGATTGGCCACGATCCGCATGAAGGCAAGATTTTTCTACACAAGCCTTATTTGCGCGCACGCACCGACGGAGGAAAAGGACGAAAACATCAAGCACGCTTTCTACGCTAGTCTTGAGGACGTATATGACCACCTTACGGTCCATGAAGTAAAAATAGTCTTCGGCGATTTTAATGCAAAAGTCGGAAGGGAAAGCATCTTTGGCTCCACTGTCGGTCAGTTAAGTCTTTACGAGACCTCCACGAACAACGGTCTAAGACTGATCGACTTCGCCGCGGCACGAAACATGGTAGTTAGTAGCACCCGATTTAAGCACCTCAACATCCACAAGGCCACCTGGCTGAAGGCATGCCTCTAGTGTTCTAGATGTGCGTACATTTCAGGGGGTCAACATTGACTCCGACCATTATCTTGTTGCAGCCAAGATCCGCATGCGATTATGCAATGCGAAGAATATACGCACAGGAATACAACGAAAGCTAGATGTCGCTAAGCTGCAATTACTAGGGACTGCCGAAGCCTACTCCGCTCAACCAACCAACCTCTGGCCCCAACGACGCCGGCGGACTTTGGGCGCATATATCCCACTCCATGCGCGCTGCCGCTGAAGAAGTCATTGGTTTCCGGTGCCCGCAACCTCGGAACAAATGGTATGATCAGGAGTGTCGCATCGCGACTGCAGTAAAAACGCCGCATATAGAAAAACGCTGCAGTCAGCTGCAGCGCGAGCCGTGCGAGAAAACTACCGCGAAAGAGGAAGGAAAAGAGACGCCTTTTCAGACGCAAGAAAAGACAGCAGGAAAAGCGTGAGAGTGAGGAAATAGAGGTATACCAGGGCAAGAAGGATGCACGAAAATTCTATCAACAGGTTAAGCGTCTAACCCAAGGTTTCAAGCCCGGAGCATCCACTTGTAGAGACGAAAATGGAGTACTGAATACGGATACAAAGTGTGTGCTGAGATTGTGGAGACGGCACTTCTCCAATTTACTTACTGGCGACGATTCCACCAATGCCGCCCATGAAGAGCGCAGTTCAGAGTCACCAATCAACGAATGTGGAGTGGAAGTACCACCACCTAGCCATTAAGAGGTTCGAGTTGCTATCCAACGACTCAAATACAATAAAGCAGCTGGTGCTGACGGCCTGTCAGCTGAATTGTTTAAAACCGGCGGCGATGAATTGATAAGGCGCATGCATCAGCTCATCAGCAAAATATGGCTAGCAGAAAGCATGCCCGACGATTGGAACCTCAGCGTTCTGTGCCCTATACACCTAGCCATGAAGAGGTTCGAGTTGCTATCCAACGACTCAAAAACAATAAAGCAGCGGGTGCTGACTGCCTGCCAGCTGAATTGTTTAAAACCGGCGGCGATGAATTGATAAGGCGCATGCATCAGCTCATCAGCAAAATATGGCTAGCTGTAAGCATGCCCGACGATTGGAACCTCAGTGTATTGTGCCCTATACTTAAGAAAGGAGACCCTACAATCTGCGCTAGCTATAGAGGTATCAGTCTTATTTCCATCGCATATAAGGTTCTCTCAAGCGTACTGTGTGAAAGATTAAAGCCGATTACAAAAACACTGATTGGACCTTATCAGTGTGGCTTTCGACCTGGTAAACCCACCATAGATAAGATTTTCACGCCACGACAAATCCTGGAGAAAACCCACGAAAATCAAATTGACACACACCATCTCTTTGTCGATTTTAAAGCTGCGTTCGATAGCCCGAGAGGGATTGCCTATACGCAACAATGCCTGAGTTCGGTATACCTGCAAAGTTGATTAGACTTTGCAGAATGACGTTGAGCAACACACGCAGCTCCGTCAAGGTAGGAAATGACCTCTCCGAAACCTTCAATACCGAAAGAGGTTTCAGGCAAGGCGATCCACTGTCTTGCGATCTCTTCAACATCATCATGGAGGGGATCGTACGAAAGGCCGGTATGCATCGTAATGGCACCATTTTCTATAAAGATGTCCAGCTCCTTGCGTACGCTGATGATATTGATATTGTTGACAGAACCAGGAGAGATGTTACCGCTGCTTTCACCGCTATCGAAAAGGAATCAGCCAAAGTGGGTTTGACGATAAATGAGGGTAAAACAAAGTATATGCTGTCTACAAACAAGGGAGCGCGGCGTTTAGACTCCCACGTTTCATCCGGCAGCTATAACTTTGAAGTAGTCAAGGAGTTTGTATATCTTGGCACCACAATCAGCCTGGAGATAAAGCGAAGAACAATAATTGCTAATAGGTGCTACTACGGGCTCAGTAAGCAACTAAGTTCCAGAGCCCTCTCTCGATCGATAAAACTAACACTCTACAAGACGCTCGTTCTACTTATTTTTATTTATTTATTTGTAGTAATAAAGGTATTAGCATGCAAGATAAGCTCTTTTAAATGCAACAATTTAATTACTTAATATAGATATGAACTCACAATTGGTATAACAACAGATAAAAGTGATAATAAAAGCAAAATATTATAAAGTTTACAATAAATTATAGTAGCTCTGATAAAATATAATTGAACAAAATGAATTTAATTTAAGAAATGGGTAACCATTGTGATAGAGAAAAGTAAAGTTCGGATAGTTTGTTTCAGAAAAGCGAAAATTATAAGAAGAGTCAAGAGATGTGTTCATAGATAAGATGCTTAAATTTCGTTATTTTTATGTTATCGTTATCTAACGCGTTTTATGTTATTTGGTAGTTAATTCCAGAGTCTTATTGCGCTAATAAAAAACAGTCTTCTAGATTCATTGTAACGAAAATAGGGAACTACGAGAGATAAATTTCTAATTGATCTGCAGAATTGAAGTTTATCATACAAGTAGCTTGGACATTTCAGAGTTACAAGCCTATGCAAAAAATACAGTTTCTTGCAATAAGGTGATTTGTAATGCTGCGACCTAGTATGCGATTGCTGAATGATGAGATATGGTCAAATCTTCGGATACCGTACACATATCTTGCTGCATTATTATAAGCCACTAAAAGCTTGTGGGATGACCTAGAATCCAGCTTGCTATAGACAACTTCAGAGAATGTAATAAGAGGTACAATTAATTGAATCACTAATATACGCCTAGTTTCAGTGGGAACAAACGAAGCGGTTTTCCTAAGGTTGCGTAAGGAATAATAAACTTTACTTACCTGTGCTGCTTTATGGCGCTGAGGCATGGGTAGTTTCGCAAACTGACGCAGCCGCTCTGGGGGTGTTCGAGAGAAAAGTTCTTCGCAAAATCTTCGGTCCTGTTCGAGTCGGCGATGACTATCGCATCCGAATGACCCACGAGCTGTATGAGCTCTACGAAGACATTGACGTAGTTCGGCGTATAACTGTGCAGCGACTACGCTGGCTGGGTCATGTCCATCGCATGGACGACGAAGCTTCAGCGAAAAAGGTGCTCGATGCGAGGGTCGCCGGTCAACGACGACGAGGGAGACCATGCCTCCGATGGATGGACCAGGCAGAGGAAGCCCTAACCGCACTTGATGTATCCGATTGGAGAAGGCGTGCGCAAACCAGAGGCGCCTGGCGAGAGCTGATGATGTCAGTCGAAATCCGGACACGGGTTGTTACGGCCACCTAAGTAAGTAAGTAAAAAGAAGTTATTTAGTTTTTAGCAATTCTTAAAAAAATTAATTTTCAAGAATTACATTTGAGCTTTATGCCAAGTAATTTCATGAAGCAACAGGTTGCCACAACAACAATGTTCTTTACAGAACAACCACCAGCAGACTAGACAGCTGTTTCGTTGGTCGCTACACCAACTCATCAGTAATCTTCTGTGGGTTATGCAGTCCATTAACTTTGAAAATCTTATAAGCACACCTTCTGCTAAAACCAAAGCGGAATTGCAGTTCTGTGCTTTCCAATTTAAAAAGCAATGTTTTTCTACTTCTTAGCACAAAGCGAAGGTTCAAAAAATTGACTACATTAATTCTGCAAAGACTTGTTGTTGCGCTCTTTGTTTACTTCTTTTCACGATTCCATTCTTTGGCACCAACAATTCGTTGATATTAAACCATAGAAGGCGTGAGAAGTTTTTTTGAAAAAAAGATGACTCATCTTATTTTCTGAGGTCGGGCTCGTACCAGTTTTTACATGAAAAATAAATTGTGGCATTTTTAATTTATATTTAGTTTTTAGCAATTCTTAAAAAAATTAATTTTCAAGAATTACATTTGAGCTTTATGCCAAGTAATTTCATGAAGCAACAGGTTGCCACAACAACAATGTTCTTTACAGAACAATCACCAGCAGACTAGACAGCTGTTTCGTTGGTCGCTACACCAACTCATCAGTAATCTTCTGTGGGTTATGCAGTCCATTAACTTTGAAAATCTTATTTTCATTCAAAAAGAAGTTATCTCTGCAGCGTGCATGTAAATTTTGAAAGTATGCGTGCGTGCTTGTACTTGCCGTTTATAATCGGTTTATTTTATTATATTTTGCTTCGGCTTTGGTCGACAAGCAACGTGGGCGTGGTTGATTGTTATTTCGCTGTAATATTTTCATAAATGCAATTTTCCATTCAGTTCTTCAAATACATTAAATTTTTGATGTTTATATAATAAAATGAAGTTTATGTTGGCTATTTCGTAGTTAATTTTATAATTTTTTTATTAATTTTAAAGTCATGTAGGAGAGGAAAAATTTTTATTATTTCTGTTTGCTTGTTTGTTTTTTGTTTGTTTGTTTGACTTTTTTACAAATCTTAATGGCTAAACGGATTTCGCTCAAACTTAAAACGTGTATTACTTGCGTCCTTAATTAGATTATTGCATTCTTATTTCTAACCACGCCCTCTTTTTCCACACAAAAATCAATAAAAATGATATTTTCCCGACTGTTTCCATTGTATTTATTTATTTTATTTATTTATTGTAATGTTTACATGCAAGACACTGTCTTTTAAATGCAAAAAGTATTAATATATTGCAAACAAGTTATAAACAACGGAGTATATAATTTAAATATAAAAACAAAAATGAAGTTTTTAGAGAAATAAATTGAATAAGCAACTATTTATATAAATTATTACGAAAAAATTCAAAGTAACAAGACTCATTATTTGTCAAAAAATTAAAAATAAAAATATGATAAGAGAAAAATAACAGATGCAGGCAAAGTAATAGACAGTAAAGATATTGACATTATTAATAAAAGAATTGAAAAACTTCATGCTTAAAGGTGTGTTTATTAGAGATACTTTTAATCCTTGCAGGCAACATATTCCATAATCTGATGGCGTTTACAAAGAATAATCTACTAGAGTTCATATAGTTATAAACAGGGATTAGGAGGTTAAAATTTCTATTAGATCTACAATAACGGAGCTTGTCAAAAAGATACTTAGGTGTCCTAGTATGTATCAAGTTATGCAAAAAGATGCAGTTTCTAGCATCCAAATAGTTAACAATAGTGCAACCAAGTAATTGATTGCCCAAGTGGCTGATGTGGTCAAATCTTCGAAGGCCGTAAACATACCTAACAGCGTTGTTAAAATCGTATTGTAATTTAAGTTTCGACCTAGAATCAAGTTTACTGTACACAACATCGGAATATGATACGATTGGCATTATGAGCTGCTGGACTAACTTTCTTCTTGTTTCAATAGGAACAAAAGAAGCAGTCCACCTCAAGTTCCGTAGGACATAGTAAACCTTACAAACAACAGAATTGATATGGCTTTCGCAAGATAGTGAGGAGTTTATGTGGTAACCAAGATTCTTAACTTTATCAACTAAATTCAGTTCTACACCATTGAGAAAGATAACAGATATATTAGAGAATGAGCAACTAGACTTAGAAATCGGCAAAACATATGATTTAAGTGGGTTGAGCATAAGTTTATTATATTCAGCCCACTGCGTTATTTTTCTTAGGTCGTCATTCATCTTTAAACATAAATCATCAACAAGACTATGAGACTAAATTTGGTAATTCAATTTGTCAACTTTCGGCAATCGTACCAAAAATTAGTTTTCACGCCCTCTTTTACCGAGCACAAATCAATGAAAATACTGTATTTCAGACGGTTTTGGTCGTATAAGACTAAAATTTGGTAATTAAGTTTGCTTACCGTCTGCAAAAAAATCCGAAATGCCCATTTTAGCTCTTGAAAGACGCTTACCGTCTGCAACTGTACTAAAAATGGGCGTGGTGGTACTATTATTACGCCCAGATTTAAGAAACCTCTGGGTCAATTGCGCTGAAATTTTGGCAGTAGATTATTTCGAACACGAGATGGCACCAGAAATCAATTAAAATTCTACGAGGATATTTAGATAAGCGCGTGGTGAAGCAAAGCGCGCCGGGTATAGAATAGTAAGGCATAAATAATGAAAATTTAATTTAATTTTAAATTAAATTTCAAGCCGGTTTAGCTCCGTTTGCTGCTCTTTCTTGCTCGTGATCTTTGTTTTCTGAAGCTGCTACACTTGTTGAAGGTGTTTTAAATTCCGGATAAAAACTTAATATCCGGTATCCGGCCGGCCGGCTAGTTTCTTAAAATTATTTTATTTTAAAAAATATATTTTTAGCATTTTGCGAAGATGGCGTCTTTTATTTATTGGTAAAAATATCACGTTTTCAATTAGTGCTTGTTGCTAAAATTGGTTTCTTTTTTAATATACATGAGTATACGAAAAGCTTAATGCAGTTTTTTTCATTTTCCAGGTTAGTTCGTTCCTCGATTGGCAGCTCTTGGGGTGCATGCGTTGCCAAATGCATCGAAATAAAGTTTAGCATGTCCAAAGGACTCGGGCTTCCTAAAAAACCTTGCTTACATATGCTTTAGAAGTTTTAATTATTTTATGCTAAGCCTTAAGGCTTTAAAGCATTTTAAAAATATGACAATTCATTATACGTGCACATATTTACAAATCATAATAGCATTATAAACATTCATTTATAGCATTATTTTAATATAACAATTATTAACAATTAACTTAGTTTACTTAGTATAAAATTAATACAAATTGCCAAGCTAGAATTTTTAAGGTTGTATGTATATTCCGGATGTCATCTTGATAGTTAATAGGTCGATTGATTAGAGCCGTGCTCACATATGAAAGGCTAAAGTATTTCGAATTCCGAAAAACCCTCTAGAACGATATTCTCAAATATCCAAGGTATAAAAATATGAAAAAAAAATTAAAAAAAGTTTTTGACAACCAGGAATACTCCCTGAATTTGATTCAGCTTGGTAGTAATATATAGCCAAACATCGCTTGAAAAAAATTAAATCCTTTGGGAGCGGATGATCCACATCAGCTGCGGTACTAGAGATAATCTAGAATATTATGTTTAATTGAGTTCATGGGTTCATTTAAGGAAATTACATCTGAAACAAAATTAAAGTCACCACAAGTGCTTCTCAGTGGTTAATTTTGCAAGAAATTTGTTCTACAAAAGTTCATGTAAAGTAACTCAAAAAATCTTCTAGGACGGAGAGGAATGTTAAAGTAAATTTTACTCAATAAATATGGACTGGCTACATATCCATGTAAAAGCTTAACAATCCAACTTACATTAAGCATAACTCTGCGATTTTTTAAAGTTGGAAGATTCAAGAGCTGTAACCGATATTGATAGGGTAGTAGATAATAATTAGTTCTGCGACAAAACATTATTATATTTCATAAGCTTTTTTTAGAGGAATAGGTCTATGAAAGCAATCAATGATCGTTGTTTTAAACGCATTTTCCGCATCATCTAGATTTTGTGACGATAAACAGTTTGTATTAAGATTCAGTATAGATGACCAATTTGTATTGCACAAACTATTTTTCAAAATATCATAATTAGTTTTCTTAAAGTTAAATTCGAAGACCGGGTGATTAGCTTGCTTCTACGCAGGTGGTTTAGGAAAATTTAGACTGATTTCTATGGTCGGATGGTAAGAATCTTAGGGAGTAACCAGAGGATCGGACCTTGACACTGTAGTAATATTGCTCCCATCAAAAAATACCAAATCGAGCACACGGTTTTTTTTGATCAAGTGGCGGTTTAGTTGGAAAAGACGTTGGCTTGAGAGCTCATTTAAAAAGTATAGACAATTGCTTTTACCTTCAGACGAAGGTAAAAATATAGAATGATTTTCGGAATAGCAGTTCCAAGAAACATTGGGATGTTTTAATCTCCAGTTATTAAAATATAATCATTAGGATGCAGCTATAGGCAAACTTTACTAATAGAAAGCAAATGTTTGCTATATACTTCTAAGTTAGAAAAGGGAGGGATATATGAGTATGTAATGTAGAGACTTAAGGAATCGTACTTTACATGAATACAACAAAATTCGATGTCTGCAGCTTCTAAGATATCTACTTCTTGTGAAAAATGTGTTGATTTGACCGCAATCAACACACCTCCACCGTAAGAGCAATTCCCAGGAATAGAGCTTCTATCTTAACGATATATATTAAATTTATTACACAGAATTTCAGAATTTAAAGTGTTAGGTTTTAGCCAAGTCTCGCTGAAAGCAATGATATCATATTGAATCATGTGACTCATAACAAATAAATTAATCAATTTAGTGCTAATGCCGCGAACGTTTTGATACAGGATAAGGAACTGAAGGCAGCAATCTAGTTTTTTTGGTTCGTGTCACGAGCAGGTAGGAAACCAAGGTTGGAAAGTTCTAGGTTGCGACCTGGGAACATATTCATGTACTAAAGTATATACTGGCCAAGAACTTTGGTCGACTACTTCATTGTAAAGATCACCAGGCAGAGCTATTTTAAATGAAGAAGTGACGCGTTCATGAGAAAACTTGAATTCGCAAACGGAAATATTTTTATTTAAGAGATTTAGATTTGAATTTATATAGAAAAGGACATCATCCCCATGTGTATCAGCTGCAAAACGAGATACAAATATTGATCTTGCTGGTGGAATTACCACATGATTTTTGTGAACCGGCGGACTTAGCCTGGTTATTGATATTTGTTTTGGTATTGCGTCTGTATTATTAGTATTGAGTACTGTAGAAGTGGCGTCACTCGATAAAGCGCAAATCTTAGCATAAGTTAACTTAGCGCCAGAATAAGAAGGAGGATCCGTGTTCAAATTTATTGAAGGTACTACAGCAGAAGCCTCAACGAAAAGTGGATTCTGATCGACTGATGTAGGAACATTAGAAAGAGCTATATTATCAGTATTGCGAACTGAAGTTACTCTCTCTGTAGTTAATAGTGCTTCACCTGGAGTGTTTGAGTTGGGTGAAGGCTCAGAATTTGGCTTAGTGATAACTTGAGGAGCTACCTTGATAGGCGGGGTGGCTGCTTTTGCAGTGGGTTTGGTGGAGCTTCGAAGATTTTTGTTGCTACGCTTGCGTTTTGGAGAGACAAAAGCCTCATCCATTCACTTAAACGATTTGAACAAATTTTCATACTCCATCAATCTATACTGAGTAGTCACTACGTCTTTTGAGAACTCCAAGAAACCCTTTCGCGATTGCCTTATAAGTTTTCAAATGTCTACATCAGTTGCTCTGCAATCTTGCCCAACGTAGACTTTTATTCTCATTTAGCGCATCGAATAGCCACGCATTTAGTGCTGCACATTTAAAGTGAAAAAAGTATTCACACAACCAGCAATTTACAGCTTGGTCGGAGAGTCCACAGTTACGGAATTTGAAAACATTATCATTATTTAAAATTTGCAAATATGTAAAGAAAATAGAATTTATTAAGTTAATAGTAGTTTAATATTATTAAGTTATTTTTTGTTTTTTTTCAACTCAAAATTTTAAGTTATTACTTTTTTGAGGTTAAAAGTAGCTTTTACCCTGTTTGAGAAAATTTGAAAGGTAAAGTTTGAGAAGCGCTAGAGTTAAGATTGCTTATAGTGGCAGCATAAGGAGCTTTAAAAAACAAATTACTTACGCCAGAAAAGCAGTAAATTCGGTCTCTCTAACGAAACCAATTTTTGTTGTTGCTAAAGCAAAAATGCAATAGAAAAAAATGTTGGTGTATTTATATGTATGAAAAGTACAACAATTTAATTTAATTTTAAAAAGAATTATTTAAGCGCTTTCCATTCTAGTGACTGCAGAGATCCAGAGAAGGTGATCAGCAAGATACAAGTTAAAAAAAAATACGGTTTAAATCAAAAAGGTTATGAAATTAGATTTAATTGCAACAAGTTGAAATGCGCAAGAAAAAACACGTCCAACAGTAGTAAGCTAGAGTTGACAACTAGCAACTGAGTTTCTCACGAATTTTTAAGATTTGTGCTACAGCGCCCTTTGATGTTCAAGATAAAGTAAAAGAAAAAGTGCCAAAATAAACGCTTTACCCCAAAACCGCTGTATACAAATTTGTATGCTAATCAGATGAACAGTTTAGGAGCCTTTAGCTGATTTCAACAGAGTTTGTACTACAGCGCCATTTGGTGTTCGAGATAGAGCAAAATATAAATTTTATACATACTAAGTGTATCTTAAAACCGCTATATACATGTAAATTGGCCAGATATCGGCCAAGATATGACGTTTGAGGTGTTTGACTTGTATGTGAGATGCCACTCCCCATTATCTAAAACTACTTACCATTATTTCTAAGCCATCTCGTACACGACCCAGTCGTGTACGTTTTTTAGCAAGACTAACGCACAGCAATTAATTTTTATATACATATCAGCAGGACCCAGTGGGCGTTTTCTGTTATCAATAAAGACTCTTATCAGTGCTCCAAATTTTTATTGTACTACTTTTAATAAACATTTTTACTACCCAAATTTCTATGTACTATTTGCGCAATTTTAAGAACTCGGATTTGTTTTTGTGCTTAATTTTTACGCACTTTTTTAAATGTACACAAATAACTAATAAGTTGATACACTGTAATAAACAATTACCCAGATCTTGCCTAGGATGTTAAATGAGCCAAGTCCCAAGGCCTCGAAGCGGTCTCTGCACACCTAGCTATGCTTCGGTCGTAGCTCAGGGAAAATGGGGGTGGGGTTGCAATGAACCATGGAATGACTGGGATTACAAAAATAAAAATGCAGGTGCAGAGGAATCAGTTAAGATAAGGAATCAGTTCAAACGGGCGCAACAAGCGGAAATGACGGAAACGAGGAAAAAAGAAACATTTCATTAATTAACATTTAAAACAGGGTGACGGTGATTCGGAGTGGGGGGAGAAATTTGGAGGAGGTGTTAGGTTCCCAACCCGGTCTCTACCCGCCCAACCTTCTCCATTATAATCAATTTGCTTAGGAACTCTCGTAAAAACCAAAAAGAAAACCTAGGACTTAGGCCGTTATCCCTATCGCCTGCTCCAGGATGGTGAAGAAATTAAAACCGCTTAATATTTTAAGGTTTCCATTTTAAATTTTCAATTTATTTCCAATATGTTATGTCTACGTTTACGTCAACTACAAAGATAATGAAGTTTTCTTGCCCTAATTAGTATTAAAATTAATGCCTAGTTTTAAGCATGGATAATACATTAAGTAGCTTTAAATGCATTACTTAAAGAAGCTTATTTTTAAGTTAAACTTTAATTACGTTCTCATTAAGCCCCACCTTAAATAAGTTTATCTTTAAGTTTACTTTCCAAGAAATTCAAAATTAAATTAGGTTCCACTTAAGATATGTTAAGTTAAGTCTGCATAATGTTTAAGATTAGTCTTATTTTTTATTAAGATTATACTTAAGTTTAGACTTAATTCCGTCTATTATTTAATTTATTTATAACTCCGTTAAGTTTTAAGTATGGTTTTCTTTAGGTTTATATGTATGTAATTTAAGTTCATAATTAAATTTAATTAGGAGTAATTTTATATTTAAGTTTCGACCCAATTAAATTTTTAAGTAGTCAAATTTAAGTTAGGTTATGATTAACTCTAAGGTAAGGTTTAGTCTTAATTTAGTTTTAATTAAGTTTATAATTAAGTTAGGTCTTAATTAAGTTTTTATTTCAGCCAGTGTCGTTTGTGTTGTTTTATTAAACTAATACGTGTGTGTTTTTGTTTTGTTTCGACGCTCTTGTTGCAATAATCATGAGTGTCTTCATATTAATATTATTATTCTATGTTTAGTTATTGTTATTAATTTGAATTTTATATTCAACATTAAAAAAATCATTATCTTTTTCATTTAATTTGCTTATGTTAATTGAGAAGTTTTGTTTGCATGCTTGCTTGATTTGTCATTTTTTCTTTCATTCCGTTGTGTGCGGTGATTTGCTTATCGCTAGCGCAGTGGTTGTTGTTGTCTTTTAACTGTACGCTTACTGCATGTAAAATCTAAAAAATTAACCCTTAAAGCACATTTTGCATTTGCTCATTTTTATTTAATAAGAAAATATGGAGTATTTTTCTGCAGAAAATATCGCCGCTTGTTCCTTGAACGAGCTATGCAGAAGCCAGAAAATTCTGAGCCCCATGTTTAGTTGTTCTGTTCCATGTGAGCAAATGCGTCATGCATCTTGTGCAAGTTTATCCAAGTTGTGCTTAGACGGTTTATTGATTTATTGCTTTAGACGATTGTATTACAATTTTAGAGAAATTTTAACATTTTGTAGCGAAGTGAGAGCCGCACGCAGTATCAGCTTTGATGATAGAAGTTCAATACCGGAAAATATGACGTCTTCTATGTCTTAGACTGTTTCTACCGGGACTGAAAGAAAAGAAAAAATAGGAATAAGAATAAAAATAATAAGCGCCGCAAGACGTCTCAAACGAAGTTTACGAAGTCAAAATGCATTCTGTTCATGCAAGAAAATAGGCAACAAACCTTCCGACGCTTCTTTTATTGTCACAGTTGCAGCTGAAAAGTTTGCAACTGTTCTCAATTCTAATATGTGGGCCGATAATATTCTCGTTTCTGAGTCTAAGCCTAAGAACAGGTCTCGAAGGACAACTCAAGCCACCCTTCAGGCCCAAAAAAACTAAATAGTTTACTATCAAAATGTTAAGGGATTACGTTCAAAGATACTAGACATATTTTTGTCAACTCACAACTTCTCTGAGGATATTATCGCATTGATTGAAACTTCACTGAATGGAAGAATTGCTGACTTAAAACTGTTTGATAATAGTTTCCAAATTTATAGAAAGACAGGCTCGCTGACAATACTACTGCTGTCGGTGGTGGAGTCCTATTAGCTGTAAGGAACTCTTTTGTAAGTTCCTTTATTGATATTCTCTGCTCTGCTAATTTCGAACGCATATGCGTTAAAGTTATATATTGTAGTTCTAACGTATATGTTATTGATGCATATATTCCGCCAAAAAGAAGTGCAGAGGTCTGTGCAAGCCTTGCTGATTGCAAAGAATATATTATAAATTTACTTGACGTAAATGACGATATTTTATTGTTGGGCGATTTCAATCTGCTTGATTGAAAATGGCATCTCTTATTTGGCCTAATTGACGAGAACTTGAAGAGCATTTTCAATAGAATATGCCACTACATCGACTTCCAGCCTCCTACTATAAAAGATATGTTTCGAGTTAAATCAAAACAGCGTATCCCTATCTCGATTGTGATCATTAAATTCTTCTCACCATATGACAGAAATCGGGTGCTTAAAGCGTTTGAGGCTTATCGTGAGGCTTATCCAAATCCGCCGTCAATCTAAGAGAAGCTGGGTTTGATTCCAACAACAATATCTTCATTTATAAAAGCCTCAATGTCGATAGTCGTAAGCTTTTGGATGCTGCAATTCCTTGCAAAAGATGAAAGTCTTTTTGTAATGCATATTCCTTTTGTGGCTCAATTTTTATCAGGAAAGAAAAAGGCACCGATAGCATTGTCATCAACAGTATTGAAGAACTACACAGTTTTATTCGGAAGGTTAGCTCGGATGCTATTGAATCTGGCAACTAATCTTTTAAATTTTATACTTATGATCATACGTATGATTATTTTTATTATTGTTTCATTTAGCTGCCAACTATTTCTATTTTATTCTACATACTTCTTAAAATTTATATTTTTTTATTTGCCTTCAAAGCACTCTCTTTTGTTTTCTTCTTATGCCGGGCTCTAGATATTCAGCTCCTGGCGCTGATTAAAATCAAAAAATCTTAATAAATGCCTTATGTAAACAACCTAGCGGCCTCAATGTGGTTCATTTTAATGATCGTAGTCTAAACATGGCTGAACTAGAATACATGAAATATGTATTTGAAAACTCTTCAGTTGATATTATTTGCATTTCGAAAAAGTGGCTATACATTGATATATCTGTGGCGTCAAGGAATAACGATATTTCAATAGCAAATAATGATATTTCAATAGCACTAACTTTTTCGGAAATATATGAACCGTTTAGCCAACGAAATAGGTTCAAACATAAGTGGTTATCTATTCTGTGCAAAAAATGGATTTCTGAATCTTTCCAAAGATTGGCAAAAATGGAAATGCCATATCGCTTTTTTACGATATTTTGATTTTAGTCGTTATTCCTTGGCGCCACAGATATATGTGATGCTATCTGTTACATGGATAAATACACTATATATAAACGATCGTTCAGCGAAAAAAAGGAGGAGTTGCGGTTTATTGTAAAACTGCTCTGAACTCTAAAGTGTTAAGCAAATCTTCTGGACCTGGTATCGAATTTTTAAATGTATGTGTGTGAGATAATAGTACCAAGATATTTTTGTCATGTGTGAACAATCCGAATAAATGTTTCTCTGTTGATCCCCTGTTTTCTGTTTTAACATCTAGCATTCTTGATTATGATTATATGTTGTCATGTGGAGATCTGAACATCAATATTCTCTCAAATGAGACCAGTAAACTTACACTATATAATAAGTTACCGACTCTAGGGCTTTCTGTTGTAAATGATACTGTGCCCAAGCGATACTGCAACAATTTTACTCCTAGCTTACTTGATTATTTTATTGTTTCAGATCCTTCACTAGTTTCTCTTTTCGATCAACTTTATTTTATATCTGATCATGATTTAAACTTTTGCTCTTTAAATGTAAGCCTATCTTGTAATGCAACTACTAATAATTTTTCTTACCGAAATTTTAAACATATTAACTATCAGTCCCTGTACATCAATGTGTCTATGTTATCTTTCAATGAATGTTGGCTTCAGAATAATGTAAATGATGAACTTTGTTCTCTTTTAGCTCCGATTAAATATATATAAAATTGTCCCTGGTTTACCCAGAACGTCTCCATTTGTTTAAAAAAAAGAAACAAACTTCATAATGACAGACATGACCACTGTTAATGGTTTTGAGTTCTAACCATGTTGGGTGCCTTTTCTCGGCCTCTGCGGCACTGCTTGTTTCACTTTTGGCTTCCTAAGGGCGCCATGTGTCGATCCATGTGTGTGTCGATCTATGTGTGTGTCGATCCATGTGTGGGCCTATTTCAGTTTACTGAAATAGGTCATCACACCCCCCTTTTATTTCGGGGGAGAACAGAAACCCTTACCTCCCCGTTGCGTGAAAGATTTACCGTGTAGTCGGCGTCTCCGATTCTGACCCTAAATCTGGTCCGCTTGCCTCCCTTTCTGCGTGCGTTAGCATCGGCTATTCGTTCGCACAGTTCTGGTGGCCATTGAATATCGGCTTGCTCATCGCGCGAGTGGCTATTATTAGCTGGCTCCATTGCCATGACGCTGATGGCCAGGTCGTCTATCTTTGGAGGCGTTTCGCTAGGCGCTGGGGTGGTCTCGATGACCTCTTCACTCTCCAGGAGCCAACCGAGACAGGTTTCCGATGCGCTGCTATCGTCGTGTTGGCTGAGGCCCTTGACATGGTCATTATTGCTGCTTTTGTTAGTGCTGCGGTCGCTGTTGTTACTACTATTGCTGTCGTTGTTGCTGCTGCTGGTACTATCGTTGCTGCCGCTGTCGGCCGTTGAGGCTTCTGATAATGGATGTGCCGGTGATATCTCGTGTGGACAGCTGGTTGAATTTGTTGCTTGTTGAAGCGGTACGAAGACTCTCGGAGTCGCCTGCTGGGCATTGGTATCGTTGTCGACAGCGATGTCGATGTCTGGTAGTGGGATGGCTGGTAGTGGCTTGTCTGCCAGGTGCTGGACAAGGTCACTGATTCTTCTTCTCTTGTTATTCACCATACTTGTTGGAAACCAAGTGCCATGTTCAAATGGTGGTTTGCAGTCGATGACTGGGCCGCACATGATGCTTTCAATGAATTGAAGTGCATATAGCCCACAGTCCGTTAAGTTTTGCTGCTGTGGCACTTTGACACGGTAACCCGGTAGGTTTGTTTCGGTGAACGTCTGCTGTATTTTACTGGCCTGGAACTCACAGCTGAGATAGTTTCTCAGAGGCCTGAATACGTGTGAGCGATCTGTGCTCGCTAGTGAATCCATCAGTAAAATGAGTGGCTGCATGATTGGGTGCTCGCTGCCGGATATGGTCTGCGGTGGGTCGCTGTAAAATCGTGGCCCGTTTAATGATGGAAAGCAGATGACGACCACGAACCAATGACTCTTCTCATTGATTGGTACAATGAGGAACTTCTTCCTGGTGATCGTCTCGTGCTTGGTCCATTTTTGAACGCCAGCATATCTGCGAAGGCCAAGTGTGCTGGGTGTATCGCCTGGTGCTCGTAGAAGAAAGGACTATAGATATAGTAGTCTTCAGCTCGATCGATTGGTGCGAGTACCTCTTTAATCCATCGGACGTAGAATTCCATGATGCGATTGTTTAGGTAGGTACCGGTGGCTAGGCAGCAGTAATCTGTTATGGTGACAGCGGCACCACCTGGACCCGGTGGGTATACAAAGATGAGGTGGCTTTCACCCATGTCGTCGTCGTCTTCGTCGCAGAGATCGATTTCTGCGACAGTTCTCGTTGTCGTGGTCGGTGCTTGTTGACTTGCAGTAGATCTGCTTTGTACGCCGCTGCTGGCGTGTTGCGTATTGTCGTGTAGTGGTTGCAGAGAATCAGCACTGGCCAACATGGAGTGGCTGGCTGTTGGCTCGGTTGGCTGTATGGCACTGATGCGTGGTGCTGCTGAAATGGCTCTTTCGTCAGAGCGCCGTTGTCGTTTTGCTGGTGGTGGTTGGGGCAATGGCCCAGTTAAAAGTATGGCTCGGGGTTGTGCAGCTGCCATAGCTTTAAGCTGGTTTAAACACGTCTCTTTCGTGCGTTGGAATTTATCCATTATGGCACGGCTGAAATAACTTCGCTTCACTTCGCTTCGTGTTTTTATAAAAACAATTTGGCGAGGTTATCAGTGGGTTGTGCAGTGGTGGTAATGTCTAGACACCGTGTAACGCGTGGTGGTGGTGCTGAAATTGCACGATGCTTGTACTTCACGATTGTCTGTGAAATTGCTAGTATATGAGTGAGCAGTGATTTAATACAGCTTTGAACTGCGTAACACGTAGTTAGCTCAGTGGCTGTTACTTGTGCTGTAATTTCACTTCACTATACTTTCACTTCACAATTGTTTATCTTTTTCTTCTTTGAAATGTTTTCTGTGGCTGATGATTCACTTGTTTGAGAAACGATCGGAACTATGATGTTAACTTGCGAAAGGCACAAACTATAGTGAGCGTTGCAAAATTTAAACTTTCGATTTGAAGCGTTGACACTTGTTGCTCACTAGTGTTGCCACCTTGTCACTCGAGTGAGATCGTGGTAAGTCCTTCTGTGAGTATGTATGGAGTCATTATTTGCACTCGATACTCACGGGATTTCCTCTGTCGTACTTCTCTTTGCGGTTGCCGTCGAATGGTAACTTTGAGGCTAATCTGCAGGATTTTGTTGTACTTCTTTTAGCTTCTGAGTGAGTGAGCAAAGCTAATTAGTAACGAGTGTCATTTGTCACAAAGTATTTTGAGGTTAGGTTTCTGCTGTTGGTGACGGTGTGTTTGTGCGTTGATAGCGTTCTGGTTTCAAGTGTCACTTTCAATGGAGTTCTTTTCGTCGTAGACGTGGGTTGCCTGTTCCCAAATTTGATGTGTAGGGTGACAATTAATTTAGGCATGCGATATTGCAACTAAATTATTGCCAGCGTGGTTGTATGCTGAGCCCAATTGTTGTCGCAGTGGGGCCTGCGGTTCCCTTTTGTTGACGCAGTTGGTGCTGCGGATCCCAGGGGTTGACGCAGTTGGTGCCGCAGGTCCCAGTTGTTGACGCGGGTGGTGCCGCGCAGGAAAAAATGGCATGAATGTTTTGCGTAGTTGAGGTCGCTGGTGACCTGGTTGTATTTGCGTTTTTCTTCCTTATTTTGTGGTGAATTTACCTTTTTGGGATTTTGGCAACGAGCCTCGCTGTAGGCTCTGGTTGCGGCCCTAATGTAAATTTAATTCTTGACATCGCAGTTATCGAGCGGGCGAAATGTTGCTGTGTCGGTTGTTGCAAGTATTGTTGCGTGTTTGCAGTTTATTCGTGCAGGTGCTGCTGCAGACGTGCAGTTTATAGTGCAGGTGCGGCTGCAGACGTGCAGTTTATAGTGCAGGTGCGGCTGCAGGCGTGCAGTTTATAGTGCAGGTGCGGCTGCAGACGTGCAGTTTATAGTGCAGGTGCGGCTGCAGGGCCCAGTTGGTGATGCGGATGGTGCCGCACATCCTCAGTTGTTGACGCGGATGATGCCGCGAATCCTCAGTTGTTGACGCGGGTGGTGCCGCGGATCCCAGTTGTTGACGCGGGTGGTGCCGCGGGTCCCAGTTGTTGACGCGGGTGGTGCCGCGCAGGAAAAATTAATTATTTTATTGCGTTGTTGTCGTAGCCATCGATTCCAGGATCCCAGAGATAGCGACATGGGTAAACTCCTGCTATCGCTATGAATCTGCTGACTGAGCCGAGATGAAAATGAACTGAAAGACTTTGCCAAATAGGTACACTTTTCATACGGTCGAACATTTTCCCTTTCACTGTGGGCGAGGTGTCAATTTTGGTTGAAGGAAATCCTAGGGTTGCTGACATGTGGTTGTCATCATTGGTAATAAGCAGGAAAACCAAGATTAGTGTTATAATGATCTTCTTTGCTTTCTGCATAAACATCAACCAGGTTGCTCGTTCCTTTGATTTGAACTTTTCGTTGAGAAAGTATTTTGTTTCGCTTCTACCGTATTTGCCTTCAGCTGTTTGAGTGTTGTCCTCTTCTATCCTGTGTGGTTTTCCTCTAGCACGTCTTAAAATGTCGGGTGGCTCTGGTGGCCTGGTGTAGTGATTGCTCTGAAGAGTCGACTGAGTCGCCAGGCTTGCACGATGGTTTTGTTGTTGTTGTAGGTCATTTGTGAGGCTCATCTGATCATCGGGTGGCCTGGTGTAGTGATTGCTCTGAAGAATCAATTGAGTCGTCGGGCTTGCCCGAGGATCTTGTTGTTGTTGTAGGCCATTTGTGAGAATCATCTGATCATCGGGTGGCCTGGTGTAGTGTATTCGTTGCAGTGCCAGTATTGGTAGAAGGCTGACGTGAATCTGCTCTCGCTGTTGACCAAGATCTTCCCTGGTGACTTCGTGAATATCGAGTGGTTCTGGTGGCCTAGCATGATGCTCTACTTGGGGTGCCACTGGTGCTGACAAACTTGGGTGAACTGGTTCTATTTGGAGGCATGGCGCGCATGTATCTGTCTGCTGTAATTGAGAGTGCACGAGGATTTCTGGCTGCTCAATGTAATGCGCTGGGTCACAAGCTGTCGTTATCTCGATGGAAGGCGTGTGATTGTCTGTACTTGTTTCAGGCAGCTCTACAGGAAACGATTGATTATCTGTGGTTTCCGATGACGGCTCTGTGCACGGTGCTAACTCGATTGTTTCTGGCTCGCTTTGTTGTTGTACTTCATTCACGACAGGTGTTGCTAGCTGGGGTGTTGGTGGCTCGGCACGATGCGGCTCCGTGCAGCTCTCGACTGTTGTGATTTCCTCACTACACGGTTGTGGGGCGCTGGTGGCTGTTGAAGTTGGCTCAACCACTGTGTTTCTTACCTCTGGTACAGTTGGCTCACTGTAAGACTGTGCATTATGTTCGTGTGGCGTTAATGGCTGGTTTTTCATAGGGCTTTCTTTCCTTGGTTCGCCATCTTTTACCGAATTGCGTTTATGGCAGGATGTTGACTGTTTTGCACGTTGTTGTACGCGTGCTGTTGTCACCTCGATGGGTGGGATGTACTCGTCAAATTCGTCTTCGGACCCATATTCGTCGTCCGATGATCCTACGGCCCAGTTGTATGGGTAAGATAGCTCTCTTTTTGGCGTGGGTGTCTCTGGTTGGACACGCAGGTTCTTGGACTCAGATGATGATCTTTGGTTCCATTGTTGCGCTTGTTTTGTTTCCTCTTCCGTCTTATAACGCCTGGCGAGATCTCTTAAGCGGGTTCTCGCGTTCTCGGGTCGGTCCTCGGTGTACGGTGTTTGTTTCACTACTTCGACAGATCTTGGAACTTGGACTGTTTGTGAGGCTGCTCTGACCTTTTCCCTGGCTATTTTTAGATCTTCTAGGCGGGCGTTGGTGCGTTGTAAAATCTGTGCGCCCGTGCGTGGCTCTATTCGTGTTTCTGGTGTACGATTCGACGTGTGTGTGGGGCTGGATGAGTTGTTGACCACGCTTGCCCCTAATCTAGGCGTGGTCTTCTGGCGTTTCCCGCTCCTCGGCGACAGCAGTCTATGGTCTTAAGGTTCCTTTGTCCGCAGTCCCAACAAAACAGAACTTGCCGGTTTCTGCATTCATTTTTGTGGTGCCCCTCTCTGGCACATCGTCGGCATGCCCTAGGACTGACTCTGTCGTTTTCCGCTGATGCGACTGAGTTATATGCATTGTCGCATGGCTGTGGTGCGTAGTATTGTGGCATTCGTGTGTCCTGTGGCGACCTGTAGTCTCTAGCCTGGTGTGGACGCTTGGCGCTGATACTTTCGAACTCTTCTGCCAGTGTGGTGAGTTCTTCCATCGTCTCGAAGTCCTTGCGGCGTATATAGAGTTGGTATTCCTCGCGTAAATTGCGGTAAACTCGTTCAAGTTCTTGTGCCTTGTTGTACCTTGCGTGGCGCATCATTGTTTGGATGGCCAGCAAGAAAACTTTGTATGGTTCGCCTGGACGTTGCTCTCGTTGTCGGACGTCGTCTTCGAGCCGCTCTAAATAACGTGGTGGCAAGAAAAATCTTAGGAAGTCGGCTTTGAATAACTCCCAGTCTGTCCATTGCCGGTTGTTGTTCCGGAACCAAATTGAAGCTCTGCCTCGTAGGAGTTCGGGCATAGTGCGTATCACTGAGTTCAACGGTGTGCCATAAGCGTCTGCCAGTTCTTCTATCCTTTCGATGAAGCTGATCGGGTCCTCGTCGTCTTCGAAGTGTAGGTTCCACTTCCGGACGCGGTCGATGACTGCGAAATATTTGGCTGTAGCGTTTTCCCTGAAAGAGGGTACCTCCTGCTGGTGTATATCAGTGTAATAGTATTGTCTGGCGACTGGTGCTTTTAGGTGCATATGATCCGTATTTTCGTTGCCTGGTATTGCTGGTGACACGGCCCTTGCGTGTTTAACCTCAAGTTCGAGTAGTCGTTTTAAATTATTGCCTTCGAACTCACCTTCGTTAATGTAAGCTGCGAGTCTTTTCCGCAGCTCCTCGACGGTGCCATTTTCCTCGAGCGTGAACTCCCGCAGGTAAGTGAGGAGCTCCTCCTTGCGTAAGCCATACACCCATGTGGTCTTCGGGGTGCTCATGTTGCTGTATTTGGTAATCCTTTTGATGTGGTTGCTTTTGGTGACTCTGTATTTTGGCTGACGGAAAACTTTATTTCGACGTAGCCGTGGGTTTGATCATCTCGTTGTTGACGACTCTGCTTGGTAGTGGACAGAGTATTAGCTACGATGCTGACGTTGATTTATTATTTTTTTTTTCTTGTGTAATGGTGTAGATGTGAGATGACTCTGCGTGATGGCTAGCAGAGTTTTTACGTTGCTTTGCGTTGGGAATCTTTGATGATTACGATGCTTGCGTATGACGTGGCTCTGCGTGTCGATATGCAGAGTGGTGTTCTGATGATGCGTTGCTTATTGCGCTTGATATATTTTTTTTTTTCGATGTGTTTGTCGGTGTGGGACTCTGCTGTTGATGCAGAGCAAGGTCCCTGCTCGGGCGCCACTTGTAACGAACCTCTGATCGTTACAACAAACTCGCTGAGGTATCCTCAGCGGCTGTCCAGGGTTCTTACAAGCTCAACCAAGGTTTTCTGGTTGAGGGTTCCTCGTTGACGAGGGATGGTGCGTGGGTGTGTCCACGGGTAGTTGTCTTTGTTGATTTCGTTGAAAAATGAGTCGAGATCTCTGGGACGGCTGGTGGATCTGACACTATATGTGGCGTGTCAATCTGCGGTGGTGACCTCTTCCAAGGTCGTAGCGTTGTTGTCACGATGACCCAGAAACTTATGGCTCCTCTCGGGGTAGCTTTTCTCAGGTTGCGTGACTGTACTTTTTCCTTAGTTAGGTGGCTTCTTCGTGGAATGTCGCTATCTTGTTGTCGCGTGCTTGGGTGCCTGGCTCTTGTCCGTCGTGTCGTGTCGGGGAGCTATGTGTTAGATGTGAATGTGTGTGGGTGAGCACTCGAGGAGAGCGAGAGTGAGAGAACACATGAGAGGGCCGATATCCATTACGGCGGCCCGAGATACCCCAGTGTCTACTCGACGGGAAAGAAAACTCACAAGAGTCACTCGTGTAGAGCAAGAGTGAGAGAACACATGAGAGGGCCGATATCCGTTACGGCGGCCCGAGTTACCCCAGTGTCTACTCAAAAGGAAACTCACTCGTATAGAGCGTGAGGGAGAGCACACGTGAGAGGGCCGATATCCGTTACGGCGGCCCGAGTTACCCCAGTGTCTACTCAGCGGAAAGAACTCACAGAGAGTTACTCGTATAGAGCGAGAGTGACAATACACTCAGAAAAGAAAAGGCTCAAGGAAGTCACTCGTGTAGAATGAGAGAGATAGCACACATGAGAGGGCCGATATCCATTACGGCGGCCCGAGATACCCCAGTGTCTATTCGGCGGAAAGGAAACTCACAGAGAGTCACTCGTGTAGAGCGAGAGTGAGAGCACACGTGAGAGGGCCGATATCCGTTACGGCGGCCCGAGATACCCCAGTGTCTACTCAATGGGAGAGGGATAGGGAGAGATAGGAAAGGCACGTTGTTCTCCGTTGCTAGCCACAGCACAACTGATTTAAGATGCGGCGACCGGTTGGCTTCGAAGCTGGATGCGAAAGAATAAGACGTCTGATTTGTTTGGTGGTCCGTACTCGACTGACTTTTTATTCAAAACTCAATCACTTAATATACTCTTAAACATAATATGTGTGGCAGCTTGTTGCCTTAGTTTTAGTGATAGCAACAATGTTTGTGTGTGTGTATTCATAGAAAACTTAAACTAATTGATTTCACTGAGATTTGTTTATAAGCTTATTAATATGATAATATGTTTAATAGTTAATATGATTAACTAACTAACTGAAGCAAATACAAATTGTAATATGGTAATAGTAACAAAATAATATTAACATTTAAATAACATTGTTTTTGATAGTAATTCATATGTAGGTCTAAGTTTAGTAAGTAGAGTAGATAAACTTAGAATAGCTTTACTTCATGCTTAGTGGTTTAGTTCAGTAATTTAAATGTATTATACATTGCATAGAATATGTGATTAATTAACATAAATAATATAATATCTTAATTATTGGTTAGCGTGCATATAATATATGTTGACTCATTTCTCAACATGAGCGTCATACATAGTATATGTTGCTAACGTCTGTATTCTCTTGCCTGTTGGAATGTGCGTAGATGTGGTGGTGTAGATGTGTGCGCAGCTATGGTTGCAGCTTGTCTCGGAGTTTGTTGCGCAGCATGCTCCGTATACCATGTTGCTCGTGCTCTGCCTGTAGCGGCTTACGTCGTTGTTGCTACACATGTTGCTAGCTGGTATGTATACCGTGGGGCTCGTTACGTAGGTTTACAGTGGGCCTATTTCGTGACATGACCACTGTTAATGGTTTTGAGTTCTAACCATGTTGGGTGCCTTTTCTCGGCCTCTGCGGCACTGCTTGTTTCACTTTTGGCTTCCTAAGGGCGCCATGTGTCGATCCATGTGTGTGTCGATCTATGTGTGTGTCGATCCATGTGTGGGCCTATTTCAGTTTACTGAAATAGGTCATCACAACATATATTTTTTATATATATAGATGGTGCTGAAGTTGGTGTTCTTCAAAAAAAAAAGATGAAACTCAGCACACATCATAGCATGACTTCAGATTGTCTGAAGAAAAAACAAAAACATGCATTCGAATATTAATACCTATATGCACATCTTTTACGAAAATGGAATGAAAATATGGGAAATTAAGAAAATTATGAACCATACAAAAAAAGGTCGGAAATGTTACGTACTTTTCGATCATATTGTCCCGTATAAAAACTAGAAAAATTTTTCAAAGGCGCTCATTTTAGTAAAAGATTTAGTAGAATAATATTACAAATAGATTAAGAAAAAATATATTAAAATCGGTCGATTAGTTTGTTTGCATAGTGTGGGCCGATTTTAAAAAGTATGTTTCGAGAAAAACGCATTTAAAGCTTCAAACTTTAAAAGCATCAAAGCGGCCAAACTCAAAACAAAATTGTTTTAAAGGTTTTTTCTCTACAAAATATATATATAACTACAAACTCTTTTATAGTTTATATAGTATATATACAAAGCCACATTCCATACACACATACACTTTTACATACACGCATACAGCGAACATGACGCGTTTTAGCAGATTTTTCGGTTCGATCGATTGGTACTCTGGCGCACCGGTCTTTAAGCGCTGTAGAACGTGTATTATAAGCGGGATTGATTTGAATTTTTTTTACATATTCTCGAATAGTTGTACAATAAAAATCAATTAAAAACAAAAATACGATTTTCAAAAAATAGTTTGCCTAAAACCTCCCTTAATAATCAAAACATTTTTTTGCACTTATGTCGCATAATGTCGTTAATGTTAATTTTTCTTTTCCGTTATGCAAAAGCAAAAAAAAAACAAAGCTTTCACATCAACAAAAACAAAAACACCTACTTAACGATGATGACAAGGTGTAGTAAGTAGAAGAAACATTGCTTTCTGCTGTAGTTACTGTATAAAACTATCACGCGATGGGGTGATTTTCATACATATGCAAACAAAATTTTTTAATATTGCATTCTTTTGCTATAATACACGCAAGCAAAAAGGAACATAGATAAAAAGGAACAAAATTTGACGAAAATGCAAATTTAGTTCCTGGCTCGAAAGATGGATTAAAAAAATCGAATTAGACATTTTGACAGAAGCGCCTGGGGGCCCCTGCCTGCTTGAGGCCGGAGGATGCAGCCCCCTCTAGTCCCCATCTAAATTCGCCCCTGATCAGGATCCTCATTTAGTTTTGTTTCAATGAAGATCCTGATTTAGTTTAGTGTTAAGTACGATAATCATTAAATTTTGTCCAAATTAAGATCATTATCAAGTTTTGTCTTAATTTAGATAAAGTTTGGATTTTGCTTTGATTTTATGATTATGTAAAAAATCCTTATAAAATTTTAAAATTTTAGTTTTTATTTTTATGTAAATAAAAGTCTATATTCAATTTTTATTTACATCTTATTAAATAAAAATCTTTTAATTTTTATTGTTATTTTATTTAAATAAAAAATCCTTGCATAATTTTAAATTTGTTCTTATATTTTTAATTAAATAAAAATCTTTATTTAATTTTTATTTTTAGGTTTTTCATATAAAAGCCTTTTTTTGAATTATATTTTTATTGTTATTTTATTTACATAAAAAATCCTTATTTTATTTACATTTTTTGCTTTTAGTTAATATTAAATATTATAAATATATATATATATGTCGCATCATCTTCCATTTGAAACAAATTTTATTTCAATTTCAATTAAATAATTTATTTAACAATAAAAACGAGGCAGTCTCGATCTCGCCACTACTGATCACTTCAGTTTTCCAAATCTTTCTGATTTCTGTTTTCCAAAAATTATTCAGTAGTCAGTCGATTCCACCCAAGCTTTGACATAAGTGTCGCCGCTTGCCGTTTTATATTGAAAGGCATACAGTACTACGACACGGCCATCCTGCCGTTTCGCACGTCCTCGTGCGACACATCTGAAAAAGAAAAATCTATACAATATCTTGTACTACCACTCGGCCAATTCTGACCAGAAACAAATCGATTTAACAAATAAAATTTAAATAGCTTTCCATCACATGAACAATTTATTAACAAACTTATTTCCTATTACAGTTAAGTTACAAGTAAATCAACAAAATTCTTATTTAATGATTCGGTTTATTATCCAAATGTCATATGTCATGTCTCATGATTATAAGATATCGCACAAACAGCAAAAAGTTAAATTTACTTAGAATTTAATACACATTGTTCAGTCCAGTAATCTTTATCCGATTAAAAAAACAAGTATCACTTCTATCCAGTGATATTATTTTGCTTTCATCTTTCCAGTAACCTCTATCCGGTTACTAAACTGAATAATCACTTCTATCCAGTGATATTCCACTGCCTCTATCCGGCACAAGCAACCCTTAAACACCTCTTTCCGGTATTTAGGGTATTTCACATTTTTTTTCTAACCACAATATTACCACTTCTGACCACAACAATGCGTATTACATTTTCATAAGAGCCGAACTCAATTAGTTCGCTCTTCATTAAAATCAACAGACTCAACTGTATCATCATCAGTTTCAATAGGGACATGACTTTCAGGCATTCGTCTCATACGATCATGAGCATACTTGTATGTCCGGTTACAGTTTAAAGATTTTACCACATATCGGTCACCATCTAAAACTTCTATTACTTTATATGGACCTTTATATTTTGGGTCAAGTTTTGTTTGGTTCCGTTCTTCGTTTTGTAGTAGGACAAAGTCTCCTACCTCAAATTTGTCCAGTCTGACTTTAGTCCTGTCAAATCTCATTTTATCGTAAATGGCATTCCTTTCAATATTACAAATGGCTTTATTTCGAGCCTCTTCAAGGATTATTGGCGGTTCATTGGCATCAGACACTAATATTTCTGCAGGTCTAGCTACTTTACCTATAAGCAATTCTAAGGGACTAAATTTCGTGACTCTATTTTGACTACAATTTAAAGCTAGCTGAACATCAGGAAGAGCATCCTGCCATGTGCGGTTGCTAGTTTCAACTGCAGTAAGCATGTTTTTTAAGGTACCCATTACACGTTCAACTTGGCCGTTTGCACGAGCGCTGCCTGTTGCGATCAAGTGTAAGTTAATACTGTGAGAATTACAAAATTCACTAAATTCTCGACTCGTAAAACAGCGACCCTGATCAGCTATGACACGTGTCGGTGCACCAAATAAAGAAATAGCTTTCTTTAAAGCTGTAATGCTACTAAGACTATCTATGTTAATAGTATGATGCAAGAGAACGAATTTTGTGAAAGCGTCGATTAATAAAAAAATATACTCTTTTCTGTCACTTTTTCCACTTAGTTTTCCAGTTGCGTCAATATGTAGAGTGTGCCAAGGAATTGCTACTTTGGGTATAGAGTGTAATTGGGCCTGAATTTTCCCTGAATGAGATTTGGATATTTTACACGTTACGCAATTATCTACAAATTTCCTTACAAATTTTGACATTTTGTCGAACCAATAAAGCTCGTACACTTTCTCTAAGGTCTTCTCATAACCTAAATGCATTAATGCTTCGTGGGTGTTATTAATTACTGACCATCTAAGTGACCTGGGAACTATTGGCAAGCATTGCGATCTTCCATTTCGTTGTATCTTACGATAGAGAATGCCTGAGCGAATCTCATAAGTCTGAGAAATGTCATCACTAAGCCTTTTCTCATTAATATCAGATGTTAGTTTCACGATTTCGCTATCTCGCTGTTGCTCTGCCAGTAGCCAATTATCTGACAGTTCGGTTAAGTTAACAAACTTGGGTTCAACTTTTTCAAACACTTTAGCACAAGAAGGTAGTGGGTTCCTTGAAAAGAAGTCTGCATGACACATATGATTTCCTTTTCTGTACACAACTTCAAACTCAAAAGCCTGTAAGAAGGCCCACCACCTATGCACTCGAGGAGTCAGATCGAGTTTTTTTCGTGACGCCTGCAAGGAGTTACAGTCAGTAACAACAATAAAACTACGTCCATGTAAATAATGTCTAAAATGCTTAATCGCATTAACAACCGCTAGAGTTTCCAACTCATATGAGTGGTACTTGGACTCAGCAGCAGAAGTACGCTTGCTATAATAGGCAACCACAAAAGAGTTCGTGTCCTTCTTCTGCATTAAAACAGCACCGTAACCAATAGCACTAGCATCCGTGTGAATTGGACATGAAGGATCGAAGAGTGTTAATACCGGTGCAGAAGTTAAAACGGATATTATATGCTGTCTTACAGATTCGTGCATAGGTTTCCAATCAATTTTGCTTTTGCTAGATGTCAAAGTATATAAAGGTGCCATAATTTGCGAAAACCTAGGAACAAACTTTCTAAAGTAAGATGCTAATCCTATAAATTGGCGTAGCTGAGTAACGGTTTCGGGTGGAGGCAGAGCTGTCAAAGATTCAATCTTTTTGGGGTTCGGTTTCATTTTACCACCACTGACCTCGAAACCAAGGTACTGTACTTTTTGTTTTAAGAAAGTACACTTTTTCAAATTTAGTGAGAAGCCTTTATCTGTGAGCACTTTAAGCACAATACCCAGCCTTTCCAATGCCTCTTCAGCATTAGCAGCCACAATAAGGATATCGTCCATGTAAACAACAACAAACGAATTTACCAAATTACCTAAAGCATTCATCACGGCACGCTGGAAAACTGATGGTGCATTCCGAAGACCAAATGGCATAGTGAGAAATTCATATTGGCCTTCAGGAGTTACAAAAGCTGTATACTCAATCGAGTCAGAATGAATTGGTATTTGGTGAAACCCTGAAGCCATGTCTAAGCTTGTGAAAAAATTAGAACCTTGCAACCTTTCAATTTGATCCGAGATGAGCGGTAATGGAAATCTGTCGGGAATGGTATTATCATTTAATTCGCGATAATCTACACACATTCGATCGGAACCGTCTTTTTTCTTCACTAGAAGTATGGGGCTCGCAAACGGTGAAGAACTAGGGCGAATAATACCACAACTTAATAGTTCCTTAATTCTGTCTCGCACAATACTACGTTCTTCTGTGCTTAGTCGATAAGGACGCCTATTAACTGTTTTGTTAGGGTCCTTAAGTCTTATTTTCATTGGTGCAGTATCAGCTTGATAATTTGGAATTCCAGTTACAAAACTTCGTTTAAAAGAATCTAAAATATCCAACAACTTTGGCATTAGATCCTGGGAAATATCGGTGTCTATTAAATTGAAATCTATATCCTTAGCTGGAATAACTTCACAAATATGAACAAAGCTTACTTTATCAAAACATACTTTGTCTGACGTCATATGTACAGCTATACCTTGGCTTAAGATTTCACGTCCAATCATTATTTTATGACGTAAATAATAATCTGGCAAAACATGAAACAGAATTTCGAAAATAATACCATCTACTTTAATAGACGTTAAAATTTGAATAGTACTTTTTACACTTGTCTGTCCAATTCCTGTCATCATCACTACATTATAGCTACGTTTACCGCGAAATTTACAACCCACTGATTCTTGAATCAACGAACATTCTGAGCCAGAATCATAAATAAATAAAAATTCCTCACCAGAGTGAACCAATGTTCCAGCAGGTGCACCAACAATGCATAAATCAACTCGACGATCTGTTGAAGAAATTCCATCACTGGCAGCATCTGCTTTGCGAATAATCTTAGGACATCTTGATGCGTAGTGGCCAGCACCTTGGCAGTTGAAACATGTAACATTCGCCTTGACTGGATTTTTGGAGTTCTCGTTGCAACAGATTTCTAGTACCAATATCCGTAGTAAACGTTAAACGATGAACTCTAGCATCAAACTGGGAAATGTGGGCTAGTACTGTGGATACAGCTATCTGCTCAGTAGACAAGTTTTTCCATCGAGCCATTAAAGATGTTATCATAGTTGCGGAATATGCTGAAAGGCACTCGCCGTCCTTAGGTCTGTTACTGTTCAAATTCGTCAAAAATGCAGCTGAGGTTTCGGGACAATCATATCGGGCAGAAAAAATATCTTTGAATTCTGGCCACGTCATTTCCGGATATGCGACTTGGGATAACCAGACAGATGCCTGTCCCTTGAGAGCCCGACTTAGGATATTCATCAAAGATGCGCTTCGCGGAGACTGCTTGGAGATGCACATATCCGCCATTGCGACCCAAGCGCGTGCGTCGACGTTTTCCTTATCTGGGTTAAACTCGGGCAAATATGGATCAACGCTGGATGATGGTTTGATGGCTTCCACAAGCGCTAAAAAGCTACGATTTTGTTGCTCGAACAGTAGACGCCATTTTTCTTCGCTTGTGACTTGCAGCAAATCTTGGGTCAATCCCACTTCTGATGTCGCATCATCTTCCATTTGAAACAAATTTTATTTCAATTTCAATTAAATAATTTATTTAACAATAAAAACGAGGCAGTCTCGATCTCGCCACTACTGATCACTTCAGTTTTCCAAATCTTTCTGATTTCTGTTTTCCAAAAATTATTCAGTAGTCAGTCGATTCCACCCAAGCTTTGACATAAGTGTCGCCGCTTGCCGTTTTATATTGAAAGGCATACAGTACTACGACATATATATATATATATATTAGGGTATATCGAAATGTATGGACCTAAGTTAACACCCAATTCCACCCCTAAATAAAGAAATAGGATGGAAAGACAATGCAGAAAATATTTTTTTTTAATGAATTCCTGGTTCCCCAAATAGCGGTTTTCTATGAAAAACGTGTCTTTTTGTAATGGAGTCCATCTAACAGAATTTTTTTTTAATAAAAAATATAATAGATATCGATTCACTATTAAAAAGAACTTATTCATGCAAATTTTCAGAAATCGGAGTACGTACAAGAGTGTCAGCATAGAAACAAAAAACCATTATTTAACCTATATTCAACTAATTTTGTAATGGAGCCCATCTTACAGTACAGTTTTTTACAAAAACCACCACAGATATTGATTAACCATTAAAAACAACTTATTCCTGCAGATTTTCAGAGAGATCAAACTACGTTCAGAAGTGTCAGCATAGAAATAAAAAAACCATTATTTACCATATTTTCGATTACTTTTGTACTGGAGCACATGTTAAGGTACACTTTTTTTCAAAAACCCCCATAGATCTCAATTAACCACTTAAAACAACTTATGCATGAACATTTTTCAAGAGATCAAACACGTACAGTGGTGTCAGCATAAAAATTAAAAAACCATTATTTGCAATATTTTCGACTACTTTTGTATTTGTATTTTGTAGAGATCAAACACATACATTGGTGGCAGGTAGAATATTTTTTCTTTTAATGAGGGTTCAGCTTAGCTTAAGTTCTTGATCTGCCTGTCATAAAATTGCACAAGTACCTGATCTGTCTATGTTTGAAGCAGCATAAATTATTGTTTGCTTTTGCAAAAAAAAAAAAAAAAGGAAGCAAATTTTTAGAGATTTCAAGGATTTCAAGATTTTGCACTGAAGCTACCTTAGCTTAGCTTAAACACTAGAAGTTGCTTATGTAACTATACCTATAACTGGTTGCCTTGAAAAGTTTACGAAAAGTCGTGTGTAAACATTATATAGTTTCTTTCAAAATGAATTAATTTAACAAAGTAGCTGTCATATTAGGATTTACTTTTTAAATTCAATTTAATAAAAATCTTTTTTTGAGTCAAATTTGGTACGCTTTGATCGTGACTCCAGAGTTGAAAACATAATTCCTTCTCGACGTGCCTACGAAGCAGCCACAGTTGATGATTCTGTGGCGAGTTTGACATGTCTTTCCGTGTCTTCAATATAACAAGGTGTTTCAATTATTTCGTTGTCCAAGGTGTCATCACAAATCTTTGCTTTCGAAAGTTTTTCGCTGCTTCCGTATGACATTCTACGGTGTTTGGTGGTTCGGTATAGCACAAATTCCAATCAATCATGCTGTAGTAGCTTTCGCAATCGAACCTGATGTTTGGAAGACGATAAGTGTGAATTTGTCCAAATTCTTCTTCGGACTTCTCACGTGCTTGCAAAATTTTTGTGTAGCCCATAGATCGTATATTACCATCGTCATCAAAAATCATAGCCAGAAACAAATTTTCTGGGTGCGAAAACTAGCAATTGTTTTTACAAACATTGTCAACAATTTTCCGATAATTTGAAGGCAAATTTCTTGAATTTCTTAAGAAATTATGCTGATATTTAATGTTGATATATACGTTGGAACATACACGCGAATAATGTATGTTGCCAATTCCTGTAAGTCTTGCGTTGGTTGTGCTTATGACACGAAATAGCCTAAAACTCTTCTGGCTTTTGTGAGCCAACGAGCGTGATTGATGCGTCCCGATTTTTTATTAGCTAAAGTCGTCGAACAAATGCCTGTCGCTTCTGCAGTTGCTATATCAAACAAATTTTTGATCGGTACTTTCGACAGTAATTCCTATATTTGGTGGCATACTTCCCTCAACAAATGGAATCGCTTTAAAATTTGCAATCTAAAGAGATAAATAGAAATAAAAAATGTATCTAAGTTAGTATATGTGTAGACAGAATAACCCTACTTTGTGTAGACAGAATAACTATTTAGTACGCACCGTATTTTCTACGTTTATATTTCTTTGGATATCTTGCCGGTTGTTGTAGCTGGTCCAGTTGTAAGCGAAGAATCAATTTTTCAAAATAAATGGCGAAATGCCAATTCATTAAAATGTAGCATGCAAATGAATCAATGTAACAGTCTATGCAGATCAACCTCCAAACAGCGTATAATTCTATTGTTGATGCCGGTGTTTTTCACTTCGCCATCAGAACAAACACCAATTAAGTCCGATATATTGTGATTTTTTTGAAAAAGTTCAAAACAATTTCGGCAGTGGATGGTGCTGTCGAATTACCGCGAATTGGGGCAGCGCCCAAGTATTTTGAATATGGCTGCTTTAGAATGGTAACATGGGTTTCGTCGATTATTCGCGGATGGCGCGTTCCATCATCCGTTTTCTCCAGGGTAAGGGTTTTATCTCTTCTTTCGTCGAATGCAAAAACTTGTTTTCCTGCATTCCCTTTTTCCTGGTTTGCCTCTCTTTCGCGAACAACTTTATTTTTATCGATAATTATAGGCTTTACAGTTCTTTCGACTTTTAATTTAAAATTGGGTATCATTTACAAATCCTTTATAAGCGATGATGCTAAAGCAGCAGCTACTCGATGAAAAATTTTGTATCGATCACATTCTAATGCAAAGTTTGGCAAACACCGGAAGCAGGCACTGTTTATGAGCCTGTTGTGGGGTAATAAACGCGCAAGTGCTTGGTAAGTATTCGCTTTCGCTGGTCAGCTCAAAATTGTCTCTTAAAGTGTAAGCCTTTAAGTTTGCTGATATTAGTCCCTCCATACGCATTGAAATTAACATTCGACGCTCGCCACGTTGGTCAAAAATGAAATCGATTTCCTTTTCTGGAATTTGGTTTTGAACGCTGCACAAACACTCATTTCTGGCACATTTGCAATGAGCAATGTCAAATAATTCATTATTGAGACTATTTATTAAATGTGGAATATTCGCACGAGTTTTATGTTTTATTATACCTTGATAAGTCGCAACGACTTTGTTGACTTTTTTATGATTCTATTCGATGATATAATTGGTATTGTAGATTTTTTTCCATATATCGATAATTTCATATGAGACGTGGCTAGAAAAGTTTTTCAACGATAACCATTGTTTTAATGCCTGGCCGCAAACCTCACTTGATGCTAGTTGTATTCGACGCAAAATATCTGCTTTAGTTGGCAATTTTTCGTTGTTTAAAATACTCGGCTTGCCCAGAATAAAAATATCTTCTTCACAGAGAACGTGGTGGCCGTGGCGTAGTGGGTAGAGTATGTGACTCTACCTGTGAACCCAGGTTCGAATCCTCCATCCGACACAGAAAGTTTTTTCAATTGAATTAATTTTTCTGTTTGGCCGTCACCTCTCTGCAGACAATGGCAAACCTCAGAGAGTAAAAACTGCCATGAAAAGCTTCTTGAGAACATAAGCCATTCGGAGTCGGCGTAAAACATGTAGGTTCAGTTCTCGATCATGTGTGTGCAAACATTTCACATCACACACAACACAATTGATCATTAGAAGCTTGGTCAAAGTACTTTCAAGGGCTGAAATGGCCATTTGGTTTTTTTTTTTCGTTCTTCACAGAGAACAGTTCAACCGCCGTTGCTATTGTTCCACTAGATGCCGAGGCCATTGATTCATTAAGTTCAGTGTTAATAATTTCTGTTTCATTTTTGTTTAATTTTCTTAATACACTCTGCACACAAATGAATATGGCACTTAACTTTTTCAGAGCTATCTTATACACCTGAATGGTTTATTTTCAATATTTCTAAAGTTTTTGATTCCACTAACAAGATGATCCTAAATGTAGTGTATTTATTTTCTCGTACAAAAAATCCTCGCCAAAGTTTTCCTTGTTTTTGTGTTTTATTAGTATACTTTTTCACAAGGTTTTTCAATTTGTTTCTGTGAATGCTTAAAGAAGGTACTCTCACAAGAGACAGTTCTAATAAACTAATAATAAGAATGCCAAAACAGAACTATCTAATAAAAAACAAACCTTTTTAAAGATACAAAAGTTACAAATAAACCTAATAGGTAGAACAGCTACTTGTAAAATTTTATATCAGGCAGATCAGGAACTTAAGCTAAACTGGACCCTCATTAAAAAAAATGTTCTACCTGCCAACACTGTACGTGTTTGATCTCTTGGAAAATTCGTATGCATAAGTTATTTTAAGTGATTAATTGAGATCTAATGGGGGTTTTGTAAAAAAGTACACCTTAAGATGGGCTCCAATACAAAAGGAGTCGAAAATATTGCAAATAATGGTTTTTTTAATTCTATGCTGACACTTCTGAACGTAGTTTGATCTCTTTGAAAATCTGCTTGAATATGTTATTTTTAATGGTTAATCAATACAGTGTTATTTTCTGTAAAAACTGTACTGTAAGATGGGCTCCAGTACAAAATTAGTTGGATATAAGTTATATAATGTTTTTTTTTTATCTATGCTGACACTCTTGTACGTAGTCCGGATTCTCTGAAAATTTGCATGCATTAGTTGTTTTTAATAGTGAATCGATATCTATAGTATTTCTTATTAAAAAAAAAATCCGTTAGATGGGCTCCAGTACAAAAAGACACGATTTTCATAGAAAACCGCTATTTGGGGAACCAGGAATTCATTAAAAAAAAAAATATATTTTCTGCATTGTCTTTCCGTCCTATTTCATTATTTAGGGGTGGAATTGGGTGTTTTTTTTTTTTTTTTTTTTTTTTGTCTAAACCAACGCTCAGGGGATGCCCCCTTTAAATGCGAAAGCATTGCGTTAATTCGGAAGACGGGTGATAGTTAGTTGGAGGGTGGAAAGATGGAGTAGTGACGGTGAAGATTTGCTTTAAACTGACACAGATCAAAACTGCCGGGGAACACGCTCACAGGGAGATTATTCCACAATCTTACCGTGCGACCAAAAAACGAATTATCTCGGTAATGCGTGGTTCTATTGGGCACCGATGCAATGGTAAAGGGATGGGCTTGGAAAGCTGCCCGAGTAGACCTAGGAAATACACGAACTGGTGGCGTCAGGCCATGTACCTCTCTTGAACATTTCCCATGGTAGAACCTATACAAAAGGCTTAGGCAACCAACATTACGCCGATGCCCAAGAGAACTCAGGGGAGATAAAATGTTTTCGTATCCTATCATATATATCGCACGTCTTTGAATTCGGTCCAGAAGCTCCAAATAAGATCTCGAAGCTCCTGCCCAAATGTGCGAATTGTACTCCATTTTAGGCCTTATATAAGAGGTATAGATCATTCGAAGATCAGATGGGGTGAAGTATCGCTTGCACCGTTTTAAGAAACCTAGGCACTTGGCCGCTTCTTTCGACACATGGAAAATGTGATCATTCCAACGAAGGTCTGATTGTATCGACATGCCCAGAACGTCAAGAGCATCTGACTCCAAAAGATCCACACCATTCATATTCAAGGGAGCTAAGGGACAGTTCATCCGCTTGTGGGTTAACAGGCAACACTGGGTCTTGTTTGCATTAAACTCTACTCTATTAGCAAGACCCCACTCGGAGATTTTTTTCAAGTCATTAAGAAGTGTGTCATTCATATTTTGCCTCTTACTCTCAATCTCCAAAGAACTCGGGCGTTTTTTGAAAAAATATGAATGACAAATGCTGCTGTCGTCCGCAAACGAATGAATTGGGTTATGAGTCAACGACAGAAGGTCGTTGATAAAAACCAGAAACAAAGTTGGCGATAGAACTGAACCCTGCGGTACTCCTGCGTTGATGGCGTGCTCACTGGACGAAATGCCGTCGATTACGACACGTATAGTTCTATCCTTAAGAAAGCACGTGATCCACCGAGCAAAGTTACCACCGACACCGTATGCAATTAGTTTGGAGACGAGTGCTTTATGCCACACTCGGTCAAACGCCTTTGAAATATCCAGAGCAACAACCCTGCTCTCACCGAACAGGTGAACGCATTGGTTCCATTTTTCTGTAAGGAACGCCATAAGGTCACCAGTAGACCGAGCCCTACGAAAACCATATTGACGGTCACTTAGCAATTCGTTGTGCTCCAGATAGTTCATTAGGTGGAAGTTTATTACGCTCTCCATAACTTTGGAAAGCGTAGAGCATATCGCAATGGGTCGGTAGTTTGCAGGATTCGTGGCATCGCCCTTTTTAGGTATCGGCTGGACATTTGCGACCTTCCAACAAGATGGAAATACTCCTGTCCTGTATGAGATGTTGAAAAGGTTGCGCAAAGGCCGAGCCAGTGTAGAAGCACACGTTTTAAGCACAATTGGTGGTATGCCATCAGGACCAGAGGCTTTGTTTATGTTAAGATTTGCAAGGACTCTTTTGACTGCTCTCGTTCGAAAATATATCTCCTTCATTGAAGAAGAACTAGTCCCAACAAAGGGCAGTGGCTGACTGCTATCCGAGATTGTGGAATTGAGTGCAAACAATCCAGCCAACAGGTTCGCTTTATCAACCGAGTCAGTGAAGATTTGGTCATCTTTTAAAAGAGTCGGAATCGACGGAGACGTTTGATTTTTAACTCTTTTAACAAATGACCAAAAGTTTTTGTTCCCTTTAGGGCAGAGAAGAACCTGTTCTCTAATGCGAGTTTCGTGAAGAAACTTTTCGCGTTTTAAAATTGCGTTACAGCGATTCCTAGCCTCGATGCGAAGTCTATTAGTATCAGCATTCTTATCAGATCGCCAATTCTGATAGGCTTCCTCTTTGGACCTGACTGCAATCCTGCAAGTCTCATTAAACCATGAGTGGTCTTTTGGTTTAATGCTTTTCTTCTTATTGGGGATAAAAAACCGCATACCCAATAAGATAATTTCTTGTACCATGACAGCCGCGGCATTCACATTTCTATCAGCGAAACATAATTTCCAATTGAAGTTGCGATAAAAATTATTTAACGCATTCCAATTTGCTCTTTCATAAAACCATGCAGTCCTTTTCGGGGCTTTAGGCGTAAAGGTGCGAAGGTCAGAATATGAAAAAACAGCGGAGATGGTACAATGGTCCGAATTACCAAGAGGTGCATTGACACTCACATCATATTTTTCATGATGAGAAGTCAGAAAAAGGTCTAAGATATTATGGCTTTGCAAATCATTTCGTGGGAAAAATGTTGGTTCCTTCACTAGTTGAATCAATTGGTTTGATTCAGCAAAAAGCTCAACATATTGTCCTTCAGGTGTGGTGTGGCTCGAGTGACATAACCAAGCCGAGTTGTGGACATTGAAATCGCCGGCAACAACGATTTCGCTGTCAGGAAACAACCCCAAAATGTGCGTAATCGAATCAGAGAGAGAGTCCAATTTATTAAAAGTGGCTTCTCTTCCTAAATTCGGACTTCTATACACGAAACAAAAATGTAGCAAGTGCGAACGAACTCTGAACCTCACCCACATGGAGCTGAATTCCGGATCGGTGACGCTCAGACCCCGCTCGAACTGGTATGCCACATCTGTTCTTATAAAAAGAGCGATGCCCCTATGCGAAGAAAACAATGGCAGTAAGTGATACCCAGGAATATGAAAATCCAGTGGATCTGAGTCCTCTGTCACCTGGGTCTCACTTAGTGCCATTATTTGAGGCCTATAAAGAGCACAATATGCATAGACCGAGAAGAAATTCGCTCTCAGTCCACGGATATTGCAAAAGTCTATGCGAAAATGTCCCGACATTTATTCACAATGCAAGTCTCAAGCAAATAAGGGTAATAAGGTAATTAGTTACTTCCACAAAAAAGATTAAACACAGCGGACATAGGCAAAAATGTACTGAGGCAAGTGTTATGCCTTTGCTCCAGCACAAATCAACCCACTGTGCAACCCCCCTCGCAGACGTAACTAATTGGAGAGGATGGTGGAGTTGACGGACACGAAAAAACGATTACTTACGCGGCGAGGAGCATATAAAAGCCCCTCGCTTGGTTAGCAAAAAAAAAAGCATAGCTTTTGTTGTGGTTGTTGTTGCTGGTAGCTCTCTGCAAACTCGTTTCTGCTGTGTTTGTTGTTGTTGTTATTATATCAGCTTTGTGTTAATTTATTCTATTTATTTAATTTAATTGTTTGTTATTGGTTTTGTTTGTGATTGGTCTATTATTGGTTTGTTGCGATTATATATTATTTTTGGATTTTAGTTAACTATTAACATTTTTTTTATTGTTTAATTGCAATTATTTTGTTTTTAACTGTATCTTTGTTGCTGTGATTGTTGTTTTATAATAATGTTGGAACACTCGTTTGGCGACGGACATTTTAACACATAACGAAATGAAACGGAGACACGGGTTTTTTATTATATATTATTTTTTTAATATTATTCTTTGCACTTTGCGGTTTATCAACAATTAAAAAGCCTTTATTTAAAGTTTTATTTAACTATAGACATTTAAAATACAACATCAAGATTCACGACGGTAATATATATGTGTAACGACGGAACACAAACAAACGACTTTTAAAATGTAACAAGGGGCTCTCGGCGGCACGTCTATGCCCCTTGAATGCACGATGTCAACTCCCTAATATATATAATTAATTTTTCGATGCACCCTAATATATATATTTTATTTAATAAGATCATATTAAATAAAATAAAAAAGTTCTTTTTCCTTGTACGAGGGCTGTTCAAACAGTTGTCGGCCTTCAAAGATGGGCGTCAAAAAAAAGGTATGCTGCTTGCGGCCCGGATAACTCGACTTCGGATCATCTGAAATGAAAAAAGTGAACTGCGTTAAATTTAGTTTGCGACTAAATTTTGAACGCATAGGGCCTAGGGCCCTAGGACTCTTGTTCAGCCTCACTGCAGCTGGCTGGGGCGTACCTGAAAAATTGGTACCCGCTTGGTTGCGTGCACCGCTCTTTGTTATCGTGCGTCCCAGTGACACTCCGCCTCTCGCCTTATTCGTTGTTCCTTGTGATTGCGAATTGGTCACGCTCGTCGAAGCGGTGGTGGTCTCTGTGAGAGAAGTCAGTTCCGAAAACCCACAAGGTTGCCTACAAACAGGACACGTTGGATTGTTTTCCAACCAAGTGCAAATGCAGTGCCGATGAAACCGGTGATTACATTTCGTGGTTACTTTGCCTTCAACCTTTTTCAGGACCTCGCTACAAACCGCTCAGAATATATTGTCTAGTGCTGCTGCCTCATTGGGATTTGGAGAGCCCATCATTTCGTTAGAAACCTCGAACGAACAATTTGGGATGGCGGCTTAGCAACCGAGCGAAGAAGAGATGAGAAAACGGAGAGAAAAAAACAAGTTTTATTTTTCTCGACCAACAGGAGGAACAGTGAATTTTCTAGACTAGTGACGTCAATACAGAAATCAGCAATCGAGCGAAGAAGAGGGAATAATAACAAAAAAATATACAATTTTTTATTAGAAGTCACAACCACTGAGTGGCGGAAACAGTGAAGTCCGAATCAATCAGTGTCGGCAAGTAGGAGAACACAACGAATCAGCAGCCGAGTGAGAGAGAAAAAAGTCAATTTAATATTCGAGGTCAAGGAGTATAGTGCAAAAAGGTAACTCAAGTTCGAGTAGGAAGATTAGGTAATCCAAGCTCGGCTCGATAGAAGCAGTAAAACGTTTCGAATATTTCTGTAAATAAGTGGCCAGGTGCCACTCTTTACTTCTAGTTATTAACAATAAGGTGCAAGGATTTCACGATGAGAGAACATAAAAACAATTATGTAATAAGCAAAAAAAAACAAAAAACATAAGTATTTCAAATACTATAAAGGTAGATAATTTACTTCAGTATTGTTGGTAATCCACTACTGAGGAGGAAAAGATAATCTTCTTGATACGTAGCCAATCGATACTTGTTATTATATGTATATATGTATATATAGATTGTTATATATAGGTAGAAAAAATAAAAAAAAAAAAATTAAAGTTTGAGATAAGTATAAATCGATAAATTTGTTTGATTTAAATTTCTTCACCATCACTGGAACACGACAACAGGGACAAGAACTATAGGTTTGCCCACGAATCACACGCCACTTATTCGTCTATTACTTAAGTGCGAATTAAGTTGATTCACTTACGTGAGTTAGAAGACAAAACTGCTCATCGACTATGATCTCAAACGCCAATGAAGAAAAAAAAAATAAAATGTATGTATAGCTGAAACTAGATTGAAGGGACTTATTAAGTTGGTGCACTTACGAGAGTTAACAGACGAAATAGTCCATCAACTAAAATCTCGCAAGTGAAGAGAAAGAAAAAGAAATAATAACACTCTTGTTTTGAGACACGAAAGTGTTAAGGACAATCATGGAAAATGACATAAAAAATCCAATAACCTGTTCATGACAACTTAAGAAAATTGATTATTGAAAGAGAAAAAAAAAAATTTGAACTTTGAATATATAAAAGAGGTAATAACTTGACCATCCTCCAATTGCTATTCTCCCGGTCAGAAACCAAGGTGAACTCAGTCACTGATGTCTTTGAAGAAGTCACAGTAACGAAGATCCAAAAGAGAAAAAAAATTATGTATTCTAACTTGTTAACTACAACCTTAGATCGTTGGAAGTTGAAGGAAGTTGGAGGCGGGGAGAGGACTTATGATACTAAACAAAAAAAAAATGTTCGCAAATATAAAGGGTTAACGTTTTGGGGCCCACGCTGGGCGCCAATTATTACTGTAACAAACAGCCCCACGTTGGGCGTCAATTATTTCTGTAGAAAGCAATTACTCAGATCTTGGCTAGGATGTTAAAAGAGCTAAGCACCACGGCCTCAAAGCGGTCTCTGCACACCTAGCTATGCTTCGGTCGTAGCTCAGGGAAAATGTAGGTGGGGTTGCCATGAGCCATGGAATGACTGGGATTACAAAAATAATAATTCAGGTGCAGAGGGTTAAAGAATCAGTTCAAACGAACGCAGCAAGCGGAACTGACGGAAACGAGGAAAAGAAAACAGAAACATTTATTTAGTAAATTGCGAAAATTCGGAGGGAGGGATTGGGAGGAGGTGTTAGGTTCCTAACCCGGTCTCTACCTGCTCAACCTTCTCCTTTATAACCAATTTGCTTAGGAGCTATCGTAAAAATCATAAAGAAAACTAGGACCAAGTTCATTATCCTTAACGCCTACTCCAGGATGGTGAAGAAATTAAAACTTAATATTTTAACATTTCCATTTCCAATTTACAATTTATTTCCAATATGTTATGTCTACGTTTACCTCGACTACAAAGATAATAAAGTTTTCTTGCCCTAATTAGGATTAAAATTAATGCCTAGTTTTAAGCATGGATAACACATTAAGTAGCTTTAAATGCAGTACTTAAAGAAGCTAGTAAATAAGTTAAAATTTAATTTCGTTTCTCATTAAGCCCAACCTTAAATAGGTGTATCTTTAAGTCTACTTTCTAAATAGGTAGACTTAAAAATAAATAGGTTTATCTTTAAGTCTACTTTCAAAGAAATTCATAATTAAGTTACGCTCTACTTAAGATATGTTAAGTCTGTATAATGTTTAGTATTAATCTTATTTTTAATTAAGAGTATACTTAAGTTTAGTCTTAGTTCCGTCTATTATTGAATTTATTCATAACTCCGTTAAGTTTTAAGTATGGTTTTTTTTAGGTATATATATGTATATGTAATTTAAAATCATAATTAAGTTTCGCCCCAATTAAATTTTTAAGAAGTCAAATTTAAGTTAGGTCATGATTAACTCTAAGATAAGGTTTAGTCTAAATTATGTTTTGATGAAGTGTATTATTAAGTAAGTTCTTAATTATGTTTTTATTTTAATTAAGTTCTGTCTTAAAAAATTCTCATTTAAGATAAGTTATGATTAATTATATAATTACGTTTAGTCTTAATTAAATTTCAATTAATTAGTTAGGTCTTAATTAAATTTTTATTTTAATATAGTTAAGTCTTAATAAAATTTTCAATTTAATTAAATTTAGTCTTAAATAAGTTTTTATTTTAATTAAGTTCTGTCTTAATTAATTTTTTTAAGATAAGTAATGATTAATTATATAATTAGGTTTAGTCCTAATTAAATTTTAATGAAATTTATAATTAAGTTAGGTCTTAATTAAGTTTTTATTTTAATTAAGTTAGGTCTTTATTAAGATTTTATTTGAATTAAGTTAGGTCTTAATTAAGTTTTTATTTTAATTAAGTTAGGTTTCAATTAAAATTTATATTTAAATTACGTTCTGTCTTAAATTATTTCCAGTTCAGATAATTTATGATTAATTATATAATTATGTTCAGGTTTAATTACGTTTTATTTAATTAAATTATCCTTAATTAAGTTTTAGTTGTAATTTTATTAGTAAGTTAATCTTACGTAAGTTTGTAATTAAGAATAGTTTTAATTCAGTTATTCTTAGTTAAGTTTTTAATCAAGTTTATTTTTATTTTAATAATAAGGTTAGTCTTTAGTGAGATTATAATTAATATTATTTTTTATTAAGCTACTCATTATTAAGTTCATAATTAAATTTATTTTTATTTTATTAAGTCTTAAGTAAGTTTGTAATTAAGTTTAATTTAGTTAAGTTATTCTTAACTAAGTTCTTAATCAAGTTAATTTTTATTCTATTAATTAAGTTAGTCTTAATTTCAATTCAATTCATTTATTAATAGCTGAACATTATTTTTTACATTTACATTTAAGTGTGTACAGTTTATACAGAGATTTGGCTATCCTTACATCTATAAAACAGTATTGTGTTATTTGAGATCGTTTGAGTAATATTATAGGAACTGCGAAGGACATAAGTTAGTCTTAAATTCTTACTTAATATTATTTTTAATGAAGCCATTCTTAATTAAGTTCTAAATTAAGTTTAATTTTACTTAATTAGTTAAGTTTATTAATTAAGCTTATATTTGTAATTAAGTTAGTCTTAATTAAGTTCTTAGTTAAGTTTGTTTTTATAATTATGTTAGTATAACGTAAATAATAAGCAAGAACAGCATTTTGAAACATTTTTATTTTAGCGCAAAAATAATTTGACTAATGGTGCACATATAATTATTTGGATGAGGTACATACATACATACAATCGATCTAAACATTAAGTTCTCATTTCGTCTTACCATCTCGAGAAACAATTTGTGAAAATTTGTGGGATTTTTAAAATTTTACCCGATACTGTTAAAAGTTTTATTTATTTGAAAAATTGTTAAACCTTTGTAAGTCCTTTACCCATTAAGAACCATTAACCCTTTTTTAACAATTTTTTCAATATTTTTGGAGTTTTCAGTGTTTTCCATATAAATTAAAATTTTAACAAAAATTAACACTTGTCAAATCATTAGCACCCTCTCTCAACCGATTTCTTTAACCCATTAAGGACTCTTAGACTTTTTTTCAAAAGGTTTGCTAACCCATTACCACCCAAATAATAGAAAAAATTTCTAAATTTGCGCGAAGTAAAATCATTAACCCTCGCATCGCTGATAACCCATTCAGAGCATACAAACCCACCCACCCATTTAAAGATTTTATGCCGCTTTGAGAGTTTATTAAAAGTATTATTGAAATTTCAAAAAATATACTCTTTCTCAACCCAAAGGAGAAAGATTCTCAAGTGACACACACAACTTAAACGAACCGACCCCTTTTTAAGTCAGCTAAGTCAATATGCCTCTTACGGCATTTGTTCATTTTTCAAATGACATTTTTGAGCTTGAGCTAATTCATAGTGAAACTCAACTGGAAGATCAGACCCACCACCTTCTAGAAGTGCAAAGAAAGCAGTTGCAGTACCTCTTCGATAAGTTTCAAGCGGTACATAAAGAGATACGAGAAAAACCATAAACTTCGTCAGAAACCTTGGATAAGGAAAAATTCAAGGAGAAGTATAGGAAGACATATCAGTCTGACGCACGATGATCTTCTTCAATGAGTGAGCACATCGAAGCATTGAAAACACCCACGATGGAACCCAAGCCATCGTCTTCAGCTTTGAACTCAGCTGTCAATCAGCAACCAATGGTCCATCTCCCATCCATCTTCCATATTGACATTTTTCATGACGATTATGTCACGTGGCTTACCTTTGGGAGCCTTTTCACTGCCCTATACATTAAAAACTCTCGGCTGAGCAACGTATAAAAACGTTTCCACTTGCTTCAAAAAATCCAAGGAGAATCTCGTGACGTCAAAAAAAATGTCTTCTCACAAATGAAGAATTTTTATTTGTGAGGCCTGGAGTAATCTCGTAGATCAATACGAGAATAAACGAATGTAAATCAATGAGCTGCTTAAGACTCTTTTAAACTTACCACAGGTTGTTGTAGAGTCAGGAAGCTCTATAAAAAAGCTTCAACGAACCATAAACAACTGTGTGCTTACCCTGCAGACTCTGGATATAAACACATATAATTGGGAGCCCATCCTAGTCTATTTGTGTTCCACCCGGTTTCCCAAGCATACCCTCGAGGAATTTGAAAACTGCATTACAGACAATTCTTCAGTGCCAGATTGGAACACGTTAGATAATTTTCTCGACCATAGTGGTGCAATTAGTCTCGCATGACACAGCATCGCATGCAACATAGATAAGCAGCTAACACATAGTAAAAAAAAGTCGTGCAAAACATAATAAAACATAGCACTCGTCAAACAATTTGATAACAGCTATTTCTCCAAAACGTCAAACGCATAGAAAATACAGATTTTCTACAAAAGTTTTAAATTAAATTAATTATTAATAACAATGAAATAAAGGAAAATGATGACGGATTTATTAATAAAATTTCAATTTCTTAATTTGTCAAAAATGCATGCAACAATAAATAATCAAGTGAAAGTGAGGCGATGGGCTGTTTGTTCAATAAACAAAGATTGGACACCGAACGGAGAGTTTTTTTTTGGAAATGAAGCAACGTGATGAAGAGCAATTCTTCATACACACCAGGATGACGCGTAATGTGTATGATTTGTTGCTAAACTTAATAGGTTCAAAATTAATAAAATCCTAGGCAACGAATCCGATCCGGAAAGTTATTCAAAAAAATAAAATTTTTGAATTTATTAACAGTTGAAAAACTGTTGTTTTAAAACAGTTGAAAACTTTTTGAATTTGTAGAATTACAGAACTTTTATAATTTATAGAATTCATTAAATAAAGAATATAATATTTAAAAGGTATCTAGCGCATGGAGTCTCATTCCAGTGTATTGCATGGAGCTACAAACTGGGCAAAACAACGGTACGTAACTTCATTTTTGAGACGTGTGACGTTATATGGATGGTCCTGTCGCCAATATATGTCAGCGAGCCAACAACTTCACAATACAAAGATATTTCTAGGAATTTTAACCTCTTATGGAACATGCCAAATTGTGTAGGCGCTATAGATGGCAAACATGTTGCCTTTACTTGCCGACACAACTCTGTTTTTATGTATTTTAATTATAAGAAGTTTTACAGCATGGTTTTAATGGCATCATGCGATGCTCGATATACTCTTACTTCGGAGCGTATTGGTAGCTATTGCAGTCAGAGCGAATGAGGTAGTAAACATATATATCTGCAGTGCTATCATTTTAATATTTGTTTTTTTTTATTTCCAGGAGTTTTGCAGCACCTCCATTTTGGACGTGCGCTTTTAGCAAACAAACTGCCACTGCCACCAGATGCTCCGTTATGGGGTGTCAAATTAAATTTTTCCGCATTTTCTAGTAGGGGACGCAGCTTTCCCATTAAAATCTACTTTGATGCGACCTTACCCGGGTACACAACTGTCCGCAGATAAGGACAATTTTAATTATCGGCTATCACGTGCACGCCGCGTAATCGAAAACAGTTTCGGCATTTTAACTGCTCGTTGGCGCGTCCTGCGTTCCAAAGTTGAATGCAGTCCTAACAACTCTGAAAAAATTGTTCTGGGCTGCATTGCACTGCATAACTTCATTATGGTGACAGATACTAATCGCTGGTACTGTCCAGGCCAATATGCAGACTGGGAAAACGCAGACCATAATGTTGTTAATGGAAATTGGAGGAACGATTTAGCGGATGTTGGTGGAGCACTGTATTCGACGACATCTTTTCACCGCAATGCACCGACGGCTGCATATGAACTACGGCACAAATTGGCCGACTTTTTTATGAATGAGGAATCAGTTCCATTTCATTTCAGACAGCTGTAACTTTATATACATATATATAAATACATTATAGCACATACTCATCGGAATAAAGAACTGAAATTTCTAAAATAATATTTTATAATTAACTAAAAAACTAGCAAAGAAACTTAATCAACTCTACATTCGAAAGTTCACTTCACCGCATTTTAATTTTTTGTTCAACTTCAAACCTCCTCAAATTTTAAAATCAAATTCATTTAGTAGCAGTTATTCTTTAAATGTTTTATGAAATTCAATTATTTAATTCGTTTCTGTTTTTATATTTTTCTGAATTTTATGTTACATCAATAAACACATGGATTATGGTATCAAACATGATGCAATTTAAATTATATTTAACGCATTGCTTGTATTTTATTTCAAAGTAAATATATATTATTTTTTTCTTTTAGGCAGGGCCGTAGCTAGCGAAATATTATTCGCAGACCTAAAGTTTTTTTTAAAATTAGATAACACTTAAATTCTAATAAAAATTACTACTTTTTTTGATCCTCTAACACAAATGATATCTATTAAATTCATCGTAAAATCATACAAAAATTTGTTTTCGACATTCAGAAAAGCTAACGTATCGTTGAAATTATTTAGAACATATACAATTTTTTTATTGTTAAAATTACCCTTCACCCTTAAAAATTATTTTAGATAAAATTTAGTTCAAAACCCCCTCTTCCCCCCCATACAGTTTTATTATAATTTTAGTGTTATCTAACTTTGAAAAAAAATTTTAGTTCTGCGAGCAAGATTTCACTAGCTACGGGTCTGCTTTGAGATTATACATTTTTCTTATATATTTATATAAAGACTATAAAAGATTATTCATTTTATGTATTCCTTATATATTTCTAATAATATAATAATATAATATAATAATATAATAATTATATTTTTTTAATGCAAAAATAAAAGGCAGAATTTGCCCGATATTTTTTGAGCACATAATAACCGATAATTTTTAAAAAATAAATAAACGTAATTTGCTTTATAGTTTGTGAGCACGAAATAACCAGTAATTTTTGATTTTTGAAGCGACAAATAAAAAGCAAAGTTAAGATTTAAGTTTACAGTTGAACCAAAATTGAAAAATAATAATCTATTGCTGGAATACGCATTATATGAAGCTTAGACGACTAGCTTTAAGTACATACACTGTTCCTGATACTCATGTAGAAGTGAAGCGTGCATTTTCTGCCTTAAAATTAGTCATTTAGTCACTTTGGCGATGAAAACTTATATTCCGTCATAATGGTTAAATTAAGTAATAACTCAATTCGACGACTTAATATAATTTAGTGATAAAATGAAATATAATAGTGATGAGATGTTCTAAGTTGTTGCTAGTTTTAATATGCACTTCACAGAGTATGTATCTATCTATACTCCGTAGGAAAATCAACTGATTTAAAAGTAGTTGAAAAAGTAGTTTTTTGTCAACCACAACTAGTTGAAATTCTGACTATTTTCCATAGAACGAACTAACATATTTTGTATGGTGATGTCCGTTAAATAAGTCAATTGACTTCAATTGAATCAATGACAATTGAATCTATGGAAAACTAGTTAATATTTCACTTACTGAAGATGAATAAAAAAGCACAAAAATTTTAAATTTCTATGCATCAAAGAGATAATTTACTTGGCTGTGTATACATTAAAAATATATACATAAATTCATTACGTGAATGCAGTTTTCGGAAGCAGTTTCCAAAACCGGGCACGCCACCATCTGGGTACATGAGCGAAGGTGCCGATCCAATTGATCGGAATTGTGTGGATACTGCGCCTGTTATTTAACACAAGACAGCTTTTTGATGCTTCATTTCAAAATATGAGGTAAACAACGTGTCGGCGGGATTTTCCACGCTTTGCAACCATCAATCATGGTCGATGGACACACCGATATTTTGCTTAGTGCTTATTTTAAGTGTCAATCGCAATGAAGTGATGGAGAAGACTCGACGCTACGTAGGGAAAGGCGTGCGTCTTTACTACTGAAGTGATGAGGTGTTTGCTGAATGGTTAAGCAATGCGTCAATTTCCGCACAAAGTTCAAATTGTCCAATGTTTGCTAAACACTACCAGTTTGTAATTTGAATATCTTAAATAATAAAGAATTTTTAATCGTTTCACAAGGTTTTGAGGCAGTCTATCACTTTTAAAGTGTGTTTACCACGTCTTTTTGAAACAAAATGTTAGTGAAGCCTAAAGTTAATAATATTTGATGAAATAACATGGTCAAATACATATAAACATGTAATCTAATAAAAATTTGAAATAAAACATGCCAAAATCATCAACAATCAAAGTAGTTTATCATCCACTTTTTTTTAAGTAGTATTTTAATTACTTCATAAATAATGCAATAAAAACTTTTTAAAATTGAAGTGGATGCCGCCTTAATACAATTCAAAGTAGTTCATATACTAGTTTATTTTAAACTAGTTTTTTAAGTAAAAAAAGCTAGTTTGTTCCTATGGGGTATATTTTTAAAAATGGATGTATATATGTGGGTATGTGTGTATATCACGTATAGACTCCAAATCCACCGAACCAATCTTTATGAAATTTTTAGGGCTACTGAAGCAACATTCTGAGAAAGTTTCTGTGAAGTATGGTGTTGGTTGGACAAGGGGGCCTGGCACCTCCCATACAACCCAAATTAGCTCTATCGCCCACAAACCAGAAAAAATGCTATATATCAGACGGTTTTAATCGTATAAGACTAAAATTTGGTAATTTTATTCAGATGGCTACTTTCAGGGACTGTGAACAAATGGACGTGGTTTCACAATATCTACGCCCACTTTTCAGATATCATTTTAATTCCTGAGATGTTCAAGTTTTGATAGTAAATCTAAGAATGCAGGTACTATGGATCCAAGTGGCAGTCACTATGGAATTATAAATGTTATCACGCCCACTTTTACAGCCCACAAATCAGTAAAAATGCTTTATATCAGACGGCTTTTGTCGTAGAAGACTAAGATTTGGTAATTTAATTTATATGATTACTGTCGGCCAATGTATAAAAAATGGGCATAGTCGAACTATATCTACGCCCACTTTATCGAATCATGCTTATTCCTGAGTTGTACACGTTTTGATAGTGAATCTTGGTATGCAGGTGATATAGGTCCAAGTGGCAGTCACTATGTCAGGCCCGTAGACAAGGGGCGGATTTTAGGTGTTCAAACCCCCTCCCCCCTTAGGGTCCAGAAAGTATAAAGAAATAACACAAATGAGACTATTAAATTGAAAATGTGATTTTTTTTTTTAGATAAACTTTGATAATGATGTTAATTTTCTTGAAAACTTCACTTAATTATTGAACAATTTTTTTGGCCAAGTGAATGACTAATTTTGCTTATAAGAGTCATAATCATTATATTGGAATTCATCTCCAAGGAGATTGTATATTAAAATTCAGTTTCAATGCTCAAAAAGTCCCTGATATCCAGTAAAATATATATGAAATTTTGCCTAGAACGAATATAATCTTGTAAATTGAGAAAATGAGCTTGACATTTTTTATGCCATATCTACCCAGCAAACCATAGTTGACGACTATGTTGAAATTCCGACTAATTCGTCACTATTCGAGTAAAATTTCCGATTTTTTTAAAAGTCTGAATGAAATCGTAACTTTTTCGTAACATTTTCGTTAGGACTCGTTACGAAACCGTTACGAAATCGTTACGATGTTTCGTTCCGAAGTCGTGTCAACCCGTTCATACGATTTTCGTTACGATTTCGCAATATTTTTAACAAAAAATATTTTTAACGAAATCGTAACAAACAATTCGCAATCTGTCCGATTTCGGAATCCGATTTCGTTACGAAATCGTATAGAACATCGTATGAAGCGGTTGACACGACTTCGTAACGCAATGTCATGACGATTTCGTAACGAGTCTTAACGAAAACGTTACGAAGAAGTTACGATTTCGTTCAGACAGTTCGAAAGAAAGGGAAGTTTGCATTTCAATATGTTTAACAAACAGTCGCATAACGAAACTCTTTATAAATTCGAATAAAAAATGGAACTGTTCCGATATTTCCAGACAGTTCGATATAGTTATGAATTCGTCGGAATTTCGACAAAGTCGTCAACTATGGCTTGCTGGGTAAGCTTATTAGCAAAATTTTTGAAAAAGCATTCATTTCCGATTTCGTTTTTTTTTTTTAAAAGAATAAAGTGACATGAACCACAAAATTCAACACATTATGGGGTATTCCACGTAAAGCGAATGACTAAAAAGTTTGACTATTTTATTTTGTTGTTTTCTTGGTATATAAGACATCTAAAATTTTCAACTTGGCACAAAAATTTAGCCCTGTGCGAAGCCTTTTCCAAATAACAGGTTTCGGAAAATCACGTTAAATCTAAATATGTTTTTTTCGAAAAAAATTTCTCAATAGAAAAAGTTTTTGTAAAACATTTTATACAGTCCAATTTTATAGTTATTTGATGATTTTTTAATCATGTTACCAAATTTTCATAAAAAAAAACAATTAACAATTACAGTTTTTTAAGCTTTCTTATTTAAGTTTTTTTTTAATTTAGGTTTTTTTTTAAATTATTTTTATTATATTAAAAAATTACAAAACAAATTGGAAGTTAAAAAAATTTTGTTTTTAGTGTTTTTAATTTGCAAATAATTTAAATATAAGTCCACTACTGATAAAATTCTTAAATATCCAAAAAAGTTGCTGTTTCATTCTTTTTTTAAAAATTTATCTATATGAGTAATTATTTTAATATTAACATGAACTTATTTTCATGTGATATATAATAAATTGGGTATAAGATTCTGGTGCTGTGCAAAAACCAGTTTTCGAATTACGGTTTTTGAAAAATAGTCTGAAATTTAAATATGACTATCGGAGTCGATTGCTCTGCTCAAAAAATTTTATTAAAAAAAAAAAAAATATATATAGTAATTGTTATTGGAATTGAATCATGAGAAAATGAAACTGTTCAATTTTTAAAGATCTTAAAATATATTCTTTTTAATTTATTTAAATTATCGAAATCGTTTTCGAGAACAGTAATATTTTAGCCCTTAACGGTAACTCGAACTAGGGTTCACACAAGTTCAAACGTTGTACACAAGATGGGGATCAATAAAAGCGTAAGATAGCCAAAAAGAAACCAAATCTAAAGAATACAATTTTTTTCTCCCGTTTATATGAAATGTCCATAAAAGTTGTGAATACACCTTCACCAGCTAACTTATTACAAAGTGTTTTAATTTTTCATAGCTGATTTTAATTTTGATTTTAATATACTGCAAGAAATCAAACCTATTTTTACCGTTCACATTAATATTGTTGAATTAGTAAAATTTTGTCCTACACATTTTTACTTTTTGTGCTAATTTTCGGAATAATACTTTTTTAAAGAAATTCAAAATTCTCAATTTGGACCATTTTTCAACAAACTATAGGCAAAAATCATAAAAGTTAGTACTCAAAATTGATTTGTAAAAAAAAAATCTCATCTCTCTTATGGTCATTTTAAAACAGGCATATTCACAAATAAGTCTTAAAAGACAACGGAGTTGCTTAAAAAATTGCATATCCTTTCTTTCAGTTATTACTGGTATCTACTTACAGATTTTTTATCAAAACCCTCCCTAACGTAAATCCTGTCTACGGGCCTGCACTATGTGTATATAAATATTGTCACGCCCACTTTTACCGCCCACAAATCAGTAAAAATGCTTTATACCAGACGGCTTTCGCTGTAGAAGACTAAGGTTTGGTAGTTTAGTTCCTATGGTTACTGTCGGCCAATGAATAAAAACTGGGCGTAGCCGCACCATATCTACGCCCACTTTTTCGAAATCATGCTTATTTCTGAGTTTTACACGTATTGAAAGTAACCTTGATATGCAGGTGCTTTAAGTGGCATTCCAAATATATATATATAAAATTTGCCACGCCCACTTGTACCACCCGCAATTAAAAAAAAACAAAACGAAATGGCCCTGGAATTTGCCTTGAAAGGACTTTGACCGAGCTTCTTATGATCAATTGTGTTGCGCGTGTTGTGGAATGTTTGAACACAAATGATCGAGAACTGGACCTACAAGTTTTATGCCGACTCCGAACGGCTTATGTTCTCAAGAAGCATTTCATGGCAGTTTTTTCTCTCTGAGGTTTGCCATTGTCTGCAGAGAGGTGACGGCCGAACAGCAAAATTTGCTCAATTGAAAGAACTTTCAATTCCCACGTGCCAGTTGTGATTCGAACCAGAGTTCTCTCGCGTATGGGCCACACACTCTACCCTCTAAGCCCCGGCCGCCACTTTTTTTCTACCCACAAATCAATAGATCTATAAATCAGACGATTCTGATCGTTAAATACTAAAATTTGGTAATTAAGTTCATACGCTTTCTCTCGACAGCTTTGCAAAAAATGTGCATAGCAGCACTATATCTGTGCCCACTCTTCAGTAATAATTTTATTTAATTTATTTATTTACTTATGTATTATAGTTAAATTCTATTTAACAATTATAACTGAGTAAGCACTAGCGGCCAGGGCTATCGGTTAGAAATAATTTTAATTCCTGAGATGTGAACGTTTTGATAGTCAAACTTGGTATGTAGGTGCTATGGGTCCAAGTGGCGGTCACTTTATATATAAATGTTGCCACTCCCACTTTTAACGCCCACAAATCCATAAAAAGGATGTATATCAGACTTTTTGTACAGTAAAGGACTAAAATTTCATAGATTAGTTCATATGGTTACTGCCAGAACCCTTAAAAAAATGGGCGCGTCGCACTTGCCATCAGACAGAAATCTTTGTCATTTCTGAGCTGTACACGTTTTGATAGTGAAACTTGGTATGTAGATGCAATGGGACCAAGTGGCGGTCACTATATATATATAAATGCTGCCATGCCTACTTTTTCTGCTCATCTATCTATCTGTAAAAAATGTATCTCTGTATACTAAGGCTCCTCACAAAAAAAAGGTGTTTTGGGTCGGTTCCTCAAAATAATGCTTTATGTTATGATAATTCCCCAAATATTTAGAATGTAGCGATAGCCATCCGTGAGCTGGAATAGTTTGAAATTAAAAAAAAAAAAAACAAAACGAAATGGCCAGTTCAGCCCTTGAAAAGACTTTGACCGAGCTTCTTATGATCAATTGTGTTGTGCGTGTTGTGAAATGTTTGAACACAAATAATCGAGAACTGGGCCTACAAGTTTTATGCCGACTCCGAACGGCTATGTTCTCAAGAAGCTTTTCATGCCAGTTTTTACTCTCTGAGGTCTGCCATTGTCTGCATATAGATGACGGCCGAACAGAAAAATTAATTCAATTGAAAAAACTTTCTGTGTCAGAAGAAATTCTAACCTGGGCTCTATGGCATTCAAGCCACGCACCTCAACCAGTATGCCACGGAATGGTTTGAAATATGCTCTAAAAATTGAGTTTTTTGTAAAAATATTTACTGATGTGGTAGTTAAAAATAACAAACGGTCAGAAATAATATTAATGAAAAAGTTCATCCAATCTGCACCAATAAACTAAAAAATTTTTGCAGTCGGACCGAGGTAATGCGGATTTTCATTAATTTATTAATTCTTTTTATATTATTTTCACTAAAATAAAATTCAAATTTGTTTTTTTGTCTTGCCATGTTACTTTTAGTCAAATAAATTATCTATTGATGATAACATATAGTGTAAAGTGAAGAATGAAATTGAATGAAATTACAAAAAAACAAATGTACACATTTTTACATTTTACAACTTATTTAACTAAAAGTAGTATGGGAAAAAATTCATTTGAATTTTAGTGAAAATAATATGAAAAAAGTTAAAACAATCCATAAAAATCTGCATTATTTTTGGTCCAACGGAAAAAATTTAAGATATTTTGATGCAAAAGAACTTTTTCATTACTCTTATTTCTGACCGTTTGTTTTTTTTTTTTTAACTACCATACCAGAAAATGTTTTTAGTCAAAATATTTTGGGGATCATCATAACATAAGCCATGGATTATTTTGAAGAACCCGACTGAACAACTTTTTTTTTTCTAAGGAGCGTGAGGCAACTTAATGTATACATGTATGTGGGTATATGTGTATATCACGTAAAGACTCCGAAACCGATAAGCCAATTTTCATACCAAAGCCTTGAGAGGGTTCCTGTGAAGTCTGGTGCCGATCGTAAAAGGCACCTTAAATACACCTAGAATTTTCGATGTCAAACAGTTTTGGAATTATAGGTCACACAGCCTCGGAATTCAGTATTTGACCTCAATTTGCACATGCCGTTCCACTGGTAACATTTTATGGGCGTTGGACGAGGGGCGAGGTTCTTTTTCAGCACCCAAAATGTTCGGTATGGCTTTCGAAATAAGTCACACATTAATGAAACTCGGTATGAACTCACTATAAAAGCATGGCTTCACTAAAGCTACACTTTCTTTTAGGGGATAAGCGCTGAGCGTAGCGAAGCGCGCCGGGTATTAGCAAGTTATAAATAAAACTACAATGAATAAAATGATTATTTATTTATGATCTTAGGCTTAACGATACACTTAAATCTATACTTTGCTTTTAATTTTTTATTAATAGGTGTTCATTTTTTATTAAAATCAAAAATTAATAGTTACATATTTGGTGCTCAAAAAATATCGGGCAAAATCAGTCCCCCTTTTTAAAATCAATAGGAAATCATGTTTTACAAGCTGAGATATTACTAATGGTACTAAGGCGATGCTACAATTTTTTTCTTTTCTGGCTTTAAAATTTTAAAATAATTATTATTTATGGTCTGTGATACAAAGTGAAATTGTAATTTAATTTGTAAGTGTAAAGCACTTACTCAGTCAAGAAACTCAACAACACATGAGGCCTCATCGTCTTCTTCCTTAAGCTGCTTAACTAATTGAGTCGGCTTAACCATCGCGTTTGCTTGACTTTTTGTGCTCATGCTGCAGACTATCGCGATAATCATTTGTCCACATGCATGCACGGCCTCGTTCTTTTTTGGCTCATTGCAATACGACGTAAATACTTTGCATGCCTCCCGAAATTCCTCCTCATGTGGCGCATTATAACGTCGTTTTTTACCTCGAGTTTCCGAGAACGATGCCGCTGTTTTCTCAGATTGTGGCAATGGTGACGGCGATGATGACAGTGGTGATGGTAACAGCGGTTGGGATGTGTCGTCTGTACTATCTTCATATATATTAACCATGCATCGGGTGCTGAAAATTAAAGTTTATATTTATGGGAAATTTTTAAATTATATTAAATACTTACGGTCTCGGCTTCACGTGCTCTTTAAGGGAGCTTAACGATCCATACAAAGGCCAATTTTGTATGTAGACTGCTCCACTTCCAGAGGGTGCATCCATACCAGTGCTGCCAGGTGTCGGTGAAGAAAATTTCCTTTTTTTTTTGCATACAAAATAATAATTTTCCCCGTTTGTAAGTCTAAGTTTCCCCGCTTTTTTCCCCGTTTTTAATTTATAAGTTAAAGCTTTCAAAAATAAATTTTAAATCAGGCCAACGACCATAGCTCTCTAAGATATAAATATAATACTATATTAAATACACTCATTGATTTAATAAAGATACTTACACATCCCGTACTTACATCAACTTTGAAATAATTTTTATAAATCTTTAATATTTTTTGAATTAACAGCTAACAGCTATGTTCTGAAAATTCGGTAACAATCAATTGCTGCCCAAAAGTTTTCATCGTTTACAAAGAAATACTACCAAAAGATTGAGAATGAGAAAGACTTTGGCTAAGGGTAACATTTTCCTCTCAATAACACGTTGAATATGTTTTTGAATTGACTATTTACAAAATAATTTTATGAAAATTTAAATCAAAGCTCCATTCAACACAGAATAAATCAAACATGTTATTATTTTCACTTCCTCGTTTAGAGATGACTTGGTTTTTACTTCTTTCAACCAAATAAGTTTATTTAATCAAGTGAATAACACCGTTATTGGAAGGCACAGAAATAAATCAGAACCATTTTTTTTAAAGTAAATGTCAGAATCAATGTTGTATAAAACTCTTTAGCAAAATCATCGTAAAGATAATTCTTAGAGATCTGCATTCTATATCAAGATTTCTATTTTGACTGAGAAAAAACGTGTAAAAAACATGCCCAACGGAAATAATGTAAATTTTTTTCAGAACAGATTAGTTCCAAAAAGTATAAAGTTTTTTATACTTTTCCATCTTCTAAATAGTCAAACAAATTTATATAAAGTTAAATTAAGATGATATATTTTCGTTCGACAAGATAGTTAAAAGAAATGTTGAAAATGCTTATTACTAGCTTTGCACATTCCCCGTTTTGATCATTATTTTCCCCGCATTCCCGTTGTAGTCGAAAAATCCCAAAAATCGGGGAAAATCCTTCCATCTGGCAGCTCTGATCCATACGTTTGCACTCCCTGCTAAAACTCTCTCGCAAAGACGTCCACCTTTTTCTGCACTCCTCCTCTACACAAATTAATTATTTACTAACCTTTATTCAATGAAATTCACATTCTACAAACCTGTTACTCTCAGTTGTTCTGCAATGGCTTTCCAAGCCCTCAGCTTCTTCTCGAGAAAACGATAGCCGATGCAAAATTTGCTATAAAGTATTTGCTCGTTGCGTACCAGGTTTATTAATTTTTTTATCATCCATATTTGCTAAAAAAACAATAAAAAACACTTTCAACGCAATATAAGAAGTTTATATTAAAAATTACCTTAATTCTTTCATTAATTGCTTGTTCAAAAAAACGTTACACAATTACGAATATATAATAATTTGACGCCAGCCGTTATGACAAATGTCAAACGCATAGCAAAATACGCAGATATCAAAACGAAACAGAACTTCTGTGCTTATCTATGTATTCACAGATGATTTTCTGTTTTTATCTGAGCATTGTCATGCGTTGTCATGTTGTGCATAACCAGATACACGCAAATGCCATTAAACAGTTTTCTCATGTGACACTTCTTCAGTCATGCGCTGCTGTGCCATGCGAGACTAATTGGACCATAAGTTGAAAGTCCTAGAGTCTGTTGGCGATATTAAGGCTTATGTCAAGCCAAGCCAACAAAACCCTTCCAACAACCCTGGAAATAGATGAGGAGCAAAGCACATAAATTCGCACCACATAAATGTGTCTAGAACTCCTGTTATCCAAAAACCCAAACCCTTGAATGCAAAATCCAAATATCAAGTGGATAGAGCTATCTGCAGACTTTGCAATAGCAAGCACACTCTTCGGGAGTGCCCAAGCTTCATTTTCATGACAGTAAATCACCGCCTAGACACAGTTAAGAAAGCTGGATACTGCTTTAACTGTCTAGCAGTGTCTCATAGAATAAATAACTGTATGAGCGGATTCAACTGTCGGTATTGTAATTTGAGTCACAATTCCTTATTGCACAGAAGTATTATAGACCCAGAACCCACCCCAAGCACAACTGCTCAAGCCATGAAAGCGGCTGAACAACCAAGCTCTACAAGTCAGGCATTTACGACTCATATAAAGTCCACTATCTCGACACTCACCCACCCAACAATTGAGCTCGAAGAATTAAAGGCAGTTCCTTCACATTTTTCAGCCAGCAGAAAGAAAACTCTGCTCGGAACGGCAATGATCAGCATTGAGCACGAAGGAACAATGCACACAGCAAGAGCACTCATCGACTCTGGAGCAAATGCGACATTTATAACTGAGCACCTGAGGAAATTAATTGGTCTTCCAACCCAATCAATAGGTGCGTAAGTAATGAGTCTAAGCCAGACAGTTTCTGCAAGCCCAACAACGTGCTGTGAGCTGACATTGTGATCCTCAATCAACCCAACCCTTAAAATTGAGGTCCAGGCGCTAGTGTTGAAGACACTCACTTGTGACTTACCCACACATTCGATTAATACGAACATATGCCAGACCCTTTCTGGCCTTCCATTGGCAGACACCAAATTTTATATGTCTCGCCCCGTGGACATGATCATTGGATGTGATATATATCCACTTCTTATCCGCAGTGGTGTTCAGCGCGATATAGGTGGATCCCTGCTTGCGCAAGAATCCGACTTTGGATGGATTCTGTCAGGTCCCCTTCCTGAGTCAAGATTCAATAAAGTGATTGCTTTGTGCAATATTATAAAGAACACAGACTTCAAGACTCGAATCTGGAAAGAGGAGAAACCCCAAAAACTAGTTACCGCCAAAAAAGGATATAACCCATTTGGCATCACCTAAGACTTTCAACCCAAAAAGTCCTCTGCCATAGCAACCGAAGAGAAACTCAAGAAAAATGTTCTTCACTGCCAAAAGCTCCTCGAGTCATCGCCAACAACTTACCCACCCGTCGTTCTGATACAATATATAAGAACTTCGATGAACCAGCCATCTTCCAATAAATCTTCCAAAAACGATCTTCCAATAAATACACAAAAATACAAAAAGTTCGATCCTAACCCAAGATCACTTTTTGGACTTGAATAAAATTATCCAAGCCGAGCGCGATATGAGACCCTCAACCCATAATAAAAGAAAGCTCTACCCGGAGGAGAAAAGAAGTCCACTCAATGTTTGGCAAGACACTCAATACACTTGTCTTGGCACCCAACACACAAACTCTACATATACAACATAACCCATTGTTATAAGGCTCAAAGTTTTGCATACAGCTGGACGCTGTCTGGTCCTTGTAAACCTTGAACCCAAAATACCCTACAGTATGTTTAGCCATACTTGTAATTTTTAATATTTTACTTGTAGCACTGAATAATTAAGAAATGAGTATATGTATTTACAACGCACTTCTGATATCTGTTTTTAGCACAATTAATGCTTTTAAGTTTTGCAGATACTGCAAGGCGGGCGGAATGTTGACGTCAAACATGATCCCAGTGTCCACTAAACACATTCGCTCGTCCTACTCGCTGGAAGTGGCACGACCACTGACATTTTCGTTCGGCAGCATCAACGTTGCGCCAGCGTCGTGTGATTCGTTGTAAAATACAGAGATAGCAAGTTCGCTTTGCTAAATCTCCTACCCAAACGGAGAAAACAACTTTAAGAAAACAACATCAGATCACAGAGAACTTTCAAATCACCAAAGGACGGACATCTTAAACACAAACACAACATCAACTCAACAATCAAAAGTATACAAAATACAATTAGCAAAACATATCACGATTACGAATATTGAACAAACACCCATTTAAAGAAAAAAGATATAAATTAAAACACTATTTTATACAAAACAATATTTCATCTGTTCTTTTCTTCGCCACTACTCTGATCGTTCCGCGCCCGAACACGGTTAATTAAAAAAGTATTAGAATGACCCATAAAAAGCATGTTTTTCAGAGGTGTAGAGCCTTCAGTATAAATATGATTATTCGGGAAATACGATTTTAGGCGTGTATGCACCGCGGCAAGCTCGTTGAATATCATGGTCTTGATGGTCAATTGCCCTGCCTTTTTCGAAACATAACACGTTTGGCATATGTTTCCTTCAGTAATTCGATTGCTTGGCATTCTGTATGACATGTGGCACCATCCTGTAGGAAACCATATCTTTGAAAAATTTCATTCAATTGGGGAACGAAATAATAGTAATGCATGACTCTCCCGCGCTTGCCGTTGACGGGAACATTTCGCCGGCCTCTTTTTTAAAGGAGTGAGGACCAAGGATTCCAACGGCGCATAAAATGCACCTAGCAGTAATATTTTTTGGATGTAATAGTGCCTTGAGAATCTGTCTAAATTGATTGAGCGATTTAAACTGCTCACAGCATAGATTGGCATGTGTCAAAAAACTATTTATTCTAATTTATTTAAGTATTAATTCAAGCCAAACATAAAAGATTGCGATTGCTAATTTTTTTCATAGCATTTTTCATATTATTTTAAAAAATCTGGCAAATAAGCTCAAATACAACAAAATTATATTCTGACAATTCTCATAGACAATGAATAGCAATTATGGGTATTTTTGAATCTGAAAACAGCTGGCTTACTTTCCGTTCAGTTTTTGGCAGAGATTGGAAACAAACTGTACGAAAAAACCAACCCTACAGCTGCGTAAGCAAACAGTTTCACTTTCTCTTGAAACTTGAAAGAAACTTTGAAAGAGTTTGACTTTCTCTTTGGCTCTTTGCTACAAACAGGAATGCGTACCAAAGAGAGCAGAAAATAAAAAGGGAAAGAAAACTATTTATCAAACGTTGGTGTTATACGAACACAACATGTATTTCGTTTTTTTTGATTTTGTTGTCACGATCGCAAACACAACAAGAAACAAATGTTGCCTTCGTTTTACTGCGGAAATTCTAAAAGAATTATAAGTTTTGAGCAGTTTTTTTTCTAAACGAATGTAAACAATTAAAACCCTTTAGTTAATTTTAAGTTCGTTCAAATTTATTGATACGAAAATTTTTTTTTCATTAGAAGTAAATAATTAAAAACATAAAAAAAGCAACACTAAAGAATTTATTGTTTAAGGTAAAAATAACACGTAAGTGTAATTATTTCAAGTTATTCATAATTAAAATCTCCATTTACTCTTACAAACAAAATGTTTTCTAAATTGGACGGAGAAAGCCTGCTTCGTTGATCCAAAAATATATATTTAAACGATGAAGTATACTTAGTTTTTTAAATTCCAACAAAAAATATTTTCCGACTTTTGTCCGCAGCCGCGACACTATGTGCCATCAACAACATGCAAAATATCGCTAAAAATATTTTTCTTTCGTTGTTTTTGTGTCCGTGATTCTAAAGTGAGAGGAAGTGTTTTCTACTTCAAAAACAAAACATTGCATTTTGCTTTTCTGTCCAACTCTGCTTGCTACGGTTTCTGTTACGGTTTGGATCGGAGAGCGAAAACAAAAAAAAAAAACAAATATACTTGTTGTGGTCTTAAGAAGAAACAAAAAGAACACAAAAATACTTTTCTTTAGAGCTTGTTTGCGATCCCTGGATTTTGGCATTAACATATGCCAGCATGTGTCTATAATAGTTAGCCCTTAAGATGGACGTAGCGTACGGTAACTTTCCCAAACTGTACCACAGTTTTTGAAATAAATTTGCACAATTTGCAAGCGATTTTCTGCAGTTAGCTTATTCATGATAAAATGGCAATCCAAACTGGATACAAATGGCAACAGCATTTCCAGGTGAATTATCTAAAAAAAAAAACACTTTATAAAGCTGTAAAACTTAGTTATTTTTTTAAATTTCTCAAAAAAAAGTTAGCAGGTTATTTTGAAATTAATAATAAATCGAAATGCCAAAAAAAATGCACCCTAACCCCCTACAGTAAATGAAATCGATAATTACCTTTTTGGGGAGGTCAAGAGAGGGCTAATATGTATGACTGACATCCATTATTTCTCAAAGATTGATTACATTAACAGTAGAGTGCATTGTATGGGAACCCCCTAAGGAGAGGAGGGAATAATTTCTCCTCAAGGAGAACAATTTTCCTCTTTGAAAAGTAATTGGGGTCCGTCCTACGTATTAACCCTCTCCTCTTATTCCGAAAAAGGTAAATATCGATTTAATTAACTGTAGAGGGTTAGTCCGCATCGTATTGGAGCCCTCCTCAGGAAGGTTCAAAGGGGATTCCTAAGGAAAAAATGTTCCTCTTGGAAAAATAATGGAGGTCGGTCATACATTCTTACTATCTCCTGCCCTCCTAAAAAGGGGGAATAGTGATTTTATTAATTGAAGGGGCTTAAGGCTAACCCTGGACCCGCCTCCAGGGAGAACCTTACGTGATCCGAAAAAACTGAATTCATATTCGGCTTCAGCGACCTCAAAAATATAAAAAAGTCATGAAACTCCACGGGGGTTTTTTTTTTAAATTGTACAGTATAATTAGAGTGAGCTATTTGCTAGAATTTGTATTTATATCAAAAATTTAAAAATTTTGTAACCCAATCGCAGTACCACCTGCCAGTTCCAATTGTAAATCTAAACTATTTAGGGACCTACTCAAACACACAAAAAAGTTTCATCGAAATCGGTCTAGCCGTTTAGGATGGGGTCAGTCACATATACACGTACAGAACAATTGTATAAATAAAGATATACTTATTACGGTGGTCCTTATCCCTAAGAAAAATAATTTTTTTCTTTTAATTTCACGGGGTAACATTATTTGAATATATACCAAAGAAACTAGTAATTTTTTTATAATTTTTAAATGATATTTGGAGGTTCCAAGGCACTACCAAGGCACATTGGTACAAATGGCAGGAAAAAGCTGCTAAAACTAGAAGACGTCCTCGTATCTACATGAAATCAGGTTCCTATAGGTTTTTGGGGTCGATAAACATAAATCTTGAGTCAAAAATTGAAAATTAAAAATGGCGGCTCCAATATGGCCATTATGTGAAAAAACGCACTTATATGAAATTTTCGGATGACATTTTGAACCTTTTAGCCTGAATTTCCGCACCTATAAAAAAATACATGTACCTTCGATTTTTGTCCTCTATCATATATCCGAGGCTCATTCAAATCGGCGAAGGTCACCAAGGGACGTTTTCTTTTTCTAAACTTTGACAATTGGTAGCGACTTCTAAATCATATAAAAAAATGATAACAAAAAATCTCTTTCATATTAAGATGTATATAATCGAATAATGACATGACGTGAGACAATTCAAAAGTCGAAAAATAAGGACTACCCTATATTTATGTATATTCATTGTAATTCATTATTTTATTATAAATTCATTCAACCCTCTCCCAGAATCCGATTCGGGTCGGGAATGGATTTGATTCCGACTGTTGGTATTCTACATTCCGATCTTCGGAAACTATTTCCGATGCAACGCTATTCTGAAATCCGAACGAGTTTCATTCGGAAATTTGGTGTTCAGCACTGCACAATTTTCGGATAATTTTCGGATTTGTTCCGTCCAGCTGAACTTCAGCGGATAAAAGTGAATTGTTAAATAGTTCGCATCTGAATTAGATAAAAGTTCAAACAAGCAAAAATGTAAGTCCATATATTTTTTGGCAATTATTTTCGAACGTATTCGGTTGAGTTGAACTAAAGTGAAGTGTAAAAGTTGACAAACTTAGTGTAAAAGTTGGCAATACATGTACTTTTTCGGAAACTTCTTATATAATAAGTACTCAGCTAATTATTTTCAAAATTTTCAGTAGTATTTTTTTTAAAAAAAGTATATTTTAAAAAATGTTCATAAAAAATGTTGAAAATTATTCGATTATCTGGTGACATAATCAACAAAAATATAGCGCCCCTGCTGCAGAGATTGCGAGTGATAGAGTGCCTAAAACATGAAAATTTAAAGTGATTATTGAAATGTAAAACATTTCCCATACCATCAACAACGGTTTTTGAAAAATATTGAAATTTAGAAAAATGGCGAAGCCTTAAAAAAAAAACTTGAAAATCTCTAAAAAAAGGACCCGGTTAAAATAACTTTCAAGCAGACAATTTTTATCCAATCGAAAACCCCGTGGTTGATTGGTCAATCTGGATGGTGCAAAGAAGTGTGTCTTGAAGATGCAGCAAATTTGAAAAATACTATTTCGAGAAAGACTCGCTTAAAGTTCAATTTGCTACTTGAAGTACGTGCGCAGGTCCATTTTTTTGAACCCGTGCCACTTCAAAAGTGTTTGAAGTTAGGCATTGAAATGTTATCACGTTATTCTAAGTGGCATAACCAATCCAAAAACGAAAAACAAAAAATTTCAACAAAATTTTTTCACACCTTAAACGTTTGCATTTAAATTGCATAAAAAATGTAATAAGGTAGTGAATACACCTAAATACAACTAAGTTCCATAAGTTTCCGAACGTATTCAGTTCAGTTGAACTTCACTAAAAATAACGGGATTTTGTAATTGTTTTTCCCACCGATCTTTGAATGCGACCCTCTGCAATAAATTGCAAAGTAGCAGCGAACTGCAGTACTGGCGGAATTTAACATAATCAGGCAAAATGTTCAACTTCGGCTAAAATCATATTGAATACCGATTTATTAACGCGGTACATTAACACAAATCTACAAGTTCAAAATTTTCAACTGGTCAACAAATCCTATTGACACTACTCACGCAGAATCCGACAATTGCAAAAGATTGCTACAGTCCCACAAAATTTTTCACTTTACTTTCTCAGTTGCCCGTTATTCTCTTTCCACCAATACTGCTAGCAAAACAACAGAACTCATTTTTGTTTAGTTTTGTTTATATATTCATTATTTTATTCACAAAATCTAAATATTTCGCTTTTTTTGTGCAAAAAATGACAGTTCTTACTTTTGCAACAAAGCAAAACAGCTCTTTCAAAGTTAAGTTACAATCGGATTCAAAATTAAATGGGCAATTCCACACTGATTGCAAAACACCACTTTAAGGGCCAGTTTTTCAGTACGAGTTTAAACTTTAATTAAATTAAACGGAGTTTAACTCACTAAAATTGGACGTTTAAGCTCGGATTAGGGGAAAAAATAAGCACATTATATAATTTAAGTCAATTTAATTTCAACGAATGCTAAAATATCTAGTTAAACCGAGTCCACTAGTTCTAGTCTAGTCCACTAGTCATCTAGTTAAACGTCCAATTTTGGTGAGTGTAAGTCGGTTTAATTTAATTAAAGCTTAAACTCGTACTAAAAAACTGGCCCTAAATCGGATTCAGATTTCAATTCCGATTCCGAAATAATTCCGCTTCGGATTCTGGGACAGGCCTGATTATTAAATTTTATTAATGAAAGTCCAGTCAGGTCTTATTGAGTGTCTCAATACGCTTATTGAGTTGTGATAATAAAGCAGTGGATATTTGTACAATTTGTCAAGCGACAAATTTGATATATGCGCTAAAGGTATGAACACATTCTTATTTCTGTATTTATGCAAGTAAAGTGTTCTTTTTTTAATTTTTGCTATTGATTGTACAAAAAATTGTTTAAGCTATGAAAATGTAGCTATATAAGAGCATTGTAGCCTCATCTCACACACACACCTCTGCAGCGCACAAGGCACATTTTTTCGATTTTAGGATGCATTTCGACTTTTACCAAAAACTACAAAAGCTAGAGTAATGAAATTTTGCACCAATTACGTTAAAAACACTTCTTGACACAAAATATACGTACGAAATATACATACGAAGTGATTTTTTTCAATAGCAAAAATCCCACTAATTTTGCTCATATGAGAACTTAAAAAAAAAAACTATTTTTTTTAACAACAATGAAACACCATGCCAAAAATAATTAAGATCGTAGAATTTTTGGATTTTCCTCCCACAATAGCACAGTATCAAGGCACTATTTTTATGATATTGCACATGTTCGCTAATTTACTTGTGTACATGCATGCAGGCTAAAAAAAAGATTAACAAAGGTTTTAATATTGTGTTATTTCCTGTTTATTCTGAATCAGAACTATCACTCAGGCATGGGGATTTTAAAAGAACTAGAACACTTGGAGCTATATTTGATTTTTTATATTTAGGTGGTTGCCTTACAGAATTTATTAATGGATCGGATGTAAAAAGCAATATCTGAATAAGGTCAATTTTTGTATCTGTCCTTAATGTCTTTCTTGTAAAAAATTCTCTGAAGCTTCTTTTCTGAATTTTCTCTGAAAATTCTCTTTATTTCTGCTTCTTGAGCGTCTTCGAAAAGCTGACCAATAGGCAATATACATGAAAATATTATTCTTTCACCATGGCAGAGAATCTACAAATTATAAATTAAATCACTATAAAAGTAATGAAATAAGTCGTAATCTTTACCTTATAAGCTGTGACTGGCATGTAATATCACGCGTTGTGAGCTTAGTAGACATTTCTTGATTCAGTGGCATCGCCCTAGAATCAACGGTTAAACCACGCATTTTAAAATTGTGTGAAAACGTTGTAACAATTCAAAGCTTATGCCTGTTATTTCAGAAGTCTTTTCTGAGTTCTAAAGAACTTTCTGGCAGTATTTCCATCATTAGAGTTCCCACTTTTTTGTTTTGGCATATCGACCAATTTTTGCTGTATGTTAATTTTTTTGCATGAACTTTTGCTTCGCGCCTTTAGCGTGCCACTTTTTTATTTCATTCTTATACGCTATATGAAGCAAACCTTACGCAGGCATGAAATGGTGAAAGGCTAAAGTAAAGCATTGCCTCATCATTCGTATCCTGAAAATGTTCAGTTGCTTCATTCATACACTCAAAAAAAAAAATCAACAAAAAACTTTTGTTGGACGTATATTGACAAAAATTTATCAAATCAACCTAGGTTTTTGTCAATTTGATAAAAATTGTTCATATTGACAAAAACCTAGGTTGATTTGACAAATTTTTATCAATATACGTCCAACAAAAGTTTTTTGTTGATTTTTTTTTTTGAGTGTAATCTTTGCCGTAGCGTGACAAAAATAGCATGGTTGTGATGATTTATTTGATGAAAGCGCATTTTGTTCACTTCGCTGACAGTGTTTTCTGCCGCTTCTTCAGTAAAAATTAATTTAATTGGACGGTTGAACCTAACAGCTGACGGTGCCGGATTTCGCCAAATATTTTTTTTTTTTATTAACTGTGAGGACGAAAGTCGCAGCCCTTGTTTTCGCCTAACATATGTTTTCATTTAAATTGCATATTTTGTTTCTGTATTTGCACGCCGATGGATTATGCCATTATTTTGTACATGAAGTTATTTATTTTTCATCATACATTGATTTCACCATTAATCTGAATTGGAATATTCAAATTCCGGCATATAAAGTAAGGTATCTACTCCTTGGTATCCTCACTTTGAAAGTGCGTCGCAAATATGTGGCTGCTATGTTCATCAGAGACACTATTTATAGAAACATTAACTGTCCTGATTTTCTACTTATTCTCCTGATTTTCTACTTATTTCATGTGCCATATTGCAGAGTAAATTATACTTGCAATGAACCCATAACGCGTTGTTTTAAAATGGCTAATTCAGTCTGCATGCACGTTGATTTTTATTCAGGCTTAAGCAGAAATGCATTTAAAAATTGATTGATTTCCTATTTTTATAGTACAAGTAATACTTCTTGCACCTAAGTATTCATATGTTTACTTATAAATTCCTAATAAATTCATAAATTAAAAAATGGAATTATTTTAAGTCAAGTAGTCAGTAAGGAATTTTATAATCCTTTGATGAATAAAGAATAAATAATAATAATAACTAGCTAAATAGCACCATTGCACTCGGCTAACAACACTAGGTGAAAATGAATGCTTGTCAAAAAGACGAAACAGCTGATGCAAAACCCACCACGCGTCCACTGTGCAGCTAAGACAGGGTAACTTAGACAAATAGTACAAGATTAAAATTTAATATTGCGGAGGGAGCCAACAAAGTCTTTGACTCGGTAAGTCTTTGTTACGCGTAGTTTAAGTTTGTAGCAAACGAAACAACATAAAAAATGTCTAAATAGCTGTAAGCTCGGTGGCATGATTTTCTGGTCTTCGGCTAGCTTTACAGGCTTTGGCGTGGTTCCCTTTCCTAATTACAGCGACGCATAACAAAAGATATATTCTACATGCCATGGAGAAAAAACCTACACAAATTATTTTACACCGTGAACGGGAGTAACTGTCGCACTTACTTTTTGCCATAAATTAAAATTGAAGTGCAAAGTTCAGTAAAAAGCAATTTTTATTTATTCTTTGTTATATTTAGCACAACTTCTCGTCGTTCAATTCGAAGCGTTCACCTTTCATTATTTCACCAATTTTATATGCTTAGTAAAAGATAAGCATGCTACACGTACCTCGTTTTCCGGAATATTATCCCATATTTTCTCTATCGACGCTTGAAAACATTCAGTGTCATGTTTTTAACAATACTTAATTTGCTTAGCATTATGCCCCAAATAGAGAAGTCGAGTGGATTTAAGTCAGGGGAGGACGGGGGCTATTCGTCAGAAGAAATTAAATCAGGTAAATTAGTACGACTTCAGCCTTGAACAATTTTTGCTTTGTGGGCTGGAGCAGAATCTTGCTGAAAGAAAAACTCGTTGTCTCCGTATATTTTCTTGGCATGTGGCAAAAATGAATTTTCTACACATGCTCCAAGTAATACTGAGTTGATTTTAACGCCCTTTTCTAGGAAAATAACATATAATTTTAAATTTTTGGACACATAACCTCAAACCATGACGGAAGTAACGTTCTGGAATCTTTGAACAGATTTTTTTTTCTTTAGAAATAACTTCCATGCTTGCTGCGTACACTATCATTTTGCGGGTTGTGGCTTGCTCGCAGGAGAAAAAGTTTTTCATCGGAAAATATCACACTGCAACCTGTGCGTTTTCGAAGGATTGCCGCACTTCTTTCCTTTTTCATTATGCGCTGACGTTTCATGATGGCCATGTATTTTTTTTTTTCTTATATGCCTTGAGTTTGAGGCCCTTTTTAATGACATCATGGATGGTGTCCTGGCTGACATTCAGCTCCCGTTCATTTTTTTCTGGGAAACGGCGCAATTTCACCGAATGCTTTCTCTCACATTCTTAATCAAGTACGCCGTCCTCAGAGTTCGTTTCACACCTGCATTAGGGCCTGGGTGAAAGCTGCCAGCTCTCCTGCAACTAACCAAAGTTCTCTGCTCGAATCGCTTGTTGACTTTTAAGTTATGTAAGGAATTAACAATTTGGCAAGTTGATTTCTTCTCGAAATGTAAATTTAAAATAAGGGTGCGTTTTGCATCCATCTTTGTTATACTGTAATAAATTCAGTGTTTTTGTCTTAAAAAAAATAAAGGGTATTATCGAGACTGTTAGAAATAATCCTTTGGTTTGTAAAGCGAACCACGCTTATTCATTGTTGGCCAAAAAGCCGCTCCTTTTGAAATTTGAAATTAAAGTCGGAGCTGGTGTGCGCAAATTTGTTTAAGTTCAATTCTTGTTTTATTTTCGAAAACTTGTGGTTTATATACAAAATTTACAAGTATTTTTCTTAAATCTAATTTACCAGTATTTTCCATAACTACTCCTATATCTCCATTCTTAAAAACTTACTTCAAAAAATTTAAAAAGATGACCAATCAATTTAATTCTGGTCAATATAATTCTCTTTTTCCTCAATAAAGTTTTTAATAAGCAATCATATTTGGTTTGCTTAAATTCTGGCCTTGTCTTAGGTCAGATGTCATCGCCATTAGTCTCATTCAGTGCATGTTGTTGTTGTTTAAACGAGTTACCAAAAAGCAGCACAACAATATTTGAGTGCTGTTAATTTTCATGTAATCGGTATTTTGCTAGGTGTGACAGTTCTTCCCATTCACGGTGTAAATAAAATCAATAAGTCTACTTTTCTTACGTGCGAAGAGATGAAGTGTCACACGGTAAATAAATTTCCCTCCCATTGAACTTAAAATCAGCAATCCATCCATTGAACACCTTGGCAATCCATGGAACACCATATATTTAAATTGCCCCTTGCTTCAAAATGTCAACGCTATCTCTACTGCATGTTGGTTAGAATTCCCTGTTTATGTTCAATTTGGAAACTCATGATTTTTCTTGGAGTATTTCACAATATTAATTCACTCATTGCTAGTTATTTAAGCGTATTCAGTTTATACACACAGAAACATATAATTTTGAATATAGCGTAGAAAAATTGTACATAGTCTAAGAATTCATGTCATCTATTCATACATATAATATACTTATAAATTTAAACGGAAGTAATTTTATTCTTATTTAAAACTTTATTGTTTGCTAATAATTGGCTCTTGTTTTAATATAAATATAGATATAGTGGCGGCCGTGACAGAGTGGGTAGAGTGTGTGGCATACATACGCCACACGCCCATACGCCAGAGAGAGATGTTCGATCCCCATCTGACACAGAAAGTTTTTTCAATTGAATTAATTTTTCTGTTCGGACGTCACCTCTCTACAGAAAATGGCAAACCTCAGAGAGTAAAAACTGCCATGAAAAGCTTCTTGAGAACATTGGCCGTTCGAAGTTGTCATAAATCATGTAGGTCCAGTTCTCGAGCATTTGTGTTCAAACATTTCACAACACACACACAAAACAAAGTCCTTTCAAGGGCTGAAATGACCATTTCGTTTTTTTTTAATATAGAGTATATAAAGGAACTTTGTTGATGCGCACCACATGTAAATCGATAGCGATGTTAATTAAAAATTCCTGTAAAAGGCATTAGCAATAAACATGCACATTTTGTTTCCACTTTTACTTACTTTTCCTCTACGTCTGGGATCTTTAAGTTACTTTAAATTATGTGTATGCGTGTTTCAAAACTATTTTGGTTTGTTTTTTTTCTTTTTTTTATAAGAACATTTTTTTCAAGTTTATGTGAAAGTTTTCCGTTGTTTTCCAGTTCCACGATAACTATTAGACTTTGTGATTTTGGCTAAAGTTTTCTCTGGTCTTACAGAACCCACTCTGCCTTTTAGTTTGGGATGTCTGTTCGTCGACAAGTCTGGCGAGCACGTCTGCTAAGTTGAAATTCGTAAAAGGGAGCTATCTTGCCTTGAACTTGAAATTTGATGAATGTTGTTGTTGTATTGATGCCTTATTTGGTTTTTTTAGGAGAATCAAATGTTCTCGACTTTTTTTTTTGTTTTCTCATACAACTGGTCGCATAGTGAAACAACGACTTCGCAAAATGTGGGGAAATTTATAGGCCAGGAAACCCCAAAATCTGTTTTTATTAAACTTTAAAATAATAAAATTCTTGGTGTTAAAATTTCAATTTTATCTTTAAATTCCGGATATAAATTTTTAATTATGAAGGATGAATCCTTTTGAAACAGCTGAGCTCATTCGATTTCTATTGAACGTATAAATCACCTCCGCTGTTGGTTGGCTGAGTTTCGGAAAAGGAAAGATCATTATGAGAGTCTCGCGAAGATAGTCTGCCTACGCAAAAGGCGATAAATTTTTTTTCGATGAATTTTGATAAAAATTTTGAGCTAATGCCTTTCTGAAAATTGATGTGCATAAAATTTCTTCGAAACACCTCCTGACTTTCTAATAACTTACTTTTCTAGCTCGAACATTGTAACTTTTTGTGGCCTTAGCATGTGTTTGATTTAAAGTTCGGCAAAATCTGATCGCGGATCTTATTAAATCGAACTGAAGTATTATCTATAGGTATATTCTCGTTCGTTAAGCTACCCAGTCTGTCAAGAATTTTATATGTAGAGCTGTGTTGGCACATACTTTGCCCAAATGAGCATAATATGGATAGCATCTAATTGCCGCGTGGTAGTCACTTCTCTAAATCGAAAGTATCTCAGGGATATTTTTGTCCCAGTGGGCATGATTATCGTCTTTTTTAATGAAACTTTTTTAATGAGTTTTAGTGATAATTTCCCGGTTTGCACTCTCCAAAGCGCAAGCTTGCGATGAGTATAAACCACTTTTTATATGAGTTACATCATAGGTAGATAAAAAAAACTGCATTTCCTTTTTTTGTGGAGAACCAAGCGTTGAAAATACCTCATTCTGTAGATAATTGATTACATTCATGGAAGTGGCAGCTCTCATCGGCTTAAGAAAAATAAACTTTGAAAAATGGTCTATGGCTCTAAAAAGATATGAGTTTTTTATTCACTGCAGGAATATGGACCGAGAAAATCGCTATAAAGTCTCTGAAAAGATCGGCTGGTACTTATGTTATCGCTAATGGGGAGTCTTAAAATATAGTTACCCTATAGGAACAAACTAACTTGTTTTTAAAAACAACTAATTAAAAAACTAGTTTAAAATAAACCAGTATATGAACTACTTTGAATTATATTAAGGCGGCATCCACTTCAATATATGAAGTAATTGAAATACTACTTAAAAACCAGTGATTGATAAACTACTTTGAATTATATTAAGGCGGCAACTACTCTGATGTTGGCATGTTTTAATTGAACATTTTTATTAGATTACAAGCTTATATATATTTAACCATGTTATTTCATCAAATATTATTAACTTTTGGCCATCAGTAATAGTTTTCAATTGGTTATTTTAAAGCAATTAAAAAAATAATTTAAATGTAACTAGTTTAACAAGTAGTTGAAAATATATGCAGACGACAGTCAATTGACTTATTTAGCGGACATCACCATACAAAATAAGTTAGTTCGTTCTATGGAAAAAAGTCAGAATTTCAACTAGTTGTGGTTGACAAAAAACTACTTTATCAACTACTTTTAAATTAGTTGATTTTCCTACAGGGTAGGATTGTCACATTTGTCAATACACGCTTTAATGTCTGGGGTCATCGAAGGCCAAAAGTATTTCTGCCTGATTCTTGATAGGGTCTTCATGTATCCGCCATGACAACCTGCTGTTGAGTCATGCGCACTTTTCATAACATATCAGCTAAGGATTGAGGATGTGCTTTTACCTATATTTATTGTTAATTTAGCTTCTTTAAGACAAGTTAAGACAAAAGTTTCATGCGTGACACGAAATTGGAATTACAGACTAACAAGTCATCATGGTAAATGTGCACGATTCCCCGAAGTCTCGATGGAATGTCCTTGTCCATCAATCTGATCATTGCTTGGGGTACACCACAAATTCAAAAGGGCATGACCTTTAAATGATTTAAGAGTCTCCCAGGAACAGCAAATGCTGTCTTTTCTTTTGGCGATTCTGTGAGTCTGATCTGGAGAAAGCGTTTTTGAGATCAATACCGCGTATGAAATGTGTATACTTGAGCCGACTTAGTAATCCGTTAATGTGTGGAAGTGGGTATGAATGTTTTCTAGCAAGGGCATTAGCCTCAAGTGCTTTGACTTGACCGGAACTGCATCATCGGTGTCAATGTGATGTTGCAACAAGTCCGTGGAACCTAAGCATAGCTTTTTGTAAGACGGAAATTTTAAAATGATTAATTTAAGTTCGAGCTTCTGTTCTGGGGTCAAGCACTGAAAGCTTGCATAGTCAAAACTTCCTAAATCTAATGAAGATAAGAAAACGAAATGGCATTTCAGCCCTTGAAAGGACTTTGACCGAGCTTCTTCTGATCTATTGTTTCTGTGTCAGATGGGGGATTCGATCCTGGGTTCTCTGGCGTATAAGCCACACATTCTATCCACTACGCCACTGCCGCCAGTTTCTAATGAAGATACTGTGGCTATAATTTGAGGAGCTAGAGCGAAAATAGCTGTTTTAAAGTGAGAGCGAGACAGAATGTCATCAATTATGTTACATTTTTGAAAGTCACGGGCAAAGAACACCATCCATCAACTTATTGTCTTTTATTGTCTGCAGTAGACAGCATAGATTTAAATTCTTGAACTTTGTAACTATTCCCTTTTAAGAATTCAAGACAGCCATCACCCAAAAAAGAAACGTTCGCATCGGAGTCCAATAAGCCAATAATGGTGTTGTCATTAACTTTAATTTTTGCAAACAGTCGATCGTCCTCGCCATTACACAATTTTTTTTTTTTTTTTAGAATTTCAGAATTTTGTTCGAAGGAGATGTTTTGTTCTCAAATATTTTGGCTCTTACTTTCTGGTAGTTCTGTTTACGTTCATGGAGACTAAGGTTTTGGGTAATAGTTTGGCAAGCCATATCACGAATCGTTGGTTTTAATATGGAAACAAGAGGTTGAGGATTCGATTTATCGTTATAAACGTTAGTAGTTCCTGTTATATAAATTGAAGTTATGTGAATCTCGGGAATTTGCGAAATGAACGAGAGTCCCCCGTGGCCATCTCGCTCAGATTTTGGTTTCCCTGGTGCCTATTGAGGCATTTTGGATTCTATACTCCTCTATATCTACGCATGAAGCAAAAAATAGTTCTTGTTTCATTTGGGCAATATATATATGAGTGACCCAGATTTAGGCAGTTCCAACATTTTATTTTGGAATAGTTGGCTTGATTGGAATACCTAGAAATCTGAATTGCTTCTACCTCGAGGCCGACTTTTAAATCAGATTCTTAGGTAATTAGATTTTGCGATTTCGCTAATATGGCGGCTATTATAAGTGAAGAATTATCGGTCGGGAAGGGAGGGTGGTAGCTACCTGTAGTAGACTTGACGGTTTGGAGAGGAGGTGCCTGGTTCTGTATCGAAAAATAAACGAATTGATGTTAAGTTTTAAAGTCCTTTCTCTTGGACGGTATATTGAATACTAAACTCTAAGTTACAAGTCACAGGCCAAAGTCTGTGTTTCAGAAGATGGCTGTTATTCAGCAGAAGGCTGGGCTTAATATGGTTATCATATTATATATGAACAAACTCAACAAAAACAGTGGCAGTAAAATTATCAGAATAGGTACGTTCACATTTCATTTTCCTTTGACTTTATTTGGTGGGTGTTAATTAATATCAAAAAAACATCTTTTAATAAATAAATATTAGAGATCGGCCTTGTTCAACAAACTCAACATCTTCAGAGCACGGATGTCTTCAACCAAATGTTCGCGTGGAGTGCGGCTAGAACTTCGTCCTTGGTCGCGATTGCGCGGTCGAGCTCGAGAGCGTTCTTTCAATTTATCCGATTGCGATGACAGCTTACGGCGCTCGTGTGGTGGCTGTCGGTTTTCCGTATTGCCAGTCTTAACAAATGCTTTTGATCCGAGTCTTGTTCTTACTGAAAGCACCTTCTTTGTGTTTGAAAGGTGAGGCTACTCTGCCAAGAAGTGATTGATGCTGAAAGGTAAGGCTACTCTGCCAAAAATTGATGCAACAAGATTGATGTCACCCCAGACCTTACAGCAAGACGTACATTTTCCAAGAGTATGGGAACTGGCTAGACAATTCGAGCAGTAGTCGTACCTCCTGACTGTCTGTCGTCGCTGGAGAGTAAACATCTCAAGGAAGCGTTTGCAAACCCGTATCGAGTGACATCCTTTGCAAATACTGCACTGATATATACTAAGAAAAACAAAAGAAAAAAATTAAAGAGAGAACAGTTTTTTATTTTTAATTAGATAACGATCAAAATGAATACTTGAAAAAACTAGAAAAATAAGTCATGAAAGTTTCTTATGAGAAAATAAGGGATGAGTATATATTTAGGTGTATGTATATGAGAAATACTTGAGGCGTGCACCTCAGCTTAAGCAAAATGTAAACGTTAATTGAGAGGGAAGGACGCATAATTTCACGATTGAACGAGTAACAATACCAGACTGTGTTCGAATGTCAGCCACTCGTACACGTTTGTCCGTCCCAAGGTATATCTTTACTTTACGACCGAGCCGCGTTTTGGGGGGGGGGGGGGGGTAGCAATTCGTCTTTTATAACAACGAAATCTTCTTCACATATACTTCGTGCAGGATGTTGCCATTTGTAGCTTTTGTGCAATTCGGTAATAGTTCGGTAATAGCGGTAATAGTTGGGTAGGATCGTGGCTTATGGGGAGGAGTGGTCGTGAATTAAGAACAGCTTCAATTCGAGCTAAAAGTGAAGCGATTTCTTCAAAGTTCAATTTCTGAGATTGGACACATTTTTTAAAATGGGTTTTGAAGCTTTTCACCGCCGCTTCCCACAATCCGCCCATGTGAGGCACACTGGGTGGTATAAACGACCATTCAAACCCTTGAGAACAATATCTGAGTGAAATATAGTTAGCTCCAACAAAATTACGCCTATTGTCCGAGAAGACTTTCTCATCTCCTACAAATCGTTCGAATGAGGCTCGAAATGCTTCCGTAGACAAATCGGAAACAGCCTCAAAATGTATGGCCTTTGTCGAGAAACAAATGAAAACGCAGCCGTAGCCTTTGAGCATAGTAGCTCTTCTCATGGTGGACTTGGTTTGAAAGTGATCGGCAAAATCGATTCCGATTACCGTAAAGAGCAATAAAAAATTTACTCGCTCAGGAGGCGAAGCAGCCATAATCTGAGTCTGCAACTTTTGTTTGTAGATAGTGCATACTTTACAGTTTACAATATAATTTTATTCTTGAGTTTTGGAATATTAAATTCCTGTCGCACGATTCTGAGCATCAACCGGTGTTCTGAATGCAGTAAAGTTTTGTGAGTAAGCTCAAGAAACAGTTGACAACATCGTGACTTTTCCGAAAGAATGATGGGATGCCATTGATCACAGCTCATAGCAGCGTTTGCTAAACGACCATTTACCCTTAAAAATGCATTCCTATCAAAGAATGGATGCAATGGCAAGAGAGGGCTTTTCCTTGAAATTTTTAGGGGGTTGATTTGAATGAACTTCTTCCGGTATCTTGGCAAACAAGAGTGGAGAAATCGAAACATATATATCACTCGAAGTGCTCAAGAGTAGGAGGAAAACGCGTTAAGTAAATTGTCATCGGTAGTCAAAACATTTTTTCGAATTTCAGAAGTCCTGTTCGCAACATATATTTTACACATATAGGAGGGCTTTTTGAATTGATGAATCGGACCAGAGATAGAGGTCATGACCCGATAATTGGAGTTCGGAAATCACATGCTTAACTAATTTTGACAAAAGTACTGCTGCGCATAGCTCAAGAAGGGGTAAATTTATTATCTGGAGTGGGGCCACTTTACTTTTCACTACTAGCAAATGAGCAGTAGTATCGCTCTTTGTGTCCACATTGCGAATGTACATAAAACGTATCTTCCATCTAACTGACGAAAAGTTGTCTTTTTAGACAACTTTTCCAATTCCCAGAATTTTTTAACGAGATCACTTAAAGACGGCTCAGTAAAGTGTGATACGTAAGTCGAGAATGAGCATGAATTAGCAGAAGGCAAAGAACTATTGGTAAAGGGACCGCTGAGGAACCAGCCGAAAACGGTATTTTGTGCCAGAAGACTACCAAATATGTTAGTTTTAGTTCCATCGAGCATGATGTGGGGAATTAGGTCGCTCCCTATGACCATGTCGATTTGCGCTGGAATCAGCGAGTTCTAATCCTTCGATCTCCTTCCAATTTGGTTTCGCTTGTTGGCAGTATAAGGTTTTGCTGAAATTTTTTTGAGAGAAAATTTCTTTGCGACCCTTGATCAACCAGCGCTCGCAGAGTAAATAAGTCGCCAAGATGGTGAATGTAAACCAGAGCGGTTGAAAAAACGACTCTGTCTTCATTCGCTGCAAAGTGAGAGGATACTTGATCTACATCTTCTGAGATGGAGCAAGATGGTTCTTGACTGGAGCAGGTATTTGGACCCAATGCTTAAGTAAGCATTGAGTTGATAGGACAATTCTCTGAGGAGGAAGATACATTGTCACTATCATGGCTCTGATCCGGAGTCTGGACATGCAGCATTAAATGATGCGGATTCTTGCAATGAAGACAAGAAAATAAGGTTTTACATTGGGATCTGAGATGTGAAGATACCAAGCAGTTGGAAAAAAACCTGTTCCGATTAACATATTCTATACTTTCTTGGGGTGAGAGAGCTTTGAACTTGGGGAACATTCTGAGAGAACGTTTTTGTTAGCAGGTTGGGAAAGAGTAGTTAGGTTATGCGGGATTTTCTACGTGATAATTTTGCACGTTGGACCTGTTTTGGAAATTTTGTTGAGGCGCGTTTAGAAGGACATTAGGATGGAATTTATTTTGCCCCAAGCGTTTGGATTTTGGCAATTTGAAAATGTTTGAGGGGTTCGAGTTTGAGGAGCTGGGTGTGACCCCTTTGGCTTAGCACCTTTAATCCTATTGATCTTTTCGACTGCTTCGTAGCGATAGGCCAGAAACTCGTCCATTTGTAGCCAAGTTGGGAACTCTTTTTGTGAGGTAAGCGATTGTATGCGAGTGCTAACGTTTCCTCTGGTAGCTTTGTTGAGCACAAGTAGACGACTATGGGTTCTCAGCTGTCAATGCACACATCTGTGGCTGACAGCATGGCGTGGCAGTCATTAATGGTCGACTGAATCCTCTGGATTGCCAAACTGTTTTCAGTTGTTGCAGCTGGGATGCCAAATAGGATCTTGAGCTGGTAATCTACAAGTATTATTTTGTTCTCAGAGCGTAAGCGGAGCACTTCCCAAGATAGAGAGAAGTTTTCATCGCATAGCTTGTATCTCTTCACAATATTCCCCGCAGTACGACGAGTCTTATTGCGTAGGTCATGCAGCTTTTGCGCGGGTGTTAATTTTTGGTGGTGCTTGTAGACTGCCGTGAACATAACCTAAAAGGATGACCAGTCTTCATAACTACCGTAAAATATTTCTGTATTGCAAGCGCAAGCGCTCGCATGGTCTTGAGCTTGGGAATAATTAAGAGAAGAGCTATGAGACGGTTTTACCATCTCATTCACGAACATCTTTCCCAGATGCATCATGTGAGTTTTTCATTTATGATACATATTCTCACAGGAACTATACTCGGTACTAGAAGATAATTTGAACGCCTTATCTACTGCCGAGTCATCTGAAACCATCACTTCTGCGTACGCGTCGTTGAGTCTGGTCCATCTTTGATCCAAGTCAAGAAGTTTGACGTGTACACTTGAGTCAGTGGGATCGATTTGAGCAATACTGGACCAAATTGTCGGATGCGAAAATGAATTTAGCCTTGACACTCATTTTCGAGCACACGAGTTGATCTAAAATCCAACGCGAAAAGCGGTAGTTTATATTCCTGATAAAAACCAATTGACTACTGAGATATGTGTGATAAGCCTTAATTCAGACATTGCACAAGCTGGCAACTCTGAATTGTAGAGAAACTCAAATAAATTTATTTGAAGTTGTTGCCCGAGTTGGCAACTCTGACATATTGAGAGAGGGTGGGTTTTCCTTACAACCCAAAAATACTTAACAGATTTGTCTACAAAATCAAAAATACTCAATAGTTGCCCGAGATGGCAACTCTGTATTAGCGAGTCAACAAACCGAAAATCTTTAAACAGTAGTTGCCTGAGATGGCAACTCTGAAATAGCGAGACACAAAGGTTGATATAAAAAACCGAAAATTCCAGCAGTAGCTCGGGATAGTAACTCTGAAGTATCGAGAAAATTTCAGCAGATGCACGAGATGCCAACTACGAAATATAGAGTTATGAGTCCTTTTAAACTTAACAGTTTCACTAGTTGCCTGAGATGGCAACTCTGAAATATCAAAAATCAAGTCTTATCTCTACACATGTTGAGCAGTTGCGCGAGATGGCAACTTATCAACATCGCGACACGGCTTATTCCAAAGAACGAAAATATTCAGTAGTTGCGCGAGATGGCAATACTGAATTAGCGAATCCAAAACCAAAAAATGATTATTAAACGATTCGATTAATTCTGGCTATCAACATACATCGAGATCAATATTTTCCAACCACAACTGAAAGGCAACAATCTTTCTGTAGAATGGAAAATGAATTGTATCTTTGCGCACACAATCAACCCACTTACAACAAGGGATCAGAAGTTTGTGCTTGCGAAGTAAGTCTATTCAATAATGAAACTCGATCCCACTGTAAGCTTGAGAATAGGAAAGATCATATGTGGACACAAGTCTATGACAGAAATCGATGGATGTTTGCTCTAGCAATGCCAATACAAATAACAGCAGAATGTGATAACCTAGTATCAAGAATCTCATTGAAAGGGTCAGGTTTTATCGAGTTAACGGCAGGATGTGTATTAAAATATCAACTGTTAACAATAACAAGTAACCCGATGCTATCATCATCTACAAGCATTTCCTTCACCGCATTTGGACACATTGTCGACGGAAATGCAACGAAACCAGCATCGCTTCCAGTCTTGGATACCACAGAGATTGAATATGAACCCGTACTAAGAGAATTGACAAGGCTTCAAGAAATTTTGGACGTATGTGAAATCAACGATCATTCTCATAAACTACAGAAACATCAATATCGTAGCTTTGCAGTAAGTTATTCGGTCCTAGGTGTGGTAATCATCTTGGCTATCTTCATCATGTTCAAGCGTCACGATAGGCAGCGCAGAGGAACTCTACCAATGATTTCCCAAACGGCATCCACAAACTCACCAGTGGAAGACCATTCACTATAAGATACAATTCTTAACACCACACCACAAGCAGCTCCAGGGTATCTTAACAATTTCTGCGTGGACATATAATTACCGATTGTTGAACACTCGTTCAACGCGGGGGAGAATGTTGCTACACATAATTTTTGTTTTAATTATGAACGCTGACATACCATATTTTTTAAGCAACAGACATAAATTCGAAAAAGTACAAGTGTCGAATTTCTTTTCGCTTGATATGTACAAACTTGAGTGCAGCGAACCGTTGTTCTTATTTTAAAGAATATAAAGAAATGTTTGCGATATCAGCATTAATTACTGGTTAACAAATTCTGTTCACTTGAATTGCACACAGTGCAGTGAACCTTTGTTTTTATTATTACCAAATGTAAGCAATAAACAAAAAATGAACGAATTAAATTTTGAGATGTCAGCGTTCATAATTAAAACAACATTTATGTGCAGCAACATATATCTTCTATATATATTAAAATGAATGTATGTATGTGGATATGTGGGTATGTGGATATGTGTGTATATCACGTATAGACTCCAAAACCACCGAACCAAACTATATGAAATTTTTAGGGATACTAAAACAACATTCTGGAAGTGTTCCTGTGAAGTTTGGTGTTGATTGGACAAGGGGGCGTGGTACCTCCCATACAACCCAAATTGACTCTATAGCCCACAAACAAAAAAAAAATGCTATATATCAGACGGTTTTAATCATATAAAACTAAAATTTGGTAATTTTGTTCAGATGGTTACTTCCGGTGACTGTAAAAAAAATGGGCGTAGTATAAACATTATATACACTATATCTACGCACACTTTCAACAATCGTTTTAATTCCTGAAATGTTCACGTTTTGATAGTGAATCTTGGTATGCAGGTTCTATAGGTCCAAGTGGCAGTCAATATGTATATATAAATGTCGTCACGCCCACTTCTACCGCCCCCAAATCAGTAAAAATGCTTTATATCAGACGGCTTTTGCCGTAGAAGACTAAGATTTGGTAATTCAGTTCATATGGTCACTGTCGGCAACTGTTGAAAATGGACGTGTTCGCAACATATCTACGCCCACTTTTTCGTAATCATGCTTATTCCTGAGTTGTACACGTTTTGATAGTAACACTTGATATGCAGGTGCTCTAAGTGGCAGTCAATATATATATATATATAAAATTTGACACGCCCACTTGTACCACCCAAAAAAAAAACAAAATGAAATGGCCAATTTCAGCCCTTGAAAGCACTTTGACCGAGCTTCTTATGATCAATTGTGTTGTGCGTGTTGTGAAATGTTTGAACACAAATGATCGAGAACTGGACCTACATGTTTTATGCCGACTCCGAACGGCTTATGTTCTCAAGAAGCATTTCATGGCAGTTTTTTCTCTCTGAGGTTTGCCATTGTCTGCAGAGAGGTGACGGCCGAACAGCAAAATTTACTCAATTGAAAGAACTTTCAATTCTCATGTGCCAATTGTGGTTCGAACCAGAGTTCTCTCGCGTATGGGCCACACACTCTACCCTCTAAGCCACGGCCACCACTTTTTTTCTACCCACAAATCAATTCATCTTCTATAAATCAGACGATTCTCATCGTTAAATACTAAAATTTGGTAATTAAGTTTATACGCTTACTCTCGACAGCTTTGCAAAAAATGTGCATAGCAGCACTATATCTGAACCCACTCTTCAGGAATAATTTTATTTAATTTATTTATTTACTTATGTATTATAGTTAAATTCAATTTAACAATTATAACTGAGTAAGCACTAGCTGCCAGGGCTATCGGTTAGAAATAATTTTAATTCCAGAGATGTGAACGTTTTGATAGTCAAACTTGGTATGTAGGTGCTATGAGTCCAAGTGGCGGTCACTTTATACATAAATGTTACCACGCCTACTTTTAACGCTCACAAATCCATATCAGACTTTTTTTACACCAAAAGACTAAAACTTGGTAGATTAGTTCATATGGTTACTGCCAGAACCCTTAAAAGAATGGGTGTGTTGCAATTTATCTACGCCGAGTTTTCAGAAATCATTGTAGTTTCTGAGCTGTACGCGTTTTCATAGTGAAACTTGGTATGTAGGTGCATTGGGACCAAGTGGCGGTCACTATATAAAGGGTCCGCCATCTAACATTTTTTTTTTCCAACTAGTGCTTATTTCGTGATTGGTAACACTTAGCTCATGTCTGATTTGACAGATAATTAGTTTTATCCTTCCGCTGAACGAATATGGTTGTGTATACGCTTGAACAACGCTGGGAAATATTGCGATTTTGCAAAAATGGGAAATATGCCGATTTTGCCAAAAACAATCATGTTTTCAGATAAAGCTCATTTTGATCTTGGCGGGTATGTAAAAAAGCAAAATTGTCGCATTTGGGGCACAGAAAACTCGCACGCATACATTGAAAAGCCGATGCACCCAAAACGAGTCACTGTTTGGTGCGGATTTTGGTCCAGAGGCATAATTGGGCCATTTTTCTTCGAAAATGAGCAAGGAGTGGCCATTACAGTCAATGGCCATCGTTATCGGGCCTTGTTGAACGAATTTTTGTTCACAAAAATTGAAGAGGAATTGAGAGGATATTGGCAACATTTGGTTTCAACAGGATGGCGCTACGTGCCACACAGCCGAAGCTACACTCGATGTTTTGCGCCCTGTTTTTGAAGATCGCATTATGAGCCGCAGAGCTGATGTCATTTGGCCACCTCGGAGCTGCGATTTGACACCGTTGGACTATTATTTGTGGGGTGCCCTCATAGATAAGTGTTACGCCGACAAGCCAGAGACAATTGACGCTTTAAAGGACAATATTCGTGAAGCCATTGGTGAAATACAGCTGCACACAATCGATAATGTGCTTAAAAATTGGACCGATCGTGTAGGCTACTGCATGGCCAGCCGAGGCAGCCATTTGAATCAAATTATTTTTCATTATTAACCGGAAGGATTGTACATTCAAATAAAAAAAGAAATTTAAGAAAATATTCAGTATTTTTTTTTTTTGCATTTTCAAAAAAAAAAGTAATTTGGCGGACCCTTTATATAAATGTTGCCATGCCTACTTTTTCTGCTCATCTATCTATCTGTAAAAAAAATGTATGTATGTATAGTAAGGCTCCTCATAAAAAAAGGTGTTCGGGCCGGTTCCTCAAAATAATGCTTTATGTTGTGATGATTCCCCAAATATTTCGACTGTAGCGATAGCCATCCGTGAGCTGGAATGGTTTGAATTAAAAAAAAAACAGAAACGAAATGGCCATTTCAGCCCTTGAAAAGAATTTGACCGAGCTTCTTATGCGTGCGTGTTGTGAAATGTTTGCACACAAATGATCGAGAACTGGATCTACAAGTTTTATGACGACTCCGAACGGCTTATGTTCTCAAGAAGATTTTCATGCCACTTTTTACTCTCTGAGGCTTGCCATTGTCTGCATAGAGATGACGGCCGAAAAGAAAAATTAATTCAATTGAAAAAACTTTGTGTGTCAGGTGGAATTCGAACCTGGGTTCTATGATATACAAGCCACGCACCTCAACCAGTATGCTACGGTTTGGTTTGAAATGTGCTGTATATATGGTTTGAAATATGCTGTAAAAATCGAGTTTTTTATAAAAATACTTACTGATGCGGTAGTTAAAAATAACAAACGGTCAAAAATAATAGTAATGAAAAAGTTCTTCCAATCTGCACCAATAAATTTTAAATTTTTACAGTCCGACCAGAGATAATGCAGATTAGTTAATTTAATTAATTTTTTAACTTTTTTTTTGTATTATTTTCACTTCAAATTCGAATTCGAATTTTTTTTTTGTTTTGCCATGTTACTTTTAGTCAAATAAATTATCTATTGATGATAAAATATAGTGTAAAGTGAATAACTAAATTGAATGAAATAACAAAAAAATGTACACATTTTTTACATTGTACAATTTATTTGATAAAAGTAGTATAGGAAGAGATTCGTTTGAATTTTAGTGAAAATAATATGAAAAAAGTTAAAACAATCCATAAAAATCCGCATTATCTTTGTTCAACGGAAAAAGTTAACGATTTTTTATGCAAAATTTTTTTCATTACTCTTTTTTCATTAGTTTGTTTTTTTCTAACTAACATACCAGCCAACATTTTTAGTCGAAATATTTTGGGGATCATCATAACATAAGCCATGGGTTATTTTGAAGAATCGGACTGAACAACTTTTTTTTTCTAAGGAGCGTGAGGCGAATTAATGTATATACGTATGTGGGTAAATGTGTATGTGGTGACTCAATACCACCACAAAATAACACGATAAATTCACAAACTGTGTCGTCACTAATTTATACTCTAATGAATTCTACTTTATTTATTCTCATTATTACGATCAAATTTTCTTTGAATTGAAAATTTCATTATTCAAAAATATTCAAATATTTTTAAGAGTTGTAAAAATTTGTACAATAAAAAGGTTTAAAAAATATATTGGAATAAAAAAACTTCAAAAAATATATAATTTGCTTGCATCAAATATTGGCGATCCTGCAAAAATCGGACCTCCACGCACTAGACATGGTCACTACTGAATAACATCATTGTCGGGCCATTCAAGTACGACGATTCTGCCTCCAACACGTAAGCGTCCTATTGGTACACCCCAACATCAGCGACCAAGCCAGACACGATGACAATATCCGTGCCCATACACCAGCAGTTAAGAAGCGCCAACACCATTACTGCCACTTAGCAAAACAGCAACAACCAAGTCATAGTTGCAACAAATTGTGCCAAAAGTAACACTGGCGCTGGATACAACAGCAACACCATCATAGTTCACAACCACCACGACATCATTTGTCCAACGGAAAGCCGAAGAAACCACAACAACAAGCTAAAAACAGCATTAGCAGCCGCGAGAACAAAAATAACAACAGTTTAGCAGCAACGTTAACTACAACTACAAGTCCAGCAACTACAACAGCATAAGCAGCAGCGACAACATCAGCAGTAGACACGGTCGCTGCCTAACAACAACGACAACAGCAGCAGCGACAGCATCACATCAGCAGTAGACACGGTCGATGCCTAACAACAACGACAACAACAGCAGCGACAACAACACATCAGCAGTAGACACGGTCGCTGCCTAACAACAACGACAACAACAGCAGCGACAGCAACACATTAGCAGTAGACACGGTCGCTGCTTAAAAACAACAATACTAGCAGCAGCGACAACAATAACAACAACAATTGCGTTGCACAACAAATACGCATATAAAAAAACAACAACAGCAGCTTGTTACGCTACAGCGCAGTCAGCAACACTGCCAACATAAACAGCGCAGTCAACGTCAACAGCACATCCAACGTCAACAGCGCAGCCAACGTAAACAGCGCAGCCAAAGTCAACAGCGCAGTCAACGTCAACCGCGCATCCAACGTCAACAGCGCGGCTAACGTCAACAGAACAGTCAACGTCAACAGCGCAGTCAGTGACTCTGTCAGCGTCAACAGAGCAGCAAACGTCGAGAGCGCAGCCAGCGACACAGCCAGCGTTGCAGTTAATATCAATAAATTTTTTTTTTATAAATTAAATTAAAATTTTTAAAAAATTGTAATATATGTAATAATTGTACATAATAGCTTATCACGAGGCACACACTTCGGAGGCACGGGTCGGAAGAAACCGATCGTTTTACTCCGTAGGCACTACACTACACCTAGGTACACAAAATTGTTTAGGTACATAAAATATTACAATGAGTGTGGTACACAGCCCCACCCAGCCCTCTCACACCCCTGCCCCCTTACACATTTCTAACCCACTTGCACAACCCCTCATTGCGGAGAAGGTGACCATCACCCGCCTCTAATTAATTTACAATCAGAATTTTTCAACCCATTCGATGCACCAATGCATCACGAAATACTTGCGACAGCAGAGAATTACCTCAGTTTTGGACGTCGTGTCCTGACGCATGGTTCGCCCATGCAGAGATACAATTTCAAGCGAAGAAACAATTTCAATTTCTTGTCATTTCAGCTGACAAGACCAAGTACGAATATCTCGTAACCGCTCTTCCTGAAGACGTTATAATAACAGTGATTGATTTTATTCAAAAACCTCCTTCATCAAACTTGTACGATGGGTTAAAAAGAATATTGATTGACCGACACTCTTTGAGTGAGACCAAGAGGTTAGACAACATTTTTCTGGAACCGATATGGGCGAACAAAAACCCTCTCAATTCTACAGGTCACTATTGCTATTAGCTGGATCATCAGTCGATAACGACTTAATACATAAAATTTGGCTTCGTAAGCTTCCCAAAAGTCTTAATATAGCTTTGACCAGCTGGAGTCACAGAGAACTAGACGAACTACTAAAACTCGCTGACAACCTATGGGAAGTCATTTCAGAATCCGAAGTCGCTTCAGTCCATCGCTCGACGAAATCATTCCAACAGTCAGAGTTAGCGATGATTACACAAGCTTTCACAGAGACAACTTCCAAAATTTTGGACAATTTCAATAAATTAGCAATTGAGGTCCAAGAGTTAAAGAACGAACGATTTCGTAACCGTTCAAACTCGAGGGAGACAAATTTCAGAGGTGTTTCAAGACGTAGATCCCCGTCAAGAAGTGTACCTCGACAACTTCCAGCCAACGGGGTATGTAGATACCATTTTAGATTTGGTAGGGCAGCCAAACGATGTGAACAACCATGTTCATTCAATCAAAACGACACACAGCATAACACAGCACCACACAATACGTCAAACTAAGTGATTCCATCATTGCGACGGCTATTGATGGAAGTCAGACAACACTTACACGCCGTCTATTTATTTACGACAATGACAATCACATTAATTTTTTGATCGACATGGCGCAGAAGTTTCAGTACTTCCAAAAAAATAAATTCAAAGCCAACAAGAAAAATTAAGCCTTAATTCTAACAGCTGCGACCGGTAGCACCATTACAACTTACGGAAAGAAATTATTAAATATTAACTTAAAACTGAGACGCGATTTTCCTTTTACATTTATACTAGCAGACATTACACGACCTATCATAAGAGCGGATTTCCTCTCAAAATATGGTCTCTTGATAGATTTAAAACGTAAGAAACTAATCGATCCACTTACACAATTATCAGTTAACGCAATTACAGCATTCACAGACACAACACTACCCAAATTATTTACACTTAACAACAAATACACGAATATACTTAAAAACTTCACATCTCTTACATCGGAACCAGGCTACAACAAAACAGTTAAACACAAGACAGAACATCACATAATTACAGAAGGACAGTTACCTTTTTCGAAACCAAGACTTTTAGACACAAACAAGTACAAAGAACATTTTTTCTAAATTAGACTTAGTAAGAGCATACCATCAAATTCCTATGGCCACTACAGACATACACAAGACCGCAATCACAACACCATTCGGAATGTTTGAGTTCTTGAGAATGCCGTTTGGATTAAGAAACGCAGCTCAAACATTCCAACGTTTCATAAACGAAGTGTTGAAAGAACTCGATTTCGTTTTCATATACCTTGACGACATACTAGTAGCAAGCGAGACAGAAGAAGAACATCTCAGACATCTAAATTTAGTTTTTGAACGTTTAGACAAATATGGACTTAACATCTAACCTAACAAATGCATTTTCGGCGTAAACACAATTAATTTTCTTAGTAACAATATTTCAAACAAAGGCATACAGCTATCTCCCGATAGAATTCAATGTATTGTTAACTATCCGAAACCAGAAACAGTTAAACAAATGCAGAAATTCATCGGGATGATAAATTACTATCACAGATGCATACCAAAATTAGCACACACACTCACACACATTTACGACATGGCTACATCAGCATCTAAGACAAAGAACAAACATCTTACATGGACATACAACACAATAGAAGCATTCGCAACAATAAAAGAATGTTTTACTAAGGAAGTGCTACTTAATCATTTTAATAGCAAAGCAAAACTTTCTATTGCTGTAGATGCATCTAACACTGCTATCGGTGCAGTTTTGCAACAAGAACATGAACAACAAATAGAACCACTAGCTTTCTTTTCTAAAAAATTATCACCATCCGAAACAAAATACAGTACATCTGATCGCGAACTTTTAGCAATTTACCTCACAATTAAACACTTTAGACATTATTTAGAAGGACGAACATTCACAATATATACAGATCACAAACCACTCATTTCAGCATTACACTCAAAGACAGAGAGAAGCCCAAGACAAACACGACACCTAGAATTTATTGCACAATTTTCCAATGACGTTAGACACATCAAAGGTACAGACAACGTCGTAGCGGACGCGCTTTCACGAGCTGAGATAGAGGCTTTTACAACCTCAGATATCAATCTCAGAACTCTACACCGAGAACAGACAAAAGATTCAGAACTTCAGGAAATATTAAACAAAGATACTTACAATTTCAAGCAAATACACATTCCACTACTTAACATTAAAATTTGGTGCGAACAAACAAATACAGAAACACGTCCATACATACCACAAACATTACGAAAACAGGTTTTTGAACAATTACACAACATTGCACACCCAGGTACACGAGCTTCTCGACTACTTATTACACAGAGATATTTTTGGCCAAAAATGAACACACAAATTAACGAATGGTCACAGAAATGCATAAGATGTCAAAAAGCAAAAATACATAGACACACAAAAACAGTTCCACAGAAGATAGACATTCCACACGGTCGTTTCGAACATGTTCATGTCGATTTGGTAGGCCCCTTACCAATATCCAATGGTTACAGATATCTGCTCACCCTAGTTGATAGAAACACACGTTGGCACGAAGCGTATCCACTCAAAGATACCAACGCCAGTACTGTCGTTGACACACTTCATAGGGAATACATTTCACGTTTTGGAGTTCCTCTGGAAATTGTTTCTGATCGAGGTCCTCAATTCACGTCCGCAACATTTTAAAACTTTGTCGAAAAGCTAGGAAGCAAACACATTACCACCTCTGCTTATCATCCACAAGCTAACGGAATGGTAGAACGATTTCATAGACAGCTCAAGACTTCTTTAATAGCGAGCAAAAAATCAAACAAACTGGTACACAGAGTTGCCACTAATTCTTCTGGGACTCAGATCCACTGTCAAAGAATATATTAAGGCTTCACCTGCTGAAACAGTATTTGGTCAAAATCTCAGGTTACCCCAACAAATAGTAATACACGACAGAAAAAATTTTAATTCGTCGGACACCTTGTCCAAGCTTAACGAGGTCGTAGAAAATAAACAATCAAACATGGCACATCATAACTCTAACTTCCAATCATATATACCTCGAGCACTCAGTACTTGCAAATTTGTCTTCGTTCGCAATGACACAATTCGCAAAACTCTCCAAGAGCCGTACGATGGTCCCTTCGAAGTTATTGAGAAAACACTAAAATTTTTCAGAATACGCAAAAATAATACTAATATTACAGTCAACATAGACCGAATCAAACCCGCCTCATTAGACACTGAAACAGCACAAACACTTACAACCAAAATTAAAAACACCAAAATACCTAAATGGTTGGTTAACGAAATTAAAAAGTATACAAAATTTGACAGCTCAAGTGTATCAAATACTTTCGATTTCGTGAAACAAGCAGAGAAGATAACATTTGGTAAAAGTGAAACAATGGTCTCATTCGATGTCCAAGCTTTGTTTCCTAGTATTCCGGTAGAAGTTGCCATCGACTCACTCAAAACTCATATTGAAAAACATGAACTGAATAAAGAAAAAATCGACGTGTACTTGAAAGCAGCTAGAATTTGCATGTCACACAACTGTTTTGTTTTTCGTAATGAATTTTACAAAAATGATTTTGGAACGGCCATGGGTAATCCGCTCTCTCCACTCATTGCAGAAGCATTCATGTGCAAATTCGAAAATGATTTAAAAAATGAAAATTTGTTACCACGCATATGGTTACGCTACGTAGACGACGTTTTTAGTGTTATTACAAAAAACACAGCTAACAATATCATTCACACAATAAATAACCGATATAAAAGCATAAAATTCACTTATGAAGAAGAAGATGACCAACAGTCATTACCCTTTTTGGACGTATTATGTACTAGAGTTAAGAATAAAATCGAATTCGAAATTTACAGAAAGAATACTGCAACAGATCGTTATATCACGAAAGACTCCTTCTGTTCATACCAGCATAAAATAGCAGCATTTCACTCCATGGCACATCGGTTATGCAAAATCCCATTGTCCATTGCGAGTTTCAAAAAAGAATTCGATTTCATGGATCATTTAGCTTGTGTCAATGGATTTGATAGGTCATTAGTCGAAAAAGTAGTACTCAAGCAATCAAAAAAGATTCGAAGGGATGAAGTTTCGACACTGTTTAGCCAAAACGAAGCAAATAAAAACGAAAACAAGTGTCGTATATCTTTTACATATATTCCAGCAATCACCAACCTGATACGTAAGACGTTAGAAAAAGAAAACATTCACATTGTTTATAACAACAACAACAAACTAATAAACATTCTCGGCTCCACCAAAGATGTGTCACCTATCAGCGAAAAAAGTGGAATATACCAAATCAGCTGTTGCGACTGTGAAGCAAAATATATCGGACAAACGAAACGAAGCATTGGGACACGATTTAAAGAACACATGAACTGTGTGAGACTTAAACAATTGAATCGGTCTTCAGTCGCCGCCCACGTCTTTACAGCATGCGACGAAGGTAATCCACCACACAGAACAGGCAGCTTTGAAGAGAATGTGCGACTGCTCAAAAATATTCAGAACGAGAGATTACTGGACGCATACGAATCACTTATGATTTCCAAAACCAGCATTGTTATGAATACGGATAACGGGAACATTTCCTCTCCTCTATTCGCACTCGTCTAATATCGTCACAAATTTGTTCTCATTGTTTGTTTATTATTTTTTGTATTGTAGAAATTAATATGTCTGTAATATGTCTAATTAAATTTTAGTTTCGTGTGAGCGCTGATGATGAGCAGCATGTCTGCTAGAAATGCATACGCTTTTAATTGAAAAATAAAATTGTTCGCTAAGAAGTTTAAATTCGCGTTTTATTTTATTTTCAATTTTCACAAAATTTGTAGTCAATAAAGGAATAAATAAATAGATGGGCTAAGCTTTCGACTACAAACTAGGTTCAAAATACTTTTGTGTGTTAAATATAAAAGTAAAAACGATACCAAAATACACTTTAACCTTTTAGCCAACATGACAAAATTTTTTAAAAAAAGGGAAGGGGAATAATGTGGTGACTCAATACCACCACAAAATAACACGATAAATTCACAAACTGTATCGTCTCAAATGTATACTCTAACGAATTGTACTTTATTTATTCTTATTATTACGATCAAGTTTTCTTTGAATTGAAAATTTCAATATTCAAAAATTTTCAAATATTCTTAAGAGTTGTAAAAATTTGTTCAATAAAAAAGTTTAAAAAATATATTGGAATAAAAAAACTTAAAAAAAATATAATTTGTTTGCACCAAATATATATCACGTAAATACTCCAAAGCCGCTAAGCCAATTTTTATACCAAAGCCTTGAGAGGATTCCTGTGAAGTCTGATGCCGATCGTAAAAGGCACCTAAAATAAACCTAAACTTTTCGATTTCGAACAGTTTTGGAATTATAGGTCGCGCAGCCTCGGAATTCAGTACTCGACCTCAATTTACACATACTGTTCCACAGGTAACATTTTATGGGTGTTCGACGAGGGGCGTGGTACTTTTCCGCACCCAAAATTTTTGGAATAGCTTTCGAAATAAGTCACATATCAATGAAACTCGGTAAGAACTTACAATAAAAGCATGGCTTCACTAAAGCTACTCCCTCTTTTAGGGGATAAGCGCTGAGCGCAGCGAAGCGCGCTGGGTATAAGCTAGTTTATTAATATAAATATCGGTATTTTTATAAAATGTAAGAAAAAAAATAATTTTATTGCCAGAGAAACATTTATATCCGAGATATATTGCGATTTTGCGAAAAACGATTACTTTGTGACAACATTTATTTGTAAATGCTGTTTTGTTATTGCCAAGCTGTTGCTTTTTATAAAAATTTTTGCCAATGTTTGTTCATATATTTTATAATTGTCTACATTCGACTAGTGCCAATCTTATCGAAAATTATGAATCATTTAAGAGCAAAGCATAAGGAGAAAACCAAACGATTGAACGATCTTTATTTTTACTTGATTTTATGTAGTGTGAATATAGGCCAATTGGTATGACCTGTATATCTTGTGTAAAATATGTAATACTAGGTTGCTGCAGCCGCTTAGCATAAGCTAACAGCATATATTGTAACGTTTAAGCTCTAATGTTGCGAACATAGTGAACGCCGATTCAGACAGGTAGGTAATAAAGAAACTAAGTCATGCATCTCTTTTGCTCTAATGTGTTTTCTGATCTGATCTGCTTGCCTGTCTGAGCGGCAAGCAATCTTAGAGCTTAAACGTACCAATATATGCGTACCAATAAATACCTAGTAAAATATTGAAATTTTTTTCAAATTTCAGAAAACAATTGCATTTATATAAATTGGAAAAATTCAACATATGTACGTACTGGAAGTGTACAACTTGTATATAATGCATAAAAAAGTCCTTAATAAACAAAGCAAACCGCTGGAAAAAACGCATAAGCACAGGTTTGACTGCAATATAATTAATTATTGAACGAAGGAGGGATCCGTTCAAGCTTAAAACTACTATAAACACAAAACTGACTTTAAAGCAGGGATCGCAAACAAGCTCTAAAGAAAAGTATTTTTGTGTTCTTTCTGTTTCTTCTTCTCGCTGTTATGCTTTTGAACCGTGGACACAAAAGCAACGAAAGAAAAATATCTTTAGCGATCTTTTGGATGTTGCTGACGGCACATAGTGTCGCGGCTGCGGACAAAAGTCGAAAAATATTTTTTTGCTGGAATTTAAAACAACTAAGTATACTGAGTTACAGACAGCGATTATTCTCATCGTTTAAATATATATTTTTGGATCAACGAAGCAGGCTTTCTCCGTCCAATTTAGAATACATTTTGTTAGTAAGAGTAAATGGAGATTTTAATTATGAATAACTTGAAATAATTACACTTAAGTGTTATTTTTACCCTAAACAATGAATTCTTTACTTACTTACTTACTTAGGTGGCCGTGACAACCCGTGTCCGGATTTCGACCGACCTCATCAGCTCTCGCCAGGCGCCTCTGCTTTGCGCGCGCCTTCTCCAATCGGATACACCAAGTGCGGTTAGGGCTTCCTCAGCCTGGTCCATCCATCGGAGGCATGGTCTCCCTCGTCGTCGTTGACCAGCGACCCTCGCTTCGAGCACCTTTTTCGCTGGAGCTTCGTCGTCCATACGATGGACATGACCCAGCCAGCGTAGTCGCTGCACATTTATACGCCGAACTACGTCAATGTCTCCGTAGAGCTCATACAGCTCGTGGTTCATTCGGATGCGATAGTCATCGCCGACTCGAACAGGACCGAAGATTTTGCGAAGAACTTTTCTCTCGAAGACCCCCAGAGCGGCTGCGTCAGTTTGCGAAACTACCCATGCCTCAGCGCCATAAAGCAGCACAGGTAGAACGAGCGTCTTGTAGAGTGTTAGTTTTGTCGATCGAGAGAGGGCTCTGGAACTTAGTTGCTTACTGAGCCCGTAGTAGCACCTATTAGCAATTATTGTTCTTCGCTTTATCTCCAGGCTGATTTCGTTGTTAGTATTAATGGCGGTGCCAAGGTATACAAACTCCTTGACTACTTCAAAGTTATAGCTGCCGGATGAAACGTGGGAGTCTAAACGCCGAGCTCCCTTGTTTGTAGACAGCATATACTTTGTTTTACCCTCATTTATCGTCAAACCCACTTTGGCTGATTCCTTTTCGATAGCGGCGAAAGCAGCGGTAACATCTCTCTTGGTTCTGCCAACAATATCAATATCATCAGCGTAAGCAAGGAGCTGGACACCTTTATAGAAAATGGTGCCATTACGATGCACACCGGCCTTTCGTACAATCCCCTCCATGATGATGTTGAAGAGATCGCAAGACAGTGGATCGCCTTGCCTGAAACCTCTTTCGGTATTGAAGGTTTCGGAGAGGTCATTTCCTACCTTGACGGAGCTGCGTGTGTTGCTCAACGTCATTCTGCAAAGTCTAATCAACTTTGCAGGTATACCGAACTCAGACATTGTTGCGTATAGGCAATCCCTTCTCGGGCTATCGAACGCAGCTTTAAAGTCGACAAAGAGATGGTGTGTGTCAATTTGATTTTCGTGGGTTTTCTCCAGGATTTGTCGTAGCGTGAAAATCTGGTCTATGGTGGACTTACCAGGTCGAAAGCCACACTGATAAGGTCCAATCAGTGTTTTTGTAATTGGCTTTAATCTTTCACACAGTACGCTTGAGAGAACCTTATATGCGATGGAAATAAGACTGATACCTCTATAACTTGCGCAGATTGTAGGGTCTCCTTTCTTAAGTATAGGGCACAGTACACTGAGGTTCCAATCGTCGGGCATGCTTTCTGCTAGCCATATTTTGCTGATGAGCTGATGCATGCGCCTTATCAATTCATCGCCGCCGGTTTTAAACAATTCAGCTGACAGGCCGTCAGCACCCGCTGCTTTATTGTTTTTGAGTCGTTGGATAGCAACTCGAACCTCTTCATGGCTAGGTGGTGATACTTCCACTCCGTCATCGTCGATTGGTGGCACTGCACTGTGCTCTCGATGGGCGGAATTGGTGGAATCGTCGCCATTAAGTAAATTGGAGAAGTGCTGTCTCCACAATCTAAGCACACACTGTGTATCCGTATTCAGATCTCCATTTTCGTCTCTACAAGTGGATCCTCCGGGCTTGAAACCTTGGGTTAGACGCTTAACCTGTTGATAGAATTTTCGTGCATCCTTCTTGCCCTGGTATACCTCTAGTTCCTCACGCTCACGCTTTTCCTGCTCTCTTTTCTTGCGTCTGAAAAGGCGCCTCTCTTCCTTCCTCTTTTCGCGGTAGTTTTCTCGCACGGCTCGCGTTGCAGCTGACTGCAGCGTTTTTCTATAAGCGGCGTTTTTTACTGCAGTCGCAATGCGACACTCCTGATCATACCATTGGTTCCGAGGTTGCGGGCGCCGGAAACCAATGACTTCTTCAGCGGCAGCGCGCATGGAGTGGGATATATGCGCCCAAAGTCCGCCGGCGTCGTCGAGTCCAGAGGTTGCTTGGTTGAGCTTAACCGAGAGTTGAGCGGAGTAGGCTTCGGCAGTCCGTTGTAATTGCAGCTTAGCGACATCTAGCTTTCGTTGCATTCCTGTGCGTATGTTCTTGGCATTGCATAATCGCATGCGGATCTTGGCTGCAACAAGATAATGGTCGGAGTCAATGTTGACCCCCCGAAATGTACGCACATCTAGAACACTAGAGGCATGCCTTCCGTCGATTACAACATGATCAATTTGGTTTCGCGTTTTTTGATCCGGGGACAGCCAGGTGGCCTTGTGGATGTCGAGGTGCTTAAATCTGGTGCTACTAACTACCATGTTTCGTGCCGCGGCGAAGTCGATCAGTCTTAGACCGTTGTTTGTGGAGGTCTCGTGAAGACTGAACTGACCGACAGTGGGGCCAAAGATGCCTTCCCTTCCGACTTTCGCATTAAAATCGCCGAGGACTATTTTCACGTCATGGACCGGAAGGTGGTCATATACGTCCTCAAGACTAGCGTAGAAAGCGTCCTTGACGGCTTCGTCCTTTTCCTCCGTCGGGGCGTGCGCGCAAATAAGGCTTATGTAGAAAAATTTTGCCTTGATGCGGATCGTGGCCAATCTTTCGTTCACAGGTGTGAACCGGGAAACAAGGTGGCGTAGTTTCCGGCTAACGACGAATCCACATCCGAATTCGCGCTTCTCCGCATGGCAGCTGTAGTAGATATCGCAGTGTGCTTGTTTAGAGCAGCCTTGCCCTTTCCATCGCATTTCCTGGATGGTGGTGATGTCAGATTTTATTGTTTTGAGGGCTGCCGCCAGTTGGATAATGGCACCTTCCCTATAAAGGGTCTGGACATTCCAGGTGCATATCCGTAAATCATTGTCCGTTTTTCGTTTGCGGTGGTCGTCAACGTAATTGGGGTTCTTATCCGAGGCTGGTTTAGTTTTCATTGGGCAGTAGTAATGTGGCGGGACCCAAACCCTGCGCACATTCCATGTTTAAGGTCTATGGATCGACCCGCCGCTCAAATTAGCCGTCAAACTGACGGATGCCAGTTTGCCGTTGCCCAATGAATTCTTTACTGTTGCTTTTTTTAAGATCTTAATAATTTACTTCTACTAAAAAAAAATTTCTTATCAATAAACTAAAATTAACTAAAGAGTTTTAATTGCTTACATTCGTTAAAAAAAACTGCTCAAAATTTATAATTCTTTTAGAATTTCCGTAGAAAAACCAAGGCAACATTTGTGTCTTGTTGTGTTTGCGATCGTGACAACAAAATCAAAAAAACGAAATACATATTGTGTTCGTATAACACCAACGCAATAGTTTTCTTTCCCTTTTTATTTTCTGCTCTCTTTGGTACGCATTTCTGTTTGTAACAAAGAGTGAAACTGTAGTGAAACTGTTTTCTTACGCAGCTGTATGGTTGGTTTTTTCGTACAGTTTGTTTCCAACCGCTGCTTAAAAGTGGCTCAAAAATTATAAGAGAGAGTAGAAAGAAACACAATAAGAAATTACCAACAATAAAAAACAATAGGCGGTTGCTGGTACCGCTCGCGCCAGCGTGCAAGTACACATTATTAAAGACACTTTATTAAGATCTTAAAAAAAGCAACACTAAAGAATTCATTGTTTAGGGTAAAAATAACACTTAAGTGTAATTATTTCAAGTTATTCATAATTAAAATCTCCATTTACTCTTACTAACAAAATGTATTCTAAATTGGACGGAGAAAGCCTGCTTCGTTGATCCAAAAATATATATTTAAACGATGAGAATAATCGCTGTCTGTAATTCAGTATACTTAGTTGTTTTAAATTCCAGCAAAAAAATATTTTTCGACTTTTGTCCGCAGCCGCGACACTATGTGCCGTCAGCAACATCCAAAAGATCGCTAAAGATATTTTTCTTTCGTTGCTTTTGTGTCCACGGTTCAAAAGCATACAGCGAGAAGAAGAAACAGAAAGAACACAAAATTACTTTTCTTTAGAGCTTGTTTGCGATCCCTGCTTTTAAGTCAGTTTTGTGTTTATAGTAGTTTTAAGGTTGAACGGATCCCTCCTTCGTTCAATAATTAATTATATTGCAGTCAAACCTGTGCTTATGCGTTTTTTCCAGCGGTTTGCTTTGTTTATTAAGGACTTTTTTATGCATTATATACAAGTTGTACACTTCCAGTACGTACATATGTTGAATTTTTCCAATTTATATAAATGCAATTGTTTTCTGAAATTTGAAAAAAATTTCAATATTTTACTAGGTATTTATTGGTACGCATATATTGGTACGTTTAAGCTCTAAGATTGCTTGCCGCTCAGACAGGCAAGCAGATCAGATCAGAAAACACATTAGAGCAAAAGAGATGCATGACTTAGTTTCTTTATTACCTACCTGTCTGAATCGGCGTTCATTATGTTCGCAACATTAGAGCTTAAACGTTACAATATATGCTGTTAGCTTATGCTAAGCGGCTGCAGCAACCTAGTATTACATATTTTACACAAGATATACAGGTCATACCAATTGGCCTATATTCACACTACATAAAATCAAGTAAAAATAAAGATCGTTCAATCGTTTGGTTTTCTCCTTATGCTTTGCTCTTAAATGATTCATAATTTTCGATAAGATTGGCACTAGTCGAATGTAGACAATTATAAAATATATGAACAAACATTGGCAAAAATTTTTATAAAAAGCAACAGCTTGGCAATAACAAAACAGCATTTACAAATAAATGTTGTCACAAAGTAATCGTTTTTCGCAAAATCGCAATATATCTCGGATATAAATGTGCGGAAAAATTTTGGGTGCGGAAAAGTACCACGCCCCTCGTCGAACACCCATAAAATGTTACCTGTGGAACAGTATGTGTAAATTGAGGTCGAGTACTGAATTCCGAGGCTGCGCGACCTATAATTCCAAAACTGTTCGAAATCGAAAAGTTTAGGTTTATTTTAGGTGCCTTTTACGATCGGCATCAGACTTCACAGGAATCCTCTCAAGGCTTTGGTATAAAAATTGGCTTAGCGGCTTTGGAGTATTTACGTGATATATATTTGGTGCAAACAAATTATATTTTTTTTAAGTTTTTTTATTCCAATATATTTTTTAAACTTTTTTATTGAACAAATTTTTACAACTCTTAAGAATATTTGAAAATTTTTGAATATTGAAATTTTCAATTCAAAGAAAACTTGATCGTAATAATAAGAATAAATAAAGTACAATTCGTTAGAGTATACATTTGAGACGATACAGTTTGTGAATTTATCGTGTTATTTTGTGGTGGTATTGAGTCACCACATTATTCCCCTTCCCTTTTTTTAAAAAATTTTGTCATGTTGGCTAAAAGGTTAAAGTGTATTTTGGTATCGTTTTTACTTTTATATTTAACACACAAAAGTATTTTGAACCTAGTTTGTAGTCGAAAGCTTAGCCCATCTATTTATTTATTCCTTTATTGACTACAAATTTTGTGAAAATTGAAAATAAAATAAAACGCGAATTTAAACTTCTTAGCGAACAATTTTATTTTTCAATTAAAAGCGTATGCATTTCTAGCAGACATGCTGCTCATCATCAGCGCTCACACGAAACTAAAATTTAATTAGACATATTACAGACATATTAATTTCTACAATACAAAAAATAATAAACAAACAATGAGAACAAATTTGTGACGATATTAGACGAGTGCGAATAGAGGAGAGGAAATGTTCCCGTTATCCGTATTCATAACAATGCTGGTTTTGGAAATCATAAGTGATTCGTATGCGTCCAGTAATCTCTCGTTCTGAATATTTTTGAGCAGTCGCACATTCTCTTCAAAGCTGCCTATTCTGTGTGGTGGATTACCTTCGTCGCATGCTGTAAAGACGTGGGCGGCTACTGAAGACCGATTCAATTGTTTAAGTCTCACACAGTTCATGTGTTCTTTAAATCGTGTCCCTATGCTTCGTTTCGTTTGTCCGATATATTTTGCTTCACAGTCGCAACAGCTGATTTGGTATATTCCACTTTTTTCGCTGATAGGTGACACATCTTTGGTGGAGCCGAGAATGTTTATTAGTTTGTTGTTGTTGTTATAAACAATGTGAATGTTTTCTTTTTCTAACGTCTTACGTATCAGGTTGGTGATTGCTGGAATATATGTAAAAGATATACGACACTTGTTTTCGTTTTTATTTGCTTCGTTTTGGCTAAACAGTGTCGAAACTTCATCCCTTCGAATCTTTTTTGATTGCTTGAGTACTACTTTTTCGACTAATAACCTATCAAATCCATTGACACAAGCTAAATGATCCATGAAATCGAATTCTTTTTTGAAACTCGCAATGGACAATGGGATTTTGCATAACCGATGTGCCATGGAGTGAAATGCTGCTATTTTATGCTGGTATGAACAGAAGGAGTCTTTCGTGATATAACGATCTGTTGCAGTATTCTTTCTGTAAATTTCGAATTCGATTTTATTCTTAACTCTAGTACATAATACGTCCAAAAAGGGTAATGACTGTTGGTCATCTTCTTCTTCATAAGTGAATTTTATGCTTTTATATCGGTTATTTATTGTGTGAATGATATTGTTAGCTGTGTTTTTTGTAATAACACTAAAAACGTCGTCTACGTAGCGTAACCATATGCGTGGTAACAAATTTTCATTTTTTAAATCATTTTCGAATTTGCACATGAATGCTTCTGCAATGAGTGGAGAGAGCGGATTACCCATGGCCGTTCCAAAATCATTTTTGTAAAATTCATTACGAAAAACAAAACAGTTGTGTGACATGCAAATTCTAGCTGCTTTCAAGTACACGTCGATTTTTTCTTTATTCAGTTCATGTTTTTCAATATGAGTTTTGAGTGAGTCGATGGCAACTTCTACCGGAATACTAGGAAACAAAGCTTGGACATCGAATGAGACCATTGTTTCACTTTTACCAAATGTTATCTTCTCTGCTTGTTTCACGAAATCGAAACTATTTGATACACTTGAGCTGTCAAATTTTGTATACTTTTTAATTTCGTTAACCAACCATTTAGGTATTTTGGTGTTTTTAATTTTGGTTGTAAGTGTTTGTGCTGTTTCAGTGTCTAATGAGGCGGGTTTGATTCGGTCTATGTTGACTGTAATATTAGTATTATTTTTGCGTATTCTGAAAAATTTTAGTGTTTTCTCAATAACTTCGAAGGGACCATCGTACGGCTCTTGGAGAGTTTTGCGAATTGTGTCATTGCGAACGAAGACAAATTTGCAAGTACTGAGTGCTCGAGGTATATATGATTGGAAGTTAGAGTTATGATGTGCCATGTTTGATTGTTTATTTTCTACGACCTCGTTAAGCTTGGACAAGGTGTCCGACGAATTAAAATTTTTTCTGTCGTGTATTACTATTTGTTGGGGTAACCTGAGATTTTGACCAAATACTGTTTCAGCAGGTGAAGCCTTAATATATTCTTTGACAGTGGATCTGAGTCCCAGAAGAATTAGTGGCAACTCTGTGTACCAGTTTGTTTGATTTTTTGCTCGCTATTAAAGAAGTCTTGAGCTGTCTATGAAATCGTTCTACCATTCCGTTAGCTTGTGGATGATAAGCAGAGGTGGTAATGTGTTTGCTTCCTAGCTTTTCGACAAAGTTTTAAAATGTTGCGGACGTGAATTGAGGACCTCGATCAGAACAATTTCCAGAGGAACTCCAAAACGTGAAATGTATTCCCTATGAAGTGTGTCAACGACAGTACTGGCGTTGGTATCTTTGAGTGGATACGCTTCGTGCCAACGTGTGTTTCTATCAACTAGGGTGAGCAGATATCTGTAACCATTGGATATTGGTAAGGGGCCTACCAAATCGACATGAACATGTTCGAAACGACCGTGTGGAATGTCTATCTTCTGTGGAACTGTTTTTGTGTGTCTATGTATTTTTGCTTTTTGACATCTTATGCATTTCTGTGACCATTCGTTAATTTGTGTGTTCATTTTTGGCCAAAAATATCTCTGTGTAATAAGTAGTCGAGAAGCTCGTGTACCTGGGTGTGCAATGTTGTGTAATTGTTCAAAAACCTGTTTTCGTAATGTTTGTGGTATGTATGGACGTGTTTCTGTATTTGTTTGTTCGCACCAAATTTTAATGTTAAGTAGTGGAATGTGTATTTGCTTGAAATTGTAAGTATCTTTGTTTAATATTTCCTGAAGTTCTGAATCTTTTGTCTGTTCTCGGTGTAGAGTTCTGAGATTGATATCTGAGGTTGTAAAAGCCTCTATCTCAGCTCGTGAAAGCGCGTCCGCTACGACGTTGTCTGTACCTTTGATGTGTCTAACGTCATTGGAAAATTGTGCAATAAATTCTAGGTGTCGTGTTTGTCTTGGGCTTCTCTCTGTCTTTGAGTGTAATGCTGAAATGAGTGGTTTGTGATCTGTATATATTGTGAATGTTCGTCCTTCTAAATAATGTCTAAAGTGTTTAATTGTGAGGTAAATTGCTAAAAGTTCGCGATCAGATGTACTGTATTTTGTTTCGGATGGTGATAATTTTTTAGAAAAGAAAGCTAGTGGTTCTATTTGTTGTTCATGTTCTTGTTGCAAAACTGCACCGATAGCAGTGTTAGATGCATCTACAGCAATAGAAAGTTTTGCTTTGCTATTAAAATGATTAAGTAGCACTTCCTTAGTAAAACATTCTTTTATTGTTGCGAATGCTTCTATTGTGTTGTATGTCCATGTAAGATGTTTGTTCTTTGTCTTAGATGCTGATGTAGCCATGTCGTAAATGTGTGTGAGTGTGTGTGCTAATTTTGGTATGCATCTGTGATAGTAATTTATCATCCCGATGAATTTCTGCATTTGTTTAACTGTTTCTGGTTTCGGATAGTTAACAATACATTGAATTCTATCGGGAGATAGCTGTATGCCTTTGTTTGAAATATTGTTACTAAGAAAATTAATTGTGTTTACGCCGAAAATGCATTTGTTAGGTTTGATGTTAAGTCCATATTTGTCTAAACGTTCAAAAACTAAATTTAGATGTCTGAGATGTTCTTCTTCTGTCTCGCTTGCTACTAGTATGTCGTCAAGGTATATGAAAACGAAATCGATTTCTTAATCCAAACGGCATTCTCAAGAACTCAAACATTCCGAATGGTGTTGTGATTGCGGTCTTGTGTATGTCTGTAGTGGCCATAGGAATTTGATGGTATGCTCTTACTAAGTCTAATTTAGAAAAAATGTTCTTTGTACTTGTTTGTGTCTAAAAGTCTTGGTTTCGAAAAAGGTAACTGTCCTTCTGTAATTATGTGATGTTCTGTCTTGTGTTTAACTGTTTTGTTGTAGCCTGGTTCCGATGTAAGAGATGTGAAGTTTTTAAGTATATTCGTGTATTTGTTGTTAAGTGTAAATAATTTGGGTAGTGTTGTGTCTGTGAATGCTGTAATTGCGTTAACTGATAATTGTGTAAGTGGATCGATTAGTTTCTTACGTTTTAAATCTATCAAGAGACCATATTTTGAGAGGAAATCCGCTCCTATGATAGGTCGTGTAATGTCTGCTAGTATAAATGTAAAAGGAAAATCGCGTCTCAGTTTTAAGTTAATATTTAATAATTTCTTTCCGTAAGTTGTAATGGTGCTACCGTTCGCAGCTGTTAGAATTAAGGCTTAATTTTTCTTGTTGGCTTTGAATTTATTTTTTTGGAAGTACTGAAACTTCTGCGCCATGTCGATCAAAAAATGAATGTGATTGTCATTGTCGTAAATAAATAGACGGCGTGTAAGTGTTGTCTGACTTCCATCAATAGCCGTCGCAATGATGGAATCACTTAGTTTGTCGTATTGTGTGGTGCTGTGTTATGCTGTGTGTCGTTTTGATTGAATGAACATGGTTGTTCACATCGTTTGGCTGCCCTACCAAATCTAAAATGGTATCTACATACCCCGTTGGCTGGAAGTTGTCGAGGTACACTTCTTGACGGGGATCTACGTCTTGAAACACCTCTGAAATTTGTCTCCCTCGAGTTTGAACGGTTACGAAATCGTTCGTTCTTTAACTCTTGGACCTCAATTGCAAATTTATTGAAATTGTCCAAAATTTTGGAAGTTGTCTCTGTGAAAGCTTGTGTAATCATCGCTAACTCTGACTGTTGGAATGATTTCGTCGAGCGATGGACTGAAGCGACTTCGGATTCTGAAATGACTTCCCATAGGTTGTCAGCGAGTTTTAGTAGTTCGTCTAGTTCTCTGTGACTCCAGCTGGTCAAAGCTATATTAAGACTTTTGGGAAGCTTACGAAGCCAAATTTTATGTATTAAGTCGTTATCGACTGATGATCCAGCTAATAGCAATAGTGACCTGTAGAATTGAGAGGGTTTTTGTTCGCCCATATCGGTTCCAGAAAAAATGTTGTCTAACCTCTTGGTCTCACTCAAAGAGTGTCGGTCAATCAATATTCTTTTTAACCCATCGTACAAGTTTGATGAAGGAGGTTTTTGAATAAAATCAATCACTGTTATTATAACGTCTTGAGGAAGAGCGGTTACGAGATATTCGTAATTGGTCTTGTCAGCTGAAATTCCTTTCGCTTGAAATTGTATCTCTGCATGGGCGAACCATGCGTCAGGACACGACGTCCAAAACTGAGGTAATTTCTCTGCTGTCGCAAGTATTTCGTGATGCATTGGTGCATCGAATGGGTTGAAAAATTCTGATTGTAAATTAATTAGAGGCTGGTGATGGTCACCTTCTCCGCAATGAGGGGTTGTGCAAGTGGGTTAGAAATGTGTAAGGGGGCAGGGGTGTGAGAGGGCTGGGTGGGGCTGTGTACCACACTCATTGTAATATTTTATGTACCTAAACAATTTTGTGTACCTAGGTGTAGTGTAGTGCCTACGGAGTAAAACGATCGGTTTCTTCCGACCCGTGCCTCCGAAGTGTGTGCCTCGTGATAAGCTATTATATACAATTATTACATATATTATTTACAATTTTTTAAAAATTTTAATTTAATTTATAAAAAAAAATTTTATTGATATTAACTGCAACGCTGGCTGTGTCGCTGGCGCTGTTGACGCTGACAGAGTCACTGACTGCGCTGTTGACGTTGACTGTTCTGTTGACGTTAGCTGCGCTGTTGACGTTGGAATCGCGGTTGACGTTGACTGCGCTGTTGACTTTGGCTGCGCTGTTGACTTTGGCTGCGCTGTTTACGTTGGCTGCGCTGTTGATGTTGGATGCGCTGTGAATGAAATTTTTAATTCAAAGAAAACTTGATCGTAATAATGAGAATAAATAAAGTATAATTCGTTTGAAAAAAATGGCCAGGTTAGTGCTTGTGGATCTGCCAGCAAAAATCCATGATGTTCAGTCGAGATATAGTTTTTTACTTTGCAGAATAATTTTTCGGTGATTATTTTATCTAACAGTTTAGGTATGGCTGAAAGCTTAACGATTGGCCTGTAGTTTTCTATAGAAATTTTTGGCCGGATTTGAAAATGGGAGAGATAAAGGCTAATTTCCATTCATCCAAAAAGATTCCGCTCGAGAGACTTCTTAAAAATTAAAGTTAAAGCAGTGCAAAGAGAACTTGCGCACGATTTTAGGAATATTGGTGGCAATAGATCGTATCCAGAACCTTTAGTACCATCTAAACTATGAAGAGCTTTACATACTTCGATTTTAGTAATCTCAATATTACCGATATTTACGATTTCTGGGATATAAGAGCAATTATTGAAGCCAGAGGAGGCCTGGTTGATGTTCTCAAAGACTGAGCCAAAAAATGTTGCAAACAATTCGCAAATATCTCTGTTATTATCAGCGATAGTGCCTTTGAATTCCATCGACTTAGGGAATCCAGAGAATTTTCTTTAAGCATTTAAAAAAATCCAAAATGACTTGGGGTTGTATTTAATTTTTTTTTCCATTAACCTGATGTATTTTTTATATAAAAAGTTGCATAAAAATTCAAACTCACGTCTGAGTTGCATAAATGTGTATCTATCTAAATCAGAGTTAGTACTTTTAAATCTCTTATGCGCCTTGTTTCTCCTGTTTTTGAGTTGGGACAATCTGTTGATTGTACCAAGGCATCTTACAAGACTGTTTAGGTGATTTTAAAGGAACATACAAATCAAATGCTTCTTCAAGAGTTTTCTTAAGTACATTATACATATTTTTTAAGTTTAATGAGCCGATTATTGTGCTCCAATCAATGGAATTCAAATAATTATTCAATGAGTCAAAATTTGCTTTGTGAAAATTGTAATCTGTACTTATCATTTCCACTGAGTTGTAAGTGAATTCATATAAATTAAAAATGAGCATAATTGCTTTGTGATGAACAAATTTGGACGTTAATGGAATGTCACATTTAAATAATTTATATATTGTTTCATTAGTAATAAAAATCAAGTCTAGAATTCGATGTATGTATCGAATTTGGATGTATTCGATTTTGGAGGAAATTAACTTGGAAAAGATCGAGTGAGTAAATAGTATCGCTGAAAGTCAGCTCAGTCTCGCTTTTTAAATTGAAAGGAATTAATAATTGCTCATTATCAAATGATTTCCACTCGATATTTCCCAAGTTAAAATCCCTCAAAATGCATGGCATTTGATTTGAAAGAAGCGAACTCACAACAAAATTAATATTAAATTAATGATCATTATATAAGCTAATGTCACTAGTTGGTGGTATGTAACTTAAAATGAAAACTATTTCGGTGATACTATGAAGGCATTCCGCGTTTAATGATACAGTAACGCAAATTTGCTCAATGTGATCAAAATTTCTCGGTAGCAGAATTTGTCTGCTTCTGAGTGCTGAGGCAACTGCAATAAAAACGCCACCGCTTCTGGTGACACCAGAACGTAACACCCGATCTCTTCGGTAAACATCATAATAGGAGTCAAATAGTTCCATCGACAAAAAATGAGATGTTAGCCATGCCTTAGTGATAGCAATTACATCGAAATCATGTGAGGAAGCTGATGAGAACAATATATTGGTCTTCGTGCGCAAACCACTTGCGTTGTGATAATAGAGAGCAAGTCTACGTTGTTGTGGCCGAATTAAAGAGTACTGTGTGATGATGTTCGAAGTAGGAATGTTAGCTCCAGTGGTGGTATCGTCGACAGTATTACTGGAGATAGCTGACATCGTATAAGTGGGATCAGAATTCACTGCGTCCCCGCTTGAATAGGTGGAGGTAAGGTCACAATTCCCTGGTCGAAGTTTTTTGGCTTCGTAACAAAATGCGAAATCTTAACGGAAAGCGGCCAAACAGTGTTATTAAACGCATTATGAAAAAGCTGTGCAGGCACACCTAATTTAAAATTAACAAATTTAAGATTGTCTAAGGTGGCATCATTTTTAGTAAGTCTGTTGCATTTGAAGACTTCGGGAGCAACATTTAATGCGTTCGTTATGTAATTGCAAACCGCCTCTTTTTTCGTTTGCACATTAAATTTAGACAAATGTATGTATTTAAAGTCGTGCACTACTTGGAGAGAGTCACAAACGGGAGCGGTGCCAAAAACTCGCTTCTTGTTGCTAAGCCTCGAATTTTGTTTATCTTTCTGCTTTATATTCTCTGTAGCTTCATCAGCAGCATTATCAACACAAGAGATTGATTGAACTGAAAAGCGCTTTTTTTGCTTATTATTGCGCACCTCTTTCCAATTTGCATTTTCGCTCACCGCAACTTGCATAGCAGGAACAGTTTTCTTCACGGCATCAGTGGGCGTGGGAGAGGCAGCGACATCAGAAAATGAGCGGCGATTCTACAACTCGCTCATAGCAACAATTGAATTACAGGAATTCGAGCTTTGCACACCAGGAATCTCTACGGTGGGCAAAGTACATGCAGAAGAAAACCCAGCAGAAGCCACTAGCTTAATGGGTTTCGTGGTAGATGAACCTTCTGGTGTAGGGTGCAAATTTACAATAGCAGCGCTTAGCTTCGGAGCGCAGGGCTTCGCCGTTGGTGCCAAAATAGTCTCATTTTCAATTTTAATCAAATCAACTACAGAAGAGACATTCTCAGACACATCAACAGAAGCATTGGTGTTATTTAATTTGGAGAGAATTAATGATTTGAGCTCTTGCACATCACTGACCAGATTTGAGATGATATTGATGAAGTTATCAAAACTCAGGGAGCATGCATCACACTTGGTGCAAAATGAGCAACTCGATGTGTCTTTGCGGCTGTAATTAGGCAGTGACTGATTAACCACACTATTTTCTTCAACACCGCAGTTAACGTCCGATTCTGTCGATCCGATTTTGTTGGTGCTACAATCTTGCAGCTCAGAAAGCGGCTGAGAATTTAATCTAAATTCTCTTTGCTGAGACACTTGATGCGCATCTTTAACAGCAGCACCCTAAGATGACGACGCGAGGTGACTGACCTTAGACGGTCTCTTTGGTTCACCCTCCTTAGCCGCGGCGGTAGGAGGAGAGTATCTGAGAGAGGCGCGCTTGACTGAATTGCACGCGTCACAAGTGAATTGTTTATTAATGTGTTGCATAAAATCAACATCGACTTGATTTATATTAACGCACGCACAATGGAAGAATTCATTGCATATTACGCACAGAATCTTTTCCTGGTCGCGTTCCACCTTCAATCCGCACACGCACAGCATTTCAAGAAACAAGTCACCAAATATCAGAAAAACAGTTTATGTATTTTAAGAGAAAATTTGATCAAGTGAGAGCGCAACGAAAACACGTCTAAGCACCTCGACGAATGTGTTAGAAAGTGCATTATTACAAACTTTTAGAATGCACACCTTTTTAAAAAATTGTACTGCATAGTTTTAGGACGCGAACTATTTTTGATATCAGTCTTTCTGATTATCAAAAACATATGGTTTATGCAGTTATCTTTAAAATAAACAAAAGTGTTTTTGCCTAATTAAATCAGTCTTTTAAAGTTATCATATTTATCAAAAAGTTCTCAGTGCAGTGAACCAGTTTTAAAATATAAAAGGTGAAAAATTTCTCACATTGAGTGAATTTATTTTTTGCTAACAAAACAATGTTTTAGAAATGGCACCACCACTTTTTATTAGAGATGTTTTCAATTTATGAAAACAATAAAGGATTGATTGTACAATTAAAAAGCAAGAGGAGAATGTATACACATTTCTAAAATCTTACTATTCAGTGCCTTGTTTAAGTAATGATACTCTTAACAAAGTGCACTTTATAGTTTTTAAATTTAAACAAGAATTTGAAGCCGTGCATCGAAAATCATCTGCATTCGAAACAAAACATCGTGATTGGCTCCAATCTCCTCTTATTTGTTTTACTGACAGTTTAGATGATGTAAGTTCATTCGCGTTTTAGCATTTTAACTCAGGTTCTTCTGGAACAGCAAGTTGGCTTCCTTAGATTTAAGCTTAAGGGCTCTGGAGAATTCGAGTTAAAGTAAACATGAAATATTTTATCTATATTCAATTACATAATTTCAAGGGACCCAGTACCAGTAGAGGCATACGGAATATATCAGACACACAAGAAACTCATACTTTTAGAAAAACTGAAACCAAAGTGGGTAGAAAACCAGTGAATAACGAAGAAGCATCCAGTCGAATAAAGCTCCGAAAACTTCAGCAATTAGACAATGAGAAATCACCAAAAGAAATTGAAAGTGCATCGAGTTTATTAGCCAAAAGGAAACCTATTGAGTCGACAAATCAATGTCTGACACCATTTCAAGCACTTGGACTATATTATGACTTAAAATTATCGGTAAGGCGTTATAGAATATTGCGTTCGGTTGTAAGCAGTCTTAATCCTGAATGTTTTCCTGATTACAAAATAATTGAAACACACAAAAATGACCTTACACTGAAAATTATATAGTTTCTATTATAGTTTCATAAGTATCAGCTGAAGTAAGAATGCAGACAAGCTTAATCAAACTACTTCAAGTTTATTAAAAATAATTGAAATAAAAAATAATATGAGTTGTGTTCTTGAATGCAACTATGGCTTTGATGGTATTTCCGATCATAGTGTTTACAAACAAAAATTTTCCGATGAAAACATGATTGATGAATTCTTGTTTATTGTTGCAATGGTTCCTCTGAAAATTACTAATATTGATACCCAGGGAGAAGTATGGTTGAACAAAACCCCATCATCTGTGTTGTTTTGCAGACCTATTAAACTTATTTTTATGCAAGAAAAACCTTCATTAATTCATAATGTAGAAATGTATTAAATGGAGCAAATAGAAAAACTTCTGCCATTTAAAGCAAAAGTTATTGATTTTAACGTAGAAATTAATTTTATGTTGTATTTAACAATGGCCGTCAATGAATTATTATGAATTGTGGAGCGACTCTATATGTAATGAATTCTTTTCATTGCATACAAAGAACTATAGACGAAAGACATCTACAATATGGATTATCTACATTGCATGCATGGATTAAAAGTTTTGAATGCCTAATTCATATTGCATACAGGATGCCTCTCAAATGCTGGAAGGTACGCGGTGAAGAAAACAAACTAATTTTTTTCGAATATTGAAATGGTGTATAAAACAACAAACATAAATATTTGTTTACTAAAAAATTTCAGTTAGATTCTGAGAACACTGTCAAGCGGAAAAAAATAAATACTACAAGGTTCAGTACACTTTTAAAGGATACTTTTAAAATATATGTGGATAATTATCCCTGGTATAATATGCCAATAACTGTCCACAAAATATTGATTCATGGATGTGAAATAATTAAAAATTTTAATTTACCAATTGGACTTTTATCTGAAGACGCATTAGAATCTAGTCATAAGGAATCTAGAAAATATCGATTAGGTCACACTAGGAAAAATTCAAAGGAAAATTGCAATCGAGATCTTATGGCTGGATTACTGATAAATTCGGATCCTCTCATTTCTTCGAACAGACATATTGCCAAAACAAAAGGAAATGATTATAAAGATTTATTGCCATATATTATAGAAGAAGTACAAATGCCGATGTTTATAGTAACTTCATTTCTGATATAAATTTTGAAGATTTTGTTTCAAGTGACATTTTGGATGAAACAAATTAACTACAGAAATTCTTCTACATAATTTTTTTCTATTTGTAATTTAATTTTTTTCTCTTTTTTACATATAAAATATATGAATATATTATTTTTTTAATAAATGATCTCAAATTGGTTTTTGTGTTGAAAATTTGGTGTTTTGAAAATTTGGTTTAAATTAGGGTATATATATATTCATATTTTATAAGAAATCTTTATTTGGAAAAACGCCTTTTTTATAAAATGTTAAAGCGAAAGTGTTTCAATTCAGGCTATTTTAAGCAAAGACTTAGTTGGGATAAATTAAAGTTCTCTATGTTATTTTGTTCAAATGAAGTGATTATGATAAGAGTACTCGGGTTTTAAGAATTTAAGTTTTACTAGGGATACCCCTAAAACTGGTCCGACAAAGCCCATTTTTAGTAAAGAACATTGCTATAATACTGAAAATAATTACGTGTGATTATAATAAAATAAAGTACTTATTTTTACAGAAATCTAAAATTCGGTCTATATAGAGGGTACCCCGAATAATGGTCTAATTATAGCCATTTTTGGTTCGAATGTTAAACAAAGTTCTAAACAAATATGAAATTGTTTAAAAAAATATTGAAGTAGTCCAAAGATTCATGAATTTTTAACTTTGTCTTATATGGGAGGTAGGCGTGATCATTGTCCGATTTGGCCAATATTTGGAAAATTTCGTTGCTCTGCGGCAACTGTAAATATTTTTAGCCACATCATATATGAAACGGTTACACTGTGAGCGGTTGTCAAATTCGTAATCTACGACTAATCTAAGAAAGTTTGGCCAAGAAACCATGGGTCTAAAATCAAAATCGAGCTTCCCGTTTTTAACAAGAAACTTTTCGTATGCAAGATAAGTTGGCAGGTTCAACTTTATTCAAAAAAAAAATAAAATAAATACTTTGCTAGAAACCTCAACTTCGGTTTCCAGACTTTAATTTAAAACACAAGATTTAAGTAATATTTTAAAAGCAGAAATTTATTACAACTTTACAGCGTTGGTCGCGAATTACAACTGAACTTAACATTATTTAATATCTTATCACTAAGCTTAAATTACCAATACCTATTAAATAACCAGTAACTTAAACTATGCTGAAATCCCCGGTGAACTCGCTGCGTCGGCAATCCAACAGTTCAGGCAGAACAATGCTCCAATTTGCAGGCGCGTGTGCTGACTCTGCTTACCGCTTGCGACAGCTTGTCGACGCTTGTACTGATGCATACTCAGCATACTGGTGGGATTGCAGGGTGGTAACTATTATATTTTATTAAGATATGCTAAAATTAAGATAAAAAAGAAAAACGCATAAGCATATATATTCCAAATAATCCAAAAATTGGAATCCTTTTTACGTTAAGTTCTGCTAGCCCTGATGAAAATTAAAATAAACTATTGACTAGCGTTCCACGTCGAAGTATTGAAAAAAATCGCGATGGTGTTATGGCAGTCACGGTTGAAAGTCGAAACGCTACACCTAGGATGGAGTTCAAACAAGACCTTAAAAATAAGTAATTCTGAAATAAAAAGAATATTAATTTATTTCCTTTTTTGTCCTTAACAGATAAGTTTTTGGTTTGCATTAAGATATAAAATAGTTTGTTTACTACAATATGGTTTGGCGGAAGATGAAAGTAATTAAAGTTTGATATTTTGAAAACATCGCAAAATTGTTTATTTTAATTTTTATGAGCGCACAGGTAACAGAAATTAACATTAAAAGCATTCTAATTTTTGGAATATTTTAAATACATTTATTTATTTATTTATTTATTTATTTATACGTTTTTATTTTTTACCTTAATTGTAGCATATTTTAAAAAAATGTAAAAACGAATAGTTCTCGTTAAAGATGGGCAGCTCAATTTTGATTTTAGACCCATATTTTCTTGGGCAAACCTTGATAAAATTCGTCGTAGATTACGCTTTTGACAACCGCTTGGTATAGAATAAAAATTGACCCATTCTAATGTATATAGTGACTCGTATGTATACCATATTTAAGCAGGCCCTCTCTAAATTTGTTGCATATATGTATAATTATAAGACCCTTTTTTCGCCTTTTCTTTTCTTTTGTTCAAGCAATTTCTATCCAAGCCTCTCTTCCTTCCTAATTAACCCAGCCTTTGATCTTCTCTCTTTTCTTCTCCTCTTTCTAGTATGTAAGTACCTTTGAATCTTACTTTCTTTCCTGCCTCTTCTTTTTGACGTGTTCGTAAAATCATGTCATTTAGGTGGGCGGATTACGCCCACTTCAATTTGTACATCTTCGAACACCAAAACAAAGAAAAGGGAGAAGAAATAAAATAAAAATAAAATAGAACTAAATTAAATTAAGTTAGAATAAGTAAAATGCCTTGTTTGGCCAATAAATAAATAAAGAAATAAATAAATAAATTATTACTCTTCATAAAATATATGAAAATTTGTAATTAATCTTTGTGATGGTTCGCATTCGCAGTAAATATTTTCTAATATTTTTTTAATTTGATTGCTACCATTAAAATATTATTTGGCAGAGTATCATCCTATCAGAAAATATAAACAATTTATCGTTCATACTCACTTTTATTTTGCTTACTTATTGGAAAAGACACAAAATTATTTACATAAACTTGAATTCTTAAATTCATGTATGAATACATATAATTATTAAGTTATTAAATCAGTTAAACTATTTCCAAATAACTACTTGATTTTCACTTTAGTCTTTCGATTTGGATTTTTTCACACTGGTATCACCTGCCGAGTTATGGTTCCTCAATCAACTTGTTAAATAGGGAACTGCGTTCCAAGTTTTCAATGGGAGACTAATTAAATTGAAAGTCATCAAATTTGATACATTCTGCACTGTTAACATGCCTCTTTTATCTGTTATTATGATATTCTTCATTGAAAATTTTCGTTCAGCTTCAGCACTACTAACAATAATCGTATTGATGATGTTTGTCGTCTTCTGAATGTTTTCTGGAATTTTTCTTATTTCCTAATGACCGTTGCTTATTACTTTTTCCAAATAATTACGTAAATCACTTTTATTGATACAAAAATAATAAACTTTTCGAAACTCATCAAAATTCTCTTCGGCCTTTACCCACGAAACTACAATATCTACAATTTTTCAAGTGAACGGCTAGCTCATAGATTTTGCTGTTAACAATATTTTTCTTGTTGTTATTTGATCCTACTTGAGAGAAACCAATCAATCTTAAGTTCAAAGGCAGAATCAATAAAATGTTGCATTATTTGATTATTTTATTAGCCAACAATGTAAAAATGATTATTTTGCCTTTATAATAAAGAGTCGTCAACTAAAAATTGAAAGAGTAGTAGAATATCACCGCACGAACCATAGCATTCATATCAAAGCGTTCGCACAAACTCCTGCGGACCTCCAAAAAGCACCACTGGTTTCAACCCTCAGCAAAGATTGTATGAATATTTTAAGTTTTTTTGAATTGATACAAACACGTTGTATTTCAGGTATTTTTGCACCCTTTGGCATCTACAATGTAAAGTTGCAGCTGGCATAATAGGGTCAAGCGTAGGCATTGAAAAAACATATATGCTTAGATATTAAATTATGCGCTCCTATTTAAAGAAAATTTATATTTATAAAGGGTGGTTAAATTTTAAGGGCCGATGTTGATTTTGATAAAACACAAATTATTTAGGAAATAACTATCATTTCTTTTTATTATGATAATCTTGGTATAGTTAAATTATGTATGGAACAAAATATCGGCCAAATGGCCGCCGTGATCTCGGCGGCACAACTCCGTCCGATGGTCCAAATTTTCGATGACGCTGAGGCATAAGTGAGGTTCTATGCTGTTAATGTGCCGAATTATCTCATCCTTTAGCTCTTGAATTGTTCCGGGCCTATCGTCGTATACCTTTTCTTTCAAATAACCCCAAAGAAAGAAGTCCAACGGTGTCAACTCATATGATCTTGGCGGCCAATTGACATCGCCACCACGTGAGATAACACGTCCATTAAATTTGTCGCGCAAAAGAGCCATTGTTTCGTTAGCTGTGGGGCAAGTAGCACCGTTCTGTTGAAACCACATATCGTCCTCATTCATTTCACATCTCCTACAGACCCGGTTTGTTCAAATTCTTGCACGATTTTTCCGATTGCACGCACATTTGGACGATTAAATTGACCGAAAAAATCACGAAGTGCACGATATGCATTTTGATTTGAACGCCTATTTTCATAATAAGCCTGAATAACTTTAACGCGTTGCTTGATTGTGTATCTTTCCATGGTTCAAATTGAGTTAGTCTGAAATTGAGAAATGTCAAATGAAATGCAGAAAAAAACTTGACGTTTAGGTGTGGTTCACATTCAACATCGGCCCTTAAAACCACCCTTTACAAAAAAATTGTAGGCTATAATACAGATTTATGTTAACAAAAATTTGTTACTTAATTTTGTACACCTATTGACTGTGTATCCGGGTCAAGAATTACGATAAAAAAACGTGTATATTTAATTGTCTCCTTTCTTCACACAAAATGTATACGAGTCCGAAAGACTCACTTTAACCCTTCTGCATCCCTTGGATATGTGCCCTTCCTATGATCCTTTGGGTCAATATGACCCAATATTAAAATGTAAACAAAATTTTATATTTAATATATAAGCCCTTCCTGAGCAATTATCAAAAAAAAATATATATGAAATAAAATTAAATTTTAAATTCAGCCTTTTTTTTTTAAAAATAATAAAATAATAATTATATTTTTAATACTAATGTATACAAATTTAAGAATTTTTGTGACAATTTATACACAATGTTACCATGTGCTCTTTGCAAATAAATTTTTTACAAGTATCACATTTAGTGGAATACTTATTTGAATTCCTTCCATGTTGACAAAAGAAACACCGCTGTCGTTTATTTGGTAAATTACTGGACAATGGTGTATTTGTAGTATTTTGTTTAGAACATTGCGAGGCACCTGTGAGATCAGTTTGTTGCTGAATATTATTAACAAGATTTTTTGCTGATGGTCCATGTGGCAAAACCTTTCTTCGCAAAATATGCTCATTTATTAGCTGATCTGCAAGTTCTACTAGATAAAGCCTGCGTCTGAAGTTTTTATTGAAATTCCAGGCAGGATTCATTTCAGTCCATATGACGTAGGAGTTATATGCTGATACATCTATCATATTTGAAAATAATGCAACAGGCCATCGCTTAGTCATGCGCTTAGATGTGTAATTAGCAACTAGTTGGTCAAGCGCATCAACTCCAGCTTTCGTTTGGTTGTAATGATGTATTATTTCAGGTTTTTTTTGTTCATCGTCTCTTACATCGGCTGAATGATGAAGAGAACTTAAGAGGAGAACGTATTTATTTTTTTTTTGGAACATAGGATGCTATAGTTATATCATTTGAAAACAAAAAATCAGAGTGCAATACGGGCTTTTTTTTCATATCCAGAATTTTTGGTGGCAAAAAAGTTTTATTTTTACGGACAGTGCCAACTAATGTAATATTCCGACAAAGTAGTTGAATGGCAAGATTGTATGTAGTAAAAAAATTATCACATGTGATTGTGCATCCCTTTGGGAGAGGGTCTGATAATGTTAGCACCACTCTCTCACCTAAATTAAAAATATGGAAATATAATAAATGTAATACGAAGTACAAAAGTCTCACCTTGATTTTTTTCTGGCTGTGTATTTCTTGCTCTGCCTGTGTACACTTCCATATTCCAGGCATATTTAGTTGTAGAATCGCAAAGTGCCCAAATTTTTATGCCATATCTGGCGGGCTTTGATGGAATATATTGCCGGAAACTGCACCGACCTCGAAATGGAACCAATTGTTCATCTACAGTAACATTTTTATGTGGATTGTAAAAAATTTTGAGCTGATTACTCCACTTGTCCCAAACGTTTCGTATCGGTGCAAGTTTGTCACGAATTCTTCTTTCTTCTCTATCTTCAGAGCTGTCAAACCGTAGGCACTTTGATATGCTCGAAAATCGCTTGAGACTCATTGTTGCTCGAAAAATAGGTCTTCCGTTTTTTTCATTCCACAAGCTAGTGAGATTTTCTCCATGAGATTTATAAACTCCTGCCATTATTTGTAATCCAACATATGCATCAAGCTCTATCATATCAATGTTTTGCCAATTATTTCCATATAATTCTACACCTTTTTGATTTGTCATTTGAATCACAATATTTTTTATATTTGGTGATATAAACAAATCGAACGAAGACTTTATATCTGTAACCATAGATGTTGCTCTTTTGGTAGGTCCAGGCTTATTCAATAAAATTTGATTTTTTGGTAACCTGCCTGTTTGAAGTGGTGGCTGTTCTTTCCAAACTACACTTTTGTCCTTAGATAAATATGTAACGGAAGTGCTGTGATCTATTTCTACTGCGTCTTCCAACTCCACGCTTTCAACGCTATTGTTTGACGATGAATATGATTCGTCCTCTCCATCGCTGTTGGGTGAAAAAATGTCGTCTTCATCACTATCATCAAAAATGTCATCATCTTCGTCATTCATTATTTGTTGCAACTGAAGATCACTAAGAATCTGAAGCAATTTTATCATGGAACAATCATATATTAGAAATATTATTTTACAATACTCACTTTTCTTCTTTGTGCCATTATGTAAAAATACTCAATTATGATGAATTACAAAAAAAATATATGTATGCACGCTGATCACCAAAAATTAAACTGAACTCATTGAAAGAAAATATTCAACTGAGACAAAAGTTCTAGCATCATCATAGCGAAATATTTTTTTTTTCATATACAAAACGGGGAATCACCGAACTGCAATTTGAATGAACTCTTTTGTGTACAATGTGTTTGTGTCAATGCGTTACCATATCATCATAAAACAAATTTCAAAAGATACCTTTGCGGGATTCTCCAAATCCCACCTACAGTTGGAGAATAATAAAATTTTGAATGAAAAAATATTCAATGAAAGCGATTTTATTGATTCTTTGACTCAAAAAATGATTGATCGATGATTTTGAATGAAGATGAACTCAATTCAATGATATTCAATAGGAAAGAAATGGTAAAGTGGGATTAACTTACAATATCGCTAGTTGGGTCATATTGACCCAAAGGATATTAAATGTGTGTAAATCGTGTTTTGACATGTGGAGGGGGGAGGAAAAATTTAAATTTTATTATTTTCTTTTAAAAGCATAATTTTCGCCACTCTAATGGATAAATTAAAGTTTCACGTTCATATCTTATAACTAAAGGGAAAAGTTTTGCGTTTGAAAATCAAAATTGGGTCAAATTGACCCAAGGAGTGCAGAAGGGTTAATACCTTGTGATCGGAATTTCACCCAGTACTAATAGGGTAAACCCGTACTAGAACATAAATTAAATTTGAGGTACTCGTAAAAAACTAATATGAATTTAATTATCATAATGATTACTTTAGTTAAAAGGTAAGTACGAGAAGCACTGGAGTAAATGTAGCAAATTTGTTTTTAAAGTTACACAGTTTTATAAGCACAGGAGCTTGGTTTATTGCGTAAGGAAGAGAGTTAAAAAAGGACAGAAAAATGCTCCATTCTAAGCCAATGACAGTGCTTGTGCAATAATAAAAACAAAGAAATAAGAATAAACTGTGAATATTCTCAAAGAAGTATTTGTTCACATTGACCAATTCCTAGGTCAAGTTGATAAATTTTTTGTCAGTATAGAGTCAACAAACGCGTTTGTCAATTGGATTGAAGGTGAGAGGTTGTAATCATATTAACAAAATTTTATTTTGTTTATTTGATAAACGGATATTTTGATTTGATAGAAGTCTTTATCAAGAATGTCGCGTTTGCATTGCATATTTGATAAAAGAGTTTGTCAAAATGAATAAAGAATATTTCCATCTGAAAAAAATGGTTCATTGAATAGATAAATGCTTTTATGTTGAAAATATATTTTTTTATCAGTCATACAAAAATGATATGTTGTTTTGATAAAATATTCTATTAATTCAAGCAATCTTAAATATTACAAAATCAAATTTTAGGACCCTATTATGATTTATAACTCAACTAAGTTGACTATGTAGATTTATCTCAAATTTTTTCGTATAGCGTTTACATATATTTCAGTTGAATCATGTAGTTTGAAAATTCTTAAAAGATTAAGGCAAACTACATCGCTCAACTGAAATATATGTAATACGTTACACGAAAAAAATTTTGTTAAGTCTACATAGTCAACTTAGTTGAGTTGTAATTCATAATAGGGACCTTAGTAATGTATCACTAAGAATATAATTTTTACATTCGTTTTCAAAGAAAATAATTCAAAACAATAACTGAACTGTAGAACTGTTAAGTAAACTCCTTACTCCCACTGAATTGTTCTGAAAATAATTAATCCCAAAATTTATTAAATTTAACAAATTAAATAAAAAGTAGACAGCTCACAAAACTTCTTTTTATAATTTCTGCGAACAACAAATAACGCCACCGAAATGCCAGACATCTATTTTTATTGTAATGATTGAACTTTTTTGGAATTGATAATTCATTTCATTATTACGAAACTAAAATTTTATCCGCTTGACTCAAGCGATTATCAATTTTATAAATGATTTCTTCAGCACAACAAACCTATTTATCAACCCAAAGAAGTAAGTTTGTTAAATCTATTTTCAAAAATTATAAAATTTTATTCCGACTGATTGACGATTTTGTTATTGTGGATAAGTTTCTATCAAGTTGATAAAAGCAGTTTTCAAACAAATAAAACACATTTTTCCAAATCAACACATTCAGTTTGTTAACGCGTTATTATATTTTTAATCAAATGGATAATGTTTCTTTCAAATTGATAAAAATATGAAGGATTTATGATAAAATTTAATCGAGTGCACAATTTGGTTTTGTTAAGGATTAACAAAAGTTATTTATCAATTTTACCAAGAATTTTTCGTTGAGTGTATGTGCAAATTTAAACTGAACATTTGTTATGTCTTGTGGTGGACGTGGCATACTGGTTGAGGTGCGTGACTTGAATGCGATAGAACCTAGGTTCGTATCCCATAAGATACAGAATGTTTTTCTAATTGAATTAATTTTTTTGTTCGTCCGTCACCTCTCTGGAGATAATGGCAAACCTCATAGAGTAAAAATTACCACGTAAGGCTTCTTGATAACAAAAGCCGTTCGGAGTCGGCTTGTAGATCCAGTAGCTCGTTCCAAAATACTCATTTTTGCGATAACTAATAGTGGTATTCGCTCTTTTGTGTATTTATGAATACACTAGTGTACTTCTGTCAAAAAATTACACTAAATACACATGCAACAACAAATACCATAGCTTTTGAAGTTACACTTTATGTGTTTCTTTACAACATCAAAAGATGATTGTAATGTAGTTGTATGTGTTAATTGTATCATTTTGACATTACTTGGCAGCATTCTTGGTACCATTTCTTGTCCTTTGTTCGCCATAATTTTTTGTGCTAGCTCATCACATCATATCGTTTTCTAATTAGTATACTAATAATAAACGCGTAACCATTTAAAAAACACAAATTTATACATTCGTACCCAGTAGAAAGAGCAAGTATTCGTTACACGGATAAATTTATTCGACAACTTACTCGAAAATGACGAAAATTACATTTTTTCTTATCAAGTCAAAACATAGTGAGAACTTCATGCGATTCGAGCCAAATATTTTAGCTTACAGAAACACATCGGCTATTGAATCCCTAGGAAATTAGAATTGAAACATTCGAGAGGAGTCACCGACTTATCTCGTTTTATTACAGGAACAATGCAAGTGAGAATGACGTCAAAGTGAGAAAATCTGATAAGAACTACGGTGAGAAAAGTAACAGAACCGAGCTACAGTTCTCGATCATTTGTGCTCAAACAATTCATAACACGCACAACATAATTGATCATAAGAAGCTCAGCCAAAGTCTTCTCAAGGTTGAAATGGCCCTTTCCTTTTCTTTTTTTTTGTTATGACTTGAAAATGATTATTGTGTTGATTCTTAGCAAAGTTGTTCCCAGAGCTCATCAGCGTTAATTCGAATATCAATAATATGTGTGTTGTGACTCACAAGGAAAGGTCCCCAGGTGTCACTCACCGATTTGAATAATTTTAGGAAATATGATAGAGGATAAAAATCTTAGGGCGACTTTTTTTTTATACGTTCTCAATCGATAGTTTATGGTTTCAGAATGGCGTTTTAAAATAGTATATTTTCTATAGAACTGTTTTCTATAGAAATATATACAAATTTGCTATCAAACGAAAGATATTTCAGAGCCACACATGATGACATCCATTTTTTAGAAATAAATTTCATTAAATTTTCCGTAATATAAGGAGCGCATTTTCGAAATTGTTTCTTTCGAAAGTATCTTTATATCCTGACGGCATAAATATAATTCATGTGCATAGGGAAGTAGGAACAAGTTTCAGGACATTCGTAAAAAGAACCTACGGGTATCTTCATAGGGAGGATCCCATCATTTTTTGGCGCAGCCGGTAGGATCCTTTTTGTTCAGAGGAACAGCAAGGATATTTTGAAAAAAAATAGTTTGAAATTAACTAGTAGGATCCTTGTTGTTAATGGGAACTGCAATGATATTTTTGGTTTATTTTTGAAAAAATAAATATAAAATAAATCAAAAATAAAAAATAATTTATTTTTGAAAAATTAGATTGAAATCAATCGGTAGGATCCTTTTTGTTCATGGGAACATCAAGGAGGTTTTAGGAAATAAAAATAAATAATAAGTAAAACTTTTAATAAATGTTACAAGGCATGGTACCTCACATTAAAAAAAAAAAATATATTTTGGATTTCGAAGAATTAAGTTCAATCCCGTGTATATGAGTGATTAATGTTTGAAAATTGGATGCTGTATGTATAAAAGTTGTTGGGAGTTTAGTTTGTTCAGACAAGCGAGTTGAGTCAAATCAAAATGGATGTTGGGGAAACATTTTTTGGGAATTGTATTGCGTTAGTATTATCCACGTGGGTCCTGCTAGAAATAAGTATTGATGGCGGATCCATTTCCCACCACCTCTCGGGAAAGATTATGGCAGGGCATACATTTTTATTAATACGAAGGGTTAAGTCTCGTTTAGCAACTTTTTGAGTTTATGATTTCAATCGTGGCTTGAAATCATAGTGTTTTTATTATTAATTAAGATCATCGTCAACATCGTTTACTACGTGACGGTCTGAAGGACTTTACCTCTCAATTACGAAGCACATGCAGAAGATTAACTTGGTGGCGGATTTCTATGAGAAAGGAAATACATGTGTAAATAAAGCAACTCACCGTGGAAGAGCATGGGTCAGCACCAAGAGAATTCGAAACGAGATGAATTTTGAACGGAAAGTCGTGATTTGTAAATTTTGAAAAATTTTGTTAATATGTATTGCATGAAATAAATGAATATATGAAAAAAAAAAATTAACATTTTTAACTAACTGGGCTTACGGAAGAATTGATTGAATAAAGAACAGTTCGGCTTAGTGCGTTAGAAAGAGAACGCGGTAGTTTTAGCTTGCTTTTCTTTAAATGAATCACACTAGTGACATAGAGAGAAGGTATCTAGATCTCATAGGAGAATTGGATAGGTTTTTGGAAAAATTGTGGGTTCGAGCAAAAAAACATAATTCAGCTTTTCTGTAGTCAAATACAGTGTGGAAAAATTTGACAAAGGTAGAAGATGCAAACGTAGTGTTTGATTTCGTAGATAAGTATCACGAGCACAAGAGTACGGCTCAAGCAAGGAGATTTGAGGAATATAAGAGACATTTTGAGACTCTGACAACAAAGTTAGGCGAGGTGACACAACTAAGAACAACAAATCAACAGTTGCTGCCGTAACGAACTTTCGCTCTGTTAATGATATTAATTCTTTAAAAATTTACTATCAAAACGTTTCTGGATTGAGAACGAAATCTAATTCTATTTTTATGGCCACTTCACAGTATGACTGATGTTTTTGTGCTTGTGAAAACATGGCTTAACGTAAATTTCAATAATGAGGAATTTTTTGATCCGCATCTATACCACGTGTTTCGTAAGGATCGGAATTTTTCTGCCACTGGCTGTCTACGTGGAGGTGGTATTCTTATCGCCGTCAAACCGATTTTAATTTCCTCGGGTTATACATTACCTAACACGGATGCGGTCATTGACCAAATTTGTGTAGGACTCAAAGGCGTGTCTGAGTCCCTCTACATTTGTGCTTCATACATTCCACCTAGAAGTTCATTCCTACTTTATAAAGCTTTGGCTTTGGCCACCTATCTTATGCCTACAAATATTAAAAGCGATATTGAATTGTATCTTATTGATAATTTTTTTAATATTGGTCTTTTTCCAATGAATTGTTGTTTTAATTTTTTGAATAGATTATTAGATTTAGTTTTTATTACTAATAATTTAAATTTCATTGTTACTGAATCGCCCTTTCCAATTAATGCAGTTATTTCTCATCATATTCCTATTTATATTAATTTAATTTTCTATAAATACTTGTCTAATACTTGTGATACCGTTGCCAATTTTAATTACAATGCGTGTAATTTTGAAATTTTAAACAATGTTTTTAGTCACATAGATTGGAACAATAAGTTCAATCATTTGGATATTTCTTCTACTTTTAATCTTTTTTAAGCTTCTTATCTCTTCAGTGTGCAATGATTACATACCTAAAATTAAGAAACGTGTTACCAAAATACCTTGGTATACTCGTCGTCTTAAAAAATTAAAAAATCTTCGTTATAAATTTTACAAAAAATTTTTAATTACAAATCAAAATTAGTTTTCTCTTAAATACACCCAGTGAACCAAAACTACCGTTTTTGATTCATTTATGAACCTTTTCGGGTAGATACGTTCATTTTCGGCACTCATAAATGAACCCTTTTTATATCATTCGTCGGACTAAAATGCCTCTCAAAAACGAACCTTATTTTGTTCGCAAATGAATTAAAAAAAGAACCGTAAATTATCCTCTTTTTTGTTCGGAAATGAGTTAAAAAAAGAACCATAATAGTTATTTTTCGGTACTTGAAACCGAAACGACTGAATTGCCTCCCAAAAACAAACCTTTTTTTGTTCAATAATGAGTTAAAAAAAAGAACCTTTTGAATAATAAATTTTATTATTGCATTATACTATTTATAATTACATATCGATATTTTGTTAAAGAAGAAATTATTATTACTAAAATTAGAGATCATATTAATCATTGGGTTAATAGGATTAATATACCTGGGCTGGAATTCACGCATTGTGTTTTTCATGATTTTGATGTTTCAAAGGGGAAAGGCGTGATTGTTTTCCAATTTGACAAACTTCCAAATTATATATGAAATATCAAAATAGTTAAGTTATTAATTGGGGAATTTATTTGATTACATTTTTGCATGGAATGTTTTCCTGGTTTTCATTCTATTTGGGCTTGGTTTTAAATTTTGATAGAAATGTTGGAAATTTTCATACGTGTAGCAGTACATCCATCTCGCACTGGTAAAAAAGTTCATTTGACGTTTGTACGAAGGTTAACATTTTCATTTTAAGTTCCTTTATTTACCTGATTTTGGAATATAAAAAGTAACATTTATGATTCATTTGTGAACTCATTTATGAACAAAAAATGGTTCGTTTATGAGAATTTGTTTCCAACTGATATGATAAAAAATATTATTCTTTTTTGAACTTATTTCAGAATGCAAAAAAAAACATAAATGATTCATTTCCGAACTCATTTATGAACAAAAAATGGTTCATTTACAAGGAAGTCTTACCTACTGAAATGATACAAAAATGATTCATTTTCGACTCAAAATAAGTTTTTAATGAATTTCGCAAAATATGCACAATTTTTCTTTATGGGAAAAGCTTTCACGAACTTAATCTTTTATAACAAGCACTTTTAAACGACAAAATAAGAAAGAAAATATTAAAAAAAAAAAATTCTAACCAAAAACGTTCACAAAACTCTCACCTTACTCAAAACCTTCGCTTATAGTTCAGTGGGCAGGCATTATATGAGGGAGTTTAACTTCCTCGATAAATTTTTGTATAGGCAATATATCTCAAATTTTGAATCTAACATTAAATTCAACCCAAAAACATTTTGGCATTTCATCAAGTCTAAAAAGGTTTCATCTAATATTCCATCGTCAATGTTTTTAAATGACGTAACGTCAAATAATGCATTAGGCATTGCGAATTTGTTTGCAGATTATTTTTTATCGAATTTCAAGAAAGATAATTCTAGTTTTAATACTGAAGCAGTTGAAAATATTCATTCAGTTTTTGACTTTTGAGAATTATCCTTAACAACTGAGGATGTTTTTAATGGTATTATCAGTTTAAAACCGTCATCTCGTTTAGATGCTGATGGAATCTGTTTTATTTTTCTGAAAAATTGTCCTTTAAGTTAGGCTTACCCTTTAATTCATATGTTTAATAATTCTCTTCGATCTCGTTGTTTTATTGATAGTTGGAAAATTTCTTATATTACTCCTATCCATAAATCTGGTTGTAAAAATAATATAACTAATTACAAATCTATTTCTAAACTCACAACTATTTCTAAACTCTTTGAGGCTATAATAAAAGTAAAATTCTTTCTTGCTGTAAAAAACAGTATTTCTAATTTTCAACATGGCTTTGTTCCTGGTCGTTCAACTGTGACAAACTTAGTTCTTTTTGGAGAATATTGCTTATCAGGGTGCTCAGGTTGACGTTATATACACGGACTTTTCTAAGGCTTTTGATAAAGTTTCACATGCATTATAATTTAAAAAGTTAGAAAAATTGGGTGTTCATTCCAGTTTTTTGAAATGGATTGATTAATATTTAGCTAACAGACAATGTGTTGTAGCATTTGACAATGTTACATCATTTAAATATTTGGCTACTTCTGGTGTTCCGCAAGGCAGTATTTTAGGTTCTCTTCTTTTTGTCTTGTTTATCAATGACATAACTTAAATTTTTACTCATTGTAAATATCTGCTCAATGCTGATGATTTAAAAATTTGTCTTAAAATTAGTCCCAGGAATGACCAAGCTCTCTTACAGAATGAACTTGATAAACTGTATATCTGGTGTTGTAAAATGGTCTTCATTTAAATCTTAATAAATGTGTGTTCATGACTTTCTCTAAAACTGACATGTCTTATCCGTCCGCTTATACTATTGCCGATTCTGCTCTGTCCTCCGTACAAAATTTCAAGGATCTTGGCGTGGTTTTTGATGCTAAATTTACTTTTATTCCTCATTTAGACTATGTTATTTCTAAAGCGTATGTCATGTTAGCATTCATTAGAAGAAAGAGTGCTTGTTTTTCGGATCCTTACACTATAAAATCCTGTTTAATTCTTTTGTCAGGTCTAGATTAGAATATGGAGCTATCATTTGGAACCCTTTTAATGATTCCCATAATTTGAGACTAGAACGAGCTCAAAAATCTTTTACGAGGTTTGCCTTGCGTTCCTTTGGAACAGATGGTCCATCTACTTCATTTAATGCCCGATGCCTTTTATTGGGCTTAAAAACTTTGAAGTGTAGAAGAAGTATTTTATCGTTAATTTTTGTTTTTGATGTAATTAATGGGTCTGTTGATTGCCCTGCACTATTGGAAATGGTTAATTTCAATGCTCCAACTAGAACATTAAAGAACTATGCTCCTTTTTATTTGTATCTTTGTCGATCTAATTATGCGGCCAATGCGCCTATTAATCGTACAATACAAATGTTTAATTTGATTAATAAAGATTATAATTTAGATTTTTCTATTTCAAAAAATTAAATGAGGAACTTTTTGAATTATATTTTTAAATTGTTTCTATACTATTTTTTCTAAAATACTATTGTTACTTCTCTTTATTGAAATAATTTTGTACTACTTATTATTATTGTTAAATCTATAGTCTGTAGGAATTATATATTCATAGACTGAAATAAATAAATACATAAAAAGAACAGGAGACCAAGGTAGAGCAGAAGAGCTAGATTTGGAAAACGGAAGATTGCGAGATCTGTTGCAAAGAGAAGGCGTATTGACAGAGCTAGTAGAAAAGTTATTTGTCCAACAAGCTAGAGTAGATTTTGAGACAGTCGAACAGGCAAATGCTAGGATTAGAGAATTACAGGTACAAAATGGGCATTTGCAGGAAGAATTCAAATTGGCATCAAAAAATTCCAATTCAAAATTAGAAAGACAGGAGAAGGGGGACATATCTACGAAAATATAGAAATAAAAGATAACGCAATGAATCTAAACGCAATAGCTAAAACCGTGAATAATCTGGTCCCATTATTCTTGGCAACCGACTCACCAACGGAGGTTTACAGTTTCATTCAAGGGTGCGATTTTGCAATAAGAGCGTTCAATGCTAGTGAGTTTCCACGCGTTATAGAATGTGTTAAGTTGAGATAACACGGGAATGCTTTTCATTTATGCAAGGGAAGACAGTCTGCCAATATTGAGGAATTCTACCTCTTAATAAAATCCAATTACCTAAGGGAAACAACATACAATTCAATTCGAATGGAATTGTCAAAATGTGTTCAAGAGCCAGGGGAAAAATTGGCAGCATATGCAAGAAGATGAAGTTCGATAGAAGCAAGAGGGAAGGATTGCATAATAGAAGAGGTAGGCTTGTTGGGTCAATCAAATAAGACGGTGGTGACGGCCTTTAGGGTAGGATTGAACGACCCAAGCTTAAAATCAGTGATGTTGACTATGGAGGGCACGAATTTAGCCGAATTAGTGACTAAGGCGGCCGAAACAGATTATATGTTGAGGAGCGCAGGTCAATATGGTTCGGGGGTCCCAACGCGGAAACAGGTGTATGCGGTAGTGGACGAGACAAGAAATGTTGACAGGCAGATTAGCCAAGATGGAGGGGATATAGATAGATTTTATCCCAGTAATAATAACAGGAAACAAAGTTTGCCGAACAAAGGTAAATTGGGATATACCAGGGATGAGTGTCTTACAAGAAAAAACACTCCATACTGCGAGAAATGCCAGGAATATGGTCATGAAAAAGTGGAATCGTGCCCAAGAATTCAGGCCTAGAAATAGACAAATTCAAGAAAAGAGTTCTGGGAGTAAAAATAATAGAGGAGTCAATACGGTAAGCCCATTCGGAGATAATGGGGGTAAGAGTTTCGGTAGGGAGCAAAGACCGGTAGTGCAATGCAAGTGGTGTTACAAAATAGGACACACGGAAGGGGATTGTTACGCAAACAGAAATCAGGGCTACAGACAGGGAAACTTCCAAGAGCCCAGCAAAGGACATTAAGCTGCGCACCCCGAGATAAGAGAGTAACACGGCCGCTAAAGGCTAAAGGACTGTATATCCAAGCCAGTAGAAGGTGGACTTTATCTAAGCCAGGAGAAGGTGAGTATTAGCCCAGAGTTAGAGGAAACAATTGGGTTGCTGAGAACAACAGCAAAAAAGTTTTTTATAACATGATAATCATCATGCAAATTATTATGTATGCAATTAATATAATAAACGTGTTTATAATATTAAACATTAAAATGTCTAATAAAAATAAGCCAAGTTGTTGCCAAGTAAAAGGGGTGAATGTTTTGGCGTCTCCAAAGTGAATAATGTTTTTGTAGATATTCCTCGCAAGAATGCTATAAATGATCGAGTCATTCTACTTGTAAATTCCGGGGCAGACACAAGCTTTTGTAGACAGAGTGCGCTATCGAAAATTGAGATCGAAACAAAGAATAAAAATGAAATAAATTCAAGCGAAGAGAATAATAGTGAAGGAAATATAAGTAAAAGAAAGAATAATAATGAAATAAATCTGAGCGAAGAGAGTAATTGTGATGAAAGATGAAGAGAGTAATTGTGATGAAATAATGAGTAAAATAAAGAAAAATAATGAAGTAAATTTGAAGGAGAAAAATTATGAAAATAGAGTAAGTAAAAGAAAGAATAATAGGGAAATAAATATAATGGAAGAGAATAATTGTGAAGAAATAAAATGTAAAAGTAAGAAGAAAATGAAATGAATTTGAAGGAAAAGAATTATGAAGAAAAAATAAGTAAAAGAAAGAATAATAGTGAAATAAAAAGAAATAAACAAAAAATTAATGAGGAAATACAATTAAATGAACGAACGATTCAGAAAATAAATAAACCACAGCAAGGTAAGGGTATAAGCATAAGTGAAACAGGGTCCAAGGCAAAGGATGAGAAACACAAAAGGGAAACTCGAACACAAATTAAGTTATATAAAAAACAAAACAAATGTGTACCAACTGATAAGTCAATAAATATCAGAGTAAGTAGAGGTCAATAAATATCGGGTAAAATAAATAACTACTTGAAGTAATATGCAAGCTCCTTTTCCTAAGTTGATTAATTTTTGAGAAAAATTAAGAATCGCGTTTCATGTAATAGAAAACGCAGTATTAAAGATGAAAGAACCAGCATTGAATTGTCGAAGAGGTCAATAAACAATGTTTCTTCTTTTTCTATTCATTATGGTGACGATGAAATAAATATTAAAAAAAGAGAAATCCTCTTATTAAATTAAAGATACGTAACTGTACGTAAAAATAAATAAACATGTAAGAAGGTCGATTTAATTTGAAATTATAGCATATTTGTAATTGTAAAAATCTAGCATTTAAAGAATACAATACGAAGAATTAGAGAGATTTTATTATTTAAAGAATACATATATATTTAAAAGGCAAGGTTGCGAGCGACATACCAGAATATCGTGGGATATCCAATCCTGATAAAGAGGTGATCATTCGCTGGGGACAACATAATTGAAATGATGAAAGTGTTGCATAATACGTATACATGATCTAAAAGTAAGACGTACAACAGGAAATTTCAAATCATCTAAATTAAATTTGAAAACTTCAGTGACCTGAGATGATTCATGAGAGCTGAGTTATATTGGTTTTAAATAGTAAGACTGTTGTTTAGCGAAAGTAAACAATCAGTACGAAACTATTGAAGCTGAGAAATATACTCTTTGATGTGAACTAAGGGTTCACATGGGGAAGCTTGAAAAAAAAATGGTCTTGTATATTTTCTGGAAGAGAAAAATTATTTGCTATACATATAATGCAACTGAGAACAGTGAGTGAACTTACGCCTAAAACAATATTTTGTTTAAGTAAGTTATACGCTCCTGTCAACAATAGGCTGTATACCAAGAACTACTACCAAGATACAGTTAAAATCAAAAATCCAACCAACTCGAAAGCAGTTCAAATGTTCAACACTGTACCCAAACTTCACAACTTTTGGCGCAGCATAAACTAGACGACAAAAATGATCTTATGATGGTAACAATTCATAATCACCATCACCGCCGGGTGCAAATTTTACACCACGCTCCAACCAATGATCAACATGACAAAAGGTCCAGATGCTTGTAGCAACACAAAATAATCATCATCACCGCCGGTTATAGGATAAGTTCTCAAGAACGGGGTAGCTGCTCAACATTTGGTTGCCTACCTTAATGATTTGCTATTTTTACATCTTATTTATTTGAAATATTTTGAGAGAAGATCTGTCGATCATTACTTAAAAAGAAACAAAAAAACATTGGAAAATTTTAAAAGTATTAGTTAAAGAGCGTATATCGACCTTCCAGAAAAGATTAACGACCGTATTTATATATATATATGAAAATGAATAGAAGGAAAAATAAGGGTGGCAGCACAACTAATTGCCTAGAATAAGAAAAACAAAATATATAAAAAATGTGAATTAAGAAGTTAGTATATACAGAAAATATAAAGCATAACTGCAAGTAAACTATTAAAATTTTATAAGAAAGAAACAAGGAATCATTTAAAGAAAACAAACTTATTTAAAAATAATGAACAATGAAAATATATTTCAAGTTGTGCAAGGTAGCAAAATCCAAGACAAACATACATATATAGTTACAATAAATAAATAACACACGTTTTATATATCGAAAAAAATATGGCTAGATAGATAGCATAATTTTTTCTTTGTCAGAAGGGGGAGGAATATTGTGACCCAGTCGTCACAAACTAATTAAAATTTTAATAAATTAATGCCGATAGCAAATATCGACCAACCTTTATCATGAATTGCGACATACATAAACAGATAGTAAAATAAAACGCAGCACAAATTGCTTTAAGCACCGACCTACCTCAATTCATGATACCAGGCATGATTCAACTACGACAAACAGAAGCACTTCAGAGCGCGTGCTTAAGTTATAGCAGCAATTAGTAAAAAGCTGACTTAACAAAATAATGCCACACAGGTGAACGACGGTATGCGCCTGACACCTGAGTCGCGTTACTGTTTGATGAAATTGGGAAATGTCGTTCAAGCCGTGAACTCGACTTTTGATCTACTTTATTTCATGCAGCTGTTGGTCGCTATTTTGTGACAAACTGAAAATGCATAATTGCCAAAGCTCAATAAACAATGTATGTATGTTTGTTTGTGGATATAATTTAACTAGGAAGTAAGATAAGTTAAGATTGCTACACAATCGGAATGTGACAAAAAGCTGTCAATTGTACAAAATTATAATAATGTAAAATAAAGTGATAATGTAAAGATTTCGGAAGCCAGATATTTGTTATAAATATCTGTGCTTTAGCTAGAAATAAGAAGAATGAATAAAGAGTCTGAAGATACAATATGTTAATATTTCGAAAACACCAAGAAGTATTTCTTTTCCTTCCTCTGGAGCGGACTAGTGCATATTGAAGTAAGTATAACGGGGCTGGTGAGCTTTAATGAAAAATACACACCAAACAAATGGGGCATTTTAATGCTTCGATAGTCGGCAACGCCTTGCTGCAACTTCAACCCAAAAGTAAACACATCTTTATCTTTATCTTTATGTCCTGAAAAAAAGCTTCATATTTTAATGGGTTAAGTGTAAATGGTACAACAGAAACGCAAGCAAGAACATTTTTGATATTAACTAAATACAAAAATTAAATGTTTCTAACGATTCAGATTCACTGAAATTTTGTAGACTTGATGTCCCGAATTATAACTATTAAATAGCTTACAATAAACAAAATCAAAATAAAAATAAGAACGTATTACTAACATAGAAATTAGGAGTTCAGTTCATTACGAGCTGAGTCCAACTCAGAATTAATTGTCAAAATTAATCAAATTTGGGAAAATTTTTGGGAATTGGGATTTTGTCAGTAGGATCCACGTGGGTCCTGCTAGAAGTATCGATGGCGGATAAGTGGAATCAGATTTCTATTTAAAAGGAAATATATGTATAATTATTAAACAGTAAAGGAAATAATTCACCGCGCATACGCAACGGTTTAATTTTCTTAACCTGGAGGTCATACAGTGATAGATTTTCATGATCTCCAAAAAGAATATAAAATTTTAAGAATTTATATAATCGACCTGTTTTCGCTCAGGGCTGAACAATTACGTTTACTTACATTTCCAAGCTTGAGAATTGTGCACTTATAATTTTTCTTACCTTTAATTTGAAGCCACAAAAAAATTAAAAAAAGAATAAAGAAAAATATTATTCGTATACTATCGTCTTTCGTAGGCTTTATATTTGACTTTTGTGAATTTTTATGAAGTTTGACTGACATACATGGCTCCCGCTGGTTGACAAAACGCTGGTCTTTAACAAAATACGTTTTGTGTATATTTTTTGTTGTTCTGTGGAAATTTTGAGATCAATATTCGTGCAAAATGCTCGACTTTGCTTGTAGAATATCGATCAATATCAATTTTTATTTTGTTTTTTTTTTTAACTTTTTGATTTTTTTTTTCTAATTTAGACCAAACTAGACATTTTTGAAAAGTTTCCTCATTCTAGCTCAACGTGAACATGGGTGAGTTCACAATGGGTTAAGGAGAATTGATTGAATAAATAACACTTCGGCTTAGTGCATTATAAAGGGAACGCGGTAGCTTTAGTTACTTTCCTTTAAATGGATCACACTATTAAAATCTCATAGGCGAAGGTATCTAGAACTCATAGGAGAATTAGAAAGGTTTTTGGAAAGGTTGTGGGTTCGAGCAAAAGTGGTTATTTCAAACAAAGATAATTTCACTTTGCTGCAGTCCAATACAGTAGTAAAAAAATTGACAAAGGAAGAAGAACCAGTCGTAGTGTTTGATTTCATCGATAAGTATCACGAGCACAGGAGTACGGCTCAAGCAAAAACATTTGAGGAATATAAAAAATATTTTGAGGCTCTGAGAACAAAATTAAGTGAGGTGTAACAACTACGAATAGGAGACCAAGGTAGAGCAGAAGAGCTAGATTTGGAAAATGACAGATTGTGAGATATGTTGCAAAGAAAAGGCGTTTCGACAGAGTTAGTAGAGAAGTTAATTGTCCAACAAACTAAAGTGGATTTTGAGTCAGTTGAACAGGTAAATTATAGAATTAGAGAATTACAGGTACAAAATAGGCATTTGCAGGAAGAATTGAAATTGGCAACAGAAAATTCATTGCATCATAAAGAGACTTAGAGAAAAAAGAAGGGGAAAATATATACGAGAGTATAAAAATAAAAGATAGTACAATGAATCTGAACGCAATAGCTAAGACAGTAAATAATCTGGTCCCCTAATTCTCGGGAACCGATTCACCAACAGAGGTTTATAGGTTCATTCAAGGATGCGATTTCGTAATTAAATCATTTAATGCTAACGAGTTGCCACGCGTTATAGACTGTGTTAAGTTGAGATTACACGGGGATGCTTTTGAGGTTTGCAGGAGCAGACAGACAACAAACAATTCAATCCTAATGGAATTGTCGAAATATGTTTAAGAGCCAGGGGAAGAATTACAAACATGCGCAAGAAGATTAAGCTCGATAGAATCAAAAGGGAAGGATTGTATACGGGAAGAGACGGGCTTGTTTAGTCAGTTAAACAAGGCGGTGGTGAAGGCCTTTACGGTAGGGTTGAATGAGCCGAGCTTAAAACCAGTTATGCTGGCTATGGAAGGCAAGAATTTAGACAAGCTAGTCGAGGAGCACAAGTCAGTATGGATCCGAGGTCACAAAGCGTAAACAGGTGTATGCGGTAGTGAACGAGACAAGTGAGGTTAACAGACAGGCTAGGCAACATCGAGGGGGTATAGATAGATTTTATCCCAGTAACAATAACCGGAAACAAAGTTTGCCGGCCAAAGATTCTGGAATCTGTAACGGCTTGGCGGTGGCTTTGGCTGTGAAGTTGAATCCACATTTGAGCATGGAGGCCAGAATTCACCATAGTCGGTGTAGTAGGCAAACAGCAGGAACGAACTGTCAATCTGACAGCTGACTGGTTCTCCATCTGACGGCTGACACGGTCGGAATGTGACAGCTGACACCCTGAGGTGACAGCTGCCATTCTAACTTTGATAGTTGACATACTTACTTAATTTGACGGACGACATCCAAATCAAATCTGACAGTTTTCCTTTCTTTCAAACGGACACTTTTTAATTTTATTCGAATCTGTCATTTTCTATTCTGTCATATCTGACAGTTAGTATTTCATTTAAATCTGACGTGTGCATTCTACTATAACCTGACATTCTCAAGTTTATTTAAAACGGACAGTGTTATTTTATTCAAAGGTGACATTTTAATGCTTCTCCAATCTGACAGTTGCTTTATATTCACATCTGTCATTTTTAATTTTTACCGTCAATACGTTTCATGACAGATGACTGACAGCCGACGTTTCTCTTCTTTTGAGAGTTGAAATATTGTTGAATCTGGCAGCTGACTTATTCTATTTGAAGCGGATAACGGACATGATTCCAGGTCTGACAACGGAAACCAAGTTATTTCAATCAGACAGCCAAAATAACATCTTTGCTCAATTAGCGGATACGAACTCGTGCATCCATGTTCAAAAATAAAATTGTATTCAAATATGCACATGAGTGCAACGAATTTCATATGGCAATTTGTAACAATGGTTTGATAGTAAAAATTTTTTTTGTTGTAGAAATTTTTTTTTAGCGCCATCTAGTGCGGTCACGAGTCATTACCGCACACAGATGAACATATCGGAATTACTTGGTTAGTTCATTCCAAAATGGCCTAACACGTGCTTGAACCGGCATCAGCCAATCAGAATGGACGTTCTAAGCAAACATATCCCGGATACTCCGTTGAGTTGATGACGTGTCGGCATCGGAAAGTAGTTTCGGCCACTGAAGTCTGTTTCACCGAACATACCGGAAAAATCGCACCTACGTATGGTTCGTACACTTAAATTCACTTGTAAACGCGAGCTAAATGGTAACAATGTCCCAGACGACGATAAATAATTAATTTATCTGATCTGATTTAGTGGATTTTTAGTTGGAAGTTCTTTGTTTCATCACCAGTGCCAGCAAAACTAAACCTATCATCTAGTGTTTAAAGTAAAAAATTCCTAATATAGTTGAGCCAAAAGCCAAAAACAAAACATTTGCAATTCATTTAAAAATCTGGCTAAAACATGCAAGAAACTGGCTAAATGTGAATTTAATAAGTCACATTAAATATCTAAGATTCTGCGCTGGCGTTGAATAGGAAAAAAAGGAATAGAGAAAAAATTTAAGCTTGCAATTGAAGGTAGCACATGCGAAGCAGTAAAGCGGTAAGACATGAAGTAATAGAGAAACAAGAAACGTATTCTCATGTGCTGATTCGTAGGAAAACAACTATATATACATAGACGTGCCCGCTCCTCAACCTGTCAGCCATAGTTGATCAACTCACTGGAGCAATAGCTGCGTCGGAGGAAAGGGTGATGCAGAGAATTGGGAAGTGTCTGCTGAGCTCTCGAACATGAAGTCCACGATGAGAAGTTTGGTTGAAAGAGTGACTGTTGTTGAAGCTGCATCTGCCCAATTAGGTGTGCTAAAAGAGAAAATGAAAGAGCTGGAAATGCAAATTGAAAACCAAAAAACTTATGATGAGGCGATTACTCCGCTCTCCTCTATTCTTGATGCTGAAGTGAGAACGCTAAAGTCGCAACTGGAAGCGCATGAAGTTGATGCCATTGCTTCTGACGTTATAATTCACGGAATTCCCGCTGCTGCTAATGAAAACCTTGGCAACATATTTAGCAGAGTTTGCTCGTTTTTAAATTGTAACTCCCTTAGGCTGCGCGATATCTTTAGAGTGCGAACTCACAACAACAGTAACAAAGCCTTGATCGTAGTGAAGCTTTTGTCAGCATATGAGCGTAATTGTTTTCTCAAAGCTTCTGCTGCGTTTCGTAAATCTAACAAGCGGCAGCTTACACTTAATGATATTGGGTGTGAGGGAGATGGAAAAGTCTATTTAAATGAAAGCCTGACTAAAACTAATCGCTCTATTATGCTCTATGCAAAACAGCTGATGCGTCAGAATAAACTTGTTGCTGTTTTTACGTTGCGTGGACGTGTGTTTGTGAGAGCTTCTCGTGATGGCGAAGCCAAGTTGGTAAATAGCAAAGATAGCGTTGACTGCGTTGCCGGAACACTTAGCTGACTGTCTAATTTTGGTGATATTATCATATGTATTTATTCTAAGTCAATCAATAACATGTGTTTTATATTATTGTGCTATACTTTTGTTTATTTTATTTTTCTACTAATATTTTCTTCATTTTACTGCCTTTCTGCAGCAATTGCTTTGCTCTCTTCACTAACTCTACTTCATCTTTGTTCTCTCTCTATTTATTTTCCTCTACATGACTTTAATGATATGATTTTTGAAATTGGATCGTGGTATAAATTTTATGTCACATCATTATGCATTTTTATATGGTGCTATTGATAAATATAAGGCCCTTATTAATGTTCTCTGTAAGCAGTGTAATGGTCTAAATATAGTTCAGTTTAATGCTAGGAGCTTAAATGGGTTAAAGCTTGACTACGCTAGATATATTTTTGAAACTTCGTCTGTAGATGTAATCTGTGTTACGGAAACATGGTTTAAGAGTGAAATTCCGGACTCACACTATAATTTTAATGGTTACAAACTTTTTCGTAGTGACAGGCTTGATAGAAGAGGTGGGGGTGTTGCTGTTTATTGTAAGTCCAATCTCAATGTTAAGTTTGTCAATAAATGTAATGATGGCTGTGAGTTCCTGAATGTTGAAATTTTTGACAGAAATACGAAAATATTAGTTTCGTCTGTTTACAATCCTCATCGATGTCATAGCCTTGAAACATATTTCACCGATTTAACTAGTAAATTAATTTATTATGATTTATTCTTTGTTTGTGGTGATTTTAACATTAACCTGCTGAAAAATGATCTGGCAACTGATAACTTTCTTTATTTATCTTCTATGTGTGGATTGAAAATTGCTAACAATTTTGTTCCTACTCGTTATATGCATGATTGTGAGCCTAGCCTTCTTGATGTTTGTTTTTTGTCTGATATTTCTCTTCTTCTTAAATTTGACCAAATGAGTTTCTTGTCTGATCACGACTTAGTTTTCTGTTGTCTTAATGTTAATCTAGGAAGAACTTTTTCCTCAAATTTTTCTTATTATGACTATAAATCAATAGACAATACGGCTTTATATCAAAACCTTTCCGGCATTAGATGGAATGACTGTTGGTTTCATGATACAGTTGATGAAAAACTTAGGTCTTTCATGCATAGATTGGATTTTGTTTTTACTTGTCATGTTCCGTTACGTTCAGTGCAAGTCTTAGATAATTCTTGTCCTTGGTTTACCAAGCGTGTATTAGTTGCAATTAAGCTTAGAAATAGAAAATATTCAATATGGAAAAGATGTCGCTCAGAAGCTAAATGGAATGAGTTCAGAAGAGCTCGTTATTCCGCTAATCTTATGATAAGGCAAGCTAAAACCAATTTTTTTAACTCCAAGTTGAACCCTGACTTGAACTCAAAACAGATATGGAAGAACATTAAAAAGTACAGAGTTTTCAGTAAGAATACGGCGGAATGCAGTCTAAACCCTGAAGAACTTAATAATTTCTTTTTGGGCAGTGGTAACCCTACCACTACACACATCCCTAGTAATGCGAGCATGCCAGTGCAGGTAGGTAACTCGTGGTTTCCTTCCATTGAATTTGCTCCTGTTAGTGAAGATCAGGTTGCTATGTGCTTAATGAAGATAAATTCAAACGCTGTTGGTATAGATGAAATTCCCATTAAGTTTGAGATATTAGTATTACCTTTCATATTATCGCCAATAACTCACATTATTAATCATTGTATAACCAGCTCAAGATTTCCTGATTTATGGAAGGCTGCTACGGTCTTACCTGTGGCTAAATCTGCATCTGCTTCTGTACCTACTGACTTTAGACCCATAAGTATCCTGCCTGCACTTGGAAAGGTTCTTGAAAGTATTATGTCCAGCCAAATTGCTGAATATTTAAATGCTAATAATCTCTTATCTCCGCTGCAATCTGGTTTTAGGATTGGTCACAGTTGCTCCACAGCTGCAGTTAAGATTTTGGATGATATTAGAATCTCCTATGATCAAAATTCTCTGACCCTGCTTTGTCTCATTAACTTCTCCAAAGCATTTGATTCTGTTAATCACACTCTTCTTTGTTATAAATTAAAAAATTACTTTCAGTTTAGTTCTATCGCTGTCAAGTTGATATCCAACTACCTGGAAGGGAGATTGCAGCGGGTTAAAGTAGGAAATGTTTATTCTTCCCTTAGGTCAGTTGTAGCTGGCGTCCCTCAAGGGTCTATCCTGGGTCCATTACTCTTCTCTCTTTTTATAAATGATGTTTTTTCAGTTTGTAAATTTGCTACTGTTCATGCATACGCTGACGACATTCAATTGTACCTCTCTCGACCAACTGGACTGTTAGAAGATCTGACTTACAGACTGAACTATGATTTGAACTTATTGAATAAATGGGCTGTTACCAACTTGCTTCTCATTAATCCCTTGAAATCTAAAGTTCTTCCTATTGCGAGAAATGACTCCTGCTTTATTGATATTCCTCCCCTGTTTATTGGAGGTGAACAACTTGAATTTGTACGTAAAGTGAAAAATTTGGGATTTATAATTAATTCTAAATTGACTTGTATCGACCATATCAATAGCACCATAGGAAAAATATACGGGACTCTACGTTACTTACGGACGTCTTTTGAATTCACGCCTATTGAAACTCGTCGCAGGCTTGTTGTGCAATTAATTATGCCTTTATAGTCAGCTTGACTCACAATCTCAGCACAAACTTCTTGTGGCATTTAATAGTGCTGCTAGATATGTATATGGAGTTAATCGTTATCATCATATTTCTCTAATAAGTAAAGGTATTCTTGGCTATGGTCTGATTGAGTATTTAAACATCCGCAACATTTTATTTTTACACAAAATTATCCACACCCAGAGCCCTGCATACCTTTATACTAAACTGCAGTTTTTTCAACCTCAACGGTCAACTAACTTTGTTGTTCCTAGGTGTAATTACCTTAACAGTAGTAGATCTTTTTTTATTATTATTATTATTATTATTATTATTATTATTATTATTATTGGATTTGGGGTACAATAAGACTTAGTCTTTTATAGTACACAATGGGTATAACATCGGTTTAACAATTAAACTTAAAATTAAAATAATTCTAATTCTGCTAGGTTACATTAACTTAAAACTACTGAATTTAGCAACAAGTAAGCTTAAACTGCAAAATAGAAATGGCAAAAGATTAAAATTATACGCTTATAGGGTAATATTTGCTAAGACTATTTTTTTTTTTTTTTTTTTTTTTATTATTATTTTTTTTTTTATAGATGAATTATAATATAATAAAAAGTCGACGGAAAGATGAAGTAAAGAAAACAGAAAGGTGAAGTAAAAATTTGGTAAGCCAAGGTATAAGAGCAGTTGTGAAAAAGAAAAAGAAGAATATATTTATAGATTTAAAGAATTGAAATATTTAAAGATGGCATTTTTAAAGCTGGTTCGTGCCGTTATTTGTTTAATAAAATTAGGTAATTCATTCCAAAGTCTGATGGTGCTGATAAAAAAGAACCTTCCACTGTTTAGATAGTTAATTCTAGGCACAACAAGGTTAGTTGACCTTTGCGACTGAAAAAATTGTAGTTTGACAAAAAGATAATGAGGACTTTGAGTGTGCATAATCTTGTGTAGAAACAGAATGTTGCGGATGTTCAAATATTCAAACAAGCCACAGCCCAGAATACCCTTACTCCTTAACGAAATATGATCATAGCGACTGATCCCGTATACATATCTAGCCGCGCTATTGAATGCTACCAAAAGCTTATGCTGAGATTGGGAGTCGAGTTGACTATAAACAACATCAGAGAACGTAATGTGTGGCATAACTAATTGCATAACAAGCCTGCGCCGAGTTTCAGTTGGCAAAAAATCCGAAGAAGTACGTAGATATCGTAACGTTCCGTATATTTTTCCAATCGTTTTGTTAATGTGGTCAGTACAAGTCAGTTTTGAGTTCATTATAAAACCTAAATTTTTCGCTTTATATACTACTTCAAGTTTATCAGGCCCAAGGAAAAGAGGTGGAATATCTATAAAGCAGGAGTTACATCTCGCTATAGGCAGTACTTTAGTTTTTATAGGATTTATAAGGAGAGAGTTTGCAGCAGCCCAATTATTTAACGATGTCAAGTCAGAGGTCAGTCTATAAGTCAAGTCCTCTAAGAGTCCAGTAGGTCGCGAGAGATAGAGTTGTATGTCGTCGGCATAGGCATGAACAGTAGCGTATTTACATACAGAAAAGACATCATTAATAAACACAGAGAATAGGAGTGGACCCAGGATAGATCCTTGAGGAACTCCAGTTACAATTGCTTTTAGTGATGAATAATTATTACTAACATTTACCCGTTGCATCCTACCCTCAAGGTAGTTGGATATCAAATTCACAGCACTAGAGCTGAATTTAAAAAAATTTTTTAGCTTGTAGCAGAGAAGGGTATGATTGACGGAATCAAATGCCTTCGAAAAATCGACAAGGCAAAGTAACGTCAGAAAGTTCTGATCATAAGCAATTCTGATATCATCAAAAATTTTAATCGCAGCTGTAGCACAACTGTGTCCAGTTCTAAACCCAGACTGCAAAGGAGACAGTAACTTATTTATGTTTAGGTATTCGTACATTTGATTGGCCAAGATACGTTAAAAAACCTTACCCAATGCTGGCAATATACTTATAGGCCTGTAATCATTAGGTACAGAAGCAGTTGCAGATTTAGCCACAGGCAAGACCGTGGCTGCCTTCCATAAATCAGGGAATCGGGAACAAGTTAAGCAGTGGTTTATTATATGGGTTAATGGCGATAAGACAAAAGGCATTACTAGTTTAATAAACTTAATGGGCATACCATCAATTCCAATAGCATTTGAGTTAATCATCATTAAGCACCTACCCACATAATCTTCATTAACAGTTTTGAACTCAAAAGAGGGAAACAATGTGTTCCTAGTCATCAGAGGTAGTTCAGCACTGCCAGCACTGTTTGCAGAGATCGGGTTTCCACTTGCCAAAAAGAAATTATTGAGATCATCAGGATCTAAACTGCAGTCATTAGATTTCTTACTGTACACTCTGTATTTTTTGATATTCTGCCATAACTGTTTTGAATCAAGGTTCGGGTTGAGCTTGGATTTGAAAAAATTAATCTTAGCTTGTTTAATTAATGCTGTAGCGTTATTTCGAGCTCTTTTAAAGTTAACCCAGTTCGCATTCGAGGGATTTATTTTCCATTTCGTGTGGAGTTTATTCCTAAGTCTTATAGCAACTAATACACGATTTGAAAACCAGGGACAACTGTTATTCAAAGTTTGAACAGTATGCAACGGAACATGGCAAGCAAAAATAACATCTAATTTATTCATGAATACCTGAAGTTTCTCGTCAACCGAGTCATGAAACCAGCAGTCATCCCATCTCGTGCTAGCTAAGCTTTGAAATAATGCAGATGAATCAATTGATTTGTAATCATAGTACGAAAAACTAACTGGATCATTTCTACTTAGATTTATATCAAGGCAGCAAAAAAGTAGATCATGATCGGACAAAAAAGTTATTTGGTCGAATTTAAGAAGCAGTGAAATATTAGAAATTAAGCAGACATCAAGTAGGCTAGGTTCACAGTCACGCATATAACGAGTGGGAATACTGTTATTTGTAGTTGTCAAACCACACAGAGAAGACAGGTAATGGAATTGGTCAGTAGCTGAGTCATTTCGCAATAAATTAACATTAAAATCGCCACAAACAAAGAGAAAGTCATAGTCGATAATCTTATTAGTTAAATTAGAGAAGAGTGGTTCTAGGTTATGGCAGCGAAGAGGGTTATAAACACACGATACTAAAATTTTGCAATTTCTATCAAGAATCTCAACATTAAGAAACTCACAGACTTCATTACATTTATTGACAAGCTTTACATTGAGATTAGACCTACAATATATAGCAACACCACCACCTCTTCTGCTACACCTGTCGTTACGGAAAAGTTTGTAACCATTAAAATCATAGTGCGAGTCAGGAATTTCACTTTTAAACCACGACTCCGAAACACAAACGACATCCACAGATGAGTTTTCAAATATATATCTTGCATTGTCGAGTTTTAAACCGTTTAAACTCCGAGCATTAAAATGAATCATATTTAACCCATTTCGCTGCTTACACAGAACATTAATTAAGGTCTTATAGTTGTTCACAGCACCATTAGGTAAAGTATTAGAATGAGCCATAATAGACATAAAACGAACAAACTGCAAACATTAGAAGGTAAAAGATGTGAAAAAGAAGGTAAATACTTGTCCAGAAGGAATAGCACAAGAAAATAATAACAGCGCATAAAAATATAGAAAGAACACAGAAGAGGAGAAAGAGAATATACCAATTGCTTAAGGGTAAGCAGATTACAACCATAATGTCACAAAAATAATACTTAACGTTACCAATAAAAGATAAAAATAAATTTAGATGATGATGCATAAAAAAAGGTACATATTCCAGCGATGCAATTAACGTTCAGCTAGCTATTAGAATGCAGCGACACGATCAACGCTTTCTATGCTATCAACCCAATGCGCTTCACTATTACGATCTGCTCTCACATACACCTTCCCACGAAGAGAAAAAACAGCAGACAACTTTTTTCCTCTCTTTTTTTGCTCAGCATAAATCATAACCTGCCGATTCGCCCTAGAGAGACTTTCATGCATAAAAAAAGGTTCATCACGGCCACAATCAATGTCACTAAGCATAAGCGGCCTCTTTTTAACTTTACGAAACGCTGCCACAGCTTTAAGAAGTTGGTTACGATCATACGCTGACGTCAGCTTAACAACAACAGCAGGCTTGTTTCTGTTCCTTTCATTTGCTCTTAGCCTAAAAATATCACGCAGCTTAGGAACATTACTCTTAACAACAGAGCAAACTTTTGCAAAAACACTGTCCAGATTTTCGTTTATTGCAAGAGGAATACCATGTATTATGACGTCAGCAGCAACCGCATCGCTCTCATATCTTTCCACTTGTTTTTTTAGAGCATCAATTTCGTTGTTTACTTGAGATGACCCTGCATAGTAGTTGTTGTTAGATGTACTTTGCTGCTTCAGTAGTTCTATCTCATTCTTCATTAGATTTATATCGCCACACAGTGCTTCAACAGCTGATACCCGCTCAGCAACAGATCGCAAAGTCTCTCTTAAGTTCGAGAACTCAGCTGATAGTTCACCAAACCTTTCCATAACTCTGCCCTCACTTGTTCGAAGCTCTTCAGTTAGTTTCTTTACGACGTTCGTCTCAATACATGCAAGCTTCACGTTTAGTGTTGCATCTGAATATGTTGCAGTTGACGGGGATGACTCATTTGCATGCGCTTTGGAGATACCGAGCGGAGTTGCTGGTCCAATTGGTTTGTTTGCAGTTTTGTTTGATGTGCTTCGTAGATTTTTTTGTTGTTGCAGGCTCGACATTGTTAATAAGACGACCGAGTAAAATTTATTTAGCGCGGCAAAATAAATTATTAGCACCATAAAACTTTGGAATGCGTTACCTATTTTTTTAAAACAAATAACTTCACGATCCAACTTCAAACAATCCATTTTTAACCATTACAATTCCTTAAATCAATAATACTGTGCTCTGTTTAATTCTTTCTTCTCTATCAATGCGTTTTTCTTTTCTAAGTTCTCTGTTTAGTATACATTAACTAGTCTTCTCTGTATAACTTTATTTATATACATATCTCATTTAAGTAATTAAATTTCTAGTTGTAATTATTTCTTATATAAGTTATATCATAATTTTTATCATTCTGTATTGTTCATTTTTCGAGATTTTGTTATTTCTAACTGTTACAAAAAATCATAAAAACAAAAAAAAAAAAAAAAAAAATAACAAAACAAAAAAAAAATGTTAGTTTTAAGTAAAATTTTATTAAATTTTGTTAAACAAGCATTTGTCAAATTCCAATGAAGTACTAGAAAAGACATAGTCTTATTGTACACCATCAAATTAAAAATTAAATTAAATTAAATTATCTGGCCAAATTTAGCCACCCACTCACTTCCGCTCCAGGTGCTCTGCACTTCGAAAATAACAAAACAGCAAGAACGGAAAAGCAGAGTGTAACGAGCACCAACACCAAGACGCATCATCGCTGCATCATCGATCATCAAAAATAACTCTTTGGGCTTGCGTGTTAAACAAATAGACTCAAAATTGATAGAAACAACAAAAAAGTTGCTGCAACTGGTGCCTCAGCTGAGGACCAGACACCGCGCAAAAACAACGACGGTTACAGCAACAGCGGACATTGGAGCACCAGTAACGGCACCACACACATCAACAGCCACAAACAACACAGCAACGACTACAGCAGCACCGCAGCCTTAACCGCAACAGAAGCAGAGGCCAACAAAGCGGTCACTAACAGCTGCTATGCTCGCACAGCAGCAGCCAACAAAGTTCGGGTCCAAAACAGCCACCCTTGGCGTACTCCAGGTTTATTTGTTCCATGTATATTCACTTCATTTTTATTAGACTTAGACTTTGATTGATTTCAAACTTTAAGGGCCAGTTTTTCAGTACAAGTTTTAACGTCCAATTTTGTTGAGGTAACCTCGGTTTTATTTGACTAAAGTTTGGGCTCGTACTGAAAAACTGACCCTAAGTAAAGTAAACTTAAACACAAATTTAATTTTCATTTAAAAATTTGGATAGTATAAAGTTAAACTAATGATTTAATTTAAGCTTAGGCTTAATTTACTTAAGAACCAAGGCACACAACTAAACGAACATTGAATATTAGTTTATGTCTGACTGAAATTTAAGCTATAATTTTATTAGAAATTAACTTAAAACCTTAGTTGAAGGAACCTTACTTAGAGAAAAAGAAAAAAAAATGGGTAAACTTAAAATTTCATACATGTACTAAAATATTGAACTAAAATTAAAACCGAAAACTAAGCTTAACAAAACTAGCTTAAGATTTACTAAGCTTAAACAATAACTGAAATAAACTTAAATCAGATAAACTAAACTAACCTAAGCTAAGCCCTTTTACTAAAATAAAATAAAATTTTAAATGAACTCGCTTAAGCCAAACCAAATTAAAAACTTGAACGTAAACTAAAATAACGCTACACAACAAAAATAAAAGAAAAATTTAAAAACTAGGAAAATAAGCTAAGCTGATATGAAATTAAATCAAATTTAAAACTAAAATATAACTTAAACTTAAAACAAAACTGAAACATAGATTACAAATTTAATTTAAGCTACAACTGAATAAAAGCAAAACAAAATAAATCTAAAATTAAAACTAAAACTAGATTCAAATTAACTTAACTTAAATTAGATTTCAAAATCAAATAAGATTAAGATTTCGAAGATAAAAATTAAATTGAACTTAAATAAGTTTTAAGTTAAAATTTCAAAACTAGAAATTAAGCTAACTTGAAGTGAAATTAAAGTAAATATAAATCGAAAATATAACTTCAACTTAAAAAAAAATGTTGAAACAAAAACTATATAAATATTACACTACCAAATCAAAGTCAAACCATAAACGGAAACGAAAATAACAGTACACTACAAAATTAAGAACAAAATTTAAACTTAAACTGAAATCGCACTACCCTATGAATATTTAAATTACACTAAAATTTTACATATTTTTATCTTACATAATGACTACTTAAATAATTTCTTTTTTTTTCAAAACAACCCTAAAAATATCGTAAATTTTTGTAAGACTTAAATTACTTTTGAAAAGTTTACGTATTTGTATCTAAAATAATGATTAAATGAAACTGTAGCTTAAAATGAACCGCTAAGTTCTTCTTATTTGGTCGGGAAGGAGAGAAATGTTCGCGTTAGGGGAGTATTTTTTTTTGTTGCCCTTTTTATCCTCCACGGTAGGGTGGGATGTGTAGCGGAGCGAAATTGGGTCACGCAAAATTGTTACAACCCTGAAACAAAAAGGCCCCACGTTGGGCGCCAATTTGTAGCGGTGCGAAATTGGGTCAGGCAAAATTGTTACAACCCTGAAACAAAAAGGCCCTACGTTGGGCGCCAATTTGTAGCGGAACAGAAATGAGCCACGACCGAATTCAATAAAAACAAAAATAAACACGTCTGGCAACGTTGAGCGGTGAGGCCGACCATGGAAACAGCAGCTCTGACTCGTACCTTTTGAGGGCGCACGGTGAATGCGACCCTGTGACCTCAGCACAGAGAAAAAAAAAATAGTCAGGGCGTCTGCTTACCCTGGCCGACGCCACCCTCCCTGGTCAGGTGACCCGCGGACACGAAGTTGACCACAACTGCACGTGCTGGTTAGCCTATGTGCTAGCAGTTCGGGAGTGATGGGGAGGTTCGTGGTACCTTCGCCGTACAAATGTTTCACGTGCTAAAAAAGAAAATATCGCGTCGAGATTCGGACCAACAAATATCAATCCAACTGGAGCTGAAAGGAAAGAAAAGTAAATAAAAAAAAATGGAAAAGGTTGGGAGCCCCTGGCTCACCCATCCACCAACCAACACTTGAGCCAGATGTTCAGGCTCAGCCCACGCATCCCTCCCTACCTTGGAGGACCCTGGGGCGAAATGAGCAATCCTCCCCAAACGCAACCAATTCTCTCCTCGACCAAATAAAAAGAACTTAGTGTGTCATGTTATAATTATAAAATTTAATGCACTTATATATAAAAAAAAATGAAATTAAATGGGCTATGGCCGTGTAAAAAAGAACAAAAACTTTTTTATATGTTTTTGGCTTTAATTATTTTTCCAATATTTCGGCACACTTTGTGAGCCTTCATCAGGGCTAGAAAAAACACATCACAATTAATCACAAAGTTATAGAATATACCACAAACAATTTTGTTACCGTAAAAGACGGAAAATTTGATTTTAAAACATTTTGAAAAATATTTGTTTAAATAACTAATTAAAATACTTCAACAAATTAAAGTTTTAAAAACAGTTATATTTTAAAAGTGGTCGAGCATCGTCGAACAGCTGTTTGCCACCTTCATCGTCCATTTAGTTTGTGTTTTGTCAAGTATTTATAAATATGCGAGCAATTGTCGGTGTCCGTTTTGTAGTTCAATCGTATTGCCGTTGGCGTGTTTAGTATGTGTAGCATCTCCAGTGTATATCTTCTCGCGTAGTTAGTCTCTTGTTGCAGAATTTTTGTTGTTGGGAAGTCCGGTGCATGATTGTTTTGTATACAGTGGGACGCAAGCGCCGTTTTATGTTCATGATTTGATTTTAAATCTGTTTTGTGTGATGATAGTCTTGTTTTCAATTTTAATTTTGTAGTTCCAACATATACTTTGTTGCATATATTGGACCCGTCACCTTTGCATTTTATTTCGTAAACCAGATTGCATTTGTCCATATTTTCAACTTTGCTTTTAGTCTTGCTGTGAAGAATTTTTAAAGTGTTGTTTGTTTTAGGTGCAAGCAAGTAATTGTTTTTGTTATATATGTCCGTTTTTTTAAATTTTTCAGTGAAACCCGGTACATAAGTAATACCTTTATACCTTTTTGGTTCAGTCGCTCGTTCAGTGTTACTTTGCTCACTGTTGTTGTTCAAGAATGTTTTTATCAGTCGTGTAACGGTATGTGGTGGAAAATCATTGGAGGCCAGTATTTCCCTGACGCGTGAAATGTTGTTTTTGTGAAAACTTTTGTCGCTTATCTTGAAAAATCTATGGATGAAGTTTTTAGCGGTATTGAAAATAGTTTTTTTGGGGTGTTTAGAATGAAAATTTATAAGTCTACCCGATGCTGTAGGTTTCTGATACCAGTCTGTTTTCATTGTGTTGTTAGTGTTGATAACTATAGCGTCCAGATAAGGCAACCTGCCATCTTGTTCCTCTTCTATGGTGAATTTTATGTAGTAGTTGCACTTGTTCAATATGTTTAATGTGTTGTCTATTTGTTCCGTTTTGATCACTGCAAAAATTTCGTCTACGTACTTGGTGAGTAGTCTAGGCTTGTGGCTCATATTGTTCATGAATGTGTCCAGAATTACCGGACACATTACTCCACCGGTATGCTGGGAGAGAGAAACCGAAAACACATAAAAACGACACACCTCTGCGACCTATTTGCTCATCTATTAACTCTCCATCATATGCACTCTCAAAATACTTGGTCAGCATATTAAAATCGTTGACGGTGGACTCCAAATACAACATAAAAGACGCTATCGAATTTAAAAACAAGATTAACAATACACACATACTCGATGACGAGAAGATGGTCTCATTTGACGTGGTTTCTCTCTTTCCCAGCATACCGGTGGAGTTCGCACTCAGGACAATCGAACGACAGTGGGACAAAATCGAACTAAAAACGAAAATTCCAAAAAAACTTTTTATGGAAATTCTGAGATTCTGCATTAAAGAAAACAACTATTTCACTTATAATAACAAAATTTATAGCCAATTAAAAGGAATGCCAATGGGTTCACCAATATCGCCAATAATAGCGGATATTGTTATGGAGGTAATTCTGGACACATTCATGAACAATATGAGCCACAAGCCTAGACTACTCACCAAGTACGTAGACGAAATTTTTGCAGTGATCAAAACGGAACAAATAGACAACACATTAAACATATTGAACAAGTGCAACTACTACATAAAATTCACCATAGAAGAGGAACAAGATGGCAGGTTGCCTTATCTGGACGCTATAGTTATCAACACTAACAACACAATGAAAACAGACTGGTATCAGAAACCTACAGCATCGGGTAGACTTATAAATTTTCATTCTAAACACCCCAAAAAAACTATTTTCAATACCGCTAAAAACTTCATCCATAGATTTTTCAAGATAAGCGACAAAAGTTTTCACAAAAACAACATTTCACGCGTCAGGGAAATACTGGCCTCCAATGATTTTCCACCACATACCGTTACACGACTGATAAAAACATTCTTGAACAACAACAGTGAGCAAAGAAACACTGAACGAGCGACTGAACCAAAAAGGTATAAAGGTATTACTTATGTACCGGGTTTCACTGAAAAATTTAAAAAAACGGACATATATAACAAAAACAATTACTTGCTTGCACCTAAAACAAACAACACTTTAAAAATTCTTCACAGCAAGACTAAAAGCAAAGTTGAAAATATGGACAAATGCAATCTGGTTTACGAAATAAAATGCAAAGGTGACGGGTCCAATATATGCAACAAAGTATATGTTGGAACTACAAAATTAAAATTGAAAACAAGACTATCATCACACAAAACAGATTTAAAATCAAATCATGAACATAAAACGGCGCTTGCGTCCCACTGTATACAAAACAATCATGCACCGGACTTCCCAACAACAAAAATTCTGCAACAAGAGACTAACTACGCGAGAAGATATACACTGGAGATGCTACACATACTAAACACGCCAACGGCAATACGATTGAACTACAAAACGGACACCGACAATTGCTCGCATATTTATAAATACTTGACAAAACACAAACTAAATGGACGATGAAGGTGGCAAACAGCTGTTCGACGATGCTCGACCACTTTTAAAATATAATTGTTTTTAAAACTTTAATTTGTTGAAGTATTTTAATTAGTTATTTAAACAAATATTTTTCAAAATGTTTTAAAATCAAATTTTCCGTCTTTTACGGTAACAAAATTGTTTGTGGTATATTCTATAACTTTGTGATTAATTGTGATGTGTTTTTTCTAGCCCTGATGAAGGCTCACAAAGTGTGCCGAAATATTGGAAAAATAATTAAAGCCAAAAACATATAAAAAAGTTTTTGTTCTTTTTTACACGGCCATAGCCCATTTAATTTCAACACAAAACAACAGAAGGCCGACAGTAAATTAACATATAAAAAAAATCTTAAAACTAATTTAAATTTTGAAAAAAAATATTTTTTTTTCTTTTAAATGCAAATTTTATTTAAATTTTAAATTGTTTTTTGTTAAAAAAACTTTTTTTTATATTATTTGATTTTTAAATTCAAAATTTTTTTAATTAAATCTTATTTTTAATTTTTATTTTTAAATAAAAAATTTTTTTAAAATTTTATTTTTAATTTTTATTTTTAAATAAAAAAATTTTATTTTTGTTATATCATCTTATTTTTTTACATTCAAAATTTTTATTTAAAGTTTATTTTTACGAAATTTTCTTTCTTTCTTTCTTTTATTTATAAAAACTTTTATATATATATTTTTGAATTCAACATTTTCGTCTTAAATTTATTTTTATTTCATTCTATTATGTTTATTTATGTCATTTATAATGTATGGTGATATTTATTAATTTATATAAAAAATTCTTGTTTTATTTTCAGTTATTATAGTTATATTATGTTCAAGTATTATATTGTTTTATATTGAATTTATTGGTTTGTATTACGTTTAGCTTACCATGTCGAATTATGTTTAGTTATGTGATTTATATTCTGGTCAGTTAATTATTCTAATTGATTTGTATTGACATTAAAAAAATTTTTATTTTTAAATTCGAAAATTAACATCAGAAAATTATGATTCTTATATGCTTGATTTTGTATTGAAATGAAATTTGCTTTAGATTATTTGACAGTTGAGTTTTTTTTTCTTTTTTCTGTAAGTCTAATGCTAAAAGTTACTTAAATTATTTTGTATTTATTTTATTGCATAGCTAATTACTTCCTTGCTTATATTTTTTTCGGTTATGTTTGAAAAAAAAAAACGTTAACTACAGATTTTTAATATATATATATATATATGTATATAGTATGCAGGAATGATGTTAAAATGCCACCATATTCAGAATATCATGCAACAGCAGAAAAAAACAAAACCCCATATAATTTTCAACGATAATGTGAAAATAAAAAAATAGAAGTTAAATCATTTGATGAAACAAAAAAAAAAACAATATGCGCGAACCATAGCCTAAATTATGAAAATTTTATAGAATTTAAAAAGTATTTTTAAAAATTTAAAAAATATAGAATAAAAAAAATGCATTTTTCTGGTTTTTTTTTTGTGCTAGAAAACTAAAAGCTGTTTATATACCTGACTTATATACATACTTATATAATATAGTACTTATATAATATAGTACTTATATTTTCAATACCTCTCTTTTAAGGGTAAATTTTTTTTATTTTTTTTTTTTTGAAGTGTTATTAATTCTATGAAAACAGTAGTTTTTTTTCTCAAGAACAATCCGTATCTACTTTTAGATATCTACCGGCTACTAAGCCAAGTCATTCCATCACATGTTTCTTTCATGAAACTGAGAATGTTTCTCTACGTGGGTCTGGTAGATCATACTAGACACCAATTGAGTGTTTAAGAGGCCCGAATGATAAATAACATATAACATGAACTGAAATAAAAAAACCTGTTGTCCTGCGCTGCTGTCGATGCTGTGTTGGTTGTGTAAGCCACGGAGGTTGTCGTTGTTGTCGGCGCTTTGCCGCTACTGGGGCTTTTGTCGTTGTGGCTGCAGCATAAGAATCGTTGTTGTTGTTCTTTTGGCTGCTGCTTTTATCACCTCTCCAGGGGCAAGTGGCAGTGGCAGCGAGCCCGGTTCTTAACCGCTGCAGTGACAACTGCAAAGGAGATGTTGTTGCTGAGGGCTAGATGGAGGTGCGGTGGTGGTTGCGGTAATGGTGCACCTGGGGCTGGTAGTGTGCCGCTGGATGGGTGTTCTTATTAATTATGCACTCATCAGTTCAATGCTCACTGAGCACTTACCTGGGTTTTCTAAGCTGCTGCTACTGCGATGTTGTTTCCAATGGGGTGGTAGTGGTTGTTGCTGCTCAGTATAGGTGGAATCCGTCCGTTTCGGCCAGGGCCGCTGCCGCTTGACGCAATGGTGCCGCTGCTATACAAGTGGCTATATGTAGTGCCGTTGAAGTTGCAGGGGCTGCTGGTTTCTACCACGCTGTCTGCAATGCCCGCTGCTGGTGCCGTATTTTGTCGTCTTGCTTTGCTGATGCCACTGGCGAGCTGTTGTTTGTGGCTGCGTTGAATGCTGCCTTGAGTGCTGCTGATGTGGATGATCTGGTGCTAGGGTCGCACGCTACAAAATAGTTGCCGAGTGGTCGCCGATTCTGGCCAGTGTTGCTGTTATTGTATTGTGCCGTGTTGTGGGCGCTGGAGTTGTAGGGGTGCTACGTTTTGGCAGAACTTTCCGAAGCAAACGAAAAACTAATTGTTAAAGCTGATTTGCCCACTTTTGCACAGAAATAAAAAACTTACCTTTCAGTTGCCCGCGAGTAGCAGATGTCCGCAGATTGTGACGGTGGTGGTGTGGGTGGCGGCTTTTACTTTTTCCAACGTTGTTTGTTGCTGCTAAGGTAGTCCGCGTTGCCCCAATTTTCCAGAAAAAGAAATTTCTTCGGGCGGAAGTTCCCCATTTGCCTGTGTCCATTGTTACTTTGACACATCGCAAATTTTCGTTTAGGGTGTGTTTCAAAAGTTGCATTGAACAAATGGAACAAATGCATGCGATGGTACAATTCGTAAGGTCTTTCCGCACTTGTTTACTAAGGGTATTCACTAGTTTACACCCACCGAGAACCCTTCAGCCCTTGCAATGTTCGACTTGAAATGTGTCAGCTGACACATCTAAAATGTGACAGCTTTATATAAAAAAAAAAAATGTGACAGATGTCTGGGTAAAAGGAAAGATTTCAAATTATAAAAATAACCGAAAAATGTCTACTTGCATACATGGATGTCGGATTTGAAAGAAGAGAAAAAAAAATGTCAGATATAACTTAAAGAAAACTGTCCGATGTGAATGACAGAAAAATGTCAAACTTGAATGAAAAGAAAAAAAAATGTCAGATATAGAAGACATCAGATATAAAAGAGAAAAATGTCAGATATAAGCTGTCAGATTTGAATAAACGGAAAAACGTCAAATTGAAATGTAAGAGAACGTCAAATTTACATGAAAAGAATTATCAGAATTTTAATGAAATAAACTGTCCGATTTAAATAAAAAGAAAAATGTCGAGTTTGAACGAAAGATAAAAATGTCAGATGTCAATTTAAACAAGTAGGTCAGTGGTTAACGTTAAAGTGTCATCTGTCAAAGTCATCTATCAGCTGTCAAGAAACGTGTTGACTGTCCAAGTCAAAGTGTCAGCACTCAAAGTTATCTGTCATGAAACGTGTTGACGGTAAAAGTCAAAATGTCAGCTATCAAAGTTATCTGTCAGCTGTCACACCTCGAATGCGTCCGCCGTGGTATGAGCAGTATATCACTCATGTTTGCAAACGACACTTCTATGGTGAATTCTGGCCTCCATGTTCAAACGTGGATTCAACTTCCCCGTCAAAGCCACCTTCAAACATGAAAGCCAGAACCCACCACTTAGTGTGCCGTTACAAAACAGTTCTTTGGAACAAGTTGAACACTTGTTGCAAGGACTGAAGGCACTATTCCCTAATGTCTTTAGCGTGAAACACTCCCAGACTTTTATTAGCCATATCAGCCAGCTCATAGTACGCCGAACCCATTTTCTTTATGAACCTAGCTTTTTCAAAAACGTTCGCAAGCTTGGCATTAAAATGCTCAGAGGCCTTGCTTTGGGCAAAACTTCTTCGATACACGACCTGACTAGCCTCAAAACTCACTGGTCGTGAACGCATATTACGCATATACAGCCTCTCATTCTTCTCATATGCCTGTCGCAAGTTCTCTCGCACTTGCTCTCGAATCAGCTCAGTTCTCTCCCCAGGCGTAGTTTCAGCAGTTGGAACTTCCAATAGTTTTAACTTCCGTAGAAGTTCATAATTTTTTGCATGACAAATTATATTTTGTCCAAAATCAACATAATACGGTGAAAAACCTGATGAAGAGTGAACTGAGCTGCGGAGAGCTGCGCTTATCGCAAACAATGATTCATCCCAATCCTTTTGGTCAGGATGAATATACGCACGAATCGCGGCTATTATTGAGCGACTTACGCGTTCTACAGCATTGGCTTGAGGAGAATAATTTTCCGTAAGATTATGCGTTACACCATAAAGTTTCAATAAATCTTTAAATTTATTAGATTTAAACTGAACTCCATTGTCCGTCGTAATAATTTCTAGAACGCCAAAAATAGAGAAAATTCGCTTTTCCAGAAATTCAATGATTTTGTTAGTGGTAAGCGTACGAATGGGTTCTAAGAAGTGAAATTTTGAAAGGTGGTCAAGCACAATCACGAGACGCACGTTCCCTGAGCGTGACCTTGGGTCAGGCCCTAAAAGGTCCACGTAGAGTCTCTGAAAGATTCGTACCCAAGTAAGCTATTGTCCCATAGGCGGACGAACTATGAAATTAGGAGCCTTGGTCATTTTGCAGACTTCACACGCCAGAACGTAATCACGTACTTGTTTTGCCATTCGTGGCCAAAAATACAACATTTTTAAACGGGTCAACGTTTTGTGAATCCCACCATGGGAACTCATTGGGTAATCGTGAGCTTCAACAATGAGAGACATTCTCAACTCCACCGGCACCCAGAGTTTCCATGACTGTTCTTCTTGAGTGGGATCACCGTCTACTACCTGAATGTCCGGCTGCTGACTGCCACATTTTTGGAATTCTTTGACCAGTTTTAGATAATTCTCAGTTTTAAAAGGTGCTGAAGAAAAATCTAAAACTATCGAGATCGCAGTCGAATTCTCTGTTAGTTCTGATATTTCAACGGCTTCAGGCGAATGCACTCTCGATAAAGAATCGGGAACAACGTTTTGGCTACCTTTGCGATGAAGAATGGTAAATTTGAAACCTTGCAGTTTCAATGCCCAGCGTGCAAGTCTGCCTCGCAAATCGGTTTGGCCCATCAACCATTTTAAAGATGCATGATAGGTGATCACTTCGAATTCATGTCGTTCGACATAAGCTCGGAATTTCTTTATGGCCATGACCGCTGCAAGACATTTTTGTTCCGAAACAGTATAGTTTCTTTGCGCTTGGTTAAACTTATGCGACATGTACGCAATTGGGACCTCATTACCCTCATCATCGCGCTGAGCCAACACGGCTCCGACTGCATATTGAGATGCATCGCACTGGATGGAAAACGGTCGAGAAAAATCAGGACTGTGAAGCACTGGTGCACTACACAGGCTATTTTTGAGGGCCTCAAACGCGGCTATCGACTCATCAGTTCAAACAAATTTTTTCGCTTTTTGTAACATGTTGGTCAAAGGTGTTGAAATGGAAGCGTAATTGAGCACGAACCGTCGGTACCATCCACAAACACCAAGAAAACGACGAAGTTGTCGAACAGTTTTAGGCAAGGGGAAATCTCGAATTGCCCTCACTTTTTCTTGATCGGTACTCATGGTTCCATGCCCAATCACGTGACCAAGATAATGAATTTGCTTAAGCAAAAATTTGCTTTTTTCAATGTTTATGGTTAGACCAGCATGTCTCATGCACAGGGCTACCTTCTGAAGCAAAGATAAGTGATCGTCAAACGTCTCGGTGATTAGCAATAAATCGTCTAAATAGACAAAAACCTTAGTTCGTAAGTAATCAGGTATGACCTTGTCCATCAAACGGGACATCGTTTGCGGCGCATTACAAAGGCATTGTAACGAACTGGTACAATGGCCGATTAGGCACTGTGAAGGCTGTCTTATCCCTTGACGCTACATCTAACGGAATCTGACAGAAGGCGTCCTTCAGATCCAAGCTCGAAATAAATTGAGCTTTTGGAAGCCGACTGAGGATTACATCAATGAGCGGCAAAGGATAGGCATCCTTCACAGTGACCTCATTGACTTGCGCGCGTCGAGGCATAACTTCACTTTATTTGGTTTGACGATCAAAGCCACAGGAGATAACCAAGCGCTTTGAGACACCTCAATAACACCAAGTGCCAACATGCGATCGACTTCAGCGAAAAGAAGTTTTTCGACACCAAGAGAAACAGAAAAATGCCTTTGTTTGACTGGCTTTGCATTTCCTACGTCAATGACGTGACTAATCAAACGAGTGCGGCCTAAGCCTTCTTCAGAAAAAGATGGAAAATTTAAAATTGTTGAATTCAGCCTAGCTTGCTGACGAGCAGTCAAAGTATGTCTAGTCGAATCAACTTCGCATACGCCACTGACTGAAGAGCAGTTGTAATTTCCAGAAAGAGATCTCCAGCCAAGCCAAAAGCTTTAACGAAATCAACTCCCAAATACAAGTCTTGAGACAAAGTTGGAACGATCAAAAACCTGAGTGGTTTGGTGACTCCTCGAAAGGTGATGGTGGTGTCGAGTACTTCCGCCGAAGAATGACTCGTCCCGTCCGCCGTTTTCAGATCAATCGCATACCTTTGCCACTTTAGTTGCTTATTAGACAACAGTCTTTGTGCCAAATTTTTGGCAATGCAACTGACAGTAGCGCCAGTATCGATTAACCCTACTAACGTCTCGCCGGCTAATGAGACCGGTGCGTAGGGACGAACATCATTCTCGGGAGCAGCCGACAAAACCGCCGAGCACGCAAATTTTCTCAAGGCTCTGACCTTGTTCCAAAATTGCCTCAATCTTGCAGTTGATCGTTGCTTTCTTTTATTTTTTGTTTGGCTGGAGCCCTCGCTCTGAAAAATGCGTCTGCGAGCAGCGTTATATTCTTCCCATCGCACGTGCAAAGGCTTGAACGTCCTTTGTGGCACACTAGAAGCCGTTTGTTCGCGTTTCAAAATTTGAATTTTAACGTTTGTTACATCTGGTATTGCCTTAGTTTGGCATGCCACCTCAGAAGTTAATGAGGGGCTGGTTGAAAATCTAAAAAAGTATTATCAGATGCGTTAGGTGTTGTGTTGGTGTCAGTGTGGCCAGATTCACATGTCAGCTCGGAGACCTGACACTGCGGCGGAAAGCTTCTGGAATTCCTTCCATGTTCCTCGTCCAGCAATTCACGCCTCCAAACAAACGCGCGAAGCTGACTAACACTGTTCACCGAGACATACAACAAACTACGTCGCACATCTAGCCTTAAGTTTCGTCGCACGGTCTCCAACAGAGCCTGAGAATCAAGAGGCCTGTGCAGTTTATCGGTAAGCTGCAACACTGCCTCATAGTAGCCATCAAACTTTTCCTCGAACTTCTGCTTGCGGCTACGCACTAGATCCATGATGTCGAGATCCGATCTGTAATCCGTAAACTGGCTTCGAAGCTCAGCGCATAGTGCTGTCCATTCAATGCGGGTGACACTTCGATGGTACCGCCAGAACCAATCCAAGGCCTTGCCCACGAACAACAGGTGTGCATGGTCAGATAGTGCTCCAAAGTCTCCCCGCAAGCTCTGCATTGTCAGAGAGTGTACTTGATAAATAAATTTATCAATGGTCAGCGCATCAGTTTTACCACTGAAGGTAATTTTCCAGTTGGAAATTTTGCTGGCCAAACTCTGCCACCACAAAGTGCGAGGACCAACCCGGAACACCACTGCCACTGTGCACCTGCTGATTCGGTGGCGGAGGACCTGGAAAGCCCTGAGGATATCCTCGACTGTATTCGACATCTGGAAGTGGAGCCTGGTGAAGATGAGGTTGTTGATAATTTAATAATTGGTGGTTATTTGCAACAGGCATTGATGCTCGCGCCTGTTGGAGACCCTGCGATGGAACAGAATGTGGCGTTGCTCCGTGCGGAGTATGTCTGACTTGGTGTAAATTCAATTTTGCGAGTTCGGTTCGAACTGCCTCATTAATCAAGAGCTGCAAATCTTTATCTGAATATGACTGCGGTGCCGAAATGGGCTGAAAATTATCAGATGCATCTTGATAATTTGCACTAGCTGCTTGATCGGAGAACCGTTCGACCGACTCATCTGCAAACGGCTGCCTCGCCGAAAGATTCGTATTTGAATCTTGCTCCTGACTGAAACCTAAGTTTCTTTGGCTCCTAGTAGCCGGACGTCCCTTCTTTACCGCGCCCTGGCTAAAATTCGTTTTACCTGGCGAAGGTAACGAAGACTACTTACTACGGCCTCCCAAATGCCGTCAAAGAGGGGAGCCCTGGGAGGAATAAAATTTAAAGATATAAAATTAGTTGAACAATAGTTATGAATTTTATTTTGATAGGGTTATTTTGAGCTGCTCGAGCAGCAAAAATTCGTTGCATAGTTGTAAAATATTAGGCCACGACGACCAACGAGCCTCTTTAGTGCAGCGATGAATGCGTCTGCCGTCAAATCTGAGACTGCTTCAAGGTGAACCGCTTTGCTTGAAAAACAAACAAATACTGCCACTTAGCATTTGTAAGGCTACTTCCCACGAATCTTTAGGTAGGTGTCGATAGTCCAGCAGAGTCAACATCACAGCGAAGGAACGGGCGGTCTGAATAGCTTACGCGTTCTGGAAGCAAATCAGCCATGATATGTTTTAGCAAAATTGGGCGAAAGCGGATGCAACGCACACATGAACGCACCACCTTGAGTGCAATAGCTCGTGCATTGACGATCTAGAATATCAGACACGTGAAAGCGATCAAAGCTTTTGGGCCTGCGTGGTAATTTGCTTCGTGCAGATGCCTGACTAAAACTAAGGAAAAATTGCGTCTGCAAATTTGCAGCAAAAACGGATACTTTCGATTTCTCGGAATATCAGTATTTTTAAGTCGACCTCCGACTTGAAGAGATTTTGATGAATTGTTGATGTCAAACTTTTTCCCAATACAATCAATTTCGTAAGCGAAGAAACTCTTTTGAATAGTCCAAACAATGAAATGTAGCGAATTCTGAAGCTCCTCAGGTTTGAGTGATTGGCTTTTGTTGAAGGCGGACTTTTTCGCATGTGGAGCGAATCGGAATAGTCAACTTACGATGCGCAGAAGTCTTGTGTAGGAACTTGTACGTTCAACAAAATCTAGAATCGCATCATTTTCGACATTGCACCTAAACGTTGTTTTTCTTATTGCGCAATTTGCCTCTTTGCTATTTAAATCAATTGTGTTCGTACGTTGCTACTTTTCTCTATTTTGTTGTAAAAAAAAGCTGGGCCAGTGAACCAGATGGAATCTATTAGTTCAGCCATCGACGTGCCGCGAGTGTTGATATCGGTAGAATTACTGGCAGATGGAACGTGTCGTCAGTTGCAATTAGTGGTGGATTGCTGCATTTCAGAAATGCGATTGCCAACAAATGTTGTTAGTGTCGACGAATGTAGCTAAAGCCAACGTGGAACGATGGTCGCATCTGTCCATCGAAAAACGTCGGGATTGAAATCGACGAAGAGTAATGCAATTTTGTTATAAAGACGTGAGAGTAAATATGCTCTGGCGAGCTCCAGTTCTGGTAGCATCATCTTTTTTACTGGCGCAATTCGGCTCTTTGCTGTAAATATATTAAATGACATTTTTGCATTATTATCGCACAGTCGAATATATAGGCAACAACCATATTCGCGAATTGATGCGTCGATAACACCATGAAGCTCTATACTGGTAAGAGGTGCGACTAAAGCATAGCGAGTTAGTTTTATCATGTGCAGATTTTAGAGATCGTTTATGAAGTTTTTAAAATCGTTTTTTTTAAATTGATCTAAATTTCAACATCGTTTGTAGAAAGGCAGCATTGTTCAACGAGTGCCTTACGAAATGATTTGTAACGGCCTGTGGTCATTACAAGACCCATTGGAGACCCATCCAAATATGGTCTCTTGTAATGTTGGGAGATTGTGCCCTAATTTGATTTGGCAGTTACGTAGAATGTCAAAGAAACTATGAGCAGGTCTATTGGTTGCGATTGATAAACGTATTCGTCAGCCAAATCGATTTTTGAAGAACATTTCCATGAGCTTATGCCCATGAAATTATGCAGACTCGGGCTGATATCCAGACAATCTATTAGTAACTAGTAAATTTGCGTCTATTTCAAAATTGTTGTAACGAGAGCGCATCGTTGTGTGCAATTAGTATTTTATTTTCGATGATAATACACCAACGCCAAAAATGATGTTTTTTATTTTAGGCAAATTAAGAATATTAGCGTACCGTTAAGTGATTAAATTTACCTGCGAGCACGAATCTAAGAGAACACGGCCAAGCTGGTGTTCGCCCATAGAATCACGAATCAAAACAACTGCCGTGGCAAGAATCACGGTATCTAGAGACGCTTCTATATGCACATTCACTGATGCTGATGATGACAACGGACTCATTTACGTAAGCATCAGTTTTTGTTGGACGATACAGTAAGGTGTGATGTGACTTGTTGCATATTCTGCACTTGAATTTGCATTTGGCAACACCATGACCATCTGATAAACAATTTAGGCATAGGCCCAATTTTTTTACTATGTCGTATCTACTTGTCACTTCCATTGCTTTGAAATGAGGGCATCTAATAAGCCAATGGTCTTTGCATTTAAAATGAGAGCATGCCCGTTGTTGCACATGAAATGATGTATGATTCTTTTCCGAAGGCCTGCGCTTGTTTTTTTTTTTTTGCATGCGCAGAATCCCACTGAGATGAGCCGGGTTCTGTTGACTCGAGAAACTGGCATCTACGCTCAAGTGCTTTGAAAATACTTCCCATGTAGGCAAAGGCGTAAAATCTAATGCTTCCTTCTTTTGCTAAGCTTTTTGAATTGGGATTCGGAATCTAATTTTTATGTCATAAGATGTATTATCATATCATGATGTTGCAAATATCAGTCTCATTACCAAGGGCTTTTAATGAACTAAATATTGCTGATGCACTATCGACAAGGCTGCGTTGCTGAACAGCTGATGGTTTTGGAATTTCTGATAGTTCGTATAGGTGTGCAATATGTTCTAAAAATATCAGTGTTTTTTTGTCTTCTAATCTCTTTAGTGCTTTTATATAATTGTCAGTCGTAACTTGAAGACCTTTGATTGTGTCTAATGCTTGACAAGATAAACAATGCAAGAGATGATTAAATTTCTCTATTGCCGAAAGTACGGAATAACTATCGACGAGTTGTTTGAAATATGATACAAAATTTCCATATTGCGAATACTTTCCGTCAAATTTTGGCATATGTAAATGAGGCAATTTACTGGGCGCAGATATGGGAATAGCAAGAGTTGTATCATAATGAGAGCGTTTGTAGTTGTCACCCAATAATTCAATCACTTTCGATTTCGTTACAATACACAACTCTTCGATTTCTGGGCGATTCGTATCTTTATCATTAAGCATCTCAATGTCCTTCTGAATTGACAGCAATTGTTTAAAATATGCCTCTATCAAACCTAATCGACACTACGGTTCGGCTACATACATTGAATCAGAGAGCATATTTTTAAAGCGTGTAACACTAGCTTTCGCTGCTGAGCGTTTTTTTTGTAGTGCTACTAAATGTGGCTTAATTAATTATTCAATGCAGTAATGCCAAAAAAAAAAACCAAAAAAAATTCTCTTCCGACGTCGAAGTTTGCAAAAAGGCAAACTGGTGCCAAAAAATCACAGTGAGTTGGCTGCGCAGCAATGGTGAGTTTGATACATAAATGAGAACTATTAGAGGATGACTGCTGAATTCGAACAACAAAATTTGAGCGATGATTATAAAAAATTGCATTTTGATTAGAAGGGGTGAGAATGTGACTTATAGCAGTGAAGTGAAGTGAAATTGAATTGCAGCGATTGTCTCTGTAGAGCCCTCAATTTTATTTTATGCAAAAAACGACGGCGAGTTCAATATCACACATGGCAATTGTGCTTTTTATGATGTTGTTGTTGCAGTTACCGTAAAATGTTCGAAAATGATTTTAATATTAATGTTTTTCTGTCAACATGCGATGCCAGAATTTCCTATTACAATAAGTTTTTTTCCGCAATTTTGTAAAAAGCACATTCGTTTTATAATGTATGCATAAATACCTGTTGAGAATGCGTTTATGCTGTACTCCCTTTGATTTGTTCTTGAAACTGCCAATAAATTTTTCCAGCTGGCGTTATTCCTCCCTCGATGCAGCCGCACAATGAAACCTCGTTCCACCACTAATTGCCGTAGATTATGCTATCAAAATTGCTTCTGCTTGTGTTAAGCAATAACACTTTAATTATTGAATGCGAAAAATTTGTATCTTTATGCAAAGATTTGGTTCGTGCCCCATGTTGGGCGCCAAAAAATGTGTGAACTATGAATAATGAAGAACTATACATAACTAAAAATGCATGAGAACACGAGCGAAATAAAAAGCCGATGCTAATTCGATGAATGCAATTACAAGAAGGGTTAATTGTGTTTTCTCCGATTTATACAAAAAATTGAGTACTAAAAAGAGTTCAGCACATAAGCTGAATTAGCGGATTAGCAATAAATTGAAAGAGAGCTAGCAAAAAGTGTTAATTTTAAGTATAAGAAAAAATATTATTAAATTCAATGAAAATATTTGAAAAGTGATTTAAATAAGAAAACGGCTTGATGTGATTCTATATAAACTCAATGAATTTAAATGTATGTGCTCGAACACCAATAACGTTAGTTATATACGTGTTCCAAGTAAGAGATTGATTAAAAGAGATACCAAGATTTTTTGGCATTTGACACGAATTCGATGTTGGTGTTATTTAAAATTATTATTTGCAAGTTGGCAGTATCAATAATTTTTTTTTAAATCACTAAACATTGTGACTTTCTTAGGTTCAGCCTTATCGTTAACTTTTTCTAGGCTTTCATTAGTATCCATTATAGTGTTAAGACGCTAAAGGTGCAGGAAGAGTACAGTTGAACGTCGTCTGCATACATGTGTATCTCAAAGTTACTTAGGACATAAAGTAAATCATTAATATTAATGAATAAAAGCAGAGGTTCAAGAACTGAGCTCTGAGGGGTTCAGCCTGCAGTCTTTGATTCAATGATTTCAATGATTCAATGAGATTCAATGATTTCAATGATTTCAATGATTTCAATATGATTCAATGAGCTTCGCTGCGCACGGCTCTAAGCTATAAATTTTCAAAAGTTTTGTGACAAGTATGTCGTGGTTTACAGCATCAAAAGCTTTAGAGAGATCAAGTAGAGTTAGGATAGTTACCTTGTTGTCATCCAGTTTGGACCGAATCTCCTCAACGACGTCTATTAACCCAAATATAACTGTAGTTGCCATATGGCAACGTACGACAGATACATTTTTATATAAATATCACATTCAATCGAATGAAGATACCGTTACTTTTAAGCTTCAGCTGAACGCGAAACTGTTAATTTTTCCATCTAAAACCGGTTGGATGTTAGTGAGTGTTCGATCGTTAGAGCTAGTGCGTCGTCAAGTGAATGCAAAATGTTGAGTGCAAAAAAACTTGATATGAAAAAGTTAGTAAGCATTAAATTTAAAAGTTAGTAAAGTAAAGTTAGTAAACATGCAATAACAATGGAGTTCAGCTACTACAGCTTTCGCACGTCCTCACCATTAACCCATCTAAAGCCACGACCCAGTAATCATTGTAAAATATCAATACTATGGATACAAGTGACCACAAAGAAGTTAATGTGGGAAAAATTTACCCACCAATTGGGTAAATTTGGGTTGGGCTCAGGGACAACACAAGACGTAACAACTAACTATGCTTATACATAGATCTAATTAAACAACTATTTTTAATCTACTTTTGAGTTGACCTTTTGACAAATTAACATCAAAAACGCTACAATTGTTAACATAGGAACTCATGCGGTTTAAAGGAGCAGTAGCCATATAATTTGTTCTACTAAATGGTTTCTAAGTTGTTAGCGTTTCTACTGCTTCTACGGTTAGTGTTAACATTTCTGTGAGAAAGAAGTTCTGGAGAATCGTATACACCTGCTATGAGTTGGTGTAAATAGACGATATCTGCAGACTTCCTTCGATCACTTAAAGACTGCATTTTTAACAGCTTCAAACGATCCTCATAAGGAGGCAGGTCTAATTTATCCGTCCCACTTAAGCCCCTTAGAGCAAACCGAACAAAACGTTTTTGGATTCTTTCTATTCGATCAACATGCACATTGTAACTTGGGGACCAAACTTGACTTGCATACTCTGAGGACGCACGATTGCATAATAAAGGGTGGTTAAATTTTAAGGGCTGATATTGATTTTGAATAAAACACAAATTATTTAGGAAATTATTGCCATTTCTTTTTTATTATAAAAATACTGGTATGGTTCAATTATGCATGGAACAAAATATCGGCCAAATGGCCGCTGCGACCTCGGCGGAACACCTCCATCCGATGGTCCAAATTTTCGATGACGCTGAGGCATAAGTGAGGTTCTATGCCGTTTATGTGCAGAATTATCTCATCCTTTAGCTCTTGAATTGTTGCTGGCTTATCGACGTACACCTTTTCTTTCCAATAACCACAAAGAAAGAAGTCCAACGGTGTCAAATCACATGATATTGGCGGCTAATTGACATCGCCACCACGTGAGATAACACGGCCATTGAATTTGTAGCGCAAAAAAGCCATTGTTTCGTTACTGTATGGCAAGTGGCACCATCCTGTTGAAACCACATATCGTCCACATCCATATCTTCCAATTCGGGCCATAAAAAGTTCGTTATCATCTCACTATAGCGAACACCATTCACAGTAACTGCCTGACGGCTGTTCAGCCACACTATCACGAACAGCAGCAATTTTTTCTGCAGTACGAGCTGTACGAGCATGCACTGGTATTTTCACATCTCCTACAGACCCAGTTTGCTCAAAATTTTGCACGATTTTTTCCGATTGTACGCACATTTGGACGATTAAATTGACCGAAAAAAATCACGAAGTGCACGATATGCATTTTGATTTCAACGCCCATTTTGATAATAAACCTGAATAACTTAAACGCGTTGCTCGATTGTGTATTTTTCCAGGGTTCAAATTGAGTTAGTCTGAAACTGAGAAATGTTAAATGAAATGCAGAAAAAAAACTTGCCGTTTAGGTGTGGTTCACATTCAACATTGGCCCTTTAAATTTAACAACCCTTAACAACGTTGAAGTTGTAATCATGCTATTAAATTCTTCAGCCCAGCGTTTTATCAATCCAAGCATTGAAGATGCTTTTTTACAAATATAATCAATGTGGAAGTTAAACGATAGCTTAGACTCCATGCATATACCCAGGTCTTTGACGGTATCTACATGACTTAAGGCATTATCTTTGATCTTACAATCAGAAATAAAATTATTCCTTTTTCGCGAAAAGGTCATAGTTTGGCATTTATCTGGATTTAGAAACATATTCTTTTTAGAACACAAAGCTTCAAAGGATTTCAAATCAGACTGGTGTAGATCTGAATTGTCTTAGAATCAACTGTTCTGTATAATTTCATATCATCAGCATAAATAAGCAGATGAGAGTGTTCAATGATGTGAGTAAGCTCATTGATTGCTAAAATAAACAGAAGTGGACCAAGGTGGCTATCCTGAGAAACACCTGATTCAGCACTAAATTCAGAAGACAATACGTCTCGGAAACGTATTTGATAAGATCGCTGCTTCAAATACGACTTTATCCAGTTCACAAAATATTGCGGAAATCCAAATAACTCGAGTTTAAATAAGTTTAGATTGTATGGTAGCTTATCAAATGCCTTACTAAGTGTAAATACAATCTACTTGGTTACCAGAATCAATTGAATTTAAGCAGTTTGTTGAAAAATCAAGAAGATTAGACACAGTGGATCTGCCATTAACAAAACCATGCTGACGAGTTTTACGACGTCCCCACCAAGGTGGCCAGTCAAAATTTGGAACAATTCCCTCAGAAATTATCTTTTTCCCACGTACCATAAATTAAATACCACTAAAATTACCACGGACCAAATAAACAAAAAAAAAATCCCACCGCTATTAAGAACTACCACAAAACATCTCGCGATCATTAAAAATTACCACAAAAATACCCCGCTTTTTAAAATTACCACCAAATATCCCGTATGCATTTAAAATTCCCAAAAAAATCCCATACGCATTAAAAAATACCACAATAAATCAAAATTTTCGGAAAATCTAGAGATGTTCAGAGAGCATTTTGTAAGAAGAAATAGAAAACGTACGAACAAGGTTGTAACACTTCGTTTAGTCTAACCCTTGACACCTAAAAACCAAAGATATAATAGTGGTAATCAATGAACGCCGAATTTGTTATGTTCATAGCACAAGAGCGATATATTCACAAAAGCGAATTTTGCAACAACAAAAATTAAAGGAATTTTACAAAGGTAACTTACGACATAACATCGTGGCGTAAACAGAACGTTTAATGCGTATTTTGGTAAGGATTTCATATGAAGTTTTTGCTTAATAAATGTGAAAAAAATTCAATTGAAAAAAAAAAATTCCCAAATTCCCACGGCAATTAAAAAATACCACACTGAATTCTCACGCTAATTAAAAAATACCACGCTGAATTAAAAAATATCATGGGAATTCCCAAAAAAAACAAATTACCTATGGCAATTAAAAATAACCATGAATGAGATTTTTCTCACATAACTGGCAATCTTCGTCCCCACAGTGAATTTTCACCCGATTGTACACGATCCGCTCAAAAAGTTTTGGAATCGATGAGAGTTTGGCAATAGGCCTATATTTATTGACATCATTCCTACAACCCTTTTTATAAATCGGACTTATAAATGAGTTTTTCCAAAAAAGTGGAAAAAAGTTAGTTAATTGATTTATTGAATTATTACAATTCAATTACAAAAACAATTACAACACAGAAAGTAGTTGGCTCAAAACTGAACCGCATTGTGTTAACACTGGGGCAGCAACACCGTCGGGCCCAGCGCCAAAATCCTCATCGATCGATCCAATATACATTAAAATATCCTCTGGAGTAAAGGATATATGTTTCAAAGAAATTTTGGGTGCAGAATTCAAATATTCAAAGTACTCTCTATCAGGATTAAAAGAATCTGAACAGAATGATTCCTTAAAAAGATTTGCGAATAGGCCACAAATTTTGACGAGATCGTCAGTAAATCTTTCAGGAGTTCTAAATGAAGAAGTGAATGCATCGGATTCTTCTTTGTGTTTATGAATCCCCAAAATTTCTTTGGATCAGACAAAATCCTCAGCCTTACATTATCTAAATATTCGTGATATAATGTAGCAGAGCGATTTTCAAATTCCAGAAACAAACGCTTGTAAGTTTCTAGGTCATTTGAGCCTAAGCTACAGACGTATTTCTTCCATGCCCTGTTTCTATTGTTGCGAAGAGTCTTTAAATCCTTTGTGTACCAGAGTTATGCCGAATTTCTCGCAAATTTGAGGCTATATGGTACTGACGGAGAAAACATCGCAAAGAGTTCCATATAAAAAAAAATTATTGGAGTCTCCAGGGCAATTTCCATCTATGTATTCTAAAATTATATTATGTTTGCTATGAAGTAACTGATTCAACCTCAAAAAGTCTGCTTTTTTTAAATTGAATTCATAAAGTTTTTCTACTGAATTCGTATTTACTATATTTTCTCTATCGGATTTGTACCAAATATTCAAAGGAGGATGGTATTCATTAATAGTAATTAACATGACTATTGTAATAGTAATTAACATGACTGAATTAGCATGACAGGCCTTCTTAACAACAGCATTGTTGTAGTTGTAGTCTGTAGTTAGGACCAGGTCACGAAGTCTTTCAAGACTATTATAAATACAACTCACTTGTAAGTCTGAACATTTATTATCAACAAATATATGTTCTTGGCGGGTCTTCGAATTAGATGCACAATAGTATGTATCATCGTCAGAAGAATGGCATTTGAATGCCTTGTTTAGATAAAACGAAGTCTTCGTGGCAAGCTTCGTTCGTTTTCCGACATGATCGTCCAAAAATGGGTCTTTGTATTTTTTTCTTGCGTCATTGTTCAACATTACGTCGCTTACGTTTCTCAAATAATCTCAACGTGAGCAAATGTGAGTACTTGTCAATAACATTATTACCAGATTGTAAAAGTGGGGCGTTTAGCGTAAAACTGACAAAAATCTTAAAAATTGCATACTTATTGCTAGCAATTTTTAAAAGGTGGCAATCCTTTTTGCATCAGCTGTTTTGGATATTGAATTGTTGATTTTTAGGAAATATTTATTGTGACAGTTTGAGACAATTTGTGGAGGAAATGTTAATAGAAGGTAATTGCCTTCTATAGTTTTAATGAGGCACAAGTAATAGTGATAGTTATGAAGACGTATGGTACGTGTTCAACGCAAGAAAATATGGGATAAAACAAATATGCTGGGTATTCCTAATGATGAGTGAGTTGAAAAGAATTGCAAAAAAAAAGTTGTTGCATAGTTTCAAAAACATTAAAATTAATAAAAGAGATATGAAGTATTTGTTTATTCTTAAACAAACTTATAAAACAAAATTAATTTTTTCTTAGCAGCAACTTTAATTTTCAGAACGATAACAATTTTGCTCTCGTCAAATTTTTACGTTTCGTTCGGATTTTTTTGTTTACAAAGACCCAACTTCGCACTGTGGTTACGTCTTCGTTCGTTACTGAGTCAGCCGTATTCGTTTGTGTCTGGTATTCTTCATACATGGATTCAAAGCATTTGATTTTCGCCTGTTTGACGATGTGTTCGTGAAATAGGCGTCTCGTTTGTTTTACCTAAACAGGCTATAAATCAGGTAGATTAAAGTTACCCAATTATAAAATGTCGTCATTAACGTCAAGTAAATCAATTATGTAATCTACGCACTCCGCGAGGCTTGCATAGACCTGTACACCACTCTTAGGAGGAACATACGCATTAATAACATATACTTTGGAGTTACAATAGGTGCTTTCTTTTATTACCGACTTACAAAAGAACACTAGGTAGTATAATTTAAAGCATGCAATACAACAACACAAGCTCGGTTATTTATGCGAGTTCAGTCAACTCGGTAAGCTAATATCCGACCTGATTTGCAGTGCTGCAAAGTAAAACAACTGATCTATTGAGAATAAGAGTTATGGAACCGACACAATCCGTCCCTGTGCAAGCTGAACAATCTGGCCCGTCTGGCCTTGGTCAACCCAGCCATGCACAAATTATTTAAATTCGATTTTATTGATCTACTTAAGAAAGTTGCAACATAGTTTCAAAAACCCAAAGCTCAACAAATTATTACTCCACTTAAGGCTGTTGCGACATAGTTTCAAAATTCAGCAACAAAGTATGAAAGTTGCTAACATTTCTTAACTTTGTTGCATCACCCAAAAACAAAGAAAGAAACCATAAACAAAAACAATTAAAACGAAATGCTTTCGCTTACTGATCGATATAATTGTTTTTGTCAATGCAGCTCTTTTACTCTTTTCCAATAACTATGTATGTATGCGTGCTCTAGAATAAGTATCTATGTATTTGTGAAAATACGAATAGGCTAAGATTTACTTTATAAGCTAGAATTCTTGTAAAGAGAAAAACAATAAAGTTTCGATCTTCAAGAAGTGAAGTGTAGTGTTTTCTTTTTAAAAACCAAAAACTAAAACTGGCGACGAGGATGGGATCCTCGTAGTGATCTTAAGTGAAAAAACTTATTGACAGGAGTCAATAATACAACAATATTCTGCAGGAGCAGGATACACAAAAAAAAAAACTAAAAGACACGGGGTATTTCAATTACCTAATCGAGGATCCTGAACCAACTGACAGGAGTCAGTTAATAAAATCGTAACAAACGAAAAATATTGGCAGAAGTCAATAGAATTTTAATCGCATCTAGCGGAAAAAAGTGATAAATTTTTAAATGATATCCGACAGTGAAGATACGTGGGACTTCTTTGAATCCACCTATTATAAAAAATTATTAGAACGACGTGCTGCAGAGACAACAGAAACAACAGTTGCAGAGACAACAGTTATAGAAACAACAGTTGCAGAGACAACAGTTGCAGAGACAACAATTGCAGAGACAACAGTTGCAGAGACAACAGTTGCAGAGACAACAGTTGCAGAGACAACACTTGCAGAGACAACAGTTGCAGAGACAACAGTTGCAGAGATAACAATCGCATTGACGAATTAGAAACATAATACATCAGATTGTGAGTAAATTTAAATATATACACATATGTAGATTTTTATTATAAATATTTCCTTTGTAAATATAATGAAAACATGAAATTTTTCCTTTTATAACAACAAAGAAAAGTGAACTTAAATTTGAAAATTTTTTTTTTGAGTAAATGGATCAAAGTATTTTACGATTAGGCCAAGCAATACAAGGCATTGAAGATAATTTAAATACTCAAGCTCGTTTTTTATCAATAGTAGATACAGATACAAATCCAACAATGACAGCCTTGCAGTTACAGTTACACATAGATCCATTGAAATATCTGGAAAGATTGCCAGAATTTAGCGGATTTTTAGGAGATTTACACACGTTTGTAGGACTAGTGGACAGAATTATACCCACACTTAGGCGATATGACGAATTAGCTCAAGCAATATTTTCAGACATAATTAAATCAAAACTAAGAGGAAAAGCCAGAGAAGCTATTGAGATAAACGGACAAGCTACATCCTGGAATGACATAAAAGTTATTCTACAAGAAAACTTTTCGGACAGAAGAACAACTGACGAACTCTTTAATAAACTAAGAGGACTTTCCTTTAAAACCAACAGCATAGAATTTTACAACGATATTAAATTTGTTTTACGAAGACTTAATGCGAAAACATCATTCGAATTAGGACAGGCAGTAAGTGACGAGGAAGTTCAACGAACCCTCGATTTAAATATAAAAATTGCGCTGCAGACTTTCAAATCAAAATTGCCACAACCAATGAAATCAATTCTTTTCTGCAGGAATCCAGACTCATTGGAGCAAGCAATAAATATATTGATTGAGGCTGGATATGCTTATGGTAACAAAAATATTACACAGCATAATACACCTCAACACAATTTAAATATAAGAAAAAATGAAGATTCAAGTCAAAATTATAATAAAAATAACAATAAACAAAGCAGAGGCCAAAATAATTCAAATAATTATTCAAACCGTAATGGAGGTCAAAATAAAAATTATAGCTCAAACTACAGAAGAAATAATTATCCAAACCATAATTCATCTCCAAGAGAAACAAATAACAGCTATGACTCAAATTTTCGGCGAAATAATTATTCAAATTATAACTCAGTACCTAGAGAATCAAATAACGGAAACAATAATCATGATTCTAATTATATAAGAAATAACAATTCATTCCCTCGAGAACAGTACCGATTGAATGGGCCTGGTGGACCAAATAGACCCATTGATAGACCAGAACCCATGGATATAAATACCCATGAAGTTCAAAATAAGCCAAACATGTCTAACACAAACAACATTAAGGTTAAAGAAAATTTTCATCAAATAGCCTCACCAGAAACTTACCTTTTATAACAGTTAAAACAAAAACAAAAGATTTAAGATTCATAATCGATACGGGAGCGACCCATTCGATAATAAATCCAGGAATCTGCGATCCTAAATGGTTCGTACACACCGAGCCAATTAATTTAAAAACCTTACAAAATAACGTGAATATTAATGAAAAAGTGCAAATACCTTTGTTTGAGGAATTGGGTGGACCATTACCACAAAACCAAAAGGTAGACTTTTACGTCTGCCAATTTCATTATCAATATCACGGCCTCATTGGAAACAATATTTTAAAGCTGATAAAAGCAAAAATTGATTATGAAACCAAAAATCTATACGTAAAGGGAAAAGCAACCAAAATTTATTTTACAATTACAGACGAGAACTATCACTATTTTTCAAAAAAGGGATATTACGGAATAACTATACCCGTGAATCAAAAGAACGGTTTAGTACACATACCCAATAAAATTACAGAAAATCAGAAGTTCGAAATTATCGAAGGAGTACACGAAGTAGTAAATAATTTTGCAACAAATGTTATTGTCAAAGCAAATGTTGATGAAGAACAGCAAATACAATTTAATTTAAAAAATATAACACCTGTGACAAGTGATAACTTTTATGTTTCCGAAAACTATAGGAGTGAAACACAACACTCTTTATTAGGAAAAATTAGAATAGACCACCTTAACGAAGAAGAAAAATTAAAATTAATACCAATAATAAAACGATATAACAAAATATTTTATGATGAAAAATCTGATCTTACATTCACTAATGCAATAAAGCATGAAATTCGAACACTCGAACATGCACCCATTGCAGTGAAAACTTATCGGTATCCGTACATTCATAAAAATGAAGTACAACAACAAATTCAGGAGATGCTTAACAAAGGCATCATACGCCCAAGTAAGTCACCTTACTCAGCTCCAGTTTGGGTTGTACCAAAAAAAATGGACGCTAGTAAAGAGAGCAAGTGGAGACCGCAAGCTTAATGAAGTCACCGTAGATGATAAGTACCCCATTCCAAACATGGATGAAATCCTAGAGAAATTAGGAAGGTGTCAGTACTTCACTACTTTGGACCTCGCTAAGGGGTTTCATCAGATTGAAATTGCTGAAAACGATATTCCAAAGACTGCATTTAGTGTCGAAAATGGACATTATGAGTTTTTGAGAATGCCATTTGGACTGAAAACAGCCCCCCCCAGCAACATTTCAACGTTTGATGAATAATATTCTATCTGATTATATCAACAAGATATGCTTAGTATACCTTGATGATATAATAATCTTTTCGACATCCCTGCAAGAGCACGTGGAATCCCTGTCGAAAATCTTACAAAGACTTAAAGATATGAATCTGAAAGTACAGATAGACAAATCTGAATTTTTGAAACGAGAAACCGAATTCCTTGGTCACGTAGTCACGGCAGATGGCATAAAACCTAATCCGGAAAAGGTAAGTAGTGTACAAAAATTTCCTTTACCAAAAACCCCAAAAGAAATAAAACAATTTATAGGACTCACTGGATATTACAGGAAATTTATCAAAGACTATTCAAAGATTGCAAGACCAATGACAAAATATTTAAAACAAAATGCAAAAATAGACATAAAGGATCAAGAATACATTGACAGCTTTAATAATTTAAAAGTTCTTTTAACGCATGATCCAATTTTACGGTACCCAGATTTCAATAAGAAATTTGTATTGCAAACAGATGCAAGCAATTTCGCTTTAGGAGCGATTCTGTCTCAAGACGGACACCCATTATGTTATGCAAGCAGGACGTTAAATAACCACGAACAGAACTATAGTACGATAGAAAAAGAACTACTAGCTATAGTTTGGGCAACACAATATTTTCGCCCATATCTTTTTGGTCGAAAATTCATTATAGAAACGGATCATAGACCATTAACTTGGTTATTTAACATTAAAGAACCAAATTCAAAATTAGTCAGATGGAGGTTAAAAATCTCTGAATTTGACTATGAAATCAAATTCAAAAAGGGTATTAAAAACGGAAACGCAGACGCGTTATCACGTGTAATAATAAATCTTACCGAAGCAGAAGAACAAACAGTTAGGGAAGTACAAAGTCCGATAAACTTTTATAAAAGACAGTTCATAATTAAGAAAATTAAATCAGGAGCTTTAAAAATAAAAAAGAGTAACATGTTCCGATCTTATAGAACAACAATTTTGGTTAAAACCCTCGACAGAGATACAGTAAGAACATTACTTCAAAATCATTTCGACAAACACAAGACTATTGCGGTATACATTGAAGATGAAACATTTTTTAAAGTTTTTTCAGAAACAGTTTCTACAGAATTTAAGGATGACTACATAATAGCTAGAAGTAAAAATCTTCTAAAAGATGTACAAGATGAAAATGTCCTAGCAGATATAATACAGAGAGAACACTTGAAAAATAATCATAGAGGTATTAATGAAAATTTCCTCGAATTAAGAGAAGAAATTTACCACCCAAAATTGAAAGACAGAATAACAAAATTTATAAATAACTGTGAAATTTGTAATAAGGAAAAATACGAAAGAAAACCATTAAAGCTAAAATTTCCACTTACAGAAACACCTAATGGCCCAAGAGAGGTGGTACATGTAGATGTTTTTTATAGTCTAAACAATACACTATTTTTGACAATAATTGACAAGTTTTCGAAACACGCACAAGCAATAAGAATAATAGGTAGATCTTGGACAGAATTTAAAAAAGCTTTAACACAGTACTTGAGCAACGTAGGCTTAGTAAAAAAAATAATTGTTGATAACGAATTAGGCTTTAAAGCAATCCCATTACAAGAATTTCTGAAAGAAAATAATATTGAAATACATTTCACATCTAGTGGAAACCATACTTCAAATTCAGATGTCGAGCGATTACATAATACAATCAACGAACACATAAGAATACTTAAACACGATCCAAATAAAGATATAGAAACAACAGAAGAGAAAATCTTCAGAATAATTAAATATTACAATAATACAATACATTCGACGACCGGACGCAAGCCCATTGATTTTGTTAATGGAACTATAACACACGATGATTATAATACAATAAAGGAAAAAATTATCAAAAAGAAAGAAGAAAAACTTAATAAATTAAACCAGAATAGAAAAGATGTAGATATTAAGTCAGGACCTATATTTCTAAAACAAGTCAGAGGAGGCAAAAACTACTCTCGATTTAAGAAAGCGAATGTACAACAACTAGACGAAAATCACGTTACTTTTAAAGGACAGAAATACTATAAAGCACACATAAAAAGAAATAAAAAATTTCAGACAAATCAATGAAATATTTCTATCTTACAGGAAAATGAAGGACACATTAAAAATTATACTCTGGATAATAATTCCAATAGTAACAACAACGCAGTACATCGAAATACAGAACATCAACGAAAACAATGGATATATCAATATACGTATTGAACAAGTAATAATAATAAAAGATTTTATAAAAGTTCTTCATATAATAAACATTACAGAATTTGAGATCAATAGAGATAATATTAGGAATAACATAGATATAATTCAAAATCATGTAGGAAAAGATGATTCATCTTTTGACACATTAATTAATAATTTTAATTTACTTGACTTAAAGATAAATGGACTTAAGCCACACTCAAGAGCAAAAAGAGGACTTATGAATATTTTAGGCAAGGGACTTAAGGTCATAGCAGGAACAATGGACAGTGACGACGAAATACTTATAAAGACAAATTTAGAGAATCTTTCCCAAACAAACGAAAAACTTATAAAAGAATCTAACAAACAAATAATAATAAATTCTCAACTTTCAAACCAAATTCAAAATATCACTTCACACATTAATAAGCAACAAGAATTAATCAAAAATATACTTTCACAAAATTCAAAACAAATACGAGACGAATTAGATATATTTCGACATATATATCAACTTAACTACGACATAACATTATTAAGAAACCATATTGACGACATTGAACAAATTATTTTAACCAGTAAATTAGGTATTTTATCTAGGAACATTCTGACTAATGCAGAATTAGAGTTAGTATCAGATTTAGAGGCATTAGAAGATATAAAAATGGCCGTAGTTTACTATGTAAATTTAATAACAATAATAATCAAAGTTCCAAATTACTCCAAAAAGAAATTTTCAAAAATAATGATTGAACCAATTCCGAACTTTGAAAATAAATCAATCATACTTGAAGAAAATATGTATATAATAGATGAAGAAAACAATTTATACAACGACAATGTTAAAGATAATCTTAAAAATAATTTAAAACTTGTACAAGACAGTTGCCTCAGTCAAATAGTTAAATCAAAGAATGCACAATGTGAAATGGCAATTGATATCGAAGAAACAATAAATGAAATTTCTGATGGATTGATAATTGTAAAAAACTTAAAAGATAATCAATTAATTCAAAATTGTAATAGTAATAATATAAAATTATATAGGAACAGCTTAATAAAATTTGGAAATTGTCAAATAATTTTAAGAAATTTAACCTTCAAAAATACATTTCTAAAAATTAAAGAACACAATGTCTTACCCTACACTATAATTACTATTAAGGAGAAGAGTAAAAATAATGTAACATTATTAAATGAATTACATATTGATAAAATTGAGAACACAAGAGATTTCATCAAATCAACTTTAACGAAGGATTTATTCACAATTTCAATATTTAATTTACCAAGTATTCTCATTAATATATCAATATTCGCAATAATTTTTACGTACTTTAAATTCCGACGCAATAAAAATTTTCAAATTAAACCAAAATCTTCGTCGGAGCCTCAGACTAAAGGGGGGCGAGTTATGGAACCGACACAATCTGGCCCGTCTGGCCTTGGTCAACCCAGCCATGCACAAATTATTTAAATTCGATTTTATTGATCTACTTAAGAAAGTTGCAACATAGTTTCAAAAACCCAAAGCTCAACAAATTATTACTCCACTTAAGACTGTTGCGACATAGTTTCAAAATTCAGCAACAAAGTATGAAAGTTGCTTACATTTCTTAACTTTGTTGCATCACCCAAAAACAAAGAAAGAAACCATAAACAAAAACAATTAAAACGAAATGCTTTCGCTTACTGATCGATATAATTGTTTTTGTCAATGCAGCTCTTTTACTCTTTTCCAATAACTATGTATGTATGCGTGCTCTAGAATAAGTATCTATGTATTTGTGAAAATACGAATAGGCTAAGATTTACTTTATAAGCTAGAATTCTTGTAAAGAGAAAAACAATAAAGTTTCGATCTTCAAGAAGTGAAGTGTAGTGTTTTCTTTTTAAAAACCAAAAACTAAAACTAATAAGCCCTGAAAAAATCATTGGGAAATTTCATGCAAACGTCAAACTCATTTTTTTTTTTTATGTACATATAAACAAAACGAAACAAAATGGAGCAAGTGTAAGTTAAATTACTTTACGCAAATTATTCATAAGTTTATACATTTAAACATGATTTTTATTTCAGAATGCAAGAAAAACAGAGAAGAAGGTGGTCCCGTGGGGAAACGACTGGGTTTTTGAGATGCTACCTGGCTCCGAAAGCGGAGTTCGAGCATCCGAAGAAAAAGATGCTGGCCTACGCGAACGTGTTGGAAGGCATGGTGTCGCTGGCGATTACGGTACGTTTAAGAAATAAATATATGTTTAACGAACTGAATTAAAAAACTCTATTCTAGGATGCGGAGAGGACACCTCTATGCTTGGAGTCCAATATTCGAAGCCTTCTCCAAGCATACAAATCAGCACGCTACAACAACCGCAGCACTGGTGCCAGTCCTTGCTTTGCTCCGTATATGGAGCTAATGGACGAAATTTTTGGGACCAGTCCAATAATTTCAAATGACCACACACTCACGTGGGCTACAGGTTATTTGAAACAGTGTGTAATGTGCACTCTCCACCACCATCATTATCGCCGGCAACAACCGCTTCCTCGCCACTTCTATCACCATCGTTGGCGTCATCACCGAAACCATCGTCGTCATCAGATGTGGACTCTGCCAATACTTCTGGCACCTCAGCATTGACTTCAGCTCCTTCTTCACCTGTAGTACGGAGAAAACGGTCTGCTCGAGAGATGTACTACGATGAAAAGTTAAAGCTAAGGAAGTTGGAAGCCGATAAAAAAAAGAAGAGTGGAGCAAGGCCTTCGAAGAGTTGAAGGATATGTTGAGGGAGAAGTGGCAGAAAGATAGTGAGTTGGAGCAGAAGAAAGTGGCGTTGCTGGAAAAAATAGCAAACCGACAGTAAAATTTTGGCCATAATTGAAGATGAACGAAAACTGAAAATTTACAACTTTTTTTGTGGAATATATGTATGTATTAAGACCTTCTAAGCTCAAATCTGGAAAAATTACACGCCGCTCACAATTGATTTAGAAGTTCTAGGGCTTTAAAGTTGGGAAAATGGACATAAAAAAATTTTGATTTTTAATTTTCATACAAAACCTAGCATTATTGGTATGAATAGAAAGGTTATGCTGTTACCTATTCAACAAGCTATCAATCATTAAAATCCATAAATTACTTTTAAAGGTATAACTATTAATTTTGTGTCATTTTATTTTAAGTTTCTGAAAATTCCTGTTTTTGTTTTTTTAATGGTTTGAAATATGTAATTGAAAAAAATCCAGACAAAATTTTTTTGTGTAGTTTTTTACCGTAAAATATATGTATAATTTTTCAATATGATAGCTCGTTTGTTATTGCACTTATACTTATTTTAAAACATTAAATATTTTTTTTGAAGGCGTCATGTCCCCTTAATGTGCATATATTTTCATTGCCTTGAAAAATACTTCCATTTGTAGCCATGTAAAAATTAATCTTGATGTGTTTTGTGACGATTCCTAAAATATTTTGGCAATAACGATGCAGATTGGAAGAACTTTTTCCTGCCTATAAATTATGACAATATTTTTTCGACTTTTACACAAGTTAACATATTTACAAAAAAACATGACTTGGATCTTTTTGCAAAATGGTTTAGCTCACTGGAGGCTTTCGTTATTGCCAAAATATTTTGAGAATCATTATAAAGTACATCAATCTTCATTTGAGGAGGGGTACAAATGGAACTTTTTCCCCATACTCGTCGATGCACATAATAAATAAGTTAAACAATATTTTGTCGTCTTAAATAATTAAAAAGTTTTTGCCTTCTATCAAAAGTTGGATCCTAGTTTGATTCTTCAAATTCATCTTCAATTCCAAAGGTGCTTGAGTCGTTTTCTTCGTCGACATCGCACAAGTCATCAAACGAAATACAAATATTATGCTGTATGCATGCGCTGACCACGATCTTGGATATTATTTTTAAGTCTGTTTGTTCAGTTAACTTGAGTAGTCTTCGAAAGCGCCCTTGTAGTAGTCCAAAGGCATTTTCCACTACCATTCGTGTTGAGGAATGTATTTCGTTGAATTTACGTTGGCTTTCATTTAAATTTCCGTATTCTTTAAAAGGAGGAACTAGCCATTTCGTTGACGGATAAGCGGAATCACCACTGATGAAATATGCATTCGGAAACATTTCTTCGTAATGGCTATCTACGTCTTGAAGCAGTTTGGATCTCCTTAAGAGTCTGTAGTCATGAAGCGATTCCGGTTCATTTGTTGGCATCCACCACCGCTTGCAGCACAATACTATATGTTTTTTTTCTATCGAAGTACATTTGCTTATGATCTTTGGGTCCTTTAATTGCAATGTGCGTACAATCGATAGCTCCAATTACGCCCGGAACACGATTTTTTTGTGAAGCTGCCTTGTGGCCATATAATATGTTCGTGACTTACGGATATTAAAAAACCAGTAACTCGAAGCACAGTTGGCCACGCCGCTGATACAGCTACTCCAAACAAATTCGCCAGCTGTCTGAAAGTGACTGTGTTGCTGATATACCAAATGTAGATGTACACTGATTTCTTTGCCGAAATTCTACATCTTCTACCACCAGATGGTCATAACATGCATTTATTTTAATGGCGTTATGTTATACTTATAAGATAATTCACCGTTTGACGTTTGAAATCCCCCTCGCTCATGGCATCCAGCACACCTTCAAAATTAGGACATTTCTCATTCAGCTCGATTTCGCTGTCTGAATCTTCAGAGGAGCTGGAACTTTCATACATTGCTTCCACCACTTCTCTGACTTCTTCCAAATCTCCATTACGGAGATATTCGCGCTGCTCGCCCATGTAAAGAGACACAATCTGCAAACGTAAAATATTCTTTATAGATTTTAATTTAATATTTTAAGAAAATAAATGTATTTACCCAAGAATCCTCAAAATTGCTCATTTTGTTTTGTCTTTATAAATTTCAACAATTAACAATTATATATTTTGACAGCTGCTGCCAGTATTGGTAAGCAACTAAAAGCTAATTTTATCCGAGTTGCAGCGTTCTTTTGTAAACGAGTTACAAAAGAAAGCACCTAATGTATAATTTTAACGCAAATTAGTTCAATATTAGAAGAGCAGGGAATATCAACAATATAACTGCCAAAGCAGTTCCTTACAGCCAAAAGGACACCACCAGAAGAATATTGTCAGTGTATCTGTCTTTTCTAAAAACTTGAAAACTATTGTCAAACAATTCCAAATTAGTAATGCTTCCGTTCAGTCACGTTTCTGTAAACGCGATAATATCCTCAGAGCAGTTTTGAGCTGATAGAAATAAGCTCTGTGTCCTAGAACGTAGTCCCCTTACATTTTGATAGTAAAGGGACAGCCTATTTAGTTTTTTTGAGCCTGGCGGGCGGCTTGAGTCACCCTTTTAGGCTTATTTTTTGGCTTGAACTCAGTAACAAGAATATTATCGGCCCACAAATTAGAGTTAAGAACAGTTGTAAAATCATCGGCTGCAACTGTTAAAATGAAAGAAGCATGGGAAGGCTTATTACCAATTTTTTTGCATGAACAGAATGCATTTGAGTTCACTAACTTGGATTGCCTGACAAACGTCAATATATTTTCTATTAGTACCTTTTATATTTCGGGATTTGGCAACCCTGGTGTTGCAATCTGTCAACTGAAAGCTCTATCGCAAAGTTTGACATTTGTTGGCTTATACGTACTCAGAACGTTTTGACATACGAGCGCTATTTGTGTTGTTTATAGTAACTTAAAAGATTCATCTCGGTCTAAAAATGGAATTAAATCGTGAACATTTTAGTGCGATTATTTTTTACAACTTTCGAAGTGAATTAACACAGCAACAGTGCATGGATGAACTTAATTCAATTTTTGGCGATGAAGCTCCATCAAGGACCAGTGTTTATCGATGGTATGGTGAATTCAATCGTGGTCGTAGTTCACTCCAAGACGAATTTCGTGAAGGTCGTCCGAAATAAGCTGTTGTTCCGAAAACCATTGATGCTGTGCGCGAACTGATATTGCAAGATCGTCATGTTACCTATCGTGAGATTGAGGCAACCTTAGGCATAAGTGGGACCAGCATACATTCAATATTGCATAAACATTTGACTGTCAAAAAAATTTGTTCGCGTTGGATCCCACACAATTTGTCAATCGCTCAAAAAAAGGCTAGTGTCGATTGGTCGAAGGAAATGCTCAAAAAATACGATCGCGGTGCTTCGAAACACGTCTATGACATCGTGACAGGTGATGAATCGTGGATTTACGCGTATGAGCCCGAAAGTAAACAGCAGTCGACTGTATGGGTGTTTCAAGATGACCCAAATCCAACAAAAGTTGTTCGCGCACGAAGCACTTCCAAGCAAATGGTTGCCTGTTTTTTCGGAAAATATGGACATGTCGCAACCGTACCACTAGAACAACGCAGAACAGTCAACTCTGAGTGGTACACAACCATTTGTTTGCCAGTTGTCTTCCAAGAAATCAGGAAAACCAACCGCCGAAGACGGATCACTCTTCACCACGACAATGCGAGCTCTCACACATCGGCTCAAACAACTGCATTTTTGAGCACCCAAAACATCGATTTGATGGGTCATCCGCCGTATAGTCCTGACTTGGCACCGAATGACTTATTTTTATTTGAATGACTTTTTTGAATTTTTATTGTTTTTGTTCTCTAATCCCGAAATATAAAAGGCCCCTCACAGAACGCATTTGAGTTTACTAACTTGGTTTGCCTGACAAACGTCAATATATTTTCAATTGATGAGTCGGGCTGAAGACGTGAAATGAAAACGTTTCTGGTCGTCGAAACTGTTCTTAAAGTCAAATAACTGTTAGGCGTAGTTGAAATCATATTTGAACTACTATTCGTTGGAGGAATAGAAGGTGGTGTATAAGAAATCACCGTATTATTATTTTTTGATGGCATTGCTGAGGGCTGCTCTACCTTGGAAGGTCTGGACGCCTTTCGACGCTTATTTTTGTTTTTCCTCTGTCTTTTAGAGCTTTTTGGGTCTCTTTCTGATGAAACCGTCAAAATACCGGAAGAAGCAGTCATCGACAAGGGAACCGAAATGTTTTCCTGAACAGTAATTTCATCAAAAACACTGGTAGTGGGTGCGGCACTAGCTTCGCTAAAAAATGTAACAATTTCTCTGAAATTATTATTAAATAAGTTAAGACTCTCTCCAAAAAGCTTTTTTTGGAATAGAGTTCATTTGAGGAAAGGGCCCTGCACGAACAACTGAACATAGGGCACCCCAGAACAACTGAACATAGCGTAAAGAATATGCTGGATTTTGCATTGCTCGTTTCGGGAAAAAGCAGCAATATTGTCAACGGAGAAATAATCCATTACAAAAACTTAAATTATTCTGTGAGCAAGTGTTTTTGTATGTAAAATGTGCTTATAGGGCTAGCACAAAAGTGTAGCATACACAAAACTGTTAAAAAACAACAACAACACTAGATACGCTGACTGCACTACAAATAAATAAACACCGCACAAAGATAAATTTAAAACAATTAGGAGACAAACAAGCACTTGATTTTATAAAAAAAAAAACAAAAACTATTGCAATTAATTATTAACAAATAGAGACAATTATTTATCAACACTATTTAAATTAAATTGCATAAAAACATATAAAACGTTCATTAAAATATTTGTTAATACTTAACGTTTACAAGATTCAACAATACACAATTATAAAAATAACTTATAACAGCACAACTAAAAAAAAAACACCGATAACTACAAGAAGACGAGATCAACTGCATAAATAAATATACATTTATTATTTTGATCGCGTAATGAAACTTCATTTTTTTTGTAGTGTTTGATAAAGAATATAATGTTTTATAAGTGTTCCTTTCTGAAAAATATTTTTTGTATACTTTACACAGTGTGTAATTTTTTAAGTCATGGCAAAATAACCATATACGGACACCACTACGTGATAAAAGACCAAAAAAAAGACCCCTGTCTCGCAGTTTTGCCCAAAGTCCTCCAGTTTTTTTTTATGGGCCCCCAAAGAAGTGCGGCCTCGGTGTCATTTTTGGAAAAAGTGATAATTTTCTCAAGCTCATATCTTGCAAACCGTTCGGAATTTTGATTTTTTCTCTGAGGCAAAGTTGTAGCTCTTGACATAAAAAACAAAAATTGTAATTATAATCAAAAAACTTCATCTTCAAGGTGAAAATCGCAAAAAACTTTAAAAAATTCAAATTTTTTTTACCTTTTTTCCCCTGTTCAGGTCCATAGGTAGCAAACCGTTCAAACTTCAAGGAAACAATCCACTACAAAAATGAACCTAAGATCTCAATAAACAACATTTTAGAACATATGAACTTCCTAGGAATGATTCTTAACACCGTTTAGGTAACGCTTAGGTAGCCGCAAAAGTGAAAAATTTCCCGAAAATTCATCATCCCGAAAAATCATTTGCTTTTTCTTTACTTCAACATTGAGATACCATAAAGCTTTCTCCCGTAAGTGAAAAGGCATGTTGCAGGTTTCATTGTTATACTATAACTGATTTTATTAATCTTAGTTCTTAGGTGGTATGGGTTGACATTTAGAGTTAGGGTTGTAACAAAGAGAAGTAGCATGGATATTTAGTAATAATGATTCAGTGTTGTAGGGATTAGTAGTCTCAGCAGGGATGGCACTACAATACTGTGTTATCTATTACAAAAATTATAAAAAAAATATTCGTATTGTACTTGCAAATCGCACTCTCTTAAGTTGTGGATCCAAATCGTCCGAATCTGACTCTGATTCAGAACTTATGGTGTCCACAGGCACGTTACTTCCAGTTTGCCCTCCATCATCAGCTTTTTCTTCTTCAGATACTTCATTAACATCATACAGGGTGATCTTGTGACTCCACCAACATACCTGAAATGAATTAGAAAAGAAATCAAAAAAGGAATGCAAAACAATGCATAAATAAAATTGATATTAACCTCTGCAAGCAATGCGTCGAGTTTTTTGCCTTTGTACCGTTTTTCCATGGGCATTGTGGTTTGGTGAAACCGTTCTTGTGGCTCATCGGATTCGGTAGGAAGTTGTTTAATAAAATCGTCATAATGAAAATGAAGAAAATGCAGCTTTAATGTCATCGATGTGCCGATTTCCTCAAGGACTTTGGGCAAAACTGGGAGACAGGGGTCTTTTTTTTTGGACTTTTATCACTTAGTGGTGTCCGTATATAGTTATTTTTTTCGTGTTGCACTGTGTTATTTAAAGTTTTTTGTGCATATGTCCATAAGGCAACGCTCAATGGATTGTTTTAATTGTTTTTCCTTCATTTTGTGAGGAATATATAGGTGGTTTATAGTATTTTCTTTTGTTTTTCATTTTTCGAAGATCTCTCTCCTTGTGTTAACGCCACTGGTGGTTGCCCGTTGCTGCCGCTCTTATTTATTTTATTGGTTTCCTTTTTTCTTTTGGGCAGCGCTTCTCGCTGCCTTTGTTTTAACTTTGTTAGTTTTAAGTTGATTACTAATAAACTGACCACGATCTATTGAAGTTCAACCCTCCGCGAGTTTTCTATTTAAAAAGGTTTTTTTTAGTGCGCGCCCCCAAATTTAACCTTTTATACGGAAAAAAAAGTGTTTAGAATCTCACTCGAATTAGAGATTTTCATTGGTCCTTCGCGAGCCGTTTTTTTGTAAAACCCATTAAACATTAAAATAAAAGCCTTAGCTTTTTAAAAAAAAAAAAAAAAACACAAAGACAAAAGTGCCAACAACTTCTGCAGCATCAACAGCATCTGCAGCATCAACAACTTCGGCAGCATCAACCGCATCTGCAGCATCAACAACATCTGCAGCATCAACAACATCTGCAGCATCAACACCAAGCAAATTTTGGGAAAAATAAGGTTGGATTTTTTATTCTAATTATTTAATTATTTTGGAAAAAAGTGCCATTAGCTCGGTTCGGAAAATTCATTCGGGCGGTTTTTTTTTGATATTTTTTAATCAAGTTGTGAATTTTTTATCTTCATTCGTTATAAAATTGTATATATTGATTTGGCATTTTTTTCTTTTTTGTACATAAATACAGTACAATTTTTGCTTTGCCGCCAAAAATTACATATATACAATTTTATTTACAAAAAGTGCGCGATCTTAGAGAAATTCATTGGTATATAAATACATACTTGTTTTGTGCATATTTAAGCTGTGTTTTAATTTGTGACTTTGCCAAAAATATTTAGTGAGTTCCCATTTGGACTCTTTGTTTAAGGCAGCTACAATAACAATTTGTAGTGTCTGCAGTGGGAGCGCAATATTTTCCTTTTACGCTTTGTGCGATATACGCATTGTTCAAAGCTAAAAGCGAGGCTTTGTGCTTGCAGAAGTCACCCCCATTTGGTGCTTTACACAGGCTTACGCTCTCGCCCACGCAATTTTTTTTGCACTCGTTTTGTGCTTTGTCCGCAGCTGAGCCTGCAATTGAACTTGCCGCGCTCGCAGTCGTGCTCTTTACCGACTGTGATTGAGTGCACGTCTTAGTATTAAGAGAGTGCACAGGTGGTACAGTGGGACGAAGACACAAATTTTGCGGTCAAAATAAAATATATTGGCGAAAATTTTTCTAAGTCATTTCGAAGCGCAAAAGACTTAGAAAAATAGAGGAGAGTGTTAAAAAGCTGCACAGTGGGACAGACACAACAAAGAAAAAAAAAATTTTTTTTTGTAAATTTTCTTGTTTCAATATAAAATTTTTTTTTTATTTGTTTGTGCACAATAAAATACAAAAATAAAAATAGTTTTATATTGTTTTAATATAAATTGTGCTTTTCTCAAGTTTCTTTGGACAATTTTATTTTAGGTACTTTTGGTTGTTTTTTCTTATCAAATTTTTTTTTGTTTTTTGGTTTTTTTATTTTTAATCGTCAATTTAGTTCGTCAAAGTGCTTACAAGAAACACAAATAAGATAAATATGTCGCAACTAAAGGCTTTTATTCGTCTGTGCGAAGCGCTAGTGGAGTTTGAAACAGATTTTAATCTTGTTGAAACTCATGACGTTTTCTCGCTGGAAGCTGAAAGTGATGAGCTTAAAGCCCAGTGGAGAAAGGTCAAAGCAGCGTATGATACTTGCATGGAGAAGATGGCTTCTGATGAGGATTCAGATATTGAGCCCTTAAAAAAGAAATATAAAAACTGCTACCAATCATACATTCAGGTAGCAGGAAAAATATCTGAGCTCTCTCAACAGAAGACTCCAAAGCAATCAGCTGCTCCAGAGCCTGCGCCAGTAATAGGCCACAGTATGCCTGTGCCACCATGTGATACTGAGGTTTTCTGTGGGGACTACCTCTCATGGCCGTCCTTTAGGGACATGTTTACGGCCATCTATATAACAAACTCGCGGCTTACTTCAGTGGAAAAACTTTTTCATCTGAATAATAAAACTCGGGGTGAAGCTAAAGAGATTGTTAGACAATCCCCTTTAACCAATGAGGGTTTTGCGCAAGCATGGCAACATTTGTCTGACCGATACGAGAATAAACGTATCTTTGTCAACAGCCAGCTTAAGATACTGTTTAATTTGCCACATGTGCCAAAAGAATCTGGCACAGATCTCAAAAGGCTTCAAAGAGATATCAATGGTTGTATTTTTGCACTCAAAATGCACAACATTGATATTTCTAATTGGGATGCAGTTTTTGTGTACCTTTGCTCTACGCGATTGCCGGAGGTCACGCTCTCCTTATGGGAGCAGTCCATTGTGAATAAAAATCAGATTCCAAAGTGGACCGACCTCGATAATTTTCTGACAAATCGGTTTCAAACACTCGAAACCGTGTCCGACATTCGCAGCTCAACCGGCACGGTACCGAAATCAAATTCATTGCCTTCTTCTTCCAACTCCAGACTAAACCAGAGCAATTCATCTGGTAAAAGGGTTAACAATTACCAAATTAAAATTAACCCTACAAATTGCAAGCTCTGTTCTACAGAGCAGCACCCGCTACGTTCGTGCCCACGTTTTTTAAAAATGAATGCTAAGGAGCGCCTAACAATTGTTCGCAAAAATAACTTGTGCATCAATTGCTTATCGAACGCCCATTTAGCAAACGATTGCAAAAGTCAATAAACGTGTATGACGTGCAAGCAGAGTCACAACACGCTTTTGCATCATGACTCAAATGCAACCCCTTCTGCTCAGAGTGTCGACTCGAGCAGGCCGAATTCGCGCCCAAACCCTTCCAACAATAGCTCACAATCTCACGCTACCCAATTCAAGTCCACTACCAACGACATTCAGTCTTGTTTTGCTTCTAGTACCAAACACGTATTGCTTGGTACTGCAATGGTGACCATATGCCATCTAGGATCAGCGTATACGACCAGAGCTCTTATCGACTCTGGCTCTGAAGGTACGTTTGTATCTGAAAAATTGCAGAAGCTTCTGAAGTTACCCACGAGATTTGTGAATGCTCAAGTTTCGGGTTTAAATAACGCAGTATCGGCGCAAGTCACAAAAGCTTGTGACTTGATCATTAGTTCTCCCAAAAACAGGCAATTCCAAATAGAAGCTACAGCCTTTGTGCTGTCACGCTTAACTGGAAACCTGCCGTCGTGTTCCGTTGATCCTTCTTTGTGTGAAAGTTTGCCCAATTTACAATTGGCTGACCCACACTTCTTTAGAAGCGGTCCGATAGATGTACTCATCGGTGGCGATTTGTACCATGCCATAATTCTTGATGGCATTAAGAGGAATATTCTGGGATCACTTTTGGCTCAAGAAACTACGTTCGGCTGGATGTTTACTGGGCCCCTTCCTCGTAGCGAAATATCAAGCTTTACAACGTGCTTGACACACTTTAGTGAAGTAGCAATTGATCAACAGATTGCTCGCTTTTGGGAGTTGGAGGAACTTCCTAAACAGAAGCATTTATCGGCGTCTGATAAGTTTTGTGAAGAAAACTATCAGAAAACCACAAGACGTGATGACAAGGGTCGATATATAGTCACTTTGCCATTCAAAAGTGGCTACCCTACGGAAATTAATTTAGGATTTTCTCGAGGCATCGCTTTGAAGCAATTTCTTCGTGGTGAAGCTCGATTGACTAAAAATTCAGGATTTAAGTTGCAATATGATGAAGTGGTAAAGGATTACTTAAAATCGGATCATATGAAACGGGTCTCGCCTCCTAAGTTTGAGATTTCACCATCTCACTATTATTTACCGCATCATGCGGTATTGAAGCCAGAGAGTACTACAACGAAAGTTCGGGTAGTTTTCAATGCGTCAAGCTCAACTTCTAACGGTGTTAGCTTGAATGATGTCCTGCACACAGGCCCAGTTCTTCAAGCGGACTTGACGCTTCTGGTATTAAAATGGCGTTTTTTAAAATATGTCTTCAATGGCGACCGACATTCAGCAGATGTACCGCCAGATCCTTGTTGATCCAGAGCATTCTGCGTTCCAACGAATCCTATACAGAAGCTCTCCTGATGATATGATTCAGGATTATGAGCAGAAAACTGTTACGTTCGGCGTAAACTGCGCACCATACCTAGCCATTCGAACCATGCTGCAATTGGCAGATGATGTTCAACAGCAGTATCCTCTTGCTGCGCAAATTGTGCGGCATTTCACTTATGTCGATGATGCTTTAGCTGGAGCTCATGACGTGAAAAGCGCAATTCAGGCTAGAATGAGCTTATAGCTGCTCTAGATTCTGCCGGTTTTGCAATGCGTAAATGGACTCCAAATGTATCTAGCCTTTTAGCAGACCTACCGACAGAGCATCTTCTGCGAGAAAACTTTTTAAAGCTAGAAGATGCTAGTTGTGCCAAGGCCTTAGATTTATTTTATTTCACTGCCAAACAGTTAGAAATTAAAACATCCTACACTAAACGCGAGGTTCTATCTGTCATCGCACAACTTTTTGATCCTGCAGGTTGGCTAGCACCTGGTAACAGCTAAAATTCTTATGTAGCGTATCTGGTTGGATGAAATCGATTGGGATGAAAATATTCCTGCCCACAGTTTTCAAACTTGGCAAACTTTTCTGATGGATTATGAAACCATAAATAACATTCGCATACCTCGTTATGTTAGTTATTCACCCAATTCTGAGATAGAATTTCATGCCTTTTCTGATGCCTCTGAAAAGGCATATGCTGCAGCTATTTATATCCGTGTTCAACAAGGTGATTGCATTGTCACTCACCTGCTTTACGTAAAGAGCAAAGTGGCCCCAGTCAAGACGATTTCATTACCTCGTCTTGAACTTTGCGGAGCAACACTTCTCGCTGATATGGTCGACACCCTGTTATCACACCTAGAAATAGATAGGCATCGATTATATTGTTGGACAGACTCCACAATCGTACTTGCCTGGCTTTGTAAGCCCCCTTGTTCTTGGACAACGTTTGTAGCAATTAGAGTCTCTAAAATAGCAGACAAGGTTGGCGTAAGAAACTGGTTTCATGTAGAGTCACATGAAAACCCGGCGGATTTAGCCACACGTGGCGTTACACCCCAAGAGCTAATCGATAACGATCTTTGGTGGCATGGGCCATCATGGCTTTCACTCGAACGTTCGTCTTGGCAAAGAAAAACTCAACCTGCAGTCTTAGACACGTCTCTTGAGCGTAAAGCTGTGAAGGTAAACCTTGCATACTTTGCTCAATACGAAGACGTTTTGGAACGTTTCTCTTCTCTCTCGAGAGGTCTAAGAGTGTTAGCTTATGTCTTTAGTTTTCTTCATCGCACGCATCCACGTTTTCGTACTACATTTGTCAAACAATCAACATGTCTTGACAACGCAGAAATTAAACACGTAAAAACACGACTCGTATTTTTTTTTTTTTTTTTATTTTTATTTATTTTTTTATTTAAGAGATAACGTTAACATATAAGACAGTGTCTTTTAAATGCAATACGAATTATATAATAACAACAGGTAATAAGCAACAATGAATAAATTTAACTTAAAACTAACATTAAGTGAATTCACTTGATATCAAAAAACAGGAATTAATCTTAATCTAAAAGAAAAGAAGAAAGAACACAGCTTAAGAAGAAAAAGAAAGTATTAAGAAAAGTATTGAAAAATTGCATGCTTAAAGTTGCGTTTATTTTTAATTGATTTTATTCTAACGGGCAACGAATTCCAGATTCTGATTGCGTTAACAAAGAAAAGTCTGTTGGAGTTCAGAAAATTGTACAAAGGTATTATGAGGTTCATATTTCTGTTCGATCTACAAAATTGTATCTTTTCAAATAAATATTTAGGTGTTTTTGTGTTAATTAGGTTATGCAAAAATATGCAGTTTCTGGCATCAAGATAATTGAAAATATCGCAACCTAGTATTTGACTACTCAAATGACTGATGCGGTCGAACTTTTTAAGGCCATAAACGTACCTAACAGCGCTATTAAAAACATGTTGTAATTTCAGTTGGGATCTGGAATCAAGTTTACTATATACAACATCTGAGTATGAAATGATTGGCATTATCAGTTGGAGTACTAACTTTTTCCTAGTATCGACAGGTACAAATGATGCCGTCCACCTCAGGTTCCGAAGGGTATAGTAAACTTTACAAGCAACAGCATTAATATGATCTTCGCAAGAAAGTGTAGAATTGATATAATATCCAAGATTTTTAGCTTTTCCAACAAACTTCAGCCCTTCGCCATTTAGATAAATCGTTGGTAACTCAGACGTATTCAGACAAGTTTTGAAAATTGGTAAGACAAATGACTTAAGAGGATTTAGATTAAGCTTATTAGATCCAGCCCATTCAGTTATTTCACGTAAGTCTTCATTTATTCTAAAACATAAACTATCAACTAGGTTAAACGGGCTGGACAAGTACAGTTGAAGGTCATCAGCATAAGCATGCATGGTAACATGACGACATTTGCTAAAGATATCATTTATGAAAATTGAAAATAAAAGCGGACCAAGGACTGAGCCTTGCGGCACCCCACAAGATAAGTAACAGAATGCGGACAGACTATTTCCAACCCTGACTCTTTGAGACCTCCCGACAAGGTAGCTATATAACAGACGGACCGCCGTGCTTGAGAAACCAAAGTTTACATATAATTTTTGACACAGTATTGAATGGTCAACGGAGTCAAATGCTTTCGAGAAGTCTAAAAGACATAACAAACTTATGTGCCCAAGATCGAATGGCACTCTGATGTCATCTAAGATTTTTAATATGGCAGTGGAGCAGCTGTGACTAGGTCGAAAACCGGACTGAAACGGAGACAAAAGTTCAAATCTTCTTATGTGTTCTGAGATTTGAACGGCCATTGTTATGTCAAAAAATTAACTTTCCTGATGAATATTATAGTTTAGAAACTAAAAATATTATCAGCGCCAAGAGGTCGATTATTAGCTTGAATCCATTTCTGCATAATGACGAATTAATGCGTGTTGGTGGGCCATTAGCCTCTTCTCCAATTTTGTCATATGATGAAAGGCATCCGATTATATTGCCATATAACTGTCAGTTTTCACGTCTTTTAGTACTTTTTATTCATGAAATTTCCCTTCATGGAGGAAACCAGTTAGTGCTTTGTCTGTTACGAATGCAATACTGGATTCCACGTGCTAAAAACCTGATAAAAACAACCCTGCACAATTGTAAGACTTGTGTTGTCCATAAAAAGCTACAGAGAACTCAAATTATGGCTGATCTACCAATAGACAGAACCGTTATTTCGCGTCCATTCTCGTCCACTGGCATTGATTTCGCTAGTCCTTTCGACATAAACAGCTACATCGGTAGATCTTGTCGAATTAGTAAGGGATATGTGTGCTATTTGTTTGTTTCGCTACGAAGGCAATTCATCTAGAAGCCACAAGAAGCCACTAGAAGCCACTAGAAGCCACAAGCCACAAGTTTTGTCGCTAGACGCGGCTGCCCAGCAAAGGTCTATTCTGACAATGGTACTAACTTTGTTGGCGCTTCCAAAGTACTAAAGAAAGATTTTAGAGATTTTCTAAAGGAATCTCATGACGGTCTTTTAGCTCAGTACATGCAGCAAGAAATTGCATGGCACTTCATTCCAGCAGGTGCTCCCCATATGGGAGGCCCTTGGGAAGCGGGTGTAAAAAGTTTTAAGACGCATTTTAAGAAAATGGCCGGAAGTATGAGCTTTACTTTCGAAGAATTCACAACTTTGCTTAACAGAATCGAAGCTTGTCTTAACTCGAGGCCCCTTACCGCCATGTCCGAAGATCCTGGTGACTTTCAATCTCTGACTCCAGGCCATTTCTTGGTCGGAGGCCCACTTCTCTCACTAGTGGAGCCAGAAATAATTGATCAGCCTCTGACGATCGTCAACCGTTGGCAGAAGGTCAAGGCAATGCATCAGCATTTCTGCACCAGGTGGAAAAATGAATATTTGAAGGAGATGCATAGGCGTGTTAAGTGGAAAAGTCCTCAATTAGACTTAAAAGTAAATGACTTAGTTGTCGTGAAAGAAGACAACTTACCCGCGAATGAATGGCGATTAGGTCGAATATTAAAGACTTAGACTGGTAGCGATAATAGAGTTCGCGTCGCCGATGTCCGAACCGAGCGAGGTTGTATAGCTCGACCTATAGTTAAGCTTGTCGCACTTCCGTCTGCGTAGCTAAGTCACTATTTCTCCAAACCACCTGCCTTTCTTGTTTTTCCTTTTTTGTTTCTTTTAGTCTCGTTTCAGAATGTCCACCACCAACATCGTCAGTGATCTTCTGGAGGAAATGGTTCTCCAGACAGAATCTGAGTTTGGCGCCAGCGAAACGGAGACGGTGCTCGAGTCGCCTGCAGAAAAACTCGCACCGCCGTGAGCTTCGGTGACAAGCGTGGTCACGGTCGTAGCCAGCAGTGACGCCAAGGCTAGGTGTAGCTTGTGCTCGTTGGAGCATAATCTTCCGTCGTGCCGGCAGTTCCTGGAGATGAACATCGAGGAGCGGTTGCGAGCAGTGTTACTTAACTTTCACTGCTCCAACTGCCTCTCGAGCGGTCATATGAGAAAGGATTGTCGCAGCAATGGAAGATGCCGTCACTGTGGTGACGACCACCATAGCTTGCTCCACTCGCGCCCACGAGTCCGAATTGGTCGGGCTCACTCCAGGAGGCCCCGTGGTAGGCATTCTCGAGCTAAGAAGGCAACAGCGACTGCAGAAGATGAGCCCATCAGCTCAAAGCCAAGGGGTTATAGGCCACCACGTCAGTCGTGGCAGGCACCGCAGTCGACAGCACCGAAAGCGTCTTCGGCGAGGGACCACTTCCCGAAGCGGTGCCCCCCTCAAAAGAGATCGCTGTCGAATGCTCCGTCAGCGTCTTCGGCAAGGGACTCTTTCCCGAGGCGATCTCCCCCAGAGCAACCGACAGCAAAAACCCTCCAACGCGTCACCTCCCTGCTCCCCACGGTTATGGTGCGGGCCTGGGAAAATGGTCGCCTCGTCTCAGAGCGCGCTATCCTGGATGCCTGTCTCTCGTAGACGACAATTGCCAAAGCTTTGGTTCTGAAGTGGAGGCTGCCGACGTCTGTGGTTAATGGCACTGAGGTGTGCGCTCTGATGATCCGGGGTCAGCATGAGTCTAGCGTCCGCATTGAAACGACAGCTAGGGTCGAGCGGCGGTTGGAGGTCGTGACACCGATCAAGAACATCGACGAGCGGATCAGACAGGGATTCCCAAATTTAAAATTGGCTGATCCCAACTTTTATGCTTCATCGCCGGTCCATATTCTGCTTGGGAGTGATGTTTATGCGCGCGTGATGCAGCCGGGAATCTTCCCATCCGGATTTGGCATGCCATTAGCGCAAAATTCAATTTTTGGCTGGGTGCTATCTGGGCAAGGTGCCTGGTGATCTAGGATTGCATTCCTGCAAGGGGGGCGGGATGTTAACGCCACTGGTGGTTGCCCGTTGCTGCCGCTCTTATTTATTTTATTGGTTTCCTTTTTTCTTTTGGCCAGCGCTTCTCGCTGCCTTTGTTTTAACTTTGTTAGTTTTAAGTTGATTACTAATAAACTGACCACGGTCTATTGAAGTTACACCCTCCGCGAGTTTTCTATTTAAAAAGGTTTTTTTTAGTGCGCGCCCCTAAATTTAACCTTTTATACGGAAAAAAAAGTGTTTAGAATCTCACTCGAATTAGAGATTTTCACCTTGAAAGAAACATTGGACTTTTTAGAATAAATATGTGCCCATGAAGAAAGTGAAGCTCCAACCAACGTGCGAGCACTGTATATTGAGCCACCTCATATTGCTGTGGATTTAAGTGGCGAAGATTATTGTGACGACGATGATGGCGCAGCTGAAATCAGGTGACGAAATTATTTTGAAAAACGGATGCCGAATTGAAATCTTCGAAGGCATCCAATCTAGTTCTGATACTGGATTCGACAATGATACCTCAAATGAGACCATTTCTTTTGATATGGTTGATGACTCTTTGCCAAGCTCATCAAAGAGCAAATTCTTCGAAACTTAATGTTGCAATCCCACCAGCTAACACAGACAGCAAATTTACGTGGCAAAAAGTTGATTCAGTGGCAGTGTTTCCAATATTTCCCGAAGCAAATTACGAAGACTGTCGTGAACTGAGACCACATGAAATATTAGAAAAATTTTTTAATGTTGATTTGCTTGATCATATTTGCAAATGTTCAAATTTATATGTTACTCATCATCAAAAACGCTACGAATAACTCACTATTGCAGGTTAACTTACTCAGCAAGTTTTTTTTTTCTTTTGTAACTCATATTTATTATTTCAGAATTGCGTGTGTTTATTGGAATTTTGATTGTGACTGGCTACAATCAAACAGGGTCTTTTAGAAACATGTGGAAAACCGAAGATGATCTACGCAATGAAATGGTGTTCAATGCTCTGCGAAAAAATCATTTCGAAAATATTAATTTCATGCTGCACTTCGAATCATCTTTATGAATGCCGAAGGATATTTCCTACAGGCCTGACAAATTATGGAAACTACGTCCCCTAACAGATCATATCAAGGCCAAAATGTTTGAAAACTTTCACCCAGTACAAAATCTCTCATACGATGAGAGTATGATAGCTTATTTCGGACGCCATGGTTACAAGCAATTTATAAAAAGAAAGCCGATTCGTTTTGGATACAAATCTTGGTCTCTATGCACACCTAGTGGGTACATAATCAACTTCGAAATTTTATTTTATTTGACAATCTTTTCACTGGCATACCATTGTTAGCATATCTGAGAAATGGAAATTATACTACTGGAACCATCCGAGCAAATCGAATTCCTAAGAGTTGTCCGATTGTCCATAAAAGTGAATTATGGAAAAAACCACGAGGCTATTATGAAAGTATGGAAATGAAAGAAACCGGAATTCACTTGACTAAATAGGTTGATAATGCGGTCGTGTGTCTTGCGTCTACTTGTTTTGGCTCTGAACCAAAATAAAAAGCATCTCGTTACAGTAAAGATCTGCATAAGAAGGTACAAGTTTCACGACCATGCGTTGTAGCCGAGTACAACAAATATATGGCTTCCGTTGATCGATTTCATCAAAATTTTTCGGGAAGTCGCATGGCTTTTCGAGGCAAAAAATGGTGCCAATGCATTTTTACGTGGCTCATCGATGCGAGCATTCAGAATAGCTGGCTCCTTCATCGAAGTGCTGGTCAAAATAAAACACTAATGGAATTGAAGCGAGAAGTTGCAATATATTATTGCAGGCACTACGGTAAGGAGCCAAAAGTATTTAATAAACCATCAGAGAAACAAATGGATTCAATAAAAAATACACTCCGCTACGATCGAACCGATCACCTTGTTATTCCAATTGAGAAGAAGCGCCGATCTGGAGGAGATACATGCAAGTCAACCGTGAGAACAGCTTGTGACAAATGCAATGTTGGGCTCTGTTTACCATGTTTCAAACCTTATCATACAAAGCCTTGAGTTATTTTAATGTTTTTAAAGAATAAAAAAGATGTTTTATGTATTTTATCAACACAAATGTAAAAAAAAATTTTTTGTTTCGAATAAATATTAACAAAAATAAATTTCTATAGTTTTTTGAGAGGCTAAATAACGAGTTTGCTTACATAAATAAACCAGTACCCTAACCTGCCCAGCGTTGCCATGTGGCAACGGGACATTCTGAGGACCCTATGTGCAGGATCAAAAAACTAATGATGCAAATTTTTTATATTACAAATTTAAAGCTTCTAAAAAATTTTTTTGAAATTCGAAAAAAAATTTACGTAGGGAGATTCGGGTTGAGGCAGTCACACATCTACGCTTTGATCTGATGCCTGATTGTTTTCTCGAAATCAGAGAGTTACTTGTGACAAAAGCATTAATTTGTTTTAAAATTAATAGTTCCAAGACTTTGACAAGATAGGACAGTCTATATTCTTTATCAGCTTTTGGTATCGGCAAGATTTTGGCCTGCTTCCAGTTTTGAGGAAAAACACATCTGTAGCAGGATTCCCAAACAGTTAACGATAACCGAAGTTGTCGTTATCGGTCATTGTGCATGCACAGTTTCATAGTAAATGACAGTTTTCGCTAGTTAACTACAGCGACAATCGTCGTTAAGGTGTTTGGGAATGCCGCAACTGGTTAAGACATTGCTATAAATGAAAGTAACATAAGACAACAGTTTGAAAATTAACGCTTTCATGAAAACCGGGTGAATATTATCAGCTCCTGTAGTATTTGATTTTATTGACAAAAAATCACTAACATGATTAAATATAAAAGAATCGTTGGTTCTAGTAACACTGGTGGAATTTTAGAAGGTGTTTTCAGTGACTGGTGTCACTGAAATATTAGCAAATTTTCCATTGAGCTCATCTACACTATCTACAGAGACGGACTTTTGAATAATTCTTTTACCGATTCCTATACCCCTGATTTCCTTCAAAGTTTTTTTTCCATCCTTCATTGGCGAGAAACGGCTTTTATAAAACTGGATTTTAGCTTTTTTTATAGCAACGATAGATTTTTTTTTAACAAATAGTAAATATTATACAGTTTGTGTGTTTTGTACCATTTTCTTCGATTATATGATCTGTTACGATCAGTAATAATTTTTTGAATTTTACTATTAAACCAAGGTCTTGCAGGATTAATTATTATTTCAGTTTTAACGGGAACAAATTTATCAAAAACATAACTAATGTTAATTTGTAAGAAATCAAATTGGCTGTCGACAGAAACTTTGTTAGAAATACAGAACCAATTTATAGAATCAACTTCTGCATTCAAACTAGCATAGTCAATGTGCTTAAAATCATGACAATTCAAGCTTTGAAGACAAATATCTGGCTTAAAATCAATTGAGAAAATTGTTAAGATCTTTAGAGAGAAATCACAGAGTACTGAACGAATACATGTTATCCTTTTCTGACAACTACGACTAGGGTACTTGGATACCGTATTATACTTTTTCTTATAACATAACACCCTAAAAAATAACTGGGTATTCACCGTTTGATGACCGTATATTGTAGACTTGCAACTTTGCCAAATGAGACTCAGCGATCACAAAATTTTTACGATTATGACAGTTACATCTCAGAACAAAAAATAAATTTACAACATGCACAACAAACCGCTAAACAATTGTTAAGTACGGCAAAGTGTACCTACAAGTTTTATGCCGAGTCCGAATGGCTTATATTCTCAAAAAGCTTTTCATGGCAGTTTTTACTCTCTGAGGTTTCCCATTGTCTGCAGATAGGTGACGGCCGAACAAAAAAATTAATTCAATTGAAAAAAATTTCTGTGTCTGGTGGGTATTGAACCAGGATTCTCTGGCGTATGGGCCACACACTCTACCCACTACGCCATGGCCGCCACAAGGAGGCAGAAAACAGAAAACAAGAGATGCTACTTATCAAGGACCTTACAAAATTATTACTAGAGAAGGAGTAAACTCTACAGGTAATGTTAATAATAAACAAAAACAAATAGACTTGAGAAATTTAAATAAAAGAAAACTTTTTTTTAAATGGTAAAGGCCCAACTAAAATAGACGAGTTGCTCCGTAACGAATAGAGACGAAAATGCTCGCTTTAATGCAATTCAATGTTGTTGCCCGAAATGTACAAACGCAATTTAACGAAGCAGCTTGTCCATACGTTTTGTTCCGTAAGAACCGAACTGCAAGCGTCTAAACTCGTCAGACGTTCGGCAAGTTGCAATCGTCTCGTTTCGTCTATTTGGGTTAGGCCTTAATGGCGTAGTGCATACGTACATACAAACAAAAAATTTAAATTTAACAGACATCATTTAAACACAGTTAAAGTAAAAAAGTAACACGAAACCTTTATTCGACTCAGGCAGCGCATTGAACCAATATGCTCCTAAGCATTTTTACAGCTAGCACACAAAGGGCAATGTGCTAACAATCAGCGCCATTGGCATCAAACCAATGTGCGACTAAGCATTTTTATTGCAACTACAACGCAAAGGGCAATGTGCTAGCCACATGTTAAAAAGAATTATATGTTGACAAGAAAACCAATATGTTAACAAAATATCAATATGTTTTTATGTACGTTCACTCTTTCCCTTTATTTGTTTGTGTAGACTTAAGTGTAGACTTTTAAGATTAGTTATAACCATTTTTTAGTATGAATATCGGTACAAAAAATAAATTGAAACAGTTATTTTTGATTTCGACAAGTAAACTAACTCAACTTCCTTATTTTATGATATATGGGTAATTGCTTAATTTCAGCAACTGCCAAAAATAAAAAAAAAGAATAAAGAAACATTCGGGCAACCTAACGGCTGCCTGACTATAAGCAGAGATACACTGCTGGATAAACTAAAGGTAACAAAACACTATACACACACCCTATCCTTTGAAACTATGTCTACGAACATAATACTTAAAAGTAAAAATGTATATTTAAAAACTTAAACAAACTTATAAAAACATAATTTTAAAAAGAAAAGTACCTTACTGTGCAGCTAACTTATCCAAATCGATGTCTCATCTGTACTCCTTAATGGGTAATAATTCAGCTTTATGTTGGTCGGATATCCTATTTCGAAGCTTATTCAAAATAAATTTTAGGTTGGTAAATGCCACCTCGCATTGAAACCTATTTTCAAAGTTGTTTTTTAAAGATTGAACGATTTTTGCATACACTCAGAAAAAAATTCTGTAATAACAATCTGTCTTCGAATATAACCAATACTTATATAGTAAGAAAACTACTAATTTCATGGTGCCTTCAAAATATGTTTTTCAATAGTTTTTACCTAACGTGATATCCTATTATTTTAATAGTATTTTAAACTACTATAAAAACAATAGTTTTTACTATAACTTTAATATGAATAACCCCATAATGTTCGTATAAAAAAACAATACTATAATATTGCTTTTACCGGATGAAAGTATTAAACTTCATATAAAATAAATAGTATAATACTATTTTTTTTATATTGAGTTCCTATCAAAACAATAGTCCTTACAGTAAATGTATTGACCTGGAAATTTGAAAAATCCTTTAAAGAGAAAGAAATTTACATTTGTAAGATGTTTCTATTATATGAAGTTTTTGTTGGGATAAAGATAGATTTGTAGAAAATTGCACTTATCACGAGGAAAGCCTGTCGTGATAAGTGTTGGTGTTTTCAGAGCGCACCAACGCTCAAGACAATTAACATTCATATAGAGTCTGATCTTTATTTATCCAACTACTGATATTTATATAAAAAAATAACATAATTTTTCTTAACTTAGCATACCCACAATTTCCAAGACTCCTCCTTAATTTCCAATATTTTAAAAAAATTAATTGATAATCTATTATCGACCAATAATTTTTTTACTTTGACTAAAAAATCCTCATATTTCCCCTTAAATTCATAATCATTGTAAACAATAAATGCGCTTACCAAATTAATAGCCTTGACTTCAAAATGTCATCGGCACTAGTTCAATTGTTTAGCTTGTTGTTGTTGTGTTCTTTTTTTCATGCAAATGCATTTGTAACACAACACCCGCTGTCGTGATCATGCTTGTGGCATGCTAGCGGTACAAGCGTAAAGGGTACTAATTGCACTGAAAATAATTTGAGTAAAACGTTTTGTTTACGTTAACATTTTTGGGGTTTAAAAATCATGATTTTGTTTCTGATTTTTAGATTTTATTGTTGTCATATGATGGTCGATTGAACTAAAAGAAAGTGTGTAACTTGTGTAGCTATGAATGTAAATATGTTAGTACACTACACATTTTTAATTTTATATTTCCGTATATTTCAATTTCATTGTGTTTTTACATTACGTAAATTACATAAAATTACAAAAATCAAATATATAAATATTTTTAAAATTGGTTTTTCTGAAATGATATAATTTTATTATTTGCAAATTGTGCAAATGAATATCCAATTCAGGGCAATTTTTCATTTGTTCATCGTGAGCGGTCGCATATTTTATCGCGCTTGTTATATTGTTGAATAAAACGAAATTCTGTGTTTTAACTGCTACTTGCTAAATAAAATCTAATAAGTATTGCTTTTAGCACAAAATTAACTCATAATCCATAAGAAGGATTGCATTATAAATAACAAACTATATTAAAGTTTAAAAATTGACACCAATATAAGTGATCGGTAAGCGACACGCAACAAAAAAAACAAAAAAAAAAAAAGATTAAAACAAAAACAATAAACTTCAACCACAGAATAGAAAAACTCGCTACAAAAGTAAATATACACTGTCACTCGGTCGCGGGTCTGTAGTAATACTGTCGTTCTTCGTCGATTTTGCTGTTGTCGGGATCTCATTGTTCATCGCTGTGTTCTCCTTTTCGTGCCCTTTCTTGCACTCTGTCGTTTGTCTCTGCTGAACTAATGACTCCCTCTCCTATGCTCAAGCGTCAAAAACGTGACCACCTCGCACCCCGCGCTAACAATATATGCGAAGGTACGCCAAAGCTGGGTAGCAGCAGCAGTCCAAGATCTTTAAGCTCTCAACTAACAGCTTTAGAAAATCGGCTTAGGGCGAACTTCAAGGAAGATATTATCAGCTCAGAGAACAGACTTCGACAGCACGCTGAAAATCTTTTCACGCGTCTCTCAACTGAAATTTCCAGTAAATTCAGCAATTTTGGATAGCATCTTTCAAGCAACATCTTGCTGATCAATTCTCAGAGTATGACCAGAAAATATTCTTCTTGGAAAATAAAGTCAACTCTTTAACAACACTATGCGATGAACTTGGGAAAAAAATCAACATCAACAAATATACAATCAACACCAAAAACAACAACAATAACAGTACTAACTTTTCTTCAGACGCTGTTTTATTTGGATTGCCATATGCAATTGACGAAAACCTAAAAGGTATTTTCAATTCAATCTGCCGGTGCATAGATTTCCAATCGCCACCGATGAGAGACATCTTCCGCACTAAGCCTAAAGCAAACAATCAGAGCTCTGTTGTAATCGTGAAATTTTATACGCCTTTCGACCGAAACCGTGTACTGAAAGCTTTCGGCAACTATAGAAGACGACTAAAGAAGGCTATCAACCTAAGGGATGCAGGAGTTGAGTCTGATGCTAATGTGTTTATCCATGAAAGCCTTTCAGTCGAGTGCAGAAAATTGCTACAAGCAGCCATTTCATGAAAGCGTGATAAAAAAATTTATAATGCGTTTACTTTCCGAGGAGCAGTAATCGTCCGATTGCGCAAAGGCAGCGAAACTATTAAAATCAACAACGAAGATGAACTCCAAAATATTACCTGTGATGCGGTTGCTGGTGCTGATAGCGAGTAGATTATCTCATCTGTTTGCAGTTGCCTTCTTTTACTTTTCCCACTTTTTTTATATATCTTTACTGCTTCTTTTATTTTTCCTGATTACTTTGTCATTTGTCTATTTTCTCTGCCTGCATATAGTTATGATGTTTGATAGTAATATTAATTCTTCCTATATGTTTATTATAGCAGAGGCTTCTGGTTGTTCGTCTGATGGTTTCTTATGTGTCTTATATATTGTCTTCTAGTGTCTCTAGTGGCGTTGATGCTAATCATAAACTGCTAATTAACATTTTATGTAAACAAAGTGTTGGTCTTTCTGTTGTTCATTTCAATGCTAAAAGCTTGAACTCTTTTAAGCTCGATTATGTTAAAAAAGGCTTTGAAGGTTCATCTGTTGATGTAATATGTGTCTCAGAGACCTGGTTCAATCCTGACATTCCTGACTGCTTTTTAAATATTCCTACTTACACACTTTTTAGGAATGACAGGATTGGAAATAGAGGAGGTGGAGTTGCTGTGTATTGCAAGTCTTTTCTTAGTGCAAAGCTTGTAAACAAATCTTGTGGGTCTGAAATTGAATTTTTACATGTTGAGATTTGTAACAATAATAATGCTAAACTACTTGTTTCTTGTGTCTACAATCCTAACAGATGTTGCAGTCTTGATCCTTTTTTTTCTGATCTACATAATCGTTTAACTGACTTTGATTTTTATGCTTTATGTGGAGACTTTAATGTGAACTTGCTGTCAAATGACAATGTATCGGACAGTTTTAATGACAAAGTTAATGCTGCTGGTATGTCAATTGTTAATTCTACGACTCCGACTCGTTTTGCATCAGGAGTTTGTCCTAGTCTACTCGATGTCTTTATACTGTCTGATGTTTCATTGGTTTTACTCTTTGACCAAATTTCATTTATATCTGACCATGATCTCTTGTTTTGTACAATCAGTTTTAATCCTTCTAGTAACTCTGTTCCACTGTCGATATCGTATCGTGATTATAAGTCCATTGATTATTTTCTCTTGTATGAGCATTTGTCTCGTGTTAGTTGGAATGGCTGCCGGTTTACTCAGTCTGTTGATGAAAAATTAAATGTTCTTGTCTCTTCGTACCCTTGTTATTAATAATCAGTCTTGTCCTTGGTATACGACGGATGTCATATTAGCCATTAAAAAAAGAAACAAACTATACAACAAATGGAAGAATCATCGTATTGTTGCAAACTGGAAGCAATTTAAAATTGCACGTAATCACGTTGTTTCAGTAGTGAGGCAGTCAAAAAAACGATTTTACCACCGAAAACTAAACTGCTCTCTTCCTACCAAGCAACTCTGGAAAAATATTCGAAGTCTTGATGTTTGTAGTAAGAGTGAGCAAAGCTGTGATATTGACCCCAACCTTTTAAATGACTTTTTTCTTTCCAATAATTCTGTAAGTAATTATAACTTCCAATGTACTGGTCGTCAGTTCAGTGATGCTAATAAATTCTCTTTTTCTAACGTAGGTGAGAGTGATGTAATAAAATCCATCATGAAAATTAAATCAAATGCTATTGGCGAAGACGGTATTTCTTTAAAATTTATTAAAATCATCTTACCATACATAATAGCACCACTGACACATATTGTAAATCATTGCTTTACTACCTCCTGTTTTCCTAAATCGTGGAAGCTAGCTTCTGTTATTCCTATTGCTAAGGTTGCTCGTGCAACTACTATGAGTGATTATAGACCAATTAGTATTCTTTCCTCTTTTTCCAAGATTTGTGAGTCCCTTATGGCCAATCAAATTAATCAATATCTTTTAACGAATAAGCTCCTGTCACCGCACCAATCCGGATTTCGAACCGGACATAGCTGCGCGACTGCAATGCTGAAAGTTATTGATGATATTCGAACTTCATACGATGAAGGACACCTTACACTTCTTTGTCTATTAGACTTTTCCAAGGCCTTCGACCGTGTTAATCACTCGATCTTAGTCCAAAAGCTTAAACTATTGTTTGGTTTCAATAATAATGCAGTATCCTTAATAGAAAATTATCTTGATGGTAGGATACAAAGGGTTAAGGTTGGGGACCTGTTATCTGCCTACAAGGCAATTAAGACGGGTGTTCCACAAGGATCGATTCTTGGTCCTCTGTTATTTAGTATTTTTATTAATGACATTTTTTCAGTTTGCAATGACGTAACTATATGTACATGCTTATGCAGATGACATCCAATTAAATTCCTCTAACCGCATTGGTCTAGTTGAGGATTTATGTTACAGACTAAATGATGACCTTAGAGCTATATCAAAGTGGGCATTCGATAATGATCTTTGTCTGAATGCTAATAAATCGTATGTTCTCATGTTCTCCCAATTTATAAGGATAAAATCGACCACCTAGAAATCCCACCAATATTTTTAAAAGATAATAGTCTACAAATGGTTGTAAAGGTCAAAAACTTGGGATTTTATGTTAATTGTAAGCTCTCCAGCTCTGACCATATTAATAATGTTATAAAACGCGTTTATTACACACTGAGATTCTTGCGGTTGTCTTCATATTTTGTTCCTACTGAGACAAAAAAAAAAAGACTTGCAGTTCAGTTAATAGTGCCACTAATAACATATTCTGAACTTGTCTATAGTAATCTCGACTATCAATCTGCGCATAAAATTCAGGTTGCTTTCAATGATGTGGCAAGATATGTATTTGGATTGAGACGCTTTGATCACGTATTAATTAGAAGTAAAGAAATTCTCGGATGTAGCATTATCAACTATTTGAAGCAAGAAATTGTTTATTTTTGCATAAATTAATATATAATCGGACTCTATCACTTACTTTTCCTTTTACATTTCTTATATTTAATCTCACTTTAATTCTCGCACTATTTTTTTTTATTATTATTTTTTTTTTTTTTTTTTTTTTATATCTTTATGTTAAAACCTTGGTTCCTTTATTTATATTCTTAATTTAAATAAATCTAAAATAATTAAGTTTTTATTGTTACTTAGTTTCTTTTTTTTATTTTTTAATTGTAAATTTTTTTTTCTTTTAAGTTCAAAAACAAATTGAGTATGTAATTTGTTGATTATAATTTTCCATTATCTGTTGTACTCTTAAAAGATCTCATTGGATCTTATTGTACTAATATTCTTTAAATAAATGAAATGAAATGAAAAATGAATATGAGGGCCACCGAAATCGGAGTTATTTTTAAGAAAAATAGAAATTCGCATTTTTTAGTTTTTCCATGTGCTGGATAAATATGAAACGCGCAGCATCTAGCACTGAAATTACGTGAACTGAAATTATGCAGGGCTCCGCGCAACAAAAATTACACCTTACCTGTGTACTAACTTGTGTATGTTTGCTTGCCTATTTGTCTGCTTGCCTGTTTGTCTGCTTTTAATTTTGGAGCTGTAATATTTAAGCCGAATTAAGTTAATAAAATGATTAAATATTCAATTCTTTTCACAAATTCTACTTAAGTCCACTCTCATCTTCACAGTTAAAAATATACAAACGTGTGCTTGTATATCATATTTCCGACGCTTTCCCTTCAGGGATGATAATTTCGTTGCTCTTTTTGTACAATTTCACATTTCTCTTGCTTTCCTACTATCAACGCGTTTTCGGTACATTTATTTCACTCATTAAAAATCTTAACATTTTTCAATTGGCGCATTAACAGTTTCAAAACAAAGCAGAATGCAATACTTTAAAAATGTAACTTTTTTTACATATTTTTGCATTTATTAACGACATGAACTCTTCAAATAGTCTTTCTAACAACTACTGTTATTTTTTTTTATTTGAGAAACCGTGTAATGTAGAATAAAGGAAAATGTGTGCGGTTGATTTTCATTACGAATTGAATTATTATAAATATAATAAATATTGTGTATATTTAAATATACATGTATATTGTGTAAAACAATATCACTAATGTTTCAGAACGGTTTGTTTATCATATGTCTAAGCTTGTTTCATGATGTTTTGGATATATCAAAATCGACCAGCACTTACTGCTGGAGCCATCTATTGGCAAACAGCGGAAACTTAGCAGCGTACTTAATATATTAAATGAAAGCATTTCAGAAAATTTGACTGAAATTGAAGAATTAGTGACTGAGAGATTTTTCTATAAACTTATATATCGTTACCTTAATATAAAAACAAACAAACGCCCTAACATTTTTAGAAATCTATCGCTTGGATTGTGTCAGATTTCAGGTGGATGGATAGTTGACACAGAGGAATTTGCAAAGAACTAGATTTTAAAAATGTCACTCTATTAATTTTATTAATTTATGTTTTTTCATTATAGAAAGACCTATAAAGTGGTGACTTTTTTATCTATTTTCCTATGGATTTTTTGATCTCATTTTATTAATATCATAAAGGCCACTTATTTTACATTTTGTGATTATATATAACTCTGTGATTAATTAAAAATAAATATAAACCTTTGTGTTTTTAACAATTCAGCTCAAAAACAAAAAATACATACACTTTAATTCACATTAAAGTCCGTTCTTCCCCTTTCCTTGTATTCTTATTTCCATTAAATTCATAATAATTAATGAAAAGTGTATAATATATGAAGTAGCGTGTTTTTAAAAGGTTTGTCCTCTTTCACTGCGAAAACTATGGATTTTTTAATCTTTAGGAATTTGAGTGACAGTAATTAAAAGCTGTTTTTGGAAGTATGGAATATATCAGGTTGGCTACTAAGTAATTGCGGATTTTTTTTGAGAAAATAAAAGACAATTTTTTCATGGAACGAAATAACATTATTCTGTAATGTAGTACCCATTTTGAGCAATGACTTTTGCCATCTTTCAGGCAGCATTATAATTCCACGTTCATAAAACTTCTGGTTTTATCAGCAAAAAACTGAACCAGGTACGATTTGACATCATCATTATTATTGAAATTTTTACCATTCAAGGAGTTTTGCAAAGATCGAAATAAAAAGTAATCAGATGGTGCAAGGTCAGGACTATATGGTGGATGTGGCAAAACATCCCAACCAAGCTCCAATAATTTTTCCGAGTGACCAAAGATGTGTGTGGCCTTGCATTGTCATGGTGGAATACAACACCTTTTCGATTTGTCAATTCGGGCCGCTTTTCTTCAACTGCATTGTTCAATTTTGTTAGTTGTTCAATGTAGACATCTGAATTGATCGTTCGGTTGGGTGGTAAAAGTTCAAAGTAGACAATTCCTTTGTAATCACACCAAACTGATAACATAACTTTCTTTTAATGAATATCAGCTTTTGATGTTGCTTGAGCTGGTTCACCTGGCTTGCTTCACGATCTTTTCCGATTGACATTGCTGTAAACAACCCATTTTTCATCACCAGTTATCAATCGTTTTAAAAATGGATCACTTTCATTACGTTTCTTTAACAAATCGCAGATGTTAATGCGTTGTGTTAAATGATTTTCTTTCAGTTCATGAGGAACCCATATACGTTATCGAGTTTTCGTACATAGCAAAGTTGTTTTAAGCGATTTTCAATGCATGTATGTGATACATGAAGCTTCTCTGCAATCTCACGTGTTGTACTGTGACAATCCGAATCGATTATTGCTTTGATTTGGTAGTCATAAACTTCAACTGGACGACCAGAGCGTTTTTCATCTTTGAGTGAAAAACCACCAGAACGAAATTTGGCAAACCAATTTTGACACTTTTAAAACTTCGTCACAATAAACAGCACATAGCTTTTTGTGAGCTTGCGATGCGTTTTTTCCTTTCGTAAATAAAAAAGCAAAATATGACGAAAATGTTCGTTTCCATTTTCCGTCCGTTCCGTTTCCAAATCCATCCGATTTTCCATTTTTTAACAGACTCCAAACAAAAACTGCACAACCGATCAAAAAACTGTCAAATAACAGAATGTATTTGACATTTCGATTACTTTAGCAAACCTAAAAATTCAACTAAAGCCATCTATGAGCGAAATCTGCAATAACTTAGTTGACAACCCAATATATTGCACATATCATGACGCGAATTTTCCCTAGTAAAAATTTAATGGCAGAATCGGCCCACCAGAAAAAAAACTGGGACTTTCATATTCACCTCATATCTGCCTAAATTTCCCATTCACTCTGCAAAAATGTTATCATTCAATTGAAAAATTTCCGTTTAGCTCCACTACTTACTCTTACTATGTTACACTTTTGCATTATTAAAGTTTCTGATACTGTTGGTAAGAAATATGCAACCCTGTACGCTAACCTCAATGCGTTCATGGAGGTGCAATCCTGAAATCAAATGACAAGAGAGACTGTATAATGTACTTGTAACCGTATAAATCAATTGAGTACCCACAATTAATTTGTAAAAACGTACTAAAAGTAAGAAAAAACTTTAAACATTTTAGGTACAATTCAGACTCAAAGCAAAAAGAAGTTCACTGTTGAGATAATTTTAACCCAACTACATAGTTCGATTGTTCAGTAACCAATTTATTTATTGTACGGCTGCTTTGAAAGGAAAATTGCTGTTGCAAAATTTAAAATGCATGTGTTTTTGAAGAAAGCTGCAATTTTGTGTTAAATAAAATAAATAATAATGAAAATAAAATATGTACAAAGCCTGAATGAAATTACCACAGATATGCCCAAACTTTCTTTCTTTCCACCCTCTAACTAGCTATCACCCGTCTTCCGAATTAACGCAATGCTTTCACATTTAAAAGGGGCATCCCCTGAGCGTTGTTTTAGATAAAAAAAAAAAAACAAATTGCAATTTCGTCGGACAACGTCACGCTACGTATTCATCGTGTCCTCTACTTTGTGTCATTGATCCCTACAAAGCTTTGTATGGTGTTGAGGACACACATATCTGGCACAAACTACGATGCGTTCTGAGCTGGGCAAAATATCCATTAATAAAGTTTTCCGCCGTCACAATGTTAGCATTGTGGACTCCATCCATAAGGTAAGTAAAGCTTGGAGCATAGCGGATCTGAATACGAAATAAAAGATATTCGTTTACAGACCGAGTAAAAGACGAAAGCGTGCTGCTTTTTTAGAGTCTAATGGTGTACTCGAAGCAAATATTAATGTCGCGGACGGAAACCGAAAATCCAAAATTCTCGCATATGAAGCTCAATAGCAAGGAAAACATCAAGAAAACAAGTGGTGAAGTAGCGGAAATGTTAACCGTAGCTGGTCGCTGGTTAGTGCGGAGGGAAGAGAAGCCGCTGCGCATGTTCCAACAGTTGTACATTAGTGCATTCGAAAAATTGGCAAGGACCAACAATCCAATGACTTAACCGTCGAACGCCTTAAACCTAAAGAGAATGCAGAATGCTATCCTTGCGCATTTATCCCAGAAAGACAATTCAGATATTCTTAATAGGTTTGTCATATAAGTTTTATATGAACTAACCTCTTAATAATCAATAGTTTTATTCTGTTTACGTTAATTATTTAATACTATTATAAATAAAGAAAAATTCTTATTAAAAATATAATTCTTCTTATTGCTTCGATAGGGTTCCCTCATTAAAAAAATAATAGTACGAGATCATATAAAAACTACAAAAAAAAAAAAAAAATGGGAAAATCATATTGTTTCATGTACTATAAAATCAATAGGATGTCTATTGGTTTTTTGTTTTTTGAGTGTACTTTTGAATATTAACAAAACTATTAATGTTTAATTCGACAAATATGACCGATGTTTTTTTAGGTTGACAAAAATATTGTTGTGGAGTTGCTGGATTAATAAATTTAGTTTTTTATAAAAATAACTTATTGCCGTCGCTAATTTAAACATGTCCATATTCTTACCTTGAGGAGTTAGGTTGAGTTAATTTAATATTTTCGTAATATCGCATAAAAATGCCAAGTCCAATAAAAAATAGTGATTCTCCAGTGAAAAAATAAGCTCTTCGGTGTCCGGTTTTGGTATTGTTTTTAAAAACATGACAATTTCCTTTCTTAAATTAAAAAGTTTTGCCTCGACTAAGCCATCGGGTTTCTGTATACAGCAAAAAATCACTATTAAGATTGTCTAAAAAATTTTTAAACTTTCTGTGAGTCAGTGAAATGTGTCCTTCTCTTATTTTATTTATTATTTTTGCAGCAATGTTCATTGAGCTTGTCATATTTAATTGCTGATGTATGGAAATGATAACCTGGCAAATATTATTAATATATCTGTACTCTCATTTAACGGAATTGAAAAGTATTTTAAATTTTTCAATATGTTTTTAGCTCCAGAATGGATGAACTTACCTATGTCTTTTATTCTACGTCTGACTGTACGTCGGGATAAAGGAATATTTTCGCAAAGCCACAAAGTTTCATTGCATTTTTCACCAAAACATTTGATATAAAATTTTGAAAAAAATACCGTCCTCAAATGGGCGACAATGCTTTGCCAAAGCGATGGCTGTGGTATATGATGCCTTTTTTAGAGACAAATTGTTATTTTCGTTGATTAATGGTTGCCTCTCGTGATGATCACCTCGAATATCATCAACCATAGAGTTGGCAGCCACCATAAATTGTAAAAAAAAATTTCGCTTTCAACTCTTAAACTTTTACTGTTCGTTCATCCGCCATTAACTTAGTTAAATTTGCATGGCAAGAGAGGAAATGTCTTTTCAAAAAAAAAGATATTGTTGCGACTCATAATGCGATAACAAATCATGTATTGCAAGTCGCCATTGTTGTTTTCTGTAAAAAGAAATAATTTTTCCATATCTACGCCCACTTTTCAGAAATCATTTTAATTCCTGAGATGTTTAAGTTTTGATAGTGAATCTTGGTATGCAGGTGCTATGGATCCTAGTGGCAGTCACTATGTATAGATAAATGTTGTCACGCCCACTTTTACCATCCACAAATCAATAAAAATTCTTTATATCAGATGGCTTTTGCCGTAGAAGACTAAGATTTGGTAATTTAGTTCGTATGGTTACTGTCGGCCAATGCAATATCATGGTTTAAGGATCCAGAGAGTTACAAAAGAATCGACATGATGTGCACTTTACTTAATATGTGTCTTCCGTTTGAATTAAGATTTTTGGGGACTTGTTTGGAAGAGTTGGGGAGTAGAGACTCACAGGAACTTCGTGGCATTGAGCTGAGATAACCCTCAGGATCTTTCTTCTAATATGTTGGCATGCCAGAAAGGAGAACCTACAGACAAAAAAATGCGTAGAAAGATGGCTTAGTTCTTGTGTAACGGAAATTTTTCGGACATTATATAAATGGGGGAAAGCTCAATTTTTACAAAATGAACAATTTGGATACGCTGCAAGAATTACTCCATGTATACACTATGGCTGCGAATCCCCCGGTATTTTCTTTCGAATATGAAGTGCTCAGAAATATTTGAAAAAATAAAAGCAAATATAGTTTTTGAAGATGAGCAACATTTCCCTGAAAGACAGGTGCTGTTATAGTCTTTAACAGAGCAAAATTTTAAAGCTTTTTCGAATCCTCAAGATTTAAGGCATCACAAAACTTCAACTTAACCCTCCGATGAGTGACAGTTCTGAACTTCACGGCCGTGTGAAAAGGTCCCTACGGACCTTTTTTGTAAATCATGTTTTTTTCATATAAAAATTTTTTTTTTTTAATTTTTTTTGTTTTTATTGTTTATAGCTAAATTCTACATACAAAAATAATTTTTTCAATTTTTTTAATTTTTTTTTTGCTTGAATTTTCTTAAGACTATTATAAAAAAGTTTAAAAATTATTGTTGTTGAGCGTGTACTTCTTGTCCCCCGCCCTGTGCGCAAGTGTTGCAGCGATGTAAAAGTGTGCTATGTTCTCCGCAAACAGCGTTGCCGCAGCCGAAGCAGTGTGCCCGCGTTTTCCGCTGCCGCCCGTACTCAGAACGGCAAAGGCGACATGACGGTCTACTTGACCTAGCCGCAAACAACGGTGCATTGCCTTCCATCGGTCTTGGTAATACCTGAAATAAAAAAAAAGAAAAATAAAAAACAAATAAATATATATTCTATTCTTGAATTTGAAGATGTTTTTCTTACACTGACATCGAATGCTTCCATCGCATTGCGTATCCTTGGATATGAGGTTATATGGTTGTTCAGGGCATGTTCTTCGATATTTGGTGTGGCCAATTGTTTCGTTAGCAGTAACAAGAACGACCGCCGTCTGTCACTCCTTTTTATAGGCTTCATTTCGTTGTAAATCGTAAAAGCAGCAAGTGCAGCGACGTCCAGCATATTATAAAACATGGCCAACGGCCATCGTTGTGTTGCTCTTTTGCAGCTGTAAGTGCCTAGCATTTGATCCATGGTATCAACGCCGCATTTGTTGGCGTTGTAATCTAATATGGCATAGGGCTTCCGCTTCTCGGTTTGCTCGTCAACGAGGCAGGTGTAGTGCATTGTGGAGAGCACGTTCACCACTTTATTTTTTTTCGGCACGTATGAGCATAACGCTATATCCCCTTCGTTGAACCCAAATAATGTACTATTGATGGTGCGCTTCGGGTTCTTCTTGAACTCCTGTGGAATGAATGTTTTGTTGTAGCGCACTGTACCAACATATGCGGTCTTCCTCCTCAACAAAATACACGCCAAGTCAAGAGTGGTAAAGAAATTATCCGCGTATATAGTACGGCCAGCATCTAAATATTTTTCCATAAGATCCAGCACTACGTTCTGCCCTTGGTTTATCTCCCGTTGTTGGTTTGGCAGTTTTCCAGAATATACCATTCCCTTCACAGGATAATAACTCTGTGAGTCGCATAACCACCATACTTTCAAACCATACTTAGCTGGCTTTGACGGAATATATTGTGTGAAGCGGGTGCGGCCTCTGTAAGGGAACAACTGCTCATCAACTGTTAGTGCTTCATGAGGAGTGTAAGCTGCTGCCAAGTTATGTTGCAACATTTGCCAAATATCGTCAATAGCCGCAGTTTTGCTGTTGATGAGTCGCTGTTGTCGAGTATTTCCATTGTCGAATCGAATAAATTGCTTTATACACATGAAGCGATCGTACGACAACGCAGCTTTGTATATTGGGCAACGCGTCGCGCCCCATAATTCCATAGCTGAAAAATACTAAGAACAAAAAATATTAAGAACAAAATACTAACAACAAAAAATTCTAAGAACTGGTTTATTGCTAGTAGTATAAAATTAGAATATTGTGCCTTTCCTTGAAAGCAAAAAAGTTCATGTCTTCGAATTTTTCTTAGAATTCTTTGTTTTTACCATCATTCCTAATGTCTTTGAGTTTAGGTCTTTGTGTTCAGAACAAGTAAATTATGTGTTGAAACAATAAAAAAATTATAATGATGCCCAAAAACATGCATTTATTAGTGAAATTCAGTACAAGGTCCATACGGACCTATTCACACGTCCGCGTACTATTCTCACTAAAACCTCAATAACTCCTAAAGTAATGATCCGATCGGCTTGATTTCCAAAAGAAGCGCAACAAAATACTCTTGGAATACAGAGTAACTTTGGGGGGTGGGGGGGGCTGTAGTGGCCGAAGTAGGAGTAATTTCAGTTTGAAAAGGCAAAAAGGTCCCTAGGGACCTTCTCACTCATCGGAGGGTTAACAGGGAATTACATCCCAACAACATACGATTCATGTCATACACTTATCTGGCCAACATCAAATTCCGAAAGTTCCAATTACAGTTTTGACGCAGGGATCTGCTCCAATTTCATTTCCTAATATACATCGTCCTAAGGTAAGCCCCTAGTTAAAAATAGGAATTTAAATATGTCTGAATTGAATTAAGATTTTTAATTACTTGAATTTGCTTGAATTACTTGCTTCAAAATAAGCAACAGCACAAACATTTTTGCTTTGCTTACATATTTCTCATCAAAATAGAAAAATTTCGATTGCAAATACTTACTCAACAAGTCGTAAGCAACCATGCAAAAGCAAATTTGTGAGCGGTAAAAGAGGGCATGGAAACCCATTCTTGGTACAGTTGCCGAAAGTTACCATACAAACGAAATTTCCAAATTTTAGTCTCATTCAATAGAAACAGTCTGAAATAATGCATTTTAATTGATTTGTGGGTGGTAAACGGAAGCGTGGTTAAAGCAAAGCATGCAGTTACATATTATAGGGCGCAAGTAATACACGTTTTAAGCTTAAGCGATGTCCGTTCAGCCGTTAAGATTTGTATAAAACTTTTTAAAATAAATGAATGCCCTTTACGATTCCTTTAGATTAACGATGGTATTTTGTAAGTCACAAGCGATCACCACACTTGGGTTTTTTTGTCTGGCAATTCCGTATTCATATGAAGTAAAACAAACTCTCTTTCTCTAAAATTTTCTAAAATTTATTGTCAGAAAAAAACCCAAGTGACGTGGTCGCTAGCGTTTTACAAAATACGGCCATGAGACTGTTGATTCATTCTCCTTAGTTGCAGCCAAACCGAACCTAGTGTAGTGGTAATACGAGACCGCAATACACCAGCTAAATTTATGTAGCGACAAAGATTTTTTTTCTTTGTCACACACAACGCTTATTGAATGGCAATAGGTCATGACTATTATTTCGTCACGAACAAATGTAAACAATGCGCTCAATGGCTAGCTAACCCAAATAGCTGCACAAGTCACTCACACAAGTCACTCACCAATCCACTCACAGTTGTTAAAGACGGACGGACTTGTTTTCTGTGTGCTCAGTTAATATGTTTTAAAAGCGAGTGTTTATCAGATACACTTATAAATCTACTTGGAATTACGCAGTAAGTCATAAGCAAGCAAATTTGCGTTTTTAATAAATTTATTAAGTTAAGCTTGGCGTTCTGATTTCACTCATATTTATCACTCAACGCTGCTACAAAATTGCATTATTGCCGCTGTATAAGTTTAAAAACATAGATAGCATCATAAACTAAACAGCTGTTCGTGTCTCTCAATATACTGGTACAGGATTGCCACCTTGTGCTATGGATGATTTTTGTGGGAAATGCGACAAAAGCTTTGTCAGAAGTGGCAATGAGTTTGTTATTGTGCCGTGCAGTGGATTTTGCATGCGTTATTTTCATCGTACTTGTTGTGAAGGTCAAGTCAGAATATGATGTGAAACTGCTTAAAGCTAACCGTAACTTGGGATACTATTGTTCAGACTGTGTGTCGGTATCAGATATAATTGTTTAGTAAAATTGTGGCTAATATTGGAAACATCGTAACATCAGCGCTTAAAAAGGCAGATTTGAAAAATGATGTTGACATTGAGCTCAGTAAACAGATGTCTGTACTTATCGATAACAGAGCAACATTGCAGAATTTTAAAACTGACTTAGCTATAACTATGCCAGGTTCGTCACCCTGCATAGCTCCGCCTGCTACCTGCGTCATCTCTTCTTTGCCTGCTCGACCGCTCATTTCGTCTGATAAAGTTTCGGTTAATAATCGTTCATGGACTCAAATGGTAGCTAGTGCTTCACCATCAGTTACTCATAGAGATACAAACTCACAAACTCTTTTATTGCCAAAAGCTGGGAGCCATTCCTCGCAGTTAATTGAAGATAATAACCGTCCCTCGCAGATTGAGTCTAACTGGATAGAAGCTCGAAATCGAAAATCAAGTAGGAGACACGGACGGGACAGTAACGTATTAACTTCACGCTCAGACATAAGTTGTGTCGAGTCAATCGGGAAAGAAATAGCTCATGTAAGAAATATTCATGAAAATGCAAAATCTATTGTCACTGGAAAAAATTTTAACGCGGAGCTTGAAGTTGTCGCTAAAAAAAGCTGGCCATCAGTATCTGAAGATGACATAATTTCCTACATCGTCAAACACACCGGCATTGAAAGGCATCATTTAGCTTGCCATAAACTTTTAAAAAAAGATGCAGACATAGCTAATTTTAAGCGAATCACCTTAGAATTTGGTTTCACATCGAGCTACTTCAGCAAAATAGTTGATACATCTCTTTGGCCTGCTGATGTCAACATACGGTCATTAAATTTTTTATCAAAGCCAGTTATATCCACAACTTGAGTGTGAATACTCCTACTACATCAGCGCAGCCGCTTCATTGCACGTCTTTAGTTAACGAAGATCACATGCTTCATCATAATAGCATCGAGAGCTTACCAATAATCATCACACATATTTAATGTACTACCAAAATGCTGGCGGCATTCGCACAAAATCTCAGCAATTTCTCCTAGCGACCTCTCTCCATGAGTACGACATTTTAACAATAACAGAAACTTGACTCAACAACAGTACAAATAGTGCAAAGTTTTTTGATGATTTTTATCGTGTTTATCGCTTTGATCGATGTGCTTTAACTACAGCACGTGTAAGAGGAGGAGGTGTCCTTATTGCAGTCAGAGCTGATCTTAGTAGTAAACTTATTTCTTTACCAATTAAAGATAAGCATGTTGAACAGGTTGCTATTCGGGTTGATTTTTCATCTTTAAATGATAGATTCCTTATAATTACAAATATGCTTTAATTAAAATTTAATCGACCTCCTTACATATTTATTTCTTTTTACGTACCGTTACGTATCTTTAATCTTATAGGCGGATTTCTTATTTTTTTTTTTTTATTTTCATTGTCATCATAAGGAACATGTAAAGGACAAACATTGTTTATTGACCTCTTCGACAATTCAATGCTGGTTCTTCCATCTATACTACTGCGTTTGCTATTACATGAAACGCGCTTCTTTATTTTTTTCAAAAATTAAACGTCTTAGGAAGAGGAAGTCGTATATTACTTTAAGTATTTATTTATTTCAACCGGTATTCATTTACTTTTCTGTACTCTGATATTTATTGACTATCAGTAATGAATAATTAGTTTTGTATTTCTCTTAATTTAAGTTTTCAGGAACTTAATTCATAAGTTTTTGAAAATACGTATTAGTTTGTTTTGCCTTTATTTAGCTCAAAATTATATCTTTTTTTTATCGATATTCCCAAACTAAGGCTAGCTAGCATTTTTTACTTCGACGTTGCGTGCATATTATTATTCTTCTACGTATTAATGCTGGGTTGTACTCTACTTTGATTAAAAGAAAATGCAAATTTTTCGAAAATATTGGTCAACTTTTATTTAATTGAGCTTCCGGTTATGCTTAGCCTGACTGGAAAAAACGCTAACCTTGGTTTGTTTTTCTGAAAACTTTTCTATAGAACTTACTGGTGGTTGTGATTTCATTCCATTCTACGTTAACCGTTTATTCATTAAATTTTAACATGCTGTCAATTTTACATTTAATTTTTTCTGCCCTGGAGTTCGTTAAGGCGCGGGTGATGTTTAACGGTGCTCCGCTTCCCGAGCCCCAGGAGGATATTGCTCCAGGTAAGATGTATTTAATTCCCCCTGTATTAAATTAACTTTCTTATTTCCTTTTCTACAGTTCCTCGGAATCGATTTCCTGCAACATCTTTGGGACATCGATCCCGAGATGTACGTTACGTTTTGGTTTCGGGACTTGTGCCGATGCTGTTAGGTACTGTACTTGCCTACCGACAGCATCAAATTAACCTCGAGATGCTATGCGCCGCGCTGAATTAAATGCGTTCATTTACTTAATGTAAATTTATTTCTGTTAATTTAATTGTTTCTGTTAATTTTTTAATTCTTTCTCTTACGTTATATTCTTTTAAGCTACATATAATATTTTTCTCTGTTTTATACACATTAAAATTGGAAAATTTGGGTTTATACTCTTTCGGTATGATCATATCCCTTTCCGTTGCATTAAAAACTGACACATATGCTATATTGTTACTTACGCTGATTAAACTTTCTCCTAAATAAATTCTCGGCTCAATTTCTTGCTTATGTACTACTACTGTTGGAATCTTCGTTTCTATTTTCATGTTTGCTATTTGTGCCGTTCTTGCTTTAATTTTTATCTTTTTATTATAATTAATTAACCTTTCTTTTGGTTTTATGGGTGGTAGTTCCCTCTCTTGTCTTATATATCGTAATCTCTTTTTTTCTTGTATTTATTAAAGTCCTGTTCCGCAGGTGAAGCCTCCGAACGCTTCACTTAAATCTTTTATTTCCTTGCTTCTATTTTCAATTGTTTCTAACGCACATTGTTTAACCAAACTCGTGTCTGCTACGGAATCTACAAGTAGAATGAGTCGACCATTTATAGCATTCTTGCAAGGAATTTCTACAAACACATCATTCACTTTGGAGACGCCAAAACATTCACCCCTCTTACTCTTCTGCATGGTCGGATTTCTGTGCCAGCAACAACTTGGCTTATTTCCTTTAAACATTTTTATTTTGTCCCTTAATGTCTCTTCGACTTTACCTATCACGATTTTAAGTATCTCAATAACCCTTATTTTCTTGTTCTCCACTGTTTCTTTTATATTTCTTAATGTTTCTCCCACATTTTTCATATTAATCACATACAGAATAATTTGCATGATAGTTATCATGTTAATAAAAAAATTTTTTCTGTTGTTTTCAACAACCCAATTGTTTCATCAAACTCTTGGCTAATACTCACCTTCTCCTGGCTTAGATATACTCCACCTTACTTAGACTTCACTGGCTCAGAGATACAAACCTTTATAATTTCTTTAGGGGTTAACTCTTCCTTTACTTCCACTGACTGAGGTGTACAGATATTTACAATCTCTTCGTATGCCAAATTCTCTGTTACTACACTATCTATTGGCTTAGATGTACAGATATTCACAATCTTTTCAGGTATCGTATCCTCTGCTACTGCCTTTAGCGGCCGTGTTATTCTCTTATCTCCGGGTTCCCAGCTTGATGGCTTTTGCTGGTCCCTTGGAAGTGTCCCTGTCTGTAACCCTGATTTCTCTTCGCGTAGCAACCTCCTTCCGTGTGTCCTATTTTGTTATACCACTTGCATTGCACTACCGGTCTTTGCTCCCTACCGAAACTCTTTCCCCCATTATCTCTGAATAGGTTTACCGTATTGACTCCTCTATTATTTTTACTCTCAAAACTCTCCTCTTTAATTTGTTTTTTTTTAGGCCTGAATTTTTTGCCACAATTCAACCCTTTAGCATGACCATATTCCTGGCATTTCTCGCCGTATGGAGTGTTTTTTCTTGTAAGATACTCATTCCTGGTATGTCCCAATCAGAGAACAGCTTGAGTGCATTCAAATGGCGTTCCGAATGTTTCGTCAATACACGAGCTACTAATACGCCTTCTTCATTAAAATTAATGTGCAAATGCATGTACAAATTGCTGTGGTTACGAATGTCATAGAGTTCGAGCGCCTGCGATTACGAATGCCTACGAGATACGAATGGCCAACAAAGCATGACATGAGCAACATTCGCCAAAAGCAACGAAACTTCATGCTTTTATGTCTATTCGCTACAAGAAAAAAAATGTTAACTGCAGTCTGCAGTGTTGAATTTTTTTGTATACTAAAAATTGCAAAAGTATAAAAGAAGATTTCAATTTGATTGATTATCTATTTTGTTTGTTAAAATTCTGTTTTCAAATTCAGAGAAAAATTCTGTGTTTTTGGTTGAAGTTTATTTATATAAATTTGAGTTATCTATCTAAATATATATAAAATTGTAAAAAAACAGAAATCTGTACATTAAATATTTTTTTAAATTCTTTTTGCGATGGACGTTGTAAATGACGCTGAGTCCGAAAATCGCATTTTTAAAAGTTTTGTCTGTCTGTCTGTCTATCTGTTAAGCATCACGCGAAAACCACTGGATGGATTTTAATGAAATTTGGCATCTAGGTTCCTTATACCCCCGGTTAACATATAGGCTACTTTTTATTCAGGAAAAAGGTTGGACCCGGTAGGGGGCGCTATGATCGGGTTCCAGTCATTCTTTTTTTTAGCTTATCTCCGAAACCGTTCATCCGATTTGCATGAAAATTTGTATGTAGAGGTTCTTAGACACGCTAAGTTTTTCTGACGTATCTACACCATTCTATCTCGAACACCAGAGGGCGCTGTAGTACAAATATTTGGAAAAACCACGAAAAACTCCTAAACCGTGCATCGGATTTACATGATAATTGGTATATAGAGGTTTTCGGATACGGTGAGTTTTCATGACTTATCTACTCTGTTCTATCTTGAACACCAGAGGGCGCTGTAGTAAAAATATTTTCAAAAAGTCGAAAACCGTTTATCCGATTTGCATGAAATTTAGCATGTGGAGGTTTTCGGACACGCTGAGTTTTTTTGACTTATCTACTTTTTTCTCTCTCGAACACCAGAGGGCGCCGTAGTACAAATATTTTGAAAATCCTCGAAAAACTCCTAAGCCGTGAATCCGAATTGCATGAACATTGGAAAATAAGGGTTTTCTGATACAGTGAGTGTTTTGGACCTATCCTTTTTGAGCTATCTTGAAAACCAGAGGGTTTCTCATCCGATTTGGATGAAAATTTTTAAATAGCGGTTTTCAAGTAAGGCAAGGGTTCTGGTGCAATCTTTTTTGTTCTTTCTCGAAACTAGAGGGCGCTGTTGTCCACTTTGTACGTGTGCAAGTTATTAAACTGCCCTGATTTTGATGAAATTTTTTGTGTGTGTTTGAGTGGATATCTGGATGGTTCAGATTCACAATTGGACCCGGTAGGTGGCGCTGCAATCGTGTTTAAGGAATTTTGTTTTTATAGCTTATCTCCGAAGCCGTTCATCCAATTTGCATGAAAATTTGTAAGTGAAGGTATTCGGATACGGTGAGTTTTTATGACTTATCTACTCTGTTCTATCTTGAACACCAGAGGGCGATGTGTAGAAATATTTTAAAAAACTTCTAAGCTGTTTATCCGATTTTCATGAAAATTGGTATATAGGAGTTTTCTAATATGGTGACTGTTTTGGACTTATCTTTTTTGTACTATATCGAACACCAGAGGGCACTGTAGTTCAAATATCTTAAGAAATCGTGAAAAAGTAAATAGCCACTCATCCGATTTGGATGAAAAATTTTATTAAAGGATTTTCGTGTACGGCAACTGTTTTGGCGTTATCTCTTTTGCTCTGTCTCGAAAAGTGAAGGGCGCTGTTGTACAATTTGTACGTGTGTGTACTATTAAACTGTTCCTAAACGGCTGCAACGATTTTGATGAAATTTTTTGTGTGTGTTTAAGTGGATCCCTGGATAGTTCAGATTCGCAATTGGACCCGGCAGGTGGCGCTGCAATCAGGTTCCACGAATTTTGTTATCATAGTTTGTCTCCAAAACCATTCATCCGATTTACATGAAAATTTGTATTTAGGGGTTTTCGGGTACGGTAGTTTTTATGACTTATCTATTTTTTCTATATTGAACACCAGATGGCACTACAGTACAAATGTTTTGAAAATCTCGAAAAACTCCTAGCTGTACATCCGATTTGCGTGAACATTTGTAAATAGGAGTTTTGGGATACGGTGGGTATATTGGACTTTTTTTTCTGCGCTATCTTAAACACCAGATGGTGCTGTAGTTCAAATCACTTAAGAAACCGTGAAACACTCAAAAACCGCTCATCCGATTTAGATAAAAATTTGTGTATCGGATATACAGGATTTTATTATCGAGTATGGAAAGGGCTTTGGCGTTATATTTTTATTCTATCTCGAAAACCAGAGGGCGCTGTTGTACAAATACCGCAAAAAACTCAAAACAACTCATCCGATAAGTTTAATTTTTATAAGTGATTTTCAAGTGCGGTGAGTCTTTTGGCGCTATGTATTTTGCTATATCTTGAACCCCAGAGGGCGCTGTACTACAAAATACAGTAAGGCGTATCAAAGCGCGAGGGGTGATAAATATCTTATTTTCTTCTTTGTGTGTATTTATATTCCAATTTCTTTTTTCGTAAATCAGGATAGTTGATGCGGAATTCTGTAGTATTTGAGTACGCATCAACACATGCGCAAGTCAGTTACGTCATAAGTTGGCGTTGTTTGGACATTTCAATTTCTATTTTCAAAGCTTATTTAATTTTTGTCCAGTTTCCGCGCGAATTTCCAAAAATTCGTTTTTGCTCTGATTTTGTTTTTTAAATGTGCAATCTATCAAATACAATATAAAACTTGAAAATATATTTTTGCAAGCGGTCGGCGGCACGCACACACTAATCACGATTTCCCTAACTTTTCTCATCATTTTCAGATGTTGAAGCTACATTTTGCTCGTTTCGCCAAGTTACCGGTTTGAAAGATGCACACTAAATTCCTTCTAAAGTTTGTGAAAAGTTTTTTCAAATCGACGAACGAAATCGAAAATTATTTATATCAACTCCCAAGTTAAGCCGGGTATTCAGCTAGTACATATATGAAATTGTAAAAAAAAAATCTGTACATGAAATATTTTTTTGAAATTCCTTTTGCGATGGACATTTTGAGTGACGAGGAGTCCGAAAATCGCATTTTTAAAAAGTTTGTCTGTCTGTCTGTTAAAGCATCACGCGAAAACCACTGGATGGATTTAAATGAAACTTAACATCTAGGTTCCTTATATCCCCGGTCATAGTATAGGCTACTTTTTATCTAGTAAAATAGGTTGGACCCTGTAGGGGGCGCTTCGATCGGGTTTCAGGCATTCTTTTTTTTAGCTTATCTCCGAAACCGTTCATCCGATTTGCATGAAAATTTGTATGTAGAGGTTCTCGGACACGTTGAGTTTTTTTGACTTATCTACACTGTTCTTAAATGCTGTAGTACAAATATTTTGAAAAACCTCGAAGAACTCCTAAGCCGTGCATCCGATTAACATGAAGATTGGTATATAAAAGTTTTCGGAAATGGTGAATTTTCATGACTTATCTACTCTGTTCTATCTTGAACACTAGAGAGCGCTGTAGTACAAATATTTTAAAAAACGTCAAAAAACTCCTAAGTCGCTTAATACGATTTACATGAAAGGTGGTATATAGAGGTTTTCAGAAACGGTGAGTTTTTATGACGCATAAACTAGGTTCTATCTTGAACACCAGAGGGCGCTGTAGTACAAATATTTTTAAAAAGTCGAAAAAGTCCAAAAGCGATCATCCAATTTACATGAAATTTTGTATGTAGAGGTTCTCGGACACTCTGAGTTTTTTGACTTATCTACTCTTTTCTCTCTCGAACACCAGAGGGCGCTGTAGTACAAATATTTTGAAAAACCTCGAAAAACTCCTGAGCCGTGCATCCGAATTGCATGAAAATTTTCAAATAGAGGTTTTCTGATACGGTGAGTGTTTTGGACTTATCTTCTTTGTGCTATCTTGAAAACCAGAGGGCGCTTCAGTACAAATGTTAGGAAGTCGTGAAAAACTCCAAAACTGCTCATCCGATTTGGATGAAAATTTGTAAATAGCGAATTTCGAGTACGGCAAGTGTTCTGGTGCTATCTTGTTTGTTCTTTCTCGAAACTAGAGGGCGCTGTTGTCCAATTTGTACGTGTGTATGTTATTAAACTGTTTCTTAACGGCTGCATTGATTTTGATGACATTTTTTGTGTGTGTTTGAGTGGAGCCGTGTATGGTTCAGATTCGCAATTGGACCCGGTAGGTAGCGCTGCGATCGGGTTCCATGAATTTTGTTATCATAGTTTGTCTCCGAAACCATTCATCCGATTTACGTGAAAATTTGTGTTTAGGGGTTTTCGGGAAAGGTAGTTTTTATGGCTTATCTATTTTGTTCTATATTGTTCCATATTGGACATTGGTGTTTTCGGATACGGTGGGTATATTGGACTTTTTTTCTGCGCTATCGTAAACACCAGATGGTGCTGTAGTACAAATCACTCAATAAATCGTGAAACACTTAAAAACCGCTCATCCGATTTAGATAAAAATTGGTGTATCGGATATATAGGATTTGATTATCGAGTATGGAAAGAGCTTTGGCGTTATTTTTTAATCTATTTTAGAAGCCAGAGGGCGCTGTTGTACAAATACCGCAAAAAACTGAAAACAAATCATCTTATAAGTATTATTTTAATAAGTGGTTTTCAGGTGCGGTGAGTCTTTTGGCTCATTGTATAAGTTAATGGGCCAAAAGAGAAATGTAATTTCAGACATTCTGTCAGTGTCCCCAGTTACGCATTTTTGACTACGCACTTGCCTAAATCTTAACTTCTGTTACGACTGTTGCCACGAGCCAAATTACTGCATTTCTAAAACAACAACTGTACATATTCTCAACCAAAAGCTTTCAATACAGTACGTTTTATCAACGATGCATTTTACAGCAACAACTTGCTAACATCATGCGAGAATGCAGTTGCTTGCATTCCACAACAACAACAAAACGAATGCAGTTTTTCGAACATGGATCACATAAGTTTTGTTAAATTAAGAAGAGACAGAATAAAACCATTGCTTAAGTAAGCAAGTCATTTTTGCAACAAAACCTAGTTTAATTAATTGGCGCCCAACGTGGGGCCTTTAGTTAAAAATTCCTGTATTGGGAAGACCAAAACTTAAAGGCCATTAAATAAAGTTCCTGTACTTGAAACACTTTTGGAACCCAAATCTACCAGCTATAGTCCAAAAGTTCTTTAACTATTGGGACTATTAAAAACTTTTCGGCGTCTATTGAAAGTTCCTGTATTTGGAAGACATTTAGAAATCAGTCAAACTTCTTATATTGGGAAACAACTATTGAAATTCCTGTATTTGGAAGACTTAATAATTGATGAATTATTGATCGATGACAAGCAGCAAGGAAAGAGTTATATATTTTTAATTTCAACTTTGTTTCTCACGTCTCTTTAGTAAATTTGTTTACAACTTTATGTAAGTAGAAATCCAAAATTGGTAAAAATTGCAACATTTAATTATAAATTATAATATTTTAATTTCAATATCATTTTGTTGAAAACATAATTTTTGTGTGTTCGTGAAATTGCGTAAGTGTGTCTGTATTTGTGGTTAAAGCAGCATTCGAAAACACCCGAGTAACAAGAATATCAAGCTCGAGCTTGATATTTAATATTAATATTAGAGGTTGCTTTCGTGAAAAATTCCAAACCTTATTTAAATTTAATTAAGCGTACTTAATAAAAATTGTGATTCCATTAAATTCAAAAATCAAAAATACCATATAAATTAAGCCTAAATTTATTGAAGCAGTTATTTCACTAAAAGCAATTTAAAAAAAAAATTTAAATAAAACTAGATAAAATGAGTGTGAGCAGAGAGCAAGTTTTGGATATAGTCAATACGACAGTCGAACGAACTAGAGAAGAATTTTTAGAACAAATAAACCAACTGACTTCCGCTCTTCAACGGCTTGAACCACCACGTGATACACCCTTTTGGCCAGTTTCTATAAATCCTTTGATAGATAATGGAAATGTTAGTTTGGATTTAATAAAATCCCTACCAGAATTTAAAGGTGACATGACGTCATACCCTGCATGGCGATCTGCTGCCCATTTCGCGATGAATTATTACACCGAAGGCTCTGAAAAGTATTATATTGCCATGGGCATCTTAAGAAATAAAATAATAGAATGTGCAAATGCAACCCTTTCTGCTTTCAGTACAATTTTAAATTTTAGGGCAATAATAGCTAGACTCGACCAAACTTACTCAGACAAAAGGCCTATTTATATGCTTGAAAATGAGCTTAGTATTCTTCGGCAAGGAAATCTATCCATTGTCGAATATTATGATGCGGTAGATAAACAACTGACATTGATAGTTAATAAGCAGATAATGACGCATAGTGAAAATAGTGAAGTCATAGCCGCTCTAAACGAGCATGCGAGAGAAAACGCACTGCGTGTTTTTATTTCCGGTCTTCGCCGACCGATATGTGACATACTATTTTCTGCAAGGCCAATTGATCTTCCTACAGCACTCGCTGTGGCGCAAGAGCTTGATACTAATCACAAACGCAACGACTTTGCTCGAGCATTCGCAATAGGAAGTTCAGTTAAACCAATTATACCGCAACGAGTTGCGAGCGCAATGCCACATTATCAAGGTTTTCGTCCTTCCCATCTAAAAAAAGTAGGGTTGTCCCAATGGATGTTGATCACTCATCATCTCTTTATAGACGGCCAAGCGCTTATCAGAATATCGATGCAACACCACAAAGTTTAAACACAGATTTAATAAAGCCACAAGTTCACCAAGAGCAAGATTTTAATCAGCCAGAGACTTTTAAACGCCCACGCGTGCATACAAATTCTGCAAGGTTGCAATTTCAAAAGCAACAAAGGCTTCATTACTTGCAGGATTTGCTGCCAGATAGTAAAAAAAAAATAGGTGCAACTGACTATAGCGAACATATTCAGGATAGCAACGACTTCTCATATGACAGCCTTCAGAACGACATATTGTGTGACGATTTTTCATCAAATGACTATTTGTATGGCAATAACAAAGAAGATGATAATAATAATAATGAGATTAATTTTTTAGTGTAAATTTGTCCCTACCATTTATTAAAAAAAAAACAGTAAATGGTCAGGAACTTCGCTTCCTCATAGATACTGGTACATCTAAAAATTATGTCAAGGATATTAAATCTCTGCAAGGCATTAAAACTTTGAAATTCCCTTTTAATCTAAAGTCAATTAATGGTACTAATTTAATCAGCAAAAAGTGCACTATAAATATTCTAAATCATGCCTCAACATTTTACTTACTACCCAGCCTAAGTACGTTCGATGGTATTATTGGATATGATTTTCTTCGTGAATTAAACGCTAATTAGATACCAAGGGTGGCTATTTATTCCACAAAAATGGAAAAGAGAAGATGCATTACCTCTCATGTAATCAAGTAAACTTGATAACTATAGACGCTGATTCTGTACCTCTTAGTAGTCAAACAAAATTTCATGAAATGCTTATTAGAAATGCGAATTCCTTTGCGCATCCAGATAGAACCTTACATTACAATACTTCCGTTAAAGCCAAAATTCGTACAACTACAAACGAGCCAATTTATACGAAAAGTTACCCTTACCCGATTTCAGCATCAGAGTTTATTAACAAAGAAATCGAGACTCTTTTAGCAGATGGAATAATAAGAATGTCTTATTCTCCTTATAATTCACCGGTGCATGTGGTATCAAAAAAGAGCCTAGACGTAAATGGCAAACAAAAACTTCGTGTGGTTATTGATTTTAGGAAAATAAATAACCAAACAATTTCTCACACTTATCCAATCCCGAATACATCTTTGATATTGGCAAATTTGGGGAGGTCCCGCTTTTTCACTACTTTAGATTTAAAATCTGGCTTTCATCAGTTAATTTTAGCTGAACAAGATAGAGAGAAAACGGCATTTAGCATTAATAATGGCAAGTACGAGTTTTGTTGCTTGCCTTTCGGCTTAAAAAATGCGCCAAGCATTTTCCAGCGAGCAATAGATGATGTTCTTCGCGAATACGTAGGCAAAATTTGCAATGTTTATATTGATGATATAATTATCTATACAGAAGACGAAGAATCACATTTACAAGCAATAGAAACCATCTTAAATAAATTAGAACGTGCGGGTATGAGGGTCTCGAAGGAAAAATCAAAATTTTTCAAGACAGATGTGGAATATTTAGGGTTTTTAGTTACACAAAATGGCATTAAAACATGCCCCAATAAAGTGCGTGACATCCTAAATTATAAGGAACCCCAAACACTTCGAGCATTACGCTCTTTTCTGGGCTTATCAGGCTATTATCGTCGGTTTGTAAAGGACTATGCCTCAATTGCGAAACCTTTAACAAAATACTTGCGAGGAGAGAACGGACACTTTGGCGCAAATGCTTCAAAAAATATCAGAATAGTTTTGGATCAAGACGCTTTGGCAGCTTTTGAGAAAATAAAGAAAATATTAGCTTCCGAAGACGTTTTGCTTCAGTACCCAGATTATAATAAGCCATTTGATCTCACAACAGACGCCTCATCAACCGCTTTAGGTGCAGTCTTGTCGCAAAATAATAGGCCTATTACAATGATATCTCGTACCCTATCCGAAACGGAACAATCTTATGCTACGAACGAACGTGAACTGTTAGCGATAGTATGGGCCTTAAAATCACTTCACCATTAACTCTATGGCATTAAAAACATTAATATTTTCACTGATCACCAACCCCTTATCTCTTCTATATCCGACAAGAACACTAATCCAAAAATGCAACAATGGCGTGCCTTCATTGAGGAGTACTCTCCAACATTCAATTATAAGCCTGGGAAGGAGAATAAGGTTGCAGATGCCCTCTCTAGGCAATTCGTTCATTACCATACCGACTCCAATGATTCGATTGCTGCCAATAGCGAAATTTCACCAACACATTTTATTCAGTCTATTAAATATCTCATTAACCAATTTAGAATTCCATTTATACTATCAAAATCCGATTATTTTACTAAGAGTACGAAAATAATTTTCCAAAAATTTATTCATCATACCATATCGTTTGACACAGTTGAAAACCTTCTTCGATGTCTAAAAGACTTAATTAATCATAATTCTACCAATGGAATATACTGTGACCTTTCAACACTTGCAGAAATTCAAAACGCATTAGTTACAAAATTTCCACGCATTAAATTTGTTCATTCTGAATTACTTGTGATTGATTTGACAAACAAGAATGATCAACTTAAAGTGGTAGCAACAGAGCATAATCGGGCTCACAGGTGCTTGCAAGAAAATTATCAGCAAATCACCAGCGAATATTATTTTCCAGAAATAAGAAAATACCTAAAATCTTTAATTGCTGCAAGATCTGTTTAGAAAACAAATATGCGAGGAAGCCAATTAATCATGAAATCAGAAAAACACCTATCCCCAATTTACCCGGTGAAATACTCCACATTGATATTTTTATTACTGATAAGCAAAATATGCTCACCTGCATTGACAAATTTTCTAAATTTGCTATTGTAAAACCTATTACCTCAAGATCAACTGTAGACATTAAAGATGCATCGCTTGAAATTTTAATAAACTTTAAAAATACAAAAACAATCGTATTCGACAATGAAAAAGCGTTCCATTCAAACTTAATCAAATCTATATTAAGAGATAATTTTTCTATTGATCAATTCTTTATTCCAACATTACATAGCGAAAGTAATGGGACGATTGAAAGATTTCACTCACCTCCACGAGCGATTGAAATTGCTCGTTGTATTAAACAACAGCAACAGATACACGAAACAATTGATCTCATTTTACTTGCAACGCATAAGTACAACAACAGTATTCACTCTGTGATAAATGCAAAGATTACAGATGTATTTCATAACTACCCTACAGAAAAACTAGATGTGGTAAAGGAAAATTTAATTAAAGCTCAAACGAAAACGTTAGAAAATCTAAACAAAAAAAAAACAAGTAAAACTTATTTGCCAGGCGAAAAAGTTTTTTTGCGCAGAAATAAGCGGCTAGGAAATAAACTAAGTAAGATCTTTGTAGAAAAAATTATTGAACAGGACTTAGGAACAACAGTTTTAATTGAAGGTAGGAAAATTCATAAAAGCAACCTCCGATAAATTTTTCATCATTTCGATAACACAAATAAACTTTTCATTCTTTAAACAAAAGCAGACCCTTGTGTGTTTGAGCTTTCATTCAAACAATTTCTTCTTTTACTAAGAATCTAGTAAACATTTTTACAATCATCTGAAATAAGATCTAATTTATCAAATTTGGATTTTTGCAATAAAAATTTAATATAACGAAAAATAGTGTTAAATCACAAAGTCATCATTTACTAGTCATATAGCTTTGAAGATACCTCTATTTAAGAAAATAATATTATAATTATTAATCTTTGCTAACTCTTGTTATAATGTTAAACAAGATTTAAAATTGTTCAATATTATAATTAACTTTCAAACCATCACAACGAGAACGTTTCAAACTTGGCGAGGGGAGTAGTTAATGGACCAGAAGAGAAATGTAATTTCAGACATTCTGTCAGTGTTCCCAGTTACGCATTTTTGACTACGCACTTGCCTAAATCTTGCCACGAGCCAAATTACTGCATTTCTAAAACAACTACTCTACATATTCTTAACCAAATGCTTTCAATAGAGTACGTTTTATCAACGCTGCATTTTACAGCAACAACTTGCTAACATCATGCGAGAATGCAGTTGCTTGCATTCCACAACAACAACAAAACGAATGCAGTTTCGAACATGGATCACATTAAGTTTTGTTAAATTAAGAAGAGACAGAATAAAACCATTGCTTAAGTAAGCAAGTCGTTTTTGCAACAAAACCTAGTTTTATTAATTTATATTATTATATCTTGAACATCAGAGGGCGCTGTACAACAAAAGACGGTAAGACGCAGCAAAGCGCAATGGGTGATAAATATCTTCTTTTTTTTTATGTGTATTTATATCAAAACTTCATTTTTCGCATATCAGGACAGCTGATGCAGAATGCTGTGGTATTTTTTATGTTCAGTTTCCTCAAGAATTGGCAAAAATTCGTTTTTGTTCTGATTTTTTTTTTTTTAAATGTATAATATACAATATACAATATAATACAATACAATAAAAAACTTGAAAATATCTTTTTGCAAGCGATTGGCGGCACGCACACACAAACCACGATTTCCCTAAGTTTTTCTCATAATTTTCAGATGTTGAAGCTACATTGTGCTCATTTCGCCAAAGTACCGGTTTGAAAAATGCACACAAAATTCCTTCTAAAGTTTGTGAGAAGTTTTTTCAAATCGACGAATGAAATCGAAAATTATTTATATCAACTCCCGAGTTAAGCCGGGTATTCAGCTAGTTATACAATAAATAAATAAATATGCTAACTTTAACATCCCTTCAGCTAGTAATACAATTTTTGTAACTACATATTGGCTCAGTAGCTACATATATTTGCATTATTTATAGGGCTCTCGAATTTCGAGTATTTCGAGTAGCAGGGCAACCCGGGTTGTGACTGAGTTCTGTTTGTTTTAATTTTTTCCTTGTGTTACATTTTGTAAAACTTTTGGAATAGGAAGAGTGTGAAGGAAAAGGAAACAAAAACTTGCGGTGATTTTTAATACAAAAAGAGACATTTCGTTGTTAGCTTCTAAGGTTGCGATCATAGTGAAGGCGAGTTCAGGCAGGCAGGCAGATCAAATCAAATTTTCACATTTGAGCAATAAAGAAACCAAGTCTTTTTTCTCTTTTGCTAACGGGCTATTAGTTCTTGCACCGGCGTGTGAGGTTTTTTATTATTGCGCATGCAATTGTTGTTGTTGAGCTGAAAATGTTAATGCGTCAAGTGCAATTTGTGTTATTGTTGCTTGTACATGTGATTGTTTTTTAATAACAAAGAAGACAAAATTGATGATAGATACAACAATAATAAAATGTTATTTTCGCATATAATTCCACGAACAACGCTATGATCAATAACAACAAATTCGTAACAATATCAAATGCGTTCAAAAGAACTTGAAAACACATATCAGAACAGCGCATAGTGTGACATTTTATCAATCTACGAGGACAAAAGTAGAAAAAAGTCTTCCAAACAATTAAATTTCGTGTCAAAAATTTGAAAATGCTCCCTTATCCGATATATTTAAAACGGCAGACATAAAATGGTGCTTTTTGGGTTTTTCTAAATTATTTGTAAGCGTCAAAAGAGTAGATTTTGTATTAAGTGCACTGATTAAAGTTGTTTACATTTTAACTTCTTTTGCAATGGAAAACTGTTTTGACATTATGTAGATTAATTCAAAATAAAAAAAGGCGCTTATTTATCAAAGTTTCATTTAAATTAGTGATGGAAATGTAGCATAACTAAGAAACTAAAAATGTAGCTACACTTTGATGGACTGCCAAAAAGTTTGAATGCATATGTATTGGGGTCTCCCAAAAAAGTCGAAGTTGTTTTTTTTATGTGTTACCGCCTCAACATCGTATGATGTTGAAATAAATGTAAAAAATGTTGGTGTGCCTAGCAGAGATTTGCATATGACCATTCGTCATTACTTGCCACTCGAATAACATTCGTCGGCAGCCATAATCGCGCATAAAAATTAATGCATGCATGGTGCTTAAGTTCGTAAACAACGATTGCTGCTAAGCACAGCTTAGGCACCATCCAGACCATCCAGACAATGCAGACTTTCGGAAAATTCGCTTAAAGCTCGAGTGTCTGCCGCAGCTCGAGTTTCTGCTGCTGCATGAGTTTTTATTTTCGTACCTCACTGCCATTTTTTAGCAGCGTATTGGTAAACAAACTAATGTTCTGCATTCAATAAGCATTCAAGAAGAGGAAGAAGACACAAATTTATTATTTATTGATTTTAAATTAATACGAGTATATCTTTATTCATCGCACCAGTTTTTTGATATTTTATATAATCATTTATTTCTCAATTAATTTTTAATAAGATTCAGTTCAGTTCAGAGACAAGATTCAGTTCAATTAAGGTTCAGTTTAAGATTTTTTCAGTTAATAATCAATACAATATTTTGTTTTTTGAAATGATGTTAGTAAAAAAGTCTTTATAACAGAAACAAAACCAACTTAAAAAGTAGTTGTAGTAGCTCAGTATATGGATGAACAAACAAAAATAAAAAGCTACCCGGGTAGTTTGGAATTTTTGATGTGTTTATTTGGAAGTGAAAGAGCGTTTATTTTGCGCTCTTGTGATGCTTGTAACTAGTTTCTGTCTGTTTTTACTTTTTTTTTTTTTTTGGATTTTTGTTGTGTTTTGTAAAACTTTTAAGATGGAAAGAGTGTGATAAAGAGCCGGACGTTAATAGGTCAGATCAGATTTTCACATTAAAGCAATAAAGAAACCAAGTCATGCATCTCTTTTGCTCTAATGCGTTTTCTGATCTGATATGCCTACCTGTCTGAATCGGAAATCACTATGTTCGCAACGTAATAAGAGAAAGAGTTCTGAACTTTCAACCGTTGCACAGTGTGCGATTTGACATTTCTGGGCGGACAAAATTCTAAATTATTGTGATATGATTCCCTGGTTCATTCCTAAAATAAATTGTTATGGAGTTGGGGTATATCTCAAACACCTTCTTATTACGGGGCATTTCATTGATTGGCCTATAGAGGGAAATTAACACTTTATGCTTTGACTTTGAAACACTAAATTGTATTAGACCAACATAAAATTTTATAACATTCTTCTTTGTTATTACAAATAATGCCTGCTTAGAAGATCTTGCAGGCTTTTCGGTTTTCAAACAAAACTTATTTATTTTTCATCAAAAAAGCTTAAAAATACAAAAATATACAAAATAAGAGCTTTTTTGACTTTTGGGGACTTTTTTCGTTAAAATACCTAATCTAACGTAGTAAAAAAACAGAATCGAAAAAACGGTATGTTGGCCTGGAATTTAAAAATTTTTCGAATGGAAATCAGAAATATTTTTCTAGAATTATTAAAGTTACCCGAGTGAGAAATAAGTTTTTTCCGATTTTTTTATAATATTTTACATAATCGAAATGCTTGAAAAGGATTTTTGAAAAAAGTTGAGTTTCAATAGGTACGTATATTACTTTTTTTTCGAATTTCGATATTTTCAATTTCTTGTCGAAAGTAGCTCAAGACTATGTTTAAATAATCCGTCCTAATTTTTCCATATTTTACATTTTTGTATTTTTGGGATTTATTTTTTTGTAAAAATACAATAACTTGAAATTTTTAAAAAGGTACACTTCTAGCAAAAAATTCATAACGAACAGGTTATTCCACATATTTATACAATTTTTTGTATCTACATTTGGTTTAGTTTAAGAAAATATTTTCACAAGATTTCATTGAAATTTTTTCAAATTTGGATTTTTGAGATTTATTTTAATACAAGAACAAAAAAGAATTTTTTTTCTTTAAAAGTAAAAAATCACAACTTTGGAGGTTTTCGTCTAATTTCCATGTTAGACAGCTTATTTAAAAAAAAAATTAAAACAGAAAACGAAATACGAACCATTTTTTCCAAATTAACACTTATACAAAAGTTATTTGGGGTTTTTTGAAGAAATTAGCACTTTTTTCCCATATAACCAAGTACTGACATGTACCGAAGCAAGTCGGCACTGGTTCCCGTGGTCCTAGGTACACCAAATTTTCTTACATTTATTTCAACATCATACGAAAAAATTGAGGCGCTTACAAAAATAGCTTCGACTTTTTTGGGACACCCGAATGCATATGCATACAAACTTTTTGCCAGTCCATCCAAGCTGAATTTATGTTTTCTTATTTTTGCTACATTTTCCATCGCTAATTTTAATAAAACCTTGCTTAATTAAGAGATTTATTTTATTTTGAATCAATCTACATATTTTCACAACAGTTTTCCATTGTAAAATAAGTTAAAAAGTTAACAACTTTAATCAGTGCACTTAATACAAAAACTACTCTCTTGACGCTTACAAATAATTTTGAAAAAACCAAATGCACCATTTTACGACTGCCGTTTTAAATATATCGGATTAAGCAACGTTTTCAAATTTTTGATATAGCTTTCAAATTTCATAGCTTTAGTGTGTACTAGATTTATTTGCAAGAAGAAAAAAATAAATTTTTTTGTAGTTTTTTTTTCTACTTTTGTCATCGTTGATTGATAAAATGACACACTGTGCGCTGTTCTGATTTGTGTTTTCAAGTTCTTTTGAACGCATTGGATATTGTTACGAATTTTTTGTTATGGATTATAGCGTTGTTCGTGGAATTATATGCAAAAATAACATTTTTTTTTGTATTTTTTTTTTTTTTTTTTTTTATTATATAATTAGTACATAAGAAAGAGTTATTCTTTTGCGTACAATAAAATATATCTCGAAAAAGCATAAAATCATAATGAGAAAGAAACAAAGTTATTACATTTATATTTAAAAATCACTTAAGTTTTATTCTAAAATCAATTTAAATTAATTAAAATAATAAAATCAACACGAACTTATATATACTGAAGTGAAGTATTAAAAAAAAAATGTGAAATGTAGAAAAGAAAAAAAAGCGAGAAAGTAAAAGAGAAACTAGAATTTAAGAAAAATGTGCAGATATTAATTGCTTGAAGTATTGTGCATTTGAAATAGATTTAAGATACCTCGGCAAGGAGTTCCACAGTCTAATGGTGCTTACGAAAAAAAGTCTTGAGGAGTTCAGATATTTAAAGCGAGGAACTACAAGATTTAAGCTTCTAGATGATAAACAAAACTGAAGTTTAGAATATAGATAGTTTGGAGTTTGGATAGTTGGCAGCTTATGCAGAAATATACATTTTCTTGCTTTTAAATAATTTTCTATATTGCATCCTAGTATACGGTTGCTTAGACCAGTAACATGGCTAAATCTTCTGAGTCCATACACATAACGGGCCGCATAGTTTAACGCTACTTGCAGTTTATGTAACGAATGTGAATCAAGATTACTAAAAATCACTTCAAAATAATTTAAAAAAGGCATAATCAACTGTATTACTAGTTTACGGCGAGTTTCTGTTGGTGTGATCTGAGCAGTCATTCGCAGATTTCTTAAGACAAAGTAGATTTTACTTACAACATAGTTAATATGGTCTACCCATGAAGTGATGTGTTAATCCGATTCCCAAGGTTGGTTATTTTTTCAACAGACTTCAGTGGTGTAGTACTTATATATACAGCTGAGATATCTTCATCTGAGTAACGACTTTTTGAAATTGGCAACACAAAAGATTTTAACGGATTTAGTTTTAGCTTGTTACTTAACGCCCACTTATTAATTGAATCTAGGTCTTCATTAACTCTGAAGCAGAGATCTTCTCTGAGACCAATAGGACGAGACATACGAGTATAAAGCTGGAGATCATCCGCATATGCATGCATTTTTACATTTTTCGGAATGGTAAAGATATCATTAATAAAGATTGCAAAGAGAAGTGGCCCAAGAACTGAGCCCTGTGGCACTCCGCTGTTAAGGTATTTATAATTCGAGTAACTACTGTCAATCTTCACTTTTTGGGATCTCCCATTTAGATAATTTTTAATAAGTTTGGCTGCAGTCGAAGAAAAGCTAAAGAATGACTCAAGCTTTGAACATAAAAGATAATGATCTACAGTATCAAATGCTTTGGTAAAATCCAAAAGGCAGAGTAAGGTAAGATGTTCTTTATCAAAGGATATTCGAATGTCGTCTAAGATTTTAGCAACTGCAGTTGAGCAACTATGTCCAGAACGAAAACCAGACTGAAAGGGAGACAGGAAATTATTAACGCAAAGGTAATGCGAGATCTGATCTGCCATTAGTGACTCACAGACTTTAGAAAGAGATGATAACAAGCTTATAGGCCGAGAGTCAGACGGTTCAGATGCTCTAGATTTTTTTTGTAATGGGAATAATTGTTGCTACTTTCCACATTTTAGGACAGCATGAGCTGGTAAAGCAGTGGTTAATGATGTGCGTTAACGGACTTAAAATGTAAGGCAAAATTATTTTAAGAAACCTAATATTTATACCATCTTCTCCAAGAGCACTGGATTTAATTCTTAATATAGACCTGGCTACTTCATATTCCGATACGTTAGAAAACTCAAAATCGCTTATATTATTGACAGGATTTGTTCTGACTTGATTACAGTTTACAACGGGAAGTGTGTCAGAGACAAAAAAGTTATTAAGAGCATCTGGATCAATTTGACACTTTGGCAACTGTTTGTTGAACACTCCAATTTGTTTTAAATTTTTCCAAATTTGCTTAGAGAAAGTGTCACATCAAGTTTTGACTTGTAAAAATTTTTCTTGGCAGCCTTAACAACCAAATTGGCCTCATTTCGAGCTGTCTTATATGCATCCCAGTACAGAACAATCGGAAATCTTTTCCATTTAGTGTAGGCCTGGTTTCGTTTTTTTATGGCCATCTTAACATGTTGAGTGAGCCACGGACATAAATTGTTAACAGAACGAGCAGTACGAAGCGGAACATGTAGATCAAATAATGCATTAATTTTACTTACAAAAAACGTGAGTTTATCATCAACTGTATTAAGATACCAACAATCATTCCAAGGAATTGACATTAAGTCAGAAAACAGGGATTCGCTGTCAGTTGACTTAAAGTCGCGATATGTTATTGAAATTGGTAAAACATTACAACAAAGATTAATATTAAAAGTACAAAAAATTAGATCATGGTCACTAATTGATATTTGTGATGTTTGTTCAAAAAATAACACTGAAAATGCGTCAGAAGTTATGAAAAGGTCCAGTAAACTAGGGTTAGCGTTATTAGCAAACCTAGTAGGCATACTACTATTAACAATCGATAACCCAGCACGAGTCAATTCTTCATAAAACTTTGTAGTAACGTTGTCATTGACAAGCAAATTAACATTGAAGTCCCCACATACAACAAAGAAATCATTATCTATTAAGCATTTTGATAACGAATCAAAATAAGGCTGCATATTATTACTGCGATTGGAGTTATAGACACAAGACAGACAGACTTTTGAACTATTACGATCAGAAATTTCTATATTTAGGAACTCAACACCAACATCAACAGATTTACTAATGACTTTGCAATTCAAAGACGACTTATAGTATATTGCAACTCCCCCACCTCTATAATTCAACCTATCGTTTCTCAGCAGTTCGTATTTATTTAGTTTATAATATGAATCATTCACATCATTGATAAGCCATGTTTCAGAAACACATAAAATATATACAAGCGAACTTAGCTTAGAACCGTTGAGGCTTCTGGCATTGAAATGTGCAACTTTAAATCCCTGAGACTGTTTGCATAGTATATCAATCAATACTTTTTTGTTTTCGCAAGCACCATAATTACTATTATTTCCCAAAAAAGTTGATATTACTTAAAAGTGACAAACACGCAACTACAAGCAAATAGCGAGAAAGATAGAACAGTTGTATCAGGAAGCAATAAAAATTGAAGATATGATATAGAAGAAAGAAAAGAGTAGAAAATAAAGGCAAATATAAGGTTATTATCAACAATCTAACAAAGGTATATAATTTAATAAAACTCAGGTACTTCCGCAGCAACATCCGCAATAATTTTTTCCAAATCAGTTTTAGAAAGGACAAGCACTGCTTCAGAGTTCTTTTTCGCACGAATTTGCACCGTACCTCGAAAAGAAAAAGCATTATAAACCAGTTTTTGCCGCTTACAACGTATCGCTGATTGCAACAGTTTTCTGGTTTCCATCGTAAGGCTTTCATGGATATATATATTGTTATCACAATCAAACCCAGCTCCACGAAGGTTAACAGCTGTTTTCGTTCTATTTCGAAAGTCACCAAAGGCTTTTAACACACGATTCCTATCGTATGGCGTGAAAAATTTAATAATAACAACTGAATTGCTATTGTTGTTTTTCGATCTGACACGAAATATGTCTCTTATCTGCGAAGGCAAAAAATCTATCAAATGACAGATTTGATTGAAGATCGATTTCAGGTTCTCTGCTTCACAGTACGGGATGCCAAATAGTAGAGCATCCGTTGAGACATCAGCTGCTTCTTTTTTGTTGTTTTTAATGTTCAATGCATTCGTCTTTTCAATTTCGTCGCAACGCTCCACAAGTGCTAACAGCTGATTTTCTATCGCCAAAATTTTTTTATCATTCACACTCACTCTGCTTTTAATCGCATCTATTTCACTCTCTATCTTGTGTGTGAGCTTTTCTTCCAGACAAGAGAGTTCGCTAACAAGACGCTCATATAGTTTATTAGAGTGCGCTAAGAACCGGTCTTCTAATTTTTTAATTTGAGCTGACACTGTTATTAATGTGGCTCCCTCTTCATCTAGCTTAAGAGACTTTGAAGCATTTAGACTAGAACGACGTGGAGAGACATCTTTACGCTTTAGTGTTCTTTGTGTGGGAGTCGACATTAAGAGAAGCGATAGGTTGAGACAGCAACAGCAAATCAATAGCAGGGCAGGTGGTGGTGATAAAGCGACCGAACAAAGCAAAACGCACAATTATTAAATATAAACAGTTTAAGTGTGTCTGTCGCGGTGTTAATATTTGCATAAACTTCGTTATTTACACAAATACAAATACAAATGCACCATTTTACGACTGCCGTTTTCAATATATCGGATTAAGCAACATTTTCAAATTTTTGATATAGCTTTCAAATTTCATAGCTTTAGTGTGTACTAGATTTATTTGCAAGAAGAAAAAAATAAATTTTTTTGTAGTTTTTTTTTCTACTTTTGTCATCGTTGATTGATAAAATGTCACACTGTGCACTGTTCTGATTTGTGTTTTCAAGTTCTTTTGAACGCATTGGATATTGTTACGAATTTTTTGTTATGGATTATAGCGTTGTTCGTGGAACTATATGCAAAAAAAAACATTTTTTTTTTATTTTTTTTTTTTTTTTTTTTTTATTATATAATTAGTACATAAGAAAGAGTTATTCTTTTGCGTAAAATAAAATATATCTCGAACAAGCATAAAATCATAATGACAAAGAAACAAAGTTATTACATTTATATATAAAAATTACTTAAGTTTAATTCTAAAATCAATTTAAATTAATTAAAATAATGAAATCAACACAAACTTATATATACTGAAGTGAAGTATTAAAGAAAAAATGTGAAATGCAGAAAAGAAAAAAAAGCGAGAAAGTAAAAGAGAAACGAGAATTTAAGAAAAATGTGCAGATATTAATTGCTTGAAGTATTTTGCATTTGAAATAGATTTAAGACACCTCGGCAAGGAGTTCCACAGTCTAATGGTGCTTACGAAAAAAAGTCTTGAGGAGTTCAGATATTTAAAGCGAGGAACTACAAGATTTAAGCTTCTAGATGATAAACAAAACTGAAGTTTAGAATATAGATAGTTTGGAGTTTGGATAGTTGGCAGCTTATGCAGAAATATACATTTTCTTGCTTTTAAATAATTTTCTATATTGCATCCTAGTATACGGTTGCTTAGACCAGTAACATGGCTAAATCTTCTGAGTCCATACACATAACGGGCCGCATAGTTTAACGCTACTTGCAGTTTATGTAACGAATGTGAATCAAGATTACTAAAAATCACTTCAAAATAATTTAAAAAAGGCATAATCAACTGTATTACTAGTTTACGGCGAGTTTCTGTTGGTGTGATCTGAGCAGTCATTCGCAGATTTCTTAAGACAAAGTAGATTTTACTTACAACATAGTTAATATGGTCTACACATGAAGTGATGTGTTAATCCGATTCCCAAGGTTGGTTATTTTTTCAACAGACTTCAGTGGTGTAGTACTTATATATACAGCTGAGATATCTTCATCTGAGTAACGACTTTTTGAAATTGGCAACACAAAAGATTTTAACGGATTTAGTTTTAGCTTGTTACTTAACGCCCACTTATTAATTGAATCTAGGTCTTCATTAACTCTGAAGCAGAGATCTTCTCTGAGACCAATAGGACGAGACATACGAGTATAAAGCTGGAGATCATCCGCATATGCATGCATTATTACATTTTTCGGAATGGTAAAGATATCATTAATAAAGATTGCAAAGAGAAGTGGCCCAAGAACTGAGCCCTGTGGCACTCCGCTGTTAAGGTATTTATAATTCGAGTAACTACTGTCAATCTTTACTTTTTGGGATCTCCCATTTAGATAATTTTTAATAAGTTTAACTGCAGTCGAAGAAAACCTAAAGAATGACTCAAGCTTTGAACATAAAAGATAATGATCTACAGTATCAAATGCTTTGGTAAAATCCAAAAGGCAGAGTAAGGTAAGATGTTCTTTATCAAAGGATATTCGAATGTCGTCTAAGATTTTAGCAACTGCAGTTGAGCAACTATGTCCAGAACGAAAACCAGACTGAAAGGGAGACAGGAACTTATTAACGCAAAGGTAATGCGAGATCTGATCTGCCATTAGTGACTCAGACTTTAGAAAGAGATGATAACAAGCTTATAGGCCGAGAGTCAGACGGTTCAGATGCTCTAGCTTTTTTTGTAATGGGAATAATTGTTGCTACTTTCCACATTTTAGGATAGCATGAGCTGGTAAAGCAGTGGTTAATGATGTGCGTTAACGGACTTAAAATGTAAGGCAAAATTATTTTAAGAAACCTAATATTTATACCATCTTCTCCAAGAGCACTGTATTTAATTCTTTTTCTGCGAGAAAGATAGAACAGTTGTATCAGGAAGTAATAAAAATTGAAGATATGATATTTATTTATTTATTTAGCCAAACAAGGCAATATACTTATTCTAACTTACTTATTTTTCTAACAGGTTGTTGTTGTATTTATTTTTTATTTTTTTTATTTTTTGTTTTTCTCTCCTCTTTCCTTGTTTTAGGTGTAGAAGATATGCAATTCTCAGTGGGCGTAATCCACCCACATGAATTGACACATTTTCAAAAACACGTCAAAAAGAAAAGACAAGAAGAAGAACGAAGGGGGAACTTATATACTAAGCTTACATACTAACAGATTTTATACACATAGTAAAAATATGTACTCATTTTTAATACTATGCTAAAATATTATTAAGATGGAAAGCTGAGTGGGAGAACAACTAAATTTTGTTTAGGTATGGGTGGTAGACAGCAATGTAAGATGAGGCATTTAGATATGGGAGAATAGAGTTAATATTACAATGCGGTGTTTTACTTATTCAACATTAAAATTTTTGATTTACAATTTTTCTACAAATGCTAGATCAAGGAAATAGAAAAGGGATCAGAATGGTGAAAAGGAATTGGAGAAGATTCTGAAGTGAATTGGTGTTTAATAAGGGGGTAGTTATGTAAAGGAAAGTGATTTGGAAAGAGAACGCTTGAATCTGAATTTCGATATTGGCGGTGTATAATGCTCGCTGATATTATTAAATATTTTACAACATCTATTCAAGGGCTCGTTCAATGCGTAAATAGTGTTGCGATGCGATTCTTTTAACAATTTTGTATACCTTGTTCGCCTTATTGGTTCATTAAATAGTACCTTTCTCGACATGTATTCGCTATCGATGTTACCAGTAATAACATCGAATGTAAAGCATGAGCAAAGTAATATTCTCCTTGATGACAGCGACATTAAATTGAGGATTTTAAGTCTACTCTCGTATGGTGGTAAATTAGTATAGTCACGAGGATCGTATAGGTCTCTCAATGCAAAAAGCAAGAATTGTCTTTGAATAGATTCTAGCCTTTCACTATGCACTACAAAAGCTGGGTTTCAAATTATGCAACAGTATTCTAAGATTGGTCGTACTAATGTGCAGTATAAGGTTTTAGTTACCCAAAGGTTTTTGAATTCTTTTGCACGTCTTTTTATGAATCCGAGCATTTTGTTTGCCCTGGATATGATATGATCGTAGTGAAGGTTAAAGCGCATCTTACTATCAAGAACTATTCCAAGATCTGCTATGTGGTTGACCCTTTTAAGTTCTACCTTATTTAGCATGTATCTGCTATATGTGATTACGTTTTTACGGGCAAAACTTATAACGTAGCACTTATTTATATTTAAATAAAGTTTATTTTTACTACACCACTGTTCCAGAGAAATAAGCTTATTCTGTAAGAATACTGAATCCACTTCTGATCTAATGTTATAGTATAATTTTAAGTCATCTGCATATAAGAGATGGGGGACATCATGCAAAACTTCAGATATGTCTGCAATAAATATGTTGAAGAGAAGTGGGCCAAGATGGCTACCTTGAGGTACACCCGACGAGACAACAATCTTTTTAGACAAAGTACCCTGAAATTTTACATATTGGAATTTTACATAATTTTACATATAAGACTTGAGCCATTTCAGCACAGTACCTAATATACCAAATTTTTCTAGTTTCTTAGCTAGGATTTCGTGATTAACACGATCAAAGGCTTTACTAAAATCTGTATAGACTGCATCTATTTGGTGGCCCTTTTCCATTTTAGTAAGAATGTCTGATGCCATGATTGCAAGATTTGTGGTTGTTGATCGTCCTTTACGAAAACCATGTTGCTGCTCGTTTAAACACGGATTAATTATGCTCGTGAGTTTGGAACATATAATTTTTTCAAATAGCTTTGGAATTGCTGACAATATTGCAATACCCCTATAATTTTCAACTGATCTCTTGTCGTCATTTTTATAAATTGGCGTAAGATGACAAGATTTCCAAAAAGTTGGGAATATACCTGTATGCAAGGATTTGTTAAAAATCATATGTAACGGCGTAATTAATTGGTCTAAACATTGAACCAGTGAAATTGGTGGTATAAGGTCTGGACCTGGAGATTTATTTGAATCTAATTCTTTAATGGATTTGGTTATGTCACTCCATGTAATATTTATTTCAAAAACCAATGTGGGTCTACTAGTTATACTGGCAAATGTAGGTTGATTTTGGGAAGTAGTTGAACAAAAGACTTCTTTAAAATGATCCGCAAAGAGATTACAAATTTCCTGTGAGTTAGATGAAGTAACATTGCCTTTAAACATGAAGTTTGGGTATCCGGTCGATTTCCGTTTTACATTTACAAAATCGAAGAATTTTTTCGGGTCTTCAATAATCCTTTCTCCAATTAAATTGGTGTAAAGCCTATAAGCCTCTTCGGACTTAATGGAAAACTCCTTAGACAGCTCTTCGTATCTAAACTTTACCTCATCACTTACAATGACGCAATTTTTAATGACTCTGTAAAGTTTATTTCTTTGATTTCTCAAATTTCTAAGATTTGAATCAAGCCACGGTTCCGATAGTTTATTTTTTTTCTTTATTTTTGGAACATGAGTATCAAATACAGAAAAGACTTTTTGATAGAAAGACGATACAGCATCGTCCAATTCTAGTGCAGACAAGTGGTTCCAGTCCAAACAATTTAAGTCATTTTTAATGTTATTGTAATCGGCATTGAGGAAATCGTATACAATAGAATTATTGAATGACTGTATAAAAGTTATGTTGTTAGTACATAACTCAGTAGTAAAAGCAGTATGGTGGAGGGTATTGGAAAATATCTGCTCAGCCTCACAGGTTGGACTAACCTTTACTTCGTCATATGAGTTAGTAAAAATCAAATCTAGCCAGCGATTGTTTCGGTTTGGAGCAGGAGCAACTTGCTGACAATCATTACTATAAAAAGTAGGTACTTAATAAATCGAAGTCGACCGCATTGGACAGGTTAATTGGAAGGAGATGGTTGTCATCATCATCGTGCACAAAAGTTATATTGGGACGGTTGAAGTCTCCAAAAATAATAATTCTATCATCTTCGCTTAACGCAGCTGTTATTGACGTTATGATTTCACATAATTCTTTGTAGGAATTGTGGGTTGAATTCGGAGGAATATAAATAACACCTATGTATACGGAAGCTTTTTGATCTAGCCTTATTTTGATTATTTTGTGCTCAAAGCATTTGGAGGAGCAGGTTACAATCAATTCACTAGATACGGAGTTATGTGTTGCAATAAAGACACCGCCTCCTCGAGACAGGCCGCATCTTGCATAGTTTCTGTCATTCCGGTATATTGTCCAGTTACTATCTAGAATTTCTTCATTTTTGATAGCGTCATTCAACCACGTTTCCGTAAAGACAAAAACATTGAAATGACAAGATTTAGCTTCAACAAACAGTTTATTGAGTTTGCCTCTCATGCCACCACAATTGTGGTAGGATATATTAAGGCGGTCTTCTCATTCAAAACCCGTTTTTTGGACCCTTTTTAAAAAAATTCTTATTTAAAAACGCAAAGAATAATTGAAAATTTTTTTTATTTATTGTATTACAAAAGGTTCAAAGTAAATAAAAAAATTTTTTTGCCTCGATACGTGGGCTGTTCAAAAAGTAATGAGACTTCAAAGTTGGTGGTGAAAAAAAAGGTGTCATCACGGCGGCCACGATTCCGGGTCTCCGGAGCGTCTGAAATGAAAAAAAAAACGGGGTTATAATCAGTATAGATGTAATTCTCGGGTGAACCTCAAGCTTAATTTTGTGATTTTTTTTGACAAAATGGCGGCCATTAAAAAAAAAAATTTCAATTTCGGGTTTTTTTTTTTTAGTTTAGTGTAAAAAAAAATAGTACAAAATTTTTTAAAATTATGGTCGAGGTTCACCCGAGAATGGTGACAATTCTGCGTCGATTCCACTTTGTTTCATGAAAATCGGTTCAGTTGAACTGGAGATATCATGGCCGCCAGTTCGAAAAACGTGGGTTCGAGATAAGCGCGTTTAAAGTTTGAAGTAATTTTTTTGGGAAAAAAAAAAAAAATCAAAAATGTTTAAATGCAGTTTTAAAGAGCTGACAATTTTTACTTACAAATATTAGTCGGCGATGCCAGCTCCATACAGGCCACCTTCCTCTTTTTCGTAGAAACTGCTTTCTGCTGCCCTCTCTGCTCTGCGAGCCGTTCTGCCAGCTTTTGATGATGCCGCAGCTCGAGTCACCAAAGGCTTTTAACACACGATTCCTATCGTATGGCGTGAAAAATTTAATAATAACAACTGAATTGCTATTGTTGTTTTTCGATCTGACACGAAATATGTCTCTTATCTGCGAAGGCAAAAAATCTATCGAATGACAGATTTGATTGAAGATCGATTTCAGGTTCTCTGCTTCACAGTACGGGATGCCAAATAGTAGAGCATCCGTTGAGACATCAGCTGCTTCATTTTTGTTGTTTTTAATGTTCAATGCATTCGTCTTTTCAATTTCGTCGCAACGCTCCACAAGTGCTAACAGCTGATTTTCTATCGCCAAAATTTTTTTATCATTCACACTCACTCTGCTTTTAATCGCATCTATTTCACTCTCTATCTTGTGTGTGAGCTTTTCTTCCAGACAAGAGAGTTCGCTAATAAGACGCTCATATAGTTTATTAGAGTGCGCTAAGAACCGGTCTTCTAATTTTTTAATTTGAGCTGACACTGTTATTAATGTTGCTCCCTCTTCATCTAGCTTAAGAGACTTTGAAGCATTTAGACTAGAACGACGTGGAGAGACATCTTTACGCTTTAGTGTTCTTTGCGTGGGAGTCGACATTAAGAGAAGCGATAGGTTGAGACAGCAACAGCAAATCAATAGCAGGGCAGGTGGTGGTGATAAAGCGACCGAACAAAGCAAAACGCACAATTATTAAATATAAACAGTTTAAGTGTGTCTGTCGCGGTGTTAATATTTGCATAAACTTCGTTATTTACACAAATACAAATACAAATGCACCATTTTACGACTGCCGTTTTCAATATATCGGATTAAGCAACATTTTCAAATTTTTGATATAGCTTTCAAATTTCATAGCTTTAGTGTGTACTAGATTTATTTGCAAGAAGAAAAAAGTAAATTTTTTTGTAGTTTTTTTTTCTACTTTTTCTACTTTTTAGATAGTTTGGAGTTTGGATAGTTGGCAGCTTATGCAGAAATATATATTGCATCCTAGTATACGGTTGCTTAGACCAGTAACATGGCTAAATCTTCTGAGTCCATACACATAACGGGCCGCATAGTTTAACGCTACTTGCAGTTTATGTAACGAATGTGAATCAAGATTACTAAAAATCACTTCAAAATAATTTAAAAAAGGCATAATCAACTGTATTACTAGTTTACGGCGAGTTTCTGTTGGTTTGATCTGAGCAGTCATTCGCAGATTTCTTAAGACAAAGTATATTTTACTTACAACATAGTTAATATGGTCTACACATGAAGTGATGTGTTAATCCGATTCCCAAGGTTGGTTATTTTTTCAACAGACTTCAGTGGTGTAGTACTTATATATACAGCTGAGATATCTTCATCTGAGTAACGACTTTTTGAAATTGGCAACACAAAAGATTTTAACGGATTTAGTTTTAGCTTGTTACTTAACGCCCACTTATTAATTGAATCTAGGTCTTCATTAACTCTGAAGCAGAGATCTTCTCTGAGACCAATAGGACGAGACATACGAGTATAAAGCTGGAGATCATCCGCATATGCATGCATTATTACATTTTTCGGAATGGTAAAGATATCATTAATAAAGATTGCAAAGAGAAGTGGCCCAAGAACTGAGCCCTGTGGCACTCCGCTGTTAAGGTATTTATAATTCGAGTAACTACTGTCAATCTTTACTATTTGGGATCTCCCATTTAGATAATTTTTAATAAGTTTGACTGCAGTCGAAGAAAAGCTTAAGAATGACTCAAGCTTTGAACATAAAAGATAATGATCTACAGTATCAAATGCTTTGGTAAAATCCAAAAGGCAGAGTAAGGTAAGATGTTCTTTATCAAAGGATATTCGAATGTCGTCTAAGATTTTAGCAACTGCAGTTGAGCAACTATGTCCAGAACGAAACCCAGACTGAAAGGGAGACAGGAACTTATTAACGCAAAGGTAATGCGAGATCTGATCTGCCATTAGTGACTCACAGACTTTAGAAAGAGATGATAACAAGCTTATAGGCCGAGAGTCAGACGGTTCAGATGCTCTAGCTTTTTTTGTAATGGGAATAATTGTTGCTACTTTCCACATTTTAGGATAGCATGAGCTGGTAAAGCAGTGGTTAATGATGTGCGTTAACGGACTTAAAATGTAAGGCAAAATTATTTTAAGAAACCTAATATTTATACCATCTTCTCCAAGAGCACTGTATTTAATTCTTTTTCTGCGAGAAAGATAGAACAGTTGTATCAGGAAGTAATAAAAATTGAAGATATGATATTTATTTATTTATTTAGCCAAACAAGGCAATATACTTATTCTAACTTACTTATTTTTCTAACAGGTTGTTGTTGTATTTATTTTTTATTTTTTTTATTTTTTGTTTTTCTCTCCTCTTTCCTTGTTTTAGGTGTAGAAGATATGCAATTCTCAGTGGGCGTAATCCGCCCACATGAATTGACACATTTTCAAAAACACGTCAAAAAGAAAAGACAAGAAGAAGAACGAAGGGGGAACTTATATACTAAGCTTACATACTAACAGATTTTATACACATAGTAAAAATATGTACTCATTTTTAATACTATGCTAAAATATTATTAAGATGGAAAGCTGAGTGGGAGAACAACTAAATTTTGTTTAGGTATGGGTGGTAGACAGCAATGTAAGATGAGGCATTTAGATATGGGAGAATAGAGTTAATATTACAATGCGGTGTTTTACTTATTTAACATTAAAATTTTTGATTTACAATTTTTCTACAAATGCTAGATCAAGGAAATAGAAAAGGGATCAGAATGGTGAAAAGGAATTGGAGAAGATTCTGAAGTGAATTGGTGTTTAATAAGGGGGTAGTTATGTAAAGGAAAGTGATTTGGAAAGAGAACGCTTGAATCTGAATTTCGATATTGGCGGTGTATAATGCTCGCTGATATTATTAAATATTTTACAACATCTATTCAAGGGCTCGTTCAATGCGTAAATAGTGTTGCGATGCGATTCTTTTAACAATTTTGTATACCTTGTTCGCCTTATTGGTTCATTAAATAGTACCTTTCTCGAGATGTATTCGCTATCGATGTTACCAGTAATAACATCGAATGTAAAGCATGAGCAAAGTAATATTCTCCTTGATGACAGCGACATTAAATTGAGGATTTTAAGTCTACTCTCGTATGGTGGTAAATTAGTATAGTCACGAGGATCGTATAGGTCTCTCAATGCAAAAAGCAAGAATTGTCTTTGAATAGATTCTAGCCTTTCACTATGCACTACAAAAGCTGGGTTCCAAATTATGCAACAGTATTCTAAGATTGGTCGTACTAATGTGCAGTATAAGGTTTTAGTTACCCAAAGGTTTTTGAATTCTTTTGCACGTCTTTTTATGAATCCGAGCATTTTGTTTGCCCTGGATATGATATGATCGTAGTGAAGGTTAAAGCGCATCTTACTATCAAGAACTATTCCAAGATCTGCTATGTGGTTGACCCTTTTAAGTTCTACCTTATTTAGCATGTATCTGCTATATGTGATTACGTTTTTACGGGCAAAACTTATAACGTAGCACTTATTTATATTTAAATAAAGTTTATTTTTACTACACCACTGTTCCAGAGAAATAAGCTTATTCTGTAAGAATACTGAATCCACTTCTGATCTAATGTTATAGTATAATTTTAAGTCATCTGCATATAAGAGATGGGGGACATCATGCAAAACTTCAGATATGTCTGCAATAAATATGTTGAAGAGAAGTGGGCCAAGATGGCTACCTTGAGGTACACCCGACGAGACAACAATCTTTTTAGACAAAGTACCCTGAAATTTTACATATTGGAATTTTACATAATTTTACATATAAGACTTGAGCCATTTCAGCACAGTACCTAATATACCAAATTTTTCTAGTTTCTTAGCTAGGATTTCGTGATCAACACGATCAAAGGCTTTACTAAAATCTGTATAGACTGCATCTATTTGGTGGCCCTTTTCAATTTTAGTAAGAATGTCTGATGCCATGATTGCAAGATTTGTGGTTGTTGATCGTCCTTTACGAAAACCATGTTGCTGCTCGTTTAAACACGGATTAATTATGCTCGTGAGCTTGGAACATATAATTTTTTCAAATAGCTTTGGAATTGCTGACAATATTGCAATACCCCTATAATTTTCAACTGATCTCTTGTCGTCATTTTTATAAATTGGCGTAAGATGACAAGATTTCCAAAAAGTTGGGAATATACCTGTATGCAAGGATTTGTTAAAAATCATATGTAACGGCGTAATAAATTGGTCTAAACATTGAACCAGTGAAATTGGTGGTATAAGGTCTGGACCTGGAGATTTATTTGAATCTAATTCTTTAATGGAATTGGTTATGTCACTCCATGTAATATTTATTTCACAAACCAATGTCGGTCTACTAGTTATACTGGCAAATATAGGTTGATTTTGGGAAGAAGTTGAACAAAAGACTTCTTTAAAATGATCCGCAAAGAGATTACAAATTTCCTGTGAGTTAGATGAAGTAACATTGCCTTTAAACATGAAGTTTGGGTATCCGGTCGATTTCCGTTTTACATTTACAAGATCGAAGAATTTTTTCGGGTCTTCAATAATCCTTTCTCCAATTAAATTGTTGTAAAGCCTATAAGCCTCTTCGGACTTAATGGAAAACTCCTTAGACAGCTCTTCGTATCTAAACTTTACCTCATCACTTACAATGACGCAATTTTTAATGACTCTGTAAAGTTTATTTCTTTGATTTCTCAAATTTCTAAGATTTGAATCAAGCCACGGTTCCGATAGTTTATTTTTTTTCTTTATTTTTGGAACATGAGTATCAAATACAGAAAAGACTTTTTGATAGAAAGACGATACAGCATCGTCCAATTCTAGTGCAGACAAGTGGTTCCAGTCCAAACAATTTAAGTCATTTTTAATGTTATTGTAATCGGCATTGAGGAAATCGTATACAATAGAATTATTGAATGACTGTATAAAAGTTATGTTGTTAGTACATAACTCAGTAGTAAAAGCAGTATGGTGGAGGGTATTGGAAAATATCTGCTCAGCCTCACAGGTTGGACTAACCTTTACTTCGTCATATGAGTTAGTAAAAATCAAATCTAGCCAGCGATTGTTTCGGTTTGGAGCAGGAGCAACTTGCTGACAATCATTACTATAAAAAGTAGGTACTTAATAAATCGAAGTCGACCGCATTGGACAGGTTAATTGGAAGGAGATGGTTGTCATCATCATCGTGCACAAAAGTTATATTGGGACGGTTGAAGTCTCCAAAAATAATAATTCTATCATCTTCGTTTAACGCAGCTGTTATTGACGTGATGATTTCACATAATTCTTTGTAGGAATTGTGGGTTGAATTCGGAGGAATATAAATAACACCTATGTATACGGAAGCTTTTTGATCTAGCCTTATTTTGATTATTTTGTGCTCAAAGCATTTGGAGGAGCAGGTTACAATCAATTCACTAGATACGGAGTTATGTGTGGCAATAAAGACACCGCCTCCTCGAGACAGGCCGCATCTTGCATAGTTTCTGTCATTCCGGTATATTGTCCAGTTACTATCTAGAATTTCTTCATTTTTGATAGCGTCATTCAACCACGTTTCCGTAAAGACAAAAACATTGAAATGACAAGATTTAGCTTCAACAAACAGTTTATTGAGCTTGCCTCTCATGCCACCACAATTGTGGTAGGATATATTAAGGCGGTCTTCTCATTCAAAACCCGTTTTTTGGACCCTTTTTAAAAAAATTCTTATTTGAAAACGCAAAGAATAATTGAAAACTTTTTTTATTTATTGTATTACAAAAGGTTCAAAGTAAATAAAAAAATTTTTTGCCTCGATACGTGGGCTGTTCAAAAAGTAATGAGACTTCAAAGTTGGTGGTGAAAAAAAAGGTGTCATCACGGCGGCCACGATTCCGGGTCTCCGAAGCGTCTGAAATGAAAAAAAAAACGGGGTTATAATCAGTATAGATGTAATTCTCGGGTGAACCTCAAGCTTAATTTTGTGATTTTTTTTGACAAAATGGCGGCCATTCAAAAAAAAAATTTCAATTTCGGGTTTTTTTTTTTAGTTTAGTGTAAAAAAAAAATAGTACAAAATTTTTTAAAATTATGGTCGAGGTTCACCCGAGAATGGTGACAATTCTGCGTCGATTCCACTTTGTTTCATGAAAATCGGTTCAGTTGAACTGGAGATATCATGGCCGCCAGTTCGAAAAACGTGGGTTCGAGATAAACGCGTTTAAAGTTTGAAGTAATTTTTTTGGGGAAAAAAAAAAAAAATCAAAAATGTTTAAATGCAGTTTTAAAGAGCTGACAATTTTTACTTACAAATATTAGTCGGCGATGCCAGCTCCATACAGGCCACCTTCCTCTTTTTCGTAGAAACTGCTTTCTGCTGCCCTCTCTGCTCTGCGAGCCGTTCTGCCAGCTTTTGATGATGCCGCAGCTCGAGTCTCTGATCGGTTCAATCTGTCTTCATTGCGAGATAGTGCGTATTCGTATGCGTTTTTGCCAATCGCAATACCCATCAAACCCATAATTTTAAGTATGGGTATAAAACCGTCGTTGAAGAGGCACGTTGCAATGAAATTGGCCACTTCGATGGTGCGTGCGCCTGAGTTGATGTGTTTGGGCGAAAGTGACCAAAGAACAGAATTGTAGGACTCATTGGAATTCTGAGTTTCAGATCCAAGGCATCTTTCAAGCAAATTATCTGCCGACAGCGCTTCGTAAGCTGGTTTTATTACCTCCATCACCTTCTTGTCGAGAGGTGCATACGTGTGGTGAAAGCTATCTTACGTACCTTCAGCAGCTGCTTTCTGCCATGCGCACCAGCTTGACGCACCGGTGGGGCAATTTTGGTGTTGCGGTTTATCATCGGTGGAGCACTTATGGTAAAAAGTGGCCCAAATTACCTTTTTCATATCCTCCACGGAGTCAGGATGACGGCGGATCGCAAGGCCATAATATGTGGTCAACTCGGATATTAATTTGTCGGTGAGCTTGCCCGCACCTTTGCCTCCAATGCCCTTATTTTCTTTTTTTATTTTTCGAAGTCGCGTGCCCATTCGCTTCTGCACATGCCCAATGCATTCTTTCTTTTCCACTATAGGGTCACCGTCATAGGGGTCGACATCTAATACACCTTTGAAGGTCTGCGAATCACCATCGCCGATATACTTTACATATTTTATGCCGTGTGTTTCAAACGACCTGGAGAACATCTCTATTACAGCGTCCACCTCCATTTTCCCAGAGCTTCCTTCATGGTATATGGTGCATTCTTCGTCATGAGTATCAAGCCAAATTTGGTAAGCCTCTGGCTCTTCTTCCTTCTTGGCTTCCCAATATTTGCAGCTGTTACACAGACGAAATTTTACGACAGTGTCAACAATTTTTTTGGTATGCTTGGCAATCAAAGTTGTGACACCATAAAGGGAAGCAAAGCCACGCTTCTCCCAAGTCCCATCCCCCGACACAGTAAATAAAGTGGGATCGCACTCTGGATTCGCTTCGATCATAGCCTCTTTTTCTTCTCCAATAGCTTTTGAATGACATGTTCGTACATGGCTTTTCCAGCAACGTACAAATTTTGTAGGATAGTATAGTACAGATTGTTGGACAAACTTTGTCCGAGGTCCATGAGGCCACAAAACATGGTTATACCTTTTGGCCCAATCCCTAAAAGCCGCATGGCAACAACCAAGCGTCGATTAATTTCATATGATTTTCCGATCATAGGTGACGAAGGAATATATGTTGTGCGTGGGCAGGCGCAGTTCAAAGCGATTTTAAATCCAACTCCATTTGGTGAGGCTTCTGAGAACTCAATTTTTTGCTTGCATGAGGCACAAATTACCAACGCTGACAACGTGGTAAACACAGAACAGAACTCGAGAATGCAATACTTCAAATTGTTTTTGATTGATACTTCGTCTTCTTCGTTATTCTTGAATTTCTTGGCCGATGTACTGGTATATTCAGAATCCTCTGGCCTAAGATGCTGATTTCCACTAAACCCGCGTTTTTTAGCACGATTCTGACGCTCACTTGGGCGTTTTTTTTTTTTTTATTACTTTTCCGATCCATTTTACAAAAATCACAATAAATTTATGAAAAATTTACTTTTCCGTTCACTGAAGCGCACGCGTCTGTTGCTCAACTCGATACAAACTGAACTAAATGATGCTTTCAGTTGAACACCTGGACTCAAAAAATGCTTCAACCCCTAAAATAAGCAGAAATGTGTATTCGTATGTTTGTATGAATATGTGTGCAAACACGTTTTTACCTAACAATAAACATTTTCAACGGAATTCGGTGGTTACTTTATGCCGCTTCGTTCGAAAATGAGTCGAAAAAAATAGCTCATTTTGACGAAGACCTTGCTTCACAAAAAAGGCTGTATCTTCTAAAGTATTTCGAATTTCTAAAAATCCTTTTAGGGGCATATTCACAACTACCCAAGCTATAAATAAATGCAAAAAAAAAGTCGAAAAAAAAAGTTGCTCAATGAGAAGACCCCCATTAAAAGACGCAATTGAAGGTAGTGTATTTCGGGAGGCTGGATAATCGGACATAGCTTTAGAATGAGAGTTAGGGACAATAAAAATTTTTGAAGTTAGAACGAGCTCTTTGTAAATGCCATATATACTTTGAGCTAGTATGCGATGCAAATGCCGTGAGGTCGTTTTCAACATCAGTTGGTGAAATGTTGAGGCTTTCATGGAAGTTAATGATAATTTTTTTCAGCTCGACAGGGTCGGTAGGAAGACCTTCTTGTTGGATGGATACCATAGCACTTGTTCTTGTTGTACCTTCAATACAAACTGAGTCAGACTTATTATGTAAATAAGACAGGTATAATCGAACATTATCATACAACCGACGGTCTCTTAGACGAGACATAACGAAACGACCCTCACTACTAACGTCAGCGAGATTTTTTGTGAGCTTCGCATTAGGTGGCAGAAGAGGATCCAGAAAGGCTGGTGCAGCATTAGTGAACGTTGGAGTATTAGTGCAAGTAATTAAGGGAGGAGGTGTGTTATTGGAGGGTGTGATTGCTGGTGAACGTGTTGCAGTAACAGGTTGTGTAGAAGTAGGCTTAAGTATGACTATTGCGGGCTGTGGGGATGGATTTAGTGTATGGGAATGGACGAAATTAGGATATTTATATGAATAAGTTTTATTTTTTTCGTCGTTATTGAGGTTAAACGAAACCCGTTTAACTTTAGGATAAGGGAGTTTCGACGATTGAGTAATAGGAAATTTAGAAGAAGATAACAGTTGAGACGATAGTTTTGACTGTGGAGAAAACTTTGGGAATAAATTTGTTTTATATGACCAGTTTTGATCTTGAGCTGGTTTTGAGGGTGTTGAGGGTGTAGATGGTAAGGGACGCACTGAAGAGGATAGCACGGAAGCTTCCATGATTTCATCGAAGAGGGAGGATGAATTGTGTTCAATGGCTTCTGTCATATTGATTCTGTTGGTTCCAGTACTGATTGCATCAGATATTTCCGCAAGCGACTCTCGAAATAAGACAAGATCGTCACTTATTTCATTTATTTTGTGATACAAAACTTCGATAAGTGGATCTGGTACAGTTGGTGATTGTGTTGTTTTCTCCGAGGTCGATTGCAGCAAGATGTCGACGTCATTTCTTAAGCACGTCATTTCTTATTGCGGTTTCAACACAGTTTATATCGTTTTGATGGTCTATGGCATAGTTTAAGATTTTGGTTAAGTTCTGGTTTAGTGTTCCGAGCTTTTTATTACTTTCATTTTTTGTCACTTCGACAGCACTGCTGAGGTCTTCTATTGATTTTAATGCCTCATCAAATTTCGAGACTAGATCGACTGTCTTTTTCAAACACTGTTTATTTTCCGACCGCACTGAGTTTGTTAAGTCACTAAGGCATTTTATCGCGAGTAGAACATGCGTGAGTGACAATTCTTTACATTCATCGCAGTAAAACGAAAAATTGGCCAGATATTCGTCAAGATAAGTTAAGCTTCTTTTCGATAAGCCTATGCAAGAAGTGTGGAAAGATTTTCCACAAAGGCCTTTGTACGTTATCTTGGGCGCCTTACGGTCCTCTGCGGTACAAGAAGGTGAAGCACAGATTTTATCCATTTTTGTTTTAATTGCTCTTATTGCTATTTTTTATTTTTAACTTTTTTTAATAATTCTGTTTGTTTACAATTGTATGTTTACAATTGTTTGTTTATAATTCTGTCTCTTTAGCAGAAAAATGCCAATACAGCAGTCAGAGGTTGGGAGCAATAATAGCTCAACAAGAAATTTTTTTTTTTTTTTTTATGAGTAAAGTTGACACAGTGAACGAGAAATATCTTGCAGAATTCGCACTTTTATTTAATTTCGGTCGTATTTTATAGTACTGTTGAACTGATTATTAAATAGCCCACTGAACTTTTAGCTGTGGTCAAGTGAAACTACTAAATTCGCACTTTAGAATTTATATTTATTGAAGTCCACGAATAATATGCAGTTTAATGCAATAATTCACGAAAGAAATTTGAACTGAAATTTAACAACTGCGGAGCTTACAATTTACAACACGTCCGAACTCTATGACAGTCGATACACGTTGAGAGAAGAATATAGAAGAAAGAAAAGAGTAGAAAATAAAGGCAAATATAAGGTTATTATCAACAATCTAACAAAGGTATATAATTTAATAAATAAACCTAATAGATAGCTTTCACTCAGGTACTTCCGCAGCAACATCCGCAATAATTTTTTCCAAATCAGTTTTAGAAAGGACAAGCACTGCTTCAGAGTTCTTTTTCGCACGAATTTGCACCGTACCTCGTAAAGAAAAAGCATTATAAACCAGTTTTTGCCGCTTACAACGTATCACTGATTGCAACAGTTTTCTGGTTTCCATCGTAAGGCTTTCATGGATATATATATTGTTATCACAATCAAGCCCAGCTCCACGAAGGTTAACAGCTGTTTTCGTTCTTTTTCGAAAGTCACCAAAGGCTTTTAACACACGATTCCTATCGTATGGCGTGAAAAATTTAATAATAACAACTGAATTGCTATTGTTGTTTTTCGATCTGACACGAAATATGTCTCTTATCTGCGAAGGCAAAAAATCTATCGAATGACAGATTTGATTGAAGATCGATTTCAGGTTCTCTGCTTCACAGTACGGGATGCCAAATAGTAGAGCAACCTTTGAGACATCAGCTGCTTCTTTTTTGTTGTTTTTAATGTTCAATGCATTCGTCTTTTCAATTTCGTCGTAAAGCTCCACAAGTGCTAACAGCTGATTTTCTATCGCCAAAATTTTTTTATCATTCACACTCACTCTGCTTTTAATCGCATCTATTTCACTCTCTATCTTGTGTGTGAGCTTTTCTTCCAGACAAGAGAGTTCGCTAACAAGACGCTCATATAGTTTATTAGAGTGCGCCAAGAACCGGTCTTCTAATTTTTTAATTTGAGCTGACACTGCAATAACAATAGAGTTCAGCTACTACAGCTATATCGCACTTCCTCAGCATTAACCCATCTAAAGCCACTACCCAGTAATCATTGAAAATATCAATGTTATGGATACCCGTGACCACAAACAAGTTAATGTGGGAAAAATTTACCCACCAATAAATGGGTTGGGCTCAGGGACAACACAAGACGTAACAACTAACCATGCGTATATATAGATCTAATTACACAACTAATTTTAATCTACTTTTGAGTTGACCTTTTGACAAATTAACATCAAAAACGCTACAATTGTTAACAAAGGAGCTCATGCGACTTAAAGGAGCAGTAGCCATATAATTTGTTCTACTAAATGGCAAATAAATTAAGTTGTTAGCGTTTCTACTGCTTCTACGGTTAGTGTTAAAATTTATGTGAGAAAGAAGTTCTGGAGAATCGAATACACCTGTTATGAGCTGGTGTAAATATACGATATCTGCCGATTTCCTTCGATCACCTAAAGACTGCATTTTTAATAGTTTTAAACGATCCTCATAAGGAGGAAGGTCTAATATGTCAGTTCCACTTAAGCCCCTTAGAGCAAACTGAACAAAACGTTTTTGGATTCTTTCTATTCGATCAACATGCACATTGTAACTTGGGGACCAAACTTGACTTGCATACTCTAAGTGAGGACGCACGATTGCATAATACAACGTTGTAGTTGTAATCATGCTATTAAATTCTTTGGCCCAGCGTTTTACAAAACCAAGCATTGAAGATGCTTTTTTACAAATATTATCAATATGAATGTTAAACGATAGCTTAGAATCCATGCATATACTTAGGTCTTTGACGGTGTCTACACGACTCAAGGCAGTATCTTTAATCTTATAATCAAATATAAAATTATTCCTTTTTCGCGAAAAGGTCATAGTTTGGCATTTATCTGAATTTAAAAACATATTATTTTTAGAAAACCAAACTCCAAAGGATTTTAGATCAGACTGGAGTAGATCTGAATTATCTCTAGAATTAATCGTTCTGTATATTTTCATATCATCGGCATAAATAAGCAGATGAGAGTGTTCAATGACGTGAGTTACATCATTGATAGCTAAAATAAACAGAAGAGGACCAAGGTGACTACCCTGAGGAACACCTGATCCAGCAATAAATTCAGAAGACAATGCGCCTCGGAAACGTATTTGATAAGATCGCTCTACCAAATACGATTTAATCCAGTTCACAAAATATTGTGGAAATCCCATTAACTCAAGTTTAAATAAGATTAGATTGTGTGGTAGCTTATCAAATGCCTTACTAAAGTCAGTGTAAACACAATCGACCTGGTTACCAGAATCAATAGAATTTAAGCCGAATGTTGTAAAATCGAGAAGATTAGACACAGTGGATCTGCCATTCACAAAACCATGCTGACGAGTTGTTATGACTTCCCCACAGTGAATTTTCACCCGATCATACACCATCCGCTCAAAAAGTTTTGGAATCGATGAGAGCTTAGCGATAGGCCTATAGTTACTAACATCGTTCCTGCAACCCTTTTTAAAAATAGGACTTATAAGTGATTTTTTCCAAAAAAGTGGAAAATAACTTTCGTTAATAGATTTATTGAATAATAAAGAAAGTGGTTGACTCAAAACGGAACCGCATTGTGTTAACACTGCGGCAGGAACACCGTCAGGTCCAGCACCAAACTCCTCATCGATCGATCTAATATACATTAAAATATCCTCTGGAGTGAAGGATATATGTTCCAAAGCTACTCTGGGTTCGGAATTCATATATTCAAAGTACTCTCCATCAGGAGTAAAAGAATCCGAACAGAATGATTCTTTAAAAAGATTGGCGAATAGGCCACAAATTTTGACGGGATTGTCAGTAAATCCCTCAGGAGTTCTAAATGAAGAAGGAAATCCATCAGATTTCTTCTTTGTGTTTACGAATCCCCAAAATTTCTTTGGATCTGTCAATATTCTCAGCTTAACATTATCTAAATATTTGTGATATAATGTAGCTGAGCGATTTTCAAATTCCAGAAACAAACGTTTGTAAGTTTCTAGGTCGTTTGAGCCTAAGCTACAGACGTATTTCTTCCATGCCCTATTCCTGTTGTTGCGAAGAGTCTTTAAATCCTTTGTGTACCACGGGTACGCAGAATTCCTCGCAAATTTGAGACTATAAGGTACTGATTGAGAAAACAGAGCAAAGAGTTCCATATAAAAAAAATGTATGGAGTCATCAAGGCAATTTACATTTATATATTCTAAAATTGCATTAAGTTTACCATGAAGCAACTGATTCAACTTCAAAAAGTCAGCATTTTTAAAATTGAATTCATAAAGCTTATCTGCTGAATTAGAATTTACTATATTTGCTCTGTCGGATTTGTACCAAATACTCATCAACAGTAGTTAGAGCATGAAAGGCCCTCTTAACAACAACATTGTTACTGTCTGTAGTTAAGACCAGGTCAAGAAGTTTTTCAAGACTATTATAAATACAACTCACTTGTTGTAAGTCTGAACATATATTATCAACAAATATATGTTCTTGGCGGGTCTTCGAATTAGATGCACAATAGTACGTATCATCGTCAGAAGAATGCCATTTTAAATCAGGTAGATTAAAATCGCCCAATAATAAAATGTCGTCATTAACGTCAAGTAAATCAATTATGTAATCTATGCACTCCGCAAGGCTTGCATAGACCTCTACACTACTCTTAGGAGGAACATATGCATTAATAACATATACATTAGAGTTACAATGTATAACTTTAACGCAAATTAGTTCAATATTAGAAGAGCAGGGAATGTCAACAATAAAACTAACAAAGCAGTTCCTCACAGCCAAAAGGACACCACCACTGACAGAAGAAATATTGTCAGTGTATCTGTCTTTTCTAAAAACTTGAAAACTATTGTCAAACAATTCCAAATCAGTAATGCTTCCGTTTAGCCACGTTTCTGTTAACGCGATAATATCCTCAGAGCAATTTTGAGTTGATAGAAATAAGCTCTGCGTCTTAGAACGTAGTCCCCTTACATTTTGATAGTAAAGGGACAGCCTATTTAGTTTTTTTGAGTCTGGCGGGCGGCTTGAGTCACCCTTTTAGACTTATTTTTTGGCTTGAACTCAGTAACAAGAATATTATCGGCCCACAAATTAGATTTAAGAACAGTTGTAAAATCTTCGGCTGCAACTGTTAGAATAAAAGAAGCATGGGAAGGCTTATTACCAATTTTTTTGCATGAACAGAATGCATTTGAGTTCACTAACTTGGATTGCCTGACAAACGTCAATATATTTTCTATTGATGTGTCGGGCTGAAGACGTGAAATGAAAACATTTCTGGTCCTCGAAACTGCTCTTAAAGTCAAATGACTGTTAGGCGTAGTTGAAATCGTATTTGGGCTACTAGTCAATGGAGGAATAGAAGATGGTGTATGAGAAATCACCGTATTATTATTTTCTGATGGCATTGCTGGGGGCTGCTCTGCCTTGGAAGGTCTGGAGGACGCCTTGCGACGCTTATTTTTGTTTTTGTTTTTCCTCTGTCTTTTAGAGCTTTTAAGGTCTTTTTCTGATTAAACTGACAAAATTCCGGAAGATGCAGTCATGGACGAAGGAACCGAAATGTTATCCTGAACAGTAATTTCATCAGAAACGCTGGTAGTGGGTGCGGCACTAACTCCGCTAAAAAATGAAACAATTTCTCTGAAGTTATTATTTAATAAGTTAAGGCTTTCCCCAAAAAGCTTTATTTTAGAATAGAGTTCATCCGGGGAAAGGGCCCTGCACGAAGCACAATACCAGCGAAGACCAGATCGGACTGACATTAAATCGTCAAGGCACGATTTAGAAATACCAGCACAAGAAGCGTGGAACATTCGCTCACATGGGCCAGAACAGCTGAACATAGGGTACAGAATATTCTGGCTTTTGCATTGCTCGTTCAGAGAACAAGCAGCAATATTATCAATGGAAAAATAATCCATTGGAAAAAAAATTTAAATTATTTTGTGAGCGTTTTTAAATGTAAAATGTGCTTTCAGGGTTGGCACAGTTAAATGCAGCGTACACAAAGTGTTAAGCACAATAACAACACTAGAGACTCTCACTGCACAACAGATAAACAAACACCGCACAAAGAGGAATAGAAAAAATTAGGCATACAAACACTAGATTGTGTGAAGTCCAACAAAAACTGTTCTATATTAATAACATAAATTATGTAATTACTTAAAGAACACTAAACAAAACCAATTTTTTCTCTTTCAAAAACACACAAATACAATTCCTAATAGTTTCCAACACAAACGATTTAACAAAATTTTAAATTTTCCACTATACGAGTATAATCACTATTACAACACACACCAAAAAAAACAACACCGATACCGACAAGTAGACGAGATCAACTGACACTGTTATTAATGTGGCTCCCTCTTCATCTAGCTTAAGAGACTTTGAAGCATTTAGACTAGAACGACGTGGAGAGACATCTTTACGCTTTAGTGTTCTTTGCGTGGGAGTCGACATTAAGAGAAGCGATAGGTTGAGACAGCAACAGCAAATCAATAGCGTGGCAGGTGGTGGTGTTAAAGCGACCGAACAAAGCAAAACGCACAATTATTAAATATAAACAGTTTAAGTGTGTCTGTCGCGGTGTTAATATTTACATAAACTTCGTGTTTTTATTTAATATTTTTGGCGGCTCGTGTGACGAATTGTTTGAGTCTTTTTATTTTATATAGTTTTAGATATCGGTTTGTCTATGAGTGATTTAAATTTAGTGATTATTTCAAACTTTAATTAATGTTTATAACAAATTTTTTATAAAAATATTACTCAGATGATAAACATAGTTGACACAGAATTTTTTTTGTTTTTCGCCTTAAATACACTTTTGCGCGTGTTATTAAAAAAAATTATCGGAGCTCACAAATCTTGCGACTTCTTTCTTCTTCTTGCGGTTTTATTATTGTTGTTTTGTATCTATCACCAATTTTGTCTTCTTTGTTATTAAAAAACAAACACATGTACAAGCAACAACGCATTAACATTTTCAACTCATCAAAAACAATTGCATGCGCAATAAGAAAAAACCCAACACGCCGATGCAAATACTAATAGCCCTGTTAGCAAAAGAGAGGCATGACTTTGTTTCTTTATTGCACCAATGTGAAAATTTGATTTGATCTGCCTGTCTGTCTGAACTGGCTTTCACTATGATCGCAACGTTAGGAGCTACGAACAACGCAATGTCTTTTTTTATTAAAAATCCGCAAGTTATTTGTTTAATTTCTTTCATACTCTTCCTATTTCAAAATTTTCACAAAATGCAACACAAGGAAAAAACTAAAACAAACAGAAACCTGTCACAAGCAGCAATCTTTGCGAGACGCGCCTTTTCTTTCATAAATAAGCTTAAAACCTTTAAGCTACCCGAAGTTAAATACCCGGAACTTCTTGGGTATCCGGGTATGGCTCAGGTAATTCGAACTACTCGGTTAGCCGGGTACTCGAAATTCGAGAGCCCTATAATGCAAATATATGTAGCTACTGATCCAATATGTAGTTACAAAAATTGTGTTACTTGCTGTTGTAATGTTAAAGATAGCATATTTATTTATTTATGTTGCATAATAACACATATTTATATAAATAAACTTCAACCAAAAAAACAGAATTTTAACAAACAAAATAATCAATCAAATGAAAATCTTCCTTTATACTATTGCAATTTGTAGTATTCAAAAAAATTCAACACTGCAGACTACATTTTTTTCTTGGAGCGAATCGACATAAAAGCATGAAGTTCCATTTTTTTTGGCGAATGTTGCTCATGTCATGCTTTGTTGGCCATTCGTGTCTCGTAGGCATTAGTAATCGCAGGCGCTCGAACTCTATGGTATTCGTAACCACAGCGATTAGTGCATGTATTCGCACGTTAATTTTAATGCAGAAGGCATATTCGTAGCTCGTATATTGACGACACATTCGAAACGCCATTTGAATGCACTCAAGTTGTTCTCTGGTGCCTAGAACCACGGGAACCCGTGCCGACTTGCATCGGTACATGTCAGTACTTGGTTATGTGGCAAAAAAGTGTTAATTTTTCAAAAAGCCCAGATAACTTTTGTATACGTGTAAATTTTGATAAAAACTGGTTCGCAGTTCATTTAATATATAATCTTTCTTTAAAATAAGCTCTCAAACATAAAAATTGAACGAAATCCTCCAGAGTTGTGATTTTTAATTTTCGAAAAAAAAAACCTTTTTGTTCTTGTTGTATTAAAAAAAATCAATAAAATCCAATTTTAAAAAAATTTCAATGAAATCTTTTGGAAATATTTTATTAAACAATACCAAATGGAGATACAAAAAATTGTGTAAATATGTTGAATAACCTGGTCGTTATGATTTTTTTGCTAGAAGTGTACCTTTTTGAAAATATCGAGTTTTAGTATTTTTACAAAAAAAAAAAAAGTCCCAAAACTCCAAAACTGCAAGATATAGAAAATCAGGACGGATGATTTAAACATAGTCTTGAGCTACTTTCTGCAAGAAATTGAAAAAACCGAAATTCGGAAAAAAGGAATACCTGTTAAAATTTGTGTTTTTTTTTTTAATACTTTAAGTGCCTTGCATCTCGATTACGAAAAACAGTATAAAAATTTGGAAAAGTTACTTCTCCCTCAGGGTAACTTAATAATTCTAAAAAAATTTTCTGATGGTCATTCGAAAATTTTTTGAATATAGGTATTTTCCCGAAAAGTCCCCAAAAGTCGGAAAATGTTCTTATTTTGTATGCTTTTGTATTTTTAAAGCTTTTTTGATGAAAAATAAATAGGTTTTTCTTTTAAAAGCAAAAAGCCTGCAAATTCTTCTAAACATTCAATTTTTGTAATAACAGAGAAGAATGCTATAAAATTTTATGTTGTTCTAATACAATTTAGTGTTTCAAAGTCAAAGCATAAAGTGTTAATTTCCCTCTATAGGCAACTCAATGAAATGCCCTGTAACTAGTAGTGCCCGCCCAGATTGGTCAAATCGCACACTGTGCAACGGCTAATAGTTCAGAACTCTTTCTTTTATTTGGTTTGAAACAAAGTGAACTCTGATTCAGACAAGCAGGCACCTTAAAAATGAGCGCATGTTCTTTGTTTACTTTCCTTTCACCTCTGTCCGGCTCTTCATCACACTCTTCCCCCTTCAAAAGTTTTATAAAACAACAAAGAAAAAACAAAAAAAAAAAAAAAACAGAAACCAGACACAAGCATCAACCCCGCAAAATAAACGCACTTTCACTCCCAAATAAAAACATCAAAAATTTTAAACTACCCGGGTAGCTCGAAATTTCGAACATGCACATCTCTTCTAACATATTTTTTTTAGAAATATTAAGAAAAATCAATTTTTATTCTTGTTTATTTATCCATACACTGAGCTACTACAAGTACTTTTTAAGTTTAGTTTGTTTCTGTTATAAAGACTTTTTTACTAACATCATTTAAAAATAAAAATTTGTATTGAATTGAATTGAAAATTGAACTGAATCTTATCTCTAAAATTATAAGTTTTATTAAAAATTAATTCAGAAATAAATGATTATATAAAATATTGAACTGGTGCGTTAAATAAAGATATACTCGTTTTAATTTAAAATAATTAAAAAATCAATTTGTGCCTTCTTCTTCTTGAATGCTTATTGAAAGCAGAATAGTAGTTTGTTTATCAATACGCTGCTAAAAAACGGCAGTGAGGTACGAAAACAAAAACTCATGCAGCAGCAGAAACTCCAGCTGAGGCAGACACTCGAGCTGTGGCAGACACTCGAGCTGCGGCAGACACTCGAGCTTTAAGCGAATTTGCCGAATGTCTGGATGGTGCCTTTGCTTCGCTTCGCAATCGTGAAAAGATGTGCTTAGCAGCAATCGTTGTTTACGAACTCGAGCACCATGCATGCATTAATTTTTATGCGCGATTGTGGCTGACGGCGAATTCGAGTGGCAAGTAATGACGAATGGTCTTATGCAAATCTCTGGTCCCAATTTCCCACAGAAGGAACACTTAATTTGGGTTCTAGCCTCTTTGTCCGGCAATCTTTGTTATCTGTTACTATTATTTGGATAGAATCTCTCCATATACCCTCGATCTTGGCTAACCTGCCTGTCAACGTTCCTTGTTTCGTCCACTACGGCATACACCTGTTTCCGCGTTGTGACCCCGGATTCATATTGACCTGCGCTCCTCAACTTATAATCTATTTTGGCCGCCTTAGTCACTTATTCGTCAAAATTCTTGCCCTCCATAGGCAACACTACTGGTTTTAAACTTGGGTCATTCAATCCTACCCTAAAGGCCGTCACTACCGCCTTGTTTATCTGACCCCATAAACCTGCCTCTTCTCATATGCAATCCTTCCCTCTTGATTCTATCGAACTTAATCTTCTTGCTTATTTTTGTAATTTTTCCCCTGGCTCTTGAACTTATTTTGCCAATTCTATTAGAATTAAATTGTATGTTGTTTCCCTCAGGTAATTGGATTTAATTAAGAGGTAAAATTCCTCAATATTGGAAAACTGTCTTCCTTGCATAAATCAAAAGCATCAACGTGTAATCTCAACTTAACACAGTCTATAACGCGTGGCAACTCGTTAGCATTAAATGCTTTAATTACGAAATCGCATCCTTGAATGATCCTATAAACCTCTGTTGGTGAATCGGTTCCCGAGAATGAGGGGACCAGATTATTTACTGTCTTAGCTATTGCGTTCAGATTCATTGTACTATCTTTTTTTTTATACTCTTGTATATATTTTCCCCTTCTTTTTTCTCTAAGTCTCTTTATGATGCAATGAATTTTCAGTTGCCAATTTCAATTCTTCCTGCAAATGCCTATTTTGTACCTGTAATTCTCTAATTCTATAATTTACCTGTTCAACTGACTCAAAATCCACTTTAGTTTGTTGGACAAATAACTTCTCTACTAACTATGTCGATACGCCTTCTCTTTGCAACAGATCTCGTAATCTTTCATTTTTCAAATCTAGCTCTTCTGCCCTACATTGGTCTCCTATTCTTAGTTGTTGCACCTCACCTAACTTTATTCTCAGAGTCTCAAAATCTTTCTTACACTCCTCAAATCTGCTTGCTTGAGCCGTACTCTTGTGCTCGTTATATTTATCAACGAAATCAAACACTACTTCTGCCTCTTCTACCTTTGTCAAATTTTTCCCCACTGTATTTGACTGCAGCATAGCGAAATTATCTCTATTTGATATAACCTCTTTTGCTCGGACCTACAATTTTTCCAAAAACCTATCCAATTCTCCTATGAGATCTAGATACCTTCTTTCTATGTCACTGGAGTAATCCATCTAAAGAAAAACAATGTAAAATTACCGCGTTCCCTTTCTAATGCACTAAGCTGAAGTGATCTTTATTCAATCAATTCTCCCGTTAGCCAAAAAAATAATAATAATAATTTTTATTTTCATATGTTCATTTATTTCTTTTTCTTCTTATATCCATCTATCTGACTCAATATCAATATTAACAAAATTTTTACAATACATTAACTACTTTTACTTTGATTTCGCTTGCGGCAAGATATTTAATAGCTGTAATTTGGGACATTAGCTCTACTCAATTCGAAGTAATCCATTCTTCCTCCTTAATTGCCCCGCGGACATTCTCTTCTGTTTTGTTCCGGTTCTTCATTTATTCGCTTCTTTAGTCCGATTCTGGTCTCGTCGGTGGTAGCGAGGGGTAATTCTCTGTAGAGAACCACAACTTCTCCCGTTGAATTGTCTTCCCCCTCTCTTTCGTTTCCTCTCCTGGGATTTTTTTCCCAGTGACCTGTGCCCAGTGACCTGGGCTCCAGCATTGCTCCCTTGGGCATTGGGACATATACTGGATAATCCGGTGATATCCTCGCTGGTACGTGTTCCTCGTATTTTGCGAAAATTGCGCCTAACTGCTCCTGGGTCACTGTATCATGTTCTTCCTCCATTTCTGGAATAATTGAGAAGAAGTGTTCGCCATGTTAATTCGCAGATCTTTTCACTAATTATTCATACTATTATTTAATACTCTTCTTTCAATATATTTTTTATCCCATGAAGATAATCTTCAGTAACTTAACTGGTCGCGATCGGAATTCGATCATAGCACTAACTTCACGAATATTCAATCAACTCAAATTTTTTATGGACTTGAACCATTGGGCACAAACTTAAATTTTGGTGTTCAGTTGCCATAGAAATTTTCTTGTTTGCATCCCTTACCATGTTCTCAAATCGAAAAGCACTCAAACTCAAAAAAAAATATATATAAGTTAACCAGTCCCCCGAGGATACACTTAAAAAAATATAGTAGGTGGCCGCATTGGCTAGCCCTATGCTAGCCTCATTTTTGACAGGAGTCTAACCTTGGCACCCTGCTAGCAGGCTACCCACCATTTTGTACTTTAAGCTGTATTTTAATAGATTTTCTACATCTTTTTTTCTGAAGTTGTTGAAATTTGGCTTAGGTATCTGGAATCAGTTTTTTGATTCTTTTCCCATTTTTCAGAGCAATATTTGTGCTTTAATGTGAACTTTACTTAATCATGATTGTTCTTATTATATAAACATGAATTTAAATAGTGCAATTATATTCTGAATGTGTAAGGGAGCGTGCTTTTTGAGTTCTATTGCCATTTGTCGCCAGTCCGTCATTATCATTTTAATTATTGTATATGGAAAAAACCCTACAAAAGCTTTTTCCTTATTTTTCATACCTGAGTGGGAAGATTCTTAACATGCGTCTTATGAAACTTTTTTCCAGCATCTGTTACGATCGTGACCTTATTGTCCCTTGCGACGACTTCCTTTTTGAAAAGTGCTTTTTGTTTTCCCTTTATTTGCTTGTCAGCAACATAAATTCGGTCACCTTGGCAAAATTCTCTAGGCATGGATCTCTTTTTCTTAAGCCTTAAATTTCTCATTTCCTGGATTTTTTCGATCTTATTTCTCCATGCACCCTATCGGGAAAATTCACTAAAATTTGGTTATTTACCCTCTGTGTCCTATCAAAGAAGATATTATTGGGTTTTTGATTCGTCACTGTGTGGAATATGTATCGATCCACATCAATGTAAATTAATTCTTTGGGTGTAAAATTGCGCATTTTTTGCTGTAGGCATCGATAAATTTCCAGCAAAGTTGAAAGAAGGTGCTCAACCTGACCGTTAATCTCACTGCGCTGAGAAGGCGTTTGATATATTTTTACCCCTAGGAACCGAATGTAATTGGAAACAGTTGGACTCAAAAAGCTTCTTTCATTATCTGTGACTATAATCTTTGGAACTGTAAGGTAATGGAGAACCTTGGTTAGTTTGGTACGTAGGTAAATATCGGGTTTATTTCTTATATGAAATAGCTTTGCGAATTTGGTAAATTTGTCAATGCAACTTAAAAAACTTTTTTTTGTATTTCGAATATATCGATGTGTAATATTTCACATGAGAAGGTAGGAATTGGGGTTTGTTGTAATTGCGGCTTAGCGGGATGTCGGTCATATTTGCTCACTTTGCAAACTTCGCAGCTTGAAGTATTTCTTGTTATGAGTGCATTCATGCGTGGGAATAATACTTCACAAGGACTTGCATTCCAATCTCTCTGCGGTTTCTATGAGCACGTTTGTGTTCCTCCTCAATTATTTGACAGACTTTTCCCCATTACTCACATCTTCTACAATTCTTTGAGTGATTCTTATTTTGTATTTGGAAAACATTTTTATGTATGCCTCTTGAAGTAGCTGTAAAAAGACTTCAGGTATTTTTATGCCATTGATTACAGCGGGATTAAGAAATTTTCTGAGATAAGAAATTAGATTTTCTCTATTGATTTCCCGACTGATGTAATGGCGTTTATAGCCAGGGTGAAGTGCCTCCCAGGAATGTAAATCATTCCCTTGTCTAACTGTTATCTGATTCCTACAGACATTAAGAGGAGCCTCGACATGAGGAATGAGATCTGAAGTATCGATTTCTGCACTGTGCATTGTGGCTCTAGATGACCGGTTTCCCTCGCTTGCCGTTTCTGTAGCTGAATTATCTCCATCTGAACCTGCGTTGGAATCAAGACCTCCACCTTCACTTGATGTATTTGAAACGGAATCGCTTGAGCCTGCCAAGTGATTGAGATCAGTTTTTAGCCTTGAGAGAGCATCAGCTACTAGGTTGGATTTACCAGGTTTGTAAATCAACTCGTAGTTGTACTCCTCGATCCTAGCTTTCCATCTTTTAAGTTTTGCATTGTAGTTTCGATTGCCCAATGCAAAAGTTAGTGGCTGATGGTCAGTGGAGATTTTAATTTTTTTTGTCCATATACATAGTTCCGGAGATTATCTAAGGCCCAAACTATCGCCAACATTCTTTTCAACATTCCTTTCCTATCTCACCCTGGGATAAGACTGCGCCGATCGGAAAATCGGAGGCATCTGATGTCAAGTTGAAAGGTTTTTCGAAGTCTAAGAATGCTAATATTTCGTAAGATGCTAATAAAGTTTTCATGTCTTGGAAGGCCAGAAGAGCTTGGTCAACTAAAAGAATCGGAACCTATCTGGACTAATTTGTATTAACTTGGGCGTTTTCACCTATTGTCAAATTCGTCAAAGGCTTAGCCACTTTGGCATAGTCTCTTTTAAATCTTCGATAATATGAATTCAGCCCAAGAAAACTTTTCAAATCCGTCAGATTTTTTGGTGGCAGAATTCTTTCAATAGCCATTATTTTTTTGCATGAGGTTTAAATCCATCACGTGTAACAACATAGCCAAGGAATTCCACATCCGTTTTCATGAAATGCGTTTTTACGAGATTGACTCTAAGGTTTGCTTCGAGTAATCGCGAATAAACAGTCTGAACATTTCTGAGGTCGTCTACCTCGTCATTGCCAACCACGATAATGTCGTCAATGTATACATAACAGATCTTACCAATATATTCCTTCAGAACATCGTCAATCATTCTTTGGAATATTGCCGGTGCATTCTTCAACCCAAACGGCAAGCTCGTGAGCTCGTATTTACCGTTCATGGTTGAGAATGCTGTCTTCGGTATGTCTGATGGTTTCATAGGAATTTGTTGAAATCCTGATGTAAGGTCAAGTATGGTATAATAACTAGCTTTTCCAATACTTGCGAGAGTGGAGTTAATATCCGGTATCCATTCTATACTGCTTCTCTTCCGAAGGCGTGGGTTTCTTCGGGACTACCTATATCGGTGAGTTATAAGGACTCCGTGAAGGACGGATGATACTTTTTGCAAAAAGGTCTTGAATTTATTTTTCTACCTCCTCCCTCATAGAAGCTGCATACGGATAACTTTTGCTGTATATTGGTTCGCTTGTACTTGTTCTTATCTCGGCCCGTACATTCGTTTCCACGCTGTCGCCAACCTTTACAGGTCCAAACAGACACCCAAATTTTTTCCTATATATTGCTCCATTCTATATTGCTTCTCTTCCGAAGGCTTGGATTTTTTCGGGACTACCCATATCGGTGAGTTATAAGGACTCCGTGAAGGACAGATGATACCTTCTGCCAAAAGTTCTTGAATTTGTTTTTCTACCTCCTCCCTCATAGAAGCTGGATACGGATAGCTTCTGGTGTATATTGGTTCGCTTGTACTTTTTCTTATCTCTGCCCGTACATTCGCTTCGACGCTGTCGCCAACCTTTATAGGTCCAAACAGACACCCAAACTTTTTAACTAACCTACTAATTATGCCTTTATAGCACCTGATGCCTCATCGTCTGTTGGTGAAATAAAACTAATTTGTCCTGATACCTTATTTATTAGCACTATTTTAATGTTTGGATCTATTGTTAGTATATTTAAATTTCTATCGATTACTGCCTTAAGCATTTTCAGTGTATCGTCACCGATAATGCCATCAAATGCAACTAAGCCCGGCAGAACATAAAATGTTAAAACCGTGTTATTATCCATTTTTTCAAAAAATTTCCCAAATATTTTCTTATAAATTTGTATGCTACCCCCGGCCGATTGGCCATCGGTAACCTCGGTATTATAGAGTCGTTGCTTATTCGGCTGGTAGGTTGCTGATCCACTTTTTCTTTTAAATTGGTTGCTACCTTGTGGTCGGTTCATGTAGTTCATACGTCTGGTTTGGAATGATCCATCTACCTTCATTCTTTCGTGAGGTTTCGGCGCAGTTGGTCTTTGATGTTGAAATTGGGCAACCTGCTGGTAATCATTCCTTGGATAATCCCGACCCGGAGCATAATATGGTTTTCTGAGTGGCAATGATGTCCTGGTATCGACTCTTAAATTCTGGTTGATAGGGGCAGTGTTGTCTTTGTATGTAAAACATTATTTCTAAATTTTAAATTCTGCATTTCCAGGCAGGCTGAGTAAGCCTCAGGCAAAGTCTTTCATTAACATCCTGGAAATGTCGCCGTTCAAACCACGCACAAACACATCAAGAGCACGATTTCTATAGGTTTCCACCAAAGCAGTCATTGTCTCTGTCGAGTAGGTTTCTGCTTTTATTTTGTTGCTAATAAGCGAAAACTGGTGGTTTACCGTTGCGTAGAACTCATCCAACTTAGAGCCACCCTGAGACAGTTGGTTTAGCTGATGCTCTAGTGTTTTTATATCTCTCTTATATGCATAATGCAGATAGAGGACCCTTTTTATTTTCACCCAATCATCGCCGAAACCGTTGTAGGATACAAGAGCCGTATCCGCACCACCACGTACCTTCTAGCGTATGTGTTGAAGGATCGCCCTGTATATGGGCTTACTACGAACAATTTCAAAATCTTTGAGAATTGTTTCCACATTGTGGATCCATGAAATATATTGGACAGGGTTGCCGTCAAACACTTGGAGCTCCTTGACGCTGCCGGGGAGCTTACAAATGTCTTTTAGGTTCTGTTCAGTTCTAGGACTCTGCAATGGTTCAAATTCCTGAGTTATCGGTTGTCGTTTCCCAGTTTGCTCTACTCGGTGAATACGTTCTTCAATTTTTCTAATCTTGGCTAATGTTAGCAAGTCATTGGCTGCGTCAGCTGGTCGACTTTGCTCAATAGTACCAAGGCGTCCGTCAAGCGTCCTAATTTGTTCTAAAATTTGGTTAACCGCACCAGTCAGGTTCGACATGGAGGTCGTTAAATCTTCTATAGTCGTGTGGCAAAAAATACAATTGTTGACAATCGATTCAAGCACTTACCTTTGCGTTATTTTGTGTATGAGTTTCTCTGTGATTTTTTTCGTTTGCAATAGGTTTCTCTTTCTTTTATTTCCTGAAGCCGTAACTCCTTTTTTCTATCTTATATTCACAATTTTCTTTTTTCTTGGGGTTGCTTAATCTTTTCATTTAAAAAATTATTCCTTATATAACATATATACAATTTTGCTTATTTAAAACCTTTTTACACTTTAATATTCTTTTGTAATTGTAACTTATTTTTTCTATTCACAATTTTGATCTCTTAATTATAATTTCATTCCTATCTTCTTCTTCTTTTTTTTATCACAATAATTATATAATAATATACAATTTGGGGCTGTATAGTTAGAGGCTTTTTGCACTTTTATTAAATTTTGTCTCTCGTTTTTACTCGAGTTTTGTTTTTTATCTTTTTTATTTTACGCTTGTTAAGTGGAAGAAAAGAAAAATATAAAAATGTTAGTTTGCTTTGTTTTTAAGAAAGTCCTGGAAGGATCGTGTTTATCCCGTTTAGTCGTTGGCGTTAATAATTGCCGACAACTTACTATTGGCACGACTAGCTTCACCAGCACGTCCCTTATCTGAATAAGCGTGTTGGAAATGAATGATTGGATAACCGTGTTCCCATGGTAACGGCATCGTAAGCCCCCATTAGGCGTACAAACAATTCAAAACACAATCACTTAATTAAATAACGTACTATTGCTATGACTGACCCCCAGCAACCAGAGAAGAAAAACAAATATTTTATACTTTTTATATAAAGCTGTTATACTTTTTGCTTTGCTTGTCAATGGTTCTTTATCTTGTTCAAGAGGCACCAGCATTTTAGCCGTTTCCTGCTAACCGTGTGCAAAGGACCTGTATTCTATTTTTTCTTTATTTTTTCCTTTCTAATGCAATCTTTTTTTTTCTTTTTTTTACACTGCACAGGACCAGGATTTGCTACACATTTTCATTCCACTTCTAAGATAAATTAATCTCTCCACACTTTGCTTTAATTCTAGCTAATTTTAACTCTTTTCATTTAGAACTTTTAAAATGATTGGATTATTTAGTTTTTTAATTTTTCTCCACTACGTTTCTCTTTTTTTTTCAAAATATTTTTTACCGGAGTCCTGTAGCATTTTATTTGAAAGTGTGACAGGATTTATTAAAATCTTCATTAGCTAAAAAGTCAACAAATTTTTATTCGACTGGAGGCTCAGAGTTCGGAGTCATAGCCGACACAATTTCTACTGTATTTTACTCTGTTATAGTTTCACACATATAGTTTTTTTTTTACTGCCACACACTAATAAAGGGTGGTTAAATTATAAGGGCCGATGTATGTGATCAACACCTAAACGTCAAGTTTTTTCTGGACTTCATTTGACATTTCTCAATTTCAGACTAACTCAATTTAAACCATCGAGCACGATACACAATCGAGCAACGCGTTAAAGTTATTCAGGCTTATTATGAAAGTGGGCGTTCAAATCGAAATGCATATCGTGCACTTCATGATTTTTCGGTCAATTTAATTGTCCAAATGTGCGTACAATCGGAAAAATCGTGCAAAAATTTGAGCAAACCGGGTCTGTAGGAGATGTGAAAACACCAGTGCATGCTCGTACAGCTCGTACTGCAGAAAATATTGCTGCTGTTCGCGATAGTGTGGCTGAAGAGCCGCCCATCTCAACTCGTCGTCGTGCCCAACAATTGCACCTCTCACGATCGTCGTTGATGAACATTATTCATAAAGACTTGCATTTACACGCTTACAAGGTGCAATTGACTCAAGAAATAAAGCCTCTTGACCATTTTAAGCGTCGTCAATGGTCAGAATGGTGGCAAGAAATGGCAACAGTGGATGATCAATTTTCGAAGAAAATCATCTTCAGTGATGAGGCACATTTTCACCTCAGTGGATTCGTCAATAAGAAGAATTGCCGCATTTGGCCGGATGATAATCCAAGAATGATTGTCAAAAAACCAATGCACCCACAAAGAGTGACTGTTTGGTGCGGTTTATGGGCTGGCGGCATCATAGAGCCGAATTTTTCCAAAATGAGGCCGGTCAGGCAGTTACTGTAAATGGTGTTCGCTATCGTGAGATGATAACGATCTTTTTATGGCCTAAACTGGAAGAAACGAATGTGAACGATATGTGGTTTGAACAGGACGGAGCCACTTGCCACACAGCTAACGAAACAATGGCTCTTTTGCCCGACAAATTCAATGACCGTGTTATCTCACGTGGTGGCGATGTCAATTGGCCGCCAAGATCATGTGATTTGAAACCGTTGGACTTCTTTCTTTGGGTTTATTTGAAAGAAAAGGTGTACGTCGATAAGCCAGCAGCAATTCAAGAGCTAAAGGATGAGATAATTCGGCAAATTAACGGCATAGAACCTCACTTATGCCTCAGCGTCATCGAAAATTTGGACCATCGGATGGAGGTGTGCCGCCGAGCATAGTAAAAAGAAATGACAATAATTTTTTAAATAATTTGTGTTTTATTCAAAATCACCATCGGCCCTTAAAATTTAACCACCCTTTATATTCCCACTTTTAAACTGCCACAGGACTTCACCAGGGAACGCGCATCTTTTAAGGCGGGTCCCTTCTCGGGCGCCAGTTAACGTATCCTCCAAGGATACACTTAAAAAAATATAGTAGGTGGCCGATATGCTAGCCAATGCTCCATGAGCCAACCTTAAAGGAAACAATTAGATTATGTTAAACTTGTTTACTCAACTACCAGAATATAACCAACTTAATATAATTATGAAATTAATGCTATTGTCTAAAACCCTAGCTTAGCTTCTACCCTAAAGCTGCTGACTAGGCAGATCCCACGATGTGCTTGATTCGCTGCTAAGTGGCGACGACGCGTGGACTCCGTCAGCATATCAGAGTTTGTCTACCTGCATGTAATCCGATCGTATGCAGGTGAACGTGGGAACGGGTCGTGATAACTGATATATATATATATTTTTTTTTTCATTAATTGAGCTTTTTTGTTTATATCCAAAAATTTTTAAAATTTCAACAGAAATTCATTTACTCTTACTTATTATTACCTTGCCGTTCCCACCAAGGCTCCTACCGATTAACTCCAATCTAATTTTTCAAACTATGTTATATTTCAAAACTTTTTCCTAAAACATCCTTGATGTTTCCGTGAACAAAAAGGATCCTACCGATTAATTTCAATATAATTTTCCAACAAATATATTATTTTTCCAAACATATTTTTATTTTCTAAAACCTCCTTGATGGTCCCGTGAACAAAAAGGATCCTACCGGCTGCGCCAAAAATGTTGGGATCCTTCCAGTGAGGATACCTGTAGGTCCTTTGTCGTTACCCAAAAGTGTTTGCCTGACCAAACACGTATAGCGCCTTCTCTCCAGTAGAGAAGTACGCATCCTCCTACAATTTCCTTAAGGTTTAAACAAAAAGGTTACCTTATTTTTATCCGGCAGGGTAGCTGCCAAATAAATAGGAAGCCGTGAGATTGTCAGAATATTTTGGGTGTGTATTATAATGGCTCACCAGCCGACAGTATACTTACTCAATTTATTTATAGGCGCCACTGTATGTGCTCCCAAAGGAAGGAAAAGTACTTGGTGTCTTTTTGGATGTTATCGTACTAAGTTTTATTTAAACTGAAACACAGATATTTATAATAAATATCTGGCTTCCAAAATCTTTTCTTTATTGCTTAATCTTACCTTATTATAATTTTGTATAATTGACAGTTTTTGTCACATTGATAATCTTAATTGTTAGCCTAACTTATCTCACTTCCTAGTTAAATTATATCCGCATACAAACATACATAATTACATACATTGTTTACTGAGATTTGGCAATTATGCATTTTCAGTTGGTCACAAAAAAACGACCAACAGCTGCATGAAATAAATTAGATCAAATATCCAGTTCACTGCATGTACGACATTTCCCAATTTCGTCAAACAGCAACGCGACTCAGGTATCAGACGCATAGCGTCGTTCCCCTGTGTGGCATTTTTTTGCTAAGTCAGCATTTTACTAATTGCTGCTATAACTTAAGCACGCGCTCTGAAGTGCTTCTGTTTGTCGTAGTTGGATCATGCCTGGTATCATGAATTGAGGTAGGGCGGTGCTTAAAGCAATTTTTGCTGCGTTTTATTTTACTATCTGTTTGTGCATACCGCAATTCATGATCAAGGTTAGTCAATATTTGCTATCGGCATTAATTTATTAAAGTTTTAATTGGCTTGTAACGACTGAATCACAACAAATGGAATACTCGGAAGAGATAATTTGTAGAACAGAAGTATAATAAACACAAAAGAAAAAGTGATCCCAATATATGACATCACATGAAAAATAATTAAATTTCTACAGATGAGACAAGAAAAAGAGTTGAGAGAAGCCAAACATTTAATTAATTATAATGAAGAAATAAAGATGAAGAAACCGCGCAAATAATAAGAATAAAAGTGAACACATAGATTCCGGTAGTAGTGGTACATAAAAAAAAAATTGAGCCGGGAGTTTATTTAGGAGAAAGTTTAACCAACGTAGTTAACAATACAGCATGCGTATCAGTGTTGAATGCAACGGAAAGAGATACGACCATATCGAGAAATGATAAACTAGAATTTTAATATGTATACAACAGATAATAAATAAATTATCCGCCAATAAATCAGAAACAGTATAGATTACCCCAGGTCCATAGGGAGGAAATTCAGAACCAAGTAGAACAGCTTTTGAAAGACGACATAATTAGGCCAAGCAAGTCACCTTGAAACTCGCCATTACTACTAGTGCTAAAGAAAGCAGGAAGTGATCGAAAAAAAGTGTAGGTTAGTCATAGATTTTAGAAAGGTAAATGACGCCACCATCAAATAAGTTTTTCCAATTCCAAGAATTGATGAAATATTAGATCAATTAGGGCACTGTCGATATTTTTCAACTCTAGATTTGGCAAGTGGGTACCATCAAGTCCTCGTAAATAAAAGTGATAGAGAAAAAACAGCGTTTAGCACTATGAATTCAATAGAATGCCATTCGGACTAACCGGAGCTCCAGCAACTTTCCAAAGATTAACGAATCATATACTGACGGGATTACAGAGAATAGACTATTTTGTGTATTTAGATGGTGAAGTAATTTATGGAAAATCCCTGCAGCAGCACGAGGAAAGACAAGCTCAAGTATTTCAGAGACTAAGGGAAAATGGTTTAAAATTAAATACGGAAAAGTGTCAATTTCTTCGTAAAATCCTACCTAGGACACAAATGTTCAGAGTTGGGCCTTACCAGACCCACAAAAGTTAGAATGCGTAAAAAATATTCTCATATCAAGAAATAGAAAGGAAGTTCAAGCATTTTTAGGGTTAGCAAACTATTACAGAAAATTCATATAAAACGTGTCACAATTGGCATCCCCCATAAACAATTTATTGAAGAAAGACACAAAGTTTCAATGGTCAGAAAAATGTCAAAAGCATTTGAAAAGATAAAAAAAGCTATAACTTCATCACCCGTGTTAGCCTATCCCGATTTTGAGAAACCATTTTTACTAACGACTGACGCAAGTGGGAAAGCGATAGCAGCAGTTTTTTCACACGGTTCAAGTAGGAGAGGATAGACCGAGTGCCTTCGCAAGTCGATCATTAAATAGCGAAGAGAAAAGGTAGTCGACAGTAGAAAAATAACGTTTAGCAATTGTATGGGCAACAAAAAGTTTTAGAGTATTAGGTATGACATTCAAAATTTACACGGATCACCAAGCCTTGAGAGGCATAGCAAATCTGATAGATCCAACATCAAGATAAGCAAGATTTAGATACAAGATGTCAGAGTATGATTTTGAAATAATATATAAACCAGGAAAAAGAAATTTAAATGCAGACGCGTTAAGTGGGATACCACAACCAGAGCAGGGAATAAGATTAGTGCAAACGAGATCGAGGACCAGAGCAAACGAGCAAGAGGATAAATCAGAGAATATCCCAGAAATTTAAAGTACGCAAAAAGAAGAAACATTAAATAGAGAACATAAAGGAAAAATTATAACGGACCCAAAAGAGATAGAAACAATTCTGAAAGATTTTTTACGATTCACCATTAGGAGGACTTCAAGGAGCCTTAAAAACACTATTTAGAATAAGAAAAGAATACAGAGGGGAAGGAATGCAGAAACAAATAAAGGAATATGTAAAAAATTGTAAGAAATGTCAAGTAAACAAAAGTTCTTGGTTGACTAAAATGCCGATGGTCTTGACGGATACACCAACACAACCATTTAATAAAATTTATATGGACGTGGTGGGTATTCTGCCAGAGAAAATATCCGGTAATAAATTTAAAATAACATTCCAAGACGATTTTTCAAAATATATGGTTTGTGTTGCAATGCCAGATGCGGAGGCAAGCACCGTGGCGAGAGCACTTTTCAATGAGATTTTGACTCGTCACAATGTGCCAAGGGTGTTTATAACCGACAATGGGTCAAACTTTATTTCACGTCTTTTCTCAGACGCATGCAAAATGTTAGGTATAAAGAAGTAGCATATTACACCATACCATCCTCAAGCAAATGGTGCACTAGAGAGGAGCCATAGACCTTTAGCGGAATATTTGCGGAGTTTCGCGAAAGAAGATGGGTTAAACTGGGATTAATGGTTGGCAAGTGCGATGCTTGTAGATAACGACACATTACTTGTATCAACAAAACAGACGCCTTTTCGAACATTGCACGGGTTTGATTCCGAAATGCTGACCAAATTGAAACGGAAATGTGGGCCGGTATATAATGCCGAGGATACTTCAAAGGTATTAAATTACCAGATCCAAAAACCGCATGAGGGAATTAGGAATTTAGACAGAATTAGTGAAGTTGAAAATCGAGGATAAAGTTCTAATGAAAAATCAGAGTAGGAAAAACAAATTTTCACCAATATGGATAGGACCATACACGGTGGTAGGAATAAGAAGTGCAGTCACAACCGAAATTTTAATCAGAATTAAAACGAATAAAATCCATAACAATTTACTCAAAATGTTTCATAGCAAATCAGAAAATAAATGATTATCGAAGATAAATAAAATACAGAAGAAATGGCAACTAACAAAGAGTAAAAACTAAAAATGAAATAAAAGAAGAAAGGAATAAGTAAAAGAAAGAATAATAATGAAATAAATTTGAAGGAAGAGACTTCTGATAAAAGAATAGGTAAGGAAATAAAGTCCAGCTAGGAGAATAATGATGAAAAAGAATAAGTAAAAGATAGAATAATGATGAAATGAAGATAAATAAAGAAAACAATCAATGAGGAAAAAAAATTAACAGATAATTAATGAGATAAATATACCGCAGCAGGGTAAGAGTATAGGTATATGTGATACAGTCCAACACAAAGGACAAGAAATATAAGAGAAGAAATATAAAAAAAATTCGGAAAATAGCGGGGAAGTCCTAGAAGGACAAAACAGAGAAACGGTAATGCTTGCCGAGCAAGAACAAATCAGTAAATTCGAATCCTTTGTAGGTAACAAAGTCAGAGAAATTAATATAAAGTATGAACAGAAACAAATTTAAGAAAAAAGTTTTTTTTGAGAACAGTAAGCATTATTTACAATATATATACAAGACGCTCGTTCTACCTTTGCTACTTTATGGCGCTGAGGCATGGGTAGTTCGCAAACTGACGCAGCCGCTCTGGGGGTGTTCGAGAGAAAAGTTCTTCGCAAAATCTTCAGTCCTGTTCGAGTCGGCGATGACTATCGCATCCGAATGAACCACGAGCTGTATGAGCTCTACGAAGACATTGACGTAGTTTGGCGTATAACTGTGCAGCGACTACGCTGGCTGGGTCATGTTCATCGAATGGACGACTCCAGCGAAAAAGGTGCTCGCTGCGAAGGTCACTGGTCAACGACGACGAGGGAGACCATGCCTCCGATGGATGGACCGGGCTGAGGAAGCCCTAACCGCACTTGGTGTATCCGATTGGAGAAGGCGCGCGCAAAGCAGAGGCGCCTGGCGAGAGATGATGAGGTCTGCCGAAACCCGGACACGGGTTGTTACGGCCACCTAAGTAAGTAAGTAAGTAAGCATTATTTGTTAAGAAAATATATAGAGCCAACTGATACATAATAAATTATGGAAGTTGTTCCACAGCTAGTATGAAGAAAAGAATAGATAAATTAAGGAAACAAATATATATATATGTATATACATAGAGGTATAGGATAAGAATTAGATGCTAAAGAAAAGAAATATTTGTTTCTTTCTCTCTTGAAGGACTAAAAAAGGGGAAATAAATAAATATCGGTAATATTTAAATACATTAAGAATTAAATAAATTCTTAAAGTAAGATACGACTTCCACATGCAAGTGGTTTCATTTTTGAAAAAAAAAACAATATTTGACATAAAAATGATACAACTCAGAACAGTGAGTGTACTTACGTCCAAAAGACTATTCGGCTTAAGTAAGTACCACGATTCTGTCATCAATAGGCGGTACTCAAAGCATGATTTATTTAAAATCAAAAAGCTGAGTAACTCGAAAGCAGTTAAAATGTTCAACACTAAAGCCAACCTCCACAACATTTAGGAATAAACGAATAAGATTATTCAGAGAAATTCACAATATTTTGGCGCAGCACAAACGACAAAAATGCTCTAATGATGGTAACAATTCAAAATCACCACCACGCCGGGTGCAAATTTTACACCACGCTCCAACCAACGACCAACATAACAAAAGGTCCAAATGCTTGTAGCTACACAAAATAATCATCACCGCCGGTTAGAAGACAAGTTCCTGAGGAGCGGGGAAGCTGCTCAACATTCGGTCGCTTACCTTTATAAGTTATTATTTTTTTATGTAATTTTTATATAGTTTTATAATATAATTTTCATAAAAGTTATTTATTGAAAATATTGCCATCATGCTCTAAAAAAAAAACAATGAACTTATTTAAAAATGCAGCATCGCATAAAGCAAAGGAGAAAAAATAAGCAAACAACAAGCGTCACTATTATAAAAAGTTTAGGTAAAAATAAATATATGTTATAAAAAAATTCAATCATGCTACGAAAAGAACAATTAGCTTATTTAAAAATGCAGCATCGCATAAAGCAAAAGAAGAAACAAAAAATAAGTACACAAAAAGCGCCACTATTAAAAAAAGTAAAGCTAAAAATAAATGTATGTTATGCAAAAATTTTATCAGCTATGAAAAAAAGTATTAGCTTGGTTAAAAAATGCAGCATCGCGTAAAAAAAAATGAGTAAACAAAAAGCGCCTCCGCTATATAAAGTATTAGTTATAGAACGTATATCGACCTTCCAGAAAAGATCAACGACCCGATTGATATATACGAAAACAATAAAATGAAAATTAAGGGTGGCTACACGACTAATTGTTTAGAATAAGAAAAAGGACAAAAATATATAAGAATAGTGAATGTACTGAATATATCAAAAGAAGTAAGAGAAAAAATTGAAATATATATCAAGTTGCGCGGGGTAGCAAAATCAAGACAAACATCCATATATGGTTACAATAAAGAAATAACACACGTTTTATGTATCGAAAAATTAATTATATTAGTTAAATAATTTTTAAAAAAAAAATTATGGCTTATAGCATAATTTTTTCTTTGTCAAAGGGGGAGGAATGTTGAGACTTAGTCATTACAAACCAATTAAAGCTTTAATAAAATAATGCTGATTTCAAATATCGACTAACCTTGATCATGAATTGAGCGATGAATTGAGCGATGAATTGAGTGATCGCCATGCATAAGCAGTAAGTAAAATAAAACACATCACAAATTGCTTTAAGCACCAACCTACCTCAATTCATGATACCAGGCATAATCCAATTGCGACAAAGAGAAGCACTTCAGAGCGCATCCTTAAGTTATAGCAGCTATTAGTAATATGCTGACTTAACCCTTCGTGGGACCCTAAGTAAATTATACGTCAAAGGTCCCTAAGGTCCGCTGGGACATAATATGAAAATTGCCTATAAAATGCACTAAAAGTGATTGAACACGGGCAAATTTTGGTTTTAAATTAAATATTAATTATTTTTATTGAGATATAGTCTTAATCTAATATTATTTTATTGTTCTGCTCGCTGAATCCTGGACGTTTTGCACGGCATGCAACGGTGCATCTGCTCTGAATGCTCCATACAAACAAACTTCCTGCAATCGCAGCATGCAAATCTTGTTTTACGTTGCCTGTTGTTGTGTTGTTGACATAAATAGCAAGTTTTCCGTTGATCCCTGTGTTGGATTGGTGGTGCTTCGCTTGTAATGCTCTCTTCTAGTAGTATGACGTTGTAGTCCATCATAGCTCTCTTGATATGGAGGTAGCGGGTTATACGATTATTGAGCGCCCTTTCTTCGATTTCGGGAGTAGCCAACTGCTGAACTAATTTGTATAAGAACGACCGCCTCCTGTCGCTTTTCTGGCTCGGATTGAGGTCATTATAGGCGATAAATGACGCCAATGCAGCAACGTCCACAATATTATAAAACATGGCCAGTGGCCAGCGTGTAGTACCTCTTTTACACGTGTATGTACCTAGCATTTGGTCCATCGTGTCCACTCCAGCTTTATTTTTGTTGTAATCCACAATGGCCATTGGTTTTTTATGTGCTCCTTCGACGACGTTTTTATAATGTGCTGTTGAAATGAGTACCACTGCTTTATTTTTCTTCGGCACATATGAGCATAGCGCAACGTTGTTGTCATGGTAGCCGAACAATGTACTATCAATTGGGCGACTGCGATTCTTCCTATACTCACTGGGAATACAAGCTTTATTTGTGCGTAAGGTACCAACATATGCTGTTCTTTGGGTAATCAAGTTTTCAGCCAATTCAAGAGACGAAAAGAAGTTGTCTGCATACACAATGCGGCCAGTAAATAAGTATTTCTGCGCGAGCTTCATTGTCACTTTGTAGCCCAGCTGGGTTTCACGCTCCTGTCCTGGTGCTTTTCCAGAGTATATGATACCTTTGAGCGGATATTTGGTTTTTGCACACATATCCACTACACCTTTATTCCATATTTTGCAGGCTTTGATGGAATGTACTATGTAAATGATGTCCGTCCTCTATATGGAAACAGTTGATCATCTACTGTTAGAGCATCATGTGGTTCGTACCGACTTGCCAAATTAGCTTGCAGCATGAGCCAAATATCATCAATTGCTGCCGTTTTGCTGCTCTGTGACCTTTCCATGCGTGTGTTCACGTTGTCAAATCGTATGTACCTCAATAGCAGTTTGAATCTTTTGAATGACATTACAGCTCTGAAGATTGGTGGATGATTTGTATCAAACAGGCAGTAAGCTGGTTCATTGTTTGACTTATATAGGCCAGAAGCTATAAGCATTGCCAGGAACGCATCAAACTCCTTGGGTGTCAGTGGTTGCCATTCTTTGGGTCGTGTTAGATTAGCATCATTCCACGCTTCAATAGTTTGTTTGGCTTTTCGGTTAGTTTCTCTTACGATTATGTGTGACATTTCCTCAGTAAAAATTGTTTTGAATATGCTCAATGGATCATCCGAACTCATTATTGGTCCTATTCCTCTACTTCTCATGGTGAAGATATTGTGCGATCTTACACGTGAAGTTGGTGGCGGCGCTTTCTTCCATTTCATACCATTTTTGCCAACATAATAGTCATCTGAAGTTGTTTCTTGATTTGGCGGCGTTTCATCATCATCGTCACTTGTATCTTCGTCCCAGTATTCAATAGTGGCTCCACTTTCGCAATCAGAGGCTTCTTCGTTTATTTGGAACGATGGATCACTTATTTCATCATCGAAATCACAACTTTGTTCATTTAGTATTTCATTTATATTGATATTTGCTTCGCACATTTTTCTTTAGCTCAATTCAATTCAAAAGTTAGTACACAACTGTTGAATATTCTTGAAGCAACTGGTTTATATACCTTTTTTTTCCCCAACATTCAGGTAGGCACGCAGGTATAAGACAAATGCATCAGGGATGAACAAAGCAATAAAATAAGCAAACTTATACCTCCCCCTGCTCATTTCTTGGAAAACCCAATTAGCAAAAATATATATTTTACCTTGAAACTAAACGCAGCTGCAATTTTGAGCCATAAAACAATGAATTCCACGAAGTAATACCATTAATTTGCTTAATTTTCATACTATGTCCCAGGGACTTTAGGGACCTTTCTCGTAGGCAGTAAAAGTAAATCCTTAGATCTCGGTAACCACTGGTCCGATTTTAATGATCGAACCCGTAAAAGACGCAGAACTAAATGTTCAAGGAATACATGGTGACTTTGGGAGGGGGTCGTAGTGGCCAAAATAGGAGTAATTTGCGATTCAAAATCGAAAAAGTCCCTACGGACCTTAGGGTCCCACGAAGGGTTAATAAAATAAAGTGAATGACACTATGCGCCTGGTACCTGAGTCGCGTTGCTGTTTGACGAAATTGGGAAATGTCGTACAAGCAGTGAACTCGATATTTTATATACTTTAGTTCATGCAGCTGTTGGTCGCTATTTTGTGACCAACTGAAAATGCGTAATAGCCAAAGCAAAATAAACAATGTATGTATGTATGTATGTTTATATGGGGATATAATTTAACTAGGAAGTAAAATAAGTTAAGATTGTTACACAATCGCAATGTGACAAAAAACTGTCAGTTGTACAAAATTATAATAATGTAAAATTAAGCGATAATGTAAACTTTTTGGAAGCCAGATATTTGTATATCTGTGCTTCAGCTAGATATACGGAGAATGAATAAAGAGTCTAAAGACGGAATATGAATGAAGAGTCTGAAGACAGTTGGTTAATATTTCGAAGACACCAAGAAGTATTTCTTTTCTTGTTTTGGAGTGTACCAGTGCATACTGAAGTAAAACACACACAAAACAAATGGGTAATTTTAATGCTTCGAAATTGAAACCCAAAAGGCAACACATGAAGTATTTTTATGTCCTGACGACATAAATATAATTCATGTCCATAGGGAAGTAAGAGAAAGTTTTTCAAACCTTAGTAAAAAGAACCTACGGGTACCCTCATTGGGAGGATCCCAACATCAGCGCCACTAAGTGAACCACTACAGCCCGACATAAGGATAATCAAAGAGAGAGACACTGCAAGTCAGAAAATAGTCAGATTACAATAAGGAGAAAAGTAAAAGCAGCAAAAGAATAAAGATTGAAAAATTAAGAACAAAAAATAAAAGTACATATAAGGGAATGAAAACAATATAATGCAAATGACATCAAAATAATATACAGATAATTGACTGCGAGTTGCCAAAGTATCCAAGCTACAATTTTGAAGAAAGTTGTGTAGATTATCCACACTACTGATGCGGATGCTTTCAGCATTTTTCTCTGTCCGAATAAACAGAGCCGCGGTACGAGAAAGCATTATAGATGCTCTTTCTATGCTTACAGGCAATTGCAGCTTGGATAAGTTTACGGCTTTCAGCGTTGAGGCTCTCAAACAGAAATGTATTATTTTCAAAGTCAAACTTCAAATTATTTTCAAACTTGGGGCCAATGCGGTGGAGTCGTTATTAGGGTAATATTTTTGTCTTTGCAAAATTTCTTAAACGCGTTACTTACGTATTGCCTGCCGTTATCTGCTCTGATTGAGTTAGGTATGCCCAATCGACTGAATATTTCCTGCAGTATTCCAATAATCGCTTCGGATGTAATTTTACTTAGGGACTTTATTTCTTGATAGCGTAAATAATAGTCAATCAAAACAAATATGTATTCATTATTTGGCAGTGGGCCAAGTAAATCTGTGGCCACCCATTGTCATGGACCATTAGGAGACGCGTGTCTCTTCATTGGCGCTGGATTATTTGGCTGAAAAACCCTGCATCCAAGCATGTTTTTACATACGCTTCCACTTCTCTGTCGATCAACGGCCACCAAACCTTGGCTCTCACCCTACGCTTCATTGCCGACTCTTCAGGATGCCCCTCGTGAGCTAGCTCTAAGAGCCTGTATTGAAGAGATTTTGTGTTCTTCGATGCGTGTTCTTCGCAGCAGGATGTTGCCCACTGCCAATAGATCGTAACGGAATGGATAATAACTATTTGATGAGTCCGTTGGCCAAGAGTCGTTTTTAGTATAATCAATTGCTTCCAGTGTTTATATATCTTGGGCGCTTTTATTCAAAATTTTGCACACGCTAAGTGGTGAAGGTGTTGCATTTGAAATCATGCGCAAAATATTCTGCTCCGCATTCTTATCAAAGAGAATTGTGTTCTCGATTTTACATAGTCGTAAAATCGAATCAGCAATATTTTCTTTTCCGGTGCGGTATACCACTTTGAATTTAAAGTCCTGTAACCTTAAGAGCCATCATTCTACTCCCGCTAGTGGTTTTAACATTGGCTTGAATATTGCTTCAAGGGGTTTGTGGTCTGTGACCAACTCAAACTCTAAGCCCACTAAGTAATACAAAAATCGCTCTACCGCCCACACAAGTGCCAAACTCTCCTTTTCCGTCTGAGAGTATCTTTTTTCATATTCTGAAAGGCTTTTACTGGCAAAAGATATTAAATGTGGGGCGTTGTTAAAATCAAATTGAATGAGCACTGCTTCTAGATCCATTGGGCTTGCGTCTGCTATAACACGAGCTTTGTTCCGTGGTTTGAAGTATGCTATATTCGAAATATTCATTAAAAGCTCCTTTACATTTTCGAAAGCTTTCTTCTGGGAATGGCCCCAATTAAATTTGCAGTTTAACTTTAACAAACTCCTCAGCAGCTCAGTTATAAATTGCCATGCCTGGAATAAATTTTCTCACATATGTGACGAGGCCTAAGAATCTTCTAGTTTCCTCTTTAGTTTTTGGGGCTCTGGACTAAATCGCTAAGAGTTTATAGTTTTAAGTTTATCTGGGTCTGGCGATATACCTTTGTCCGACAGAATATGCCACAAGAATTTTAGCTTCTTTACCCGCCATACACACTGATCATGATTAAGTACGATATGATTTTGTTTACATACGTCCTGAACCTCTTCAACAGCCTTGTCGTTCTGTGTTTCCGAATATGATGACGTCATCTACATAACTTAAACAGTTACTACATGAAGACAGAATTCTTTCCAAGATCCGCTGAAAAATCTGTAGCCGAACTAATTTCAAACATTAATCTCTTGTATCGAAAAATTTCTATGTGAGTAATAAATGTGGTAATTTCACGACTTGGTTCATCAAGCTCTAATTGGTGATAAGCCCATTTCAGGTCTAAGCGGGAAAATAATTTAGCTCCCCTCAATTTTGTCATGAAACTTTCAAATGATGGCAGCGGATAATTTTCTCGTAGCACAGCTTCCATAACTCGCCGCATGTCAACACATAACATAACATAGATATTATCTTTGAAAACGACAACAAAGAACTTGGTCCCGAAATCGATTCTATAATATCCTGAGCCAGTGTCTCAATAATTCTGTTTTCAACTTTAATTTCCAGTGCGACCGGTATTCGTCGCATGGGTTGTTTTATTGGTTTTACGGAAGGGTCGATGGCCATGTGTTGTGAATAAATCACAAACGAAACAAATAAATCAATGCGTATATATGTAGGCATTACCTTTTGTGCCATACAACAACCTTGAATTTCTGAATTCAAGGCCAATGCCAAGTCCAAGTGCGACTGCATAAAAATGCAGTATCAGCATTAATGCACAAACCGTTTAAGATATGACGCGTGCCATAACTTAAACGAAAATAAGCGAGCAGCTTAAATGACAAAGAATATCGCCAGCACGTTGTTGTTACCATGGTAATGAGAAATAAACTGACACCTTTGTGCATTCTGCACCGAGAACAAAGTGCGTTGACAGCATTTTAAATTAATAATAGTTTATTGTTGTTATTACATGCATTCAGTTATGGTAATTTAAATGAATAAGATTTTATTGTTATAATTGCATGAAAATTGTATTTTAGCTGCAATTAATAATTGGACAATATTTGGTGCAAGGGAATTCCGTCTTTCGAAATAAGCAACAGAATGTATGACAAACAAAATCTCAGTCAGAATATAAGGAAATAAATAATAATTGTAAATATATTAAGCTAGACTTAAGTATGTAACAAAATTAAGAAGAAGAAGCGAGCCCAGATATGTTATAAATATCTTTTCTCTGCTAAATAAAGAGGCATTTGAAAGTTAATCAACGAGTGTGTAGTTTAAATCGTGATTTTTAATTGAGTTTCTTTAGTTTGGATTTAGCGCTGACTACAGAGGATACTGGGGGTCTTAAACAAGGCCATGATAGGTGAGTATGCAAACAGTTAACTTCATATAAAACTGGTTCCAAGTGCCAGGTGTCCACTAGAAACTCGGCTCAGGTGTATCACCAGCAGCCACCCCTTATAACGGGATGCGGCCAGAAACCGAATCCATCCAAATTCGAAAGTTTAGGCCACGACAGCAGACCTACGGGTATCCTCGCAGAGAAGATCCCAACACAAGTTGATTTCTAGTCCAAGTTTTAAGACTTTTAATTCCATAGCTGTGTCGAGGCCTAAAAGTGAATGATTTCCGTTTTCAATAACATAGAATGTGGCGATCACTTCTGGACCAATTTTTACCGACATCGGTGCTTCAAAAATAGAAAGAACATTTAAAATATGTCGAGCTGCATACTCGTTAAACTCGTTTGCTAATTTAGAGCGAGTATTCTACATAACCGAGTTCGCCTCCTGTAGACTGATCCAATCTTTTTGAATTAGCAAGTTAAAACATGAGCCCGAGTCGATAACCATTAATATTAGATTTCCACCTATAATGCATGAAATTAATTCATCCATCGTTGAGGTATTGTCAATTTTTGAAACAATCATAATTTCGATTACCTACTGCCACCATTGTATCAGTTTCATCAATATGTCTTATTCTCGATGTTTGAAAACGACGTTCCTTTGACTGACTGTAATTATGCTCTTCGAGCTTTTGGCTTTTGGTTTTGCATTTTCGAGCAAAGTGTCCTATGAGGCCACATTTCCATCTTCCACATTCGTCAACAAAGTTTCTTTCCCAAAGAAATCTAGCAGAAACCCTATTTACAGTTTCACAATTTGGTTTCAAAAACATAGTTTTTGATTGCTTACTTATTTGTTTATGCATCTGGCATGCCTCAAGAATATTGTCCAAACTTTGCTCCTTTTCAAGAAGCTTTCTTTTCAGCTCTAAGGGTGTCAACGAATCAATTATCTTATCGTTAAGGTAAATTTCCTCAACTTTACTTCTTGTTGGCCCAAGAGAACAATTTGATATTTGATGCCTTAGGGCGGAATACAAATTTATTAAAATCTTCATCATCTAATGGCGAAATATTTCTGAATAAATGTCGTTCGAACGTCGAATTGCGCTGCGGTGAAAAATATTCATTTAATTTGTCAACAAGACCTTAAACACGTCGTTTTTTCAGGCTTCATTGAATTCTACAACACCAGAAAAATTAAACATCACTTCTTGCAACTGTGGACCACCTAGGTGGAGAAGTATATTTTCCTGTTTCACAACATTTTGTATGTCTTTGGCCTGAAGATATAAAGAGAAGTATCGAAGCCACTTCTCCCACTCGTTCCTTAATAACGCTATCAATATTATCACAGAGGAATGGCTTTATGTCGCTCATTCCGATCTACAATTAAATACATTTCATATTTTTACGTCACAATACAATGTTCATACGCAGCAATTGAATGCTTTTTACTTTTCCACAATTGGATAGACTTTAAAACTTGTCCGGCTGAATTAACTGCAATTGTTAAAAAAAAAAAACACAAACATTCAAATCAGTCATACACAATTTAATGCCTTAGTTTTCCTTACAATTTTTATTTTTTCCGATATTTGTTTTCATCGAAGGCACTAGAATTTTTATGTTTCAAAAACTCAAATCACAATTAAATGTGTTTTATTTCTTTCCAATTGAATGGCCTGCAAATTTTTAAATTACAATTTCGATAATCGATTGTCAACGACCACGAATTTCCCGAAAAATTTCTTTCTCGCTTACACCCGTAAACATTCAACTGTCGGGTGCTTCACTTCAACGTGCGCAGATTTGCCGAATACAAAAGAAAACTTCTTGTTTGTAGCTGCCGCCAAAAAATAAATGAAATAGTTAGCTACGTTAATAAGACGAGATTTTGATAGTGAATTTTTATGGTATTTTATCAATGCAGGATCCCATCCATGCAGATCCAAATATAAAGAAAACTCGGTAAGCTCTAGTAGAAGCACAGGTTATTACGTCGACTAGTCTACACAACCGCTCAAATACAACTGACTCAATTATGTAAGTTCTCACTCTACTGCTCTCCCGTTATTGCTCTCCACACACTGGAAGAGAGTAGCAAGAAGAACACAAGCACACCCAGTAAGTCCAGAGTAGATGCATACACGATATATACATGCAGTACGCATGTGGAAGTATGGACAAGGCATGTTTTGCCATAAAAAAAAAAACACAAATTAACCTCAATCTCTGAAATTCTTATTTTGCTGATTTTGTATGCATACAGTGTACAATAGACCTGTTATTTGCTGTACTAAAAGTTTTGAAATATTTGCAATCGACTTGTCCTGGGTATTAAAAATTTCCATTTGGCTTAGAAGTTTCTGATATGAAATTTGGTGATGGTAGGATTATGTTTGGTGGACCCAATGGGACGCCAAAAAAATGTGAACACGTATTAAATAGAATAATATGTGGTTGTAATTAAACTAATTGAAATTAAGCAATACAAAACTAATAAAACTAATTATTTAGCACTTTAAATGAAATAATATTTCCAAAAAAGTATTATTGAACAAAATCGGTTAAAAAATTAAATAGATATAATACTTCTTTCATGAACCTTTATACTTTTGCATACTAGTTTTGATTTTATGTTGATGATTACTGTGTTGAAGCAGTATTCGTAGACGAACCGCTGATTTTGGCCTCTAACTCTCCAATATTCTCACGATTCAGTGTGATGGAGTGATTCAACCAGTATTTTTAAACTATGAACAAGGCCTTGGAAACAGAAGCTTTCATTGCATTTGTTTCAAGCATTCGTTTTAATTTGTATGTGAACACTGAACTCCCTGCCTGAAAAAGCTACAGATATTTATTATTTTAGAAATGTCAAATCAACATCAACCAACAGAAGAGTTTTCGGTACAAAAGCCAAATATTCGTTCAATTAAAATAAAAAGTGAAGTGCAATGGATTGACTATGTTTCTAAATAAATCACTGCCGTCAATTGCCATCCACGCTACAAATGCTATTCTATAATCTGCGCTTTAGGAAGCCGAATGCGAACAATTGTGCAAGATTGTAGATGTAGCACTATTTCTTTTTTTGATAACTTAAGTAATAAGACTTTTTAATGACAATAATAACATTGTTTATCTTTGTGACAAGTGTCTTATGTTTCATGATAAAAACAACATTGTATCTGCTATTAGTCTTTTGACTACCGAAGTTAATAACTTAAAAAAAATGTTTTTAGACTTCTCGCGAAAGAGGTTGTTGACCCTTCGTCTGATGTCACGGTTGACTCTCGTGCTATAGATTCTCTTGATGTTCCGCGCCTGCGCCCCCGTAAAACATCACCATCTAATAATGGTGCCCTTACTCGCTTGCGTCCACGTAAACCCGCTTGTGTTCCTGCTCCCTCTGGTGAGGCTTCAATTGTTGCTGCACCTGCTGAAGTTTCTGTTGTTGCTGCTGCTCCAGTTTTCTCTGCTTCTGTTGATATGGCACCAAATGCTTTACCAAAACATGCGATTTCGTCTGCTGAAGTTTCTGTTGTTGCTGCTGCTCCAATTTTATCTACTTCTATTGCTATTGCACCAAATGCTTTACCTACACATCAGATTTTGTCTAATGCTCTTACTCATACTAGTGCGTGCACTTCGGATCAATTGCTTTCTGCTGATTATGCTCTTTCATCTGCTTCTATTTCTGCACCAACATATGCGAATATTTGCTCTGCTGATCAATCTCTCTCCGTTAATCGCTCTCTTTCTTTTGCTGCTGCTCAGCCACCTGCGCCAGTGAATCGGCCGACGCAGCCTAATGCGTATACACACAACCAGCAATCTGAGTGGCAAAATATAAGGAAAAAAAAGCGCTCCCGCTATGTTGTTGGTAACAATGATAACACTGACTTAGATGTCTTTGAGACTATGAAAAATGTACATATATCTTCATTTAAACCAACAGTTAGTGAAGATGATATAATTGCTTATGTCCAAAAATATGCTGGAGTAAACAGAGAACATATTGAATGCTTCAAGCTTATAAAAAAAATAAGGTTTCTTTGGATGGTTTAAAATTTGTTAATTTTAAGCTTGGTATAGTAGCTGAGCATTATGATTTGCTATTTAAACCAAACTTTTTGCAATCGAACATAAAAGTTCGCCCTTTTCGATCTTTTCTAAGGCCAACTGCTCCAAGCCTGCAGATTTAAACAGTCGCTCAAATCTTGCTGTTGGCAGAATATTCGAATTTTTTAGCTCCCTTAAAATTTATTTCCAAAATATTTCTGGAATGAGGACGAAAGGTGATGCTGTTTTCGCTGCGACTACTGCAAATGTTTATGATGTTTTTGTTCTTGTTGAAACTTGGCTCAATAAAAATTTTAAAGATGAAGAATTTTTCGATCCCAATATATATATTGTATATCGGAAAGATAGAGATGCTTCAAAAACTGGTCACTATCGAGGCGGTGGCGTACTCATTGCTATCAAGCGTCTACTTAGATCATCATTATGCAATTTGATTAACGTGGATACTATTTTGGACCAGTTATGCATGTGTATAGCTGGATCATCTGGCACGCTTTTTATTTTTGTCTCATATGTTCCTCCAAACAGTACTGATGAACTTTACGCTGCGCATGTAAATAATATTGGTGATTTTGCTCCAAATGTAAAAAATAATGATAATTTATGTATTTTTGGTGATTTTAACTCATGTAACTTCAAATGGTCTTTTTTGTCGAATGATATTTTTCTTACTCCAAGTAACATTAACCACTTTAATGAAATTTACTTGGTTGATTCTTTTATGAGCGTAGACTTATCGCAAATTAATTCTTTTGCCAATAAACTTAATAGGATTCTTGATCTTATTTTTGTGAGTGCTAATATTAAATTTGATTTGGATATTTGTCCTTTTCCTATACTGCCGTCAGATATGCATCATTTACCATTAACTTTGAATGTTGAATTTATAACATACGAAGTAAATAGAGTCTTTGATACGGATTTAAAATTTAATTTTAATTTGTGTGATTTTGACAACCTTAATAGCATGATTGCTAGTGTAGACTGGATAAATGCTTTTGACAAAAAAGATGCTACATATTGCTTTGATCTCTTTTTAAACGAGATTATGTATTACGTATTATGTATACGAAATTATGTATTATAATGTTCCAAAATTGAAGAAAAGAATTCATAAGCTTCCATGGTATACCATGGGTTTAAAAAAGTTAAAAAATTTAAGAAATAAATTTTATAAACTATTTAAAACCACAAACAATGCTCTCCACCAGGAAAAATATTTGCACTATTCTCGTGAATTCAATTTTTTAGATAAATTTTTATATAAACAGCATTTACTTACTATTGAACAGAACATCAAAACTAACCCTAAAATCTTCTGGCGCTTTGTTCAGTCGAAAAATAAAAGCTCTTTCATTCCATCATCGTTATTCTGGGAAGGTAAAGTCTCGAACAACATTTTGGATACTGCTAATCTTTTCGCAGAGTTCTTTCAATCTAATTATTTAACTGATACTATGTGTAATGATTTGGAATTTCTTGAGAAAGTAGAACCTTGCATAAATTTTGGACACCTTTCTCTTAATGAAAGCGATGTGTTAAGTGGTATATCACGGTTTGTCTGCTTTTTGCTTAAAAAAATGTGCAAGATCTGTTGTCAAGCCCTTGTGTCTGATTTTTAATAAATCTCTTGTTTATGGAGATTTCATAAGTAAATTGAAAATTGCTTCAATTACCCCTGTGTTTAAATCTGGCAGAAAAAATTGTGTTTCTAATTACCGCCCGATCTCTAAACTTACCAACACTTCTAAACTGTTTGAACATATAATTAAAAAAAAAGCTTGATTTCGCATTGAAAATGGTTATAACACCGTCACAGCATGGGTTCGTACAGGGGCGGTCTACAACTTCTAACTTAGCTGTATTTACGCACTTCTGTGTATCTTCTTTTGCTGAAGGGTGCCAAGTAGAAACTATCTACACGGATTTTTCCAAAGCGTTCGACAAAGTTTCCCATACTATTTTAGTTGAAATTATTTAATTAACAGACGTTGTTTTGTCGAAGTGGATAATGTTAAATCTACACCATTTACTGCAAAATCTGGTGTCCCTCAGGGCAGCATATTGGGACCTCTTCTTTTCACTTTATTTATTAATGATATAAGTCGTTGTTTTTCTTTTTCAAATCATTTACTATATGCCGATGATTTAAAAATTTTCAAAGTTGTACGCAACAGTGTGGATGTATCTTTGCTGCAATTAGATTTAAATGCTGTCACTGATTGGTGTAAACGTAACCGTTTACTCCTAAATATCAATAAATGTTTTCATGTTTCTTATGCCAGAATTAGAAATGTTGTAGCGTCGTCATTTAATATTGACAATTCAAGTTTGACGTGTGTAAATGAGATTATGGATTTGAGTGTTTGTTTTGACTCAAATCTTTCATTTGTTCGGCATTTAACTTGTACGCTTTCTAAATCTTATCCTATGTACGCGTTCCTAAGGAGGAATTGTACGAACTTCAAGGATCCATATACTCTAAAGTGTCTTTTTCAATCTTTTGTTAGATCTCGCTTGGAATATGCGTCGTTTATATGGAATCCCTACTATGCTGTCCATAAACTGAGACTTGAACGAATACAGAAAAAATTTCTAAAATTTACTTTGAGATCATTTAATTTTGTTGAACCTATACCTTCCTATGAAGATCGCTGTTTGCTTCTTAATTTAAAATCGCTTGAAACACGGCGAACTATTCTGTCTGTAATATTTCTGTACGACATTGTTTGTGGTAATATTAACTGTCCTTACTTGTTAAGCTCAATTAAGTTTAATATTCCAACAAGAAACTTGCGTCATTTCGATTATTTCAAAATTAACTTTTATAAAGCAAACTATTTGATACATGAACCTTTACAAAGAGCCCTTAAAGAATATAATTCACTTTGTTGTATAATAGATATTGATTTCTCTAATAATAAGAATGTATTTATTAATGCTCTTAATTCATATTATTGTTAACTAATTGTATATTAGTTATAATTTAATATAAAAGTATTAAATTTTGTATGCTATGCTTGTCTGAAATAATTTTTTTTTAAAAATTTATTGACAATAAACTAAACTAAACTAAAAATGTAAATGATATCAAATCTTTAACTGATAGTTTTAGTTTCAGACATGATGAAATTACACCTCGATCGAAATCATACTAAAAAGTGTGTTCAAACTAAATTGTCCAAAAGTAGCGCCCCCAAAGTTCCAGTTTACAATCGCTTTACGAATTGTTGAAGCATCCTGGACCATTGTTTATTTCAATGTTGCTTTAAAGATCATATTCTGCGCTCAATGATCTGAAATCATATTCTGAAAATGAATGAAATTGAGAATCAGGTCATCACGAAATTCTGCCAAGAACTGCTGCAGCTCGTAATCGTATTCCGCTATGGAAATAGCGGCAGCTTTAAGATGTGCAGTGCAACATCGCATGGAAGATTTATGTTGAAAGCCATTTACTCACTGAAATTTTTTCTCTTTCGTGAACAATTCCATTTGACTGCGAGAAAATTGGATGTTCTGCTGCACTTATGAAAGTTCATAGTACAAGCCTGGTGTGGGAGCACAAATGGCATCAGAGCACCAAGATTTGAATTTTCTCAAGGATTTGGCAGCATGCGTAAGAACCGATCAAGCAGTTCCTGATGCAGCATTGGATAAATTCAAAAATCATTTGTAGTACTTGGCACCATCAAAACTACCTTGGGCTTTTTTATCTGAAGGTTACGCTGGAAAAAAACGGAATATGGTTAAATATTACGCGGAACCTTCAATACGCGGAACCTATCATAAAATAAGCAGGTGACCAAAACTTTGTCAAACCAGAAAATTTGTTAAACAGCACAATGAGCAATTTTATATACCACAAGACGAAAAATTTCTACTTACCTTAAGTTTTTACTGGGTAATACAACAACAATTTCAAAGACACCTTTCGCCTTTGTGTCTAGTTGCTAATATTTGCTAATATTTGTAAATATGTAGGTGAAATAAATTAAATCTTGCTGAGTTTCAATTAATTTGAATAAGACCACATCTTTTTCTATGTAATACGTATTCACATTTTTTGATGCCCCATTGGGTCCACCAAACTTAATCCGATCGGCACCAAATTTCATATCGGAAACTTCTAAGCCAAATGGAAACTTTTTATGCCCGGGACAGATCGACCGCAAAATTTTTTTTTCTAATAACCGGTCTAGTGTACATGTAATTTGTACAGAGTATGCCCACTTTTCGACACAGCAATTTTTCTGGCCAGCAAGTTTTCAATTTCCTTTTGAACTTACCATTTGCTTTTCCACTCAGCAAGATTTCTTGCGCAATTCTGATTTTACTTTGAAGAAGAGCTAAACTGTAAAGGAAGAAATATTAATAAAGTTTAAGGTAGTTGTAGTAGTTAATATTAAATTTTTATGCATTCACTGTTTTATTCAATGTTCAGATTATTGAAATATTACAACATTAATTTACAATCAATGTTTTCTTATATGAATACTTTGACCGCTAATGCGCAGCCATCTTAACTTTACGAATCCGAATAAAACGAAACATCAAAAAAAGAACAGCACAAAAGAAAACTTGCCGGTACGAGCAAGCTTGTACTCGTCCCTTCTCGTCACGTTCCGAGCTCTCAAAAACTCGACTTGCCGGCAAGAAAAATTGTTGTATGGAAAAAGGGAATTGTTGTGTATCATGCATACACAAATATGCATTCTGCTTGTGTGGTAAATACATGAACAACCCTGCATGCATAGTCGGGCTTAAGACAGAAGCAAACTGAATTCGGCGAATTCTAACAAACTGTAAAATATTGAAATGTTCAAAACACAGCAAAAACTATCTCCAGTATTGCTGAAAGTGTTGAGGAGGTAGGTGGTAATGCAAACATTTCTTAACAATATATTAATATAACTAGTTAATTTTAATATCACTGTGAAATTTATTTATTTATTTATTTATTTATTTACAGTATAAGTCGAAGTGCATACATACCCTATGCATGGGAGTATATGCATACATTGTTAGTACATCCATTCATTCTAACAATCAGTATTCATACAGTATCCATAAAGTATTCATAATAAGGAATGCATACAGTATTAATAATATTGCATGCATACGGCATTAGTATTTACTCATGCATACATTATTAGAATATATGAGCGGGCATAATGTACACATGCTCTTGCATGACATCGCCGTGAAAAATGGAAATTTATGCTGGCATCCATGTAAAGTATCAAGAGTATGCGTACATTCTCAATGCTGTATACATGATTGTACTTACTGCGAAGATGAGCGAGAGACTGGTAACAGAAATTAAGAGAGTATGTAGATGAGATGAAGCATTGAAAAAGTAAGTAGCAGTGAGACGGGTGCTAACAATAAAGCACAAGAACAGTTTAGCACTAGAGTGAGGCAGACGTTGATCAAATAAAGGGTGGTTAAATTTTAAGGGCCGATGTTGATTTTGAATAATACACAAACTATTTAGGAAGTTATTGTCATTTCTTTTTATTATAATATTGGTATGGTTCAATTATGTATGGAACAAAATATCGGCCAAATGGCCGCCGTGACCTCGGCGGCACACCTCTAACCGATGGTCCAAGTTTTCGATGACGGTGAGGCATAAGTGAGGTTCTATGCCGTTAATGTAACGAATTATCTCATCCTTGAATTGTTGCTGGCTTATCGACGCACACCTTTTCTTTCAAATAACCCCAAAGAAGAAGTCCAACGGTGTCAAATCACATGATCTTGGCGGCCAATTGACATCGCCACCACGTGAGATAACACGGCCATTGAATTCATATCTTCCAATTCGGGCCATAAAAAGTTCGTTATAATCTCACGATAGCGAACACCATTCACAGTAACTGCCTTACCGGCCTCATTTTGGAAAAAATACGGCCCGATGATGCCGCCAGCCCATAAACCGCATCAAACAGTCACTCTTTGTGGGTGCATTGGTTTTTTGACAATCACTCTTGGATTACCATTCGCCCAAATGAGGCAATTCTGCTTATTGACGAATCCACTGAGGTGAAAATGTGCCTCATCACTGAAGATGATTTTCTTCGAAAATTGATCATCCACTGTTGCCATTTCTTGTCACCATTCTGACCATTGACGACGCTTGAAATGGTCAAGAGGCTTTAGTTCTTGAATCAATTGCACCTTGTTAGCGTGTAAATGCAAGTCTTTTTGCATAATGTTCATCAACGACGAGCGTGAGAGGTGCAATTGTTGGGCACGATGACGAGTTAAGGTGGACGGCTCTTCAGCTGCACTATCGCGAAAAGCAGCAATATTTTCTGCAGTACGAGCTGTACGAGCATGCACTGGTGATTTCATATCTCCTACAGACCCGGTTTGCTCAAATTTTTGCACGATTTTTCCGATTGTACGCACATTTGGACTATTAAATTGACCGAAAAAATCACGAAGTGCACGATATGCATTTTGATTTGAACGCTTATTATCATAATAAGCCTGAATAACTTTAACGCGTTGCTCAATTGTGTATCTTTCCATGGTTCAAATTGAGTTAGTCTGAAATTAAGAAATGTCAAATGAAATGCAGAAAAAACTTGACGTTTAGGTGTGGTTCACATTCAACATCGGCCATTAAAATTTCGCCACCCTTTATAAACGTTTTCAGCAATTATCTTTAACTATTTTGTTTTAGTTTGCTTATTTACTTAAGTGTTTTTTTATTTTATTTTAAAGCGCACGAACAAAAAAATCGACTTATGCATGAGTCAGAGGCAGATCAATTCATATAAGAAGTTTACATATAACATACATATAAGTTTACATACGAAAATTACTTATAATAATTTTCAACCGTGATTTAATTAAAAATACTTCAATGTTTATGCAAAAATGTATTGTACAACAGATTATTAAAATGATCATGTCTGACTTGCGAGTAAGAATATTTGAGATGTAGTTCAACAAATTATTAACTTAATTTCAAACAAAAACAACAAAACTATTTAAAAACTTGTCCCTCCGCGACAAAATACTTCTTGAACTCAACTCTTTTATTTTTGCCTGCACAGAAAGTAAAAATTCTTGTCCCAAAGCGTACTTTTAAAGAAGTGTAAATGGAGACAAGCAATCAGCAAAGTCTATTTTTCTATGCAAAAGAGGTTAATTTTTCTAATGCATTTTTATCACATTTTATATTACGAGTAAATTTTGAAGAAATTAATGTTAGTAACACAAATATTGTATTTTCGAAATAATTTTAGTACTTACCACTTCCCCAATAGATTTTATACAGTTATATAAATACTTGCGCGGCCGTGGCGTAGTGGGTAGAGTATGTTGCTCATACGTCAGAGAACCCAGGTTTGAATCCTCCATCTGACACAGACAATTTTTTTCAATTGAATTATTTTTTCTGTTCGGCTGACACCTCTCTGCAGACAATGGCAAACCTCACATAGCAAAAACTGCCATGAAAAGCTTCTTCAGAACATAAGCCGTTCGAAGTCGGCTTAAAGCTGGTAGGTCCAGTTCTCAATCATTTGTGTTCAAACATTTCACAACACAAACAATTGTGTTATAAGAAGCTCGGTCAAAGCCCTTTCAAGTGCTGAAATGGCCATTTCGTTTTTTTTATACCCCAACGCGTACTGCGCAAGGGGTATATTAACTTTGTAATTCCGTTTGTAAGGCCAAGAAGGTGGTTTGACAGGTATAGAAAAATATATATATTTTTGATCAGCATCACCTCCTGAGTCGATTTCCGAGTGTCCGTCTGTCGACACGATTACTGCCGTAATTTTCAAGCTATCGCGATGAAATTCAAAACATAAGTTTATTTTTAAAAAAGGGAGAGAGATCAAGGTTGGATATATGCCAAATCGGATGAAACCCACGCCTACCTCCCATACAAAATGACTTTATTTTAACCGTAAAATGTCTTTAAAAACCACAAAAATTAAAGAAACGCCTTGATATTTGGCACGTAGGCTTTGATCTTCAATTTAAATCCTGCCTATGAAATTTGGAAAAATCGGATGAAAAATCCACAAAAACAAAAGAAATGTCTTAAAATTTTGCACATAAGCTATGAAATTTAATATAAGCCATCTCTATGATATATGGCAAAATCGGATGAAAACCGCGCCCACTCTTCATACAAAGTGGTTTTATTTTAAGCGTAAAATCTCTTAAAAATCCACAAAAATAAAAGAAATGTCTTGAAATTTGCATATTAGCTTTGCTATATAATATGAACCACCTCTATGATATTTGTCAAAATCGGATCAGAACCACGCCTACCTCCCATACAAAGTGACGTCATCAAAATTGGAAAACTTTCGTTAACATATAAAATTGAATGTCATCGTATATGTCGTGGCTGAAGTCTTCGAATATACTTCAAAATGTCCCCTGGGTGGTATTTTAGCTTCGGTACACTGCCGAAGCTCCATCCTTACTAGTTTTTTTATAAATACTTGTATGGCTCAAGTCTACTTTAATGAACCTGCTAAATTTCAAGGGGTTGTTTGGCCACAGGGGGATTGTGTATATTACCACTAACACTAATATCCATTTGTATGTTACCACTAGCAAAGTTAAAAGTACCCTTAATTTAAATAAATAAAGGGAAAATGAAAAAATTGCCACATAACCAACACAGTTCAAAACAAAAAGAACTAAAGAAAAAACAAATGACAACATACCGTTGCTTTGTCTTTTTGTGCAACGCGCATGCGCATGCAACATTGTAAGGGTTACCAGCCTCTGTCTTAAAAATACAAATATTAAAAAATTAAAATTAAGGAATAAATAATGTTTTGAAAATATTATTGATTGCAGTCATTTTTATGTTTGAATCTGTTCTTTACTATTTTATTTTGATTAAAACATTTAAAATTAAAAAAAGATTGAAAACAATTAAAATAGTTTTAAGCTATGAAAACCATTTAGAAATTGTAACAATTAAAACAATAACCTACAGCAACAATAATATATAAGTTATTCTAAGAAAAGCAACAGCAATTTAACCTATTCATGGGACTTACTGTTGTTATATTTAACAAGTATTTTTTGGATATACTTGCTGTGACAACAATTACTTAACCCATAATCATGGGTTAAATTTACTATTCATAGTTCATCATAGTTCATAGTTCATTCAATCATTTAATTCGTTTTATATATAACATTACATTTAATTCTGGTGTATGTAATTTATTTCAAAGAGTTCAAGGCATTTCTCTTTCTTAATAATAACAACTTATTTTAAAACCTATTTGAATTTTTTATAAAAAACTTACTTAAAACTACTTAATCCTTAAATTGCCAGACTACATCCGCTGGATTTTTTTTTATGGGATTTATTTTCAAGACTATGTTGGCGCTGAAAAAGACGAATCTGAACTCCATTTGAAAAAAAATATTTTTTCTAGCTGGGAGGGGAGCAAGTTGGAAGACCGTCTGTAGACGGTCTTGGCAATTAAAGCGAATAAAAATTAAAAAGGTGTTATTTAATTCAAGTGTAAACAATTTTGTTTATTGAAATAATTAAGGTTAATTTAGATACTGAAAAAAAAAAATAACACATTATTCCTCTGTATGATATTTTTTAAAACAGTTTTTTGTGCTAGAATAACACAAATTGATGTCGCCGCATTTCTTACATACAGTATGTGTATCAGATTTCTTGCAAAGTTTGCAAGATTTCTTTGCGCTCCATTCCGGAAAATGTCCAACTTCATCGAATCGAACACTTAGTACTGGGTGAGCGGTTTTTTGGCCAATTTTACCATGGCTGGTGGATGGCTGGAGGGAAGATGGTCGACCTTTGGGCTTCTTTTCGGTTGAAGCGCATAGTGCTTTTGCTATCTCTATGCGAAACTGATAAAATTTCATATGTTTTGTTACTTGAGCGTCAACATCAGTAAGAGCATCATCATTTGTTTGATTCCTTACGTTTACCTTAGCATTTTTTTCATCGTTTACTCTGCGATAAAGAATGAATGCATTCGTAGTCGCCATGTCCAAAAGATGGTAAAACATTCGCGTTGCCATGTTTTGCGTTTTAATTTGCAGACCATTTCGGCCCATGTACGCATCCATAAGGTCCACTCCTCCCATATGTGCATTGTAGTCACGTATTATTTGTGGGCACTCGACGTCGACAAACACTTTTTGTTTCCGATCGAAACGACTAATTTTCGCTTGCTGATCGGCTAGAGTAGATTTTAAAAAAGGCTTGACGCCAACATAGGTCGAACACAATTTGACGTTCTTCGTGTCTTTCCACAAAACTGTTGTTATGTCAACGCCATAAGCTGTGCCCATATATTCGACTGAATGCCCTCTTGGCTTATTCTTCAATTCTTCGTCGTTGTCTTTTGGCAACTTACAATTTGCGATGCGGTTTACTCGGACTGTACTAAGGCTGAAAATACCGCGAGCACGTAGATAAACCAAAAGCGGCAGCGACGTATAAAAATTGTCGAAGTATAAGATATGATTGCGAAAGTCCGGAACCGCTTGCGATAGTCTAGAAAAGAAAGAAAAAAGCTGATTGTAAATAAACTAAGCTCAATTCATTATTTTTTTCAATAATTTTACCTTATGACCACGTTTCCTGTTGCACCAATATCTGGAGTACCAGGTAAAACTATGTCAGCAGTTTTCCCGCCAGTGTAAATTTCAAAGCGATACGCATAGCCTTTAGTATCACAGAGAACGAACAACTTTACACCCCATGGGTGAGGCTTATCTGGTAAGTATTGTCGCAACCAGTGCACCATTTTTGTTGAACACATTTGTTCATCGATGGATAAACGGGCCATTTTAGGAACGGAATCAAATCGGTCGTTTAAAAGTGTCTCTACTTTTCGGATACGGAACAATGGATCGTAACCTTCTTGACCCCTTGCCACACGTTTTGATTCATCGCTGAAGCTTAAATACTTCTTTATTTTCATAAATTTTCCTTTTGACATGGCGTCGGGAACATGGCGAAAACCGAATTCACCCCAATGTGATTCCGTATTAGGGTACCGGAAAATAGACATAAAAATTAAGATGCCAATGAACCGACGAATTCCGTGCTCATCAATAATGAATTTCGTCAGTATGTCCTCAGCGCGTGCAGCTTTATTGGTTTCAACAGTTATCAAATTGATGAGTTCCTCGGTGATAAAATACGAGAAAAAATCCAGCGGCGTTTTTAGCGCTATTACATTAGAAGGCAAGTTGGTTTTTCCCCGAAACGCTACTTCATTCACATGCAACTGCATCGACTTTTTGCGCCAAAGAATATTTTTAAATTCGACCGAATCTTTTCGAATCTCTTGCAAGCCTGAAAGAGAAACAGTTGCTAGCCTAACTTAATTCATATTTAGATAGAAATAAGTCTATTACTTGATCCATTGAAACCACCTGCTGATGGTATTCCTCGCGGTCCACGTGCTTCTATAGTCGGCAGTGGAGATCGTGGTCTCTTTAGTCTTTTAAGAACATTTATGCCTTCCGCCTCTTGTTGATGTGAAGTCGATGGCGTTTCAGTTAAAGTTGGTGCTATGGCGATGATCACGGCATCCGATGTCATTGGCGGTGCTTGTACGTTAAGATTTTCAATCGTATCCAGGGTCATATCGCTCTCATTCAGAGGCAGAGCATTTTCGAGCGAAAAAGAATCCATACGCAGATAATTATTTATTATTTCACTGTTTTCGGGCTCGATGGCATCGTCTTGGTGCTTGATTTCATCAATGCAATAATCTGGGTCACTATCACTATCATCATAGTCTTCAAATTCGTCATCGGTTGGCACTGACTCCATCAAAGCCTGGACTTGGTCGTCAGTCAGTGCAGAAAGATTATATTTTTTCCCATTGGGGACGCTTTTTTGTCTCTCACTTCGTCGTGACATTGTCTAAGAACGAAAATACTTTTTTAAAATACACTTTTCCTATCAATAAATATATTCCATTCAGTTAAAAACGCTACCAAATATCATTAAAATAAATCAAAGTTAAATCAACGAATACGGCAATCTTTTTCGCTGTACTTGCCAAGACCGTCCACAGACGGTCTTCGGATAAATATAAGTTTAGTAAAAAAAATGTTATCCAAAAATAACAATAACAACTGAAATGTATAAATAAGCTTTCAAATACTTACCAAAAGAAATATAAACTGGATAGAACAATTAAAAGTAATTTTTGTCTTTATTTGTGTATGAATATTTTTCTTAAATATTTTACGCACGTTTTTTCACAAAAAATTCCAATTGAATGGCTGTGTTCATCAAATCACTCAAGTTATAGCACTAAGACTATCACCATTCGACGGGTACGTTCAATACGAATTAAGGTTAGTAAGGTGAGACCGCAAAAGTATTTTAATTTATAAAATAATTGGAATGTAGTGATGACCGTCTGTAGACGGTCTTAGCAATTTAAGGGTTAACCTACCGAGTATGAGACTAACTCATTGATATGCTTGTAGTTAGATGATAAGCATCTGATGTTAAAATCTTGCGTTAGGTTTATCCTATCAGCCATTTTTCAATATCTGCAAGTGCATTAAGTCTGTTGGTGGAATAAAACCATGGAAGATTATACATAAGTTTTAATAGCTTATTTTGAGAAACCTGCAATTTTTTTAAAAGGCAATTAACGCTGGTAGACCAAACTGGGACCGCATAAGAAATGACTGCGTGGAAAATACCAACCAGAACTAATTTTTTGTTTTGTATATTAAGACTTGATTTCGATTAATTAAGGGATATAGAATTCGAGTAAGTATATATATTTTATTTGTGATGTAAGGTTTGTGATCCTTAAAATTTATTTTAGGGTCAAGAATTATGAATAACTAATTAACTTTTCGTTCCCAAGAAATAGAGCAATTGTTAATATTTAAGTTTATTTGAGGAAAAAAGCAAGCTTTTCGCTTTCTCGTGACATAAATTGCCTGTGTTTTCTGAAAATTTAAAGATTTTCTATTTATCAAAATTAACCATGATTTCTGATATTGCCATTTACAGATTTGTGATTAAATCAGCAGCTAAAACTTCTGAACAGAGGACTGTGGTCTCATCGGCAAAAATGGACAATGTTCAATAGTCTAACTTGGGAAAATCCGCTGTATACAAATTGTACAACATAGGTCATAAGCATGAACCTTGAGGGCAGCCAGCTGTAATAGGAGTTAAGTTAGAGCTATAAGTTTCAATATAAACGTTAAGGGTCCGATCAGAAAGAAAACTTTTAATTATTCGTATTAGATTTGGGGAGGAAGTTAAAATTTATCATTTTGAAAGCAAGACCATCATGCCAGACAGTATCAAATGCAGCTTTTACGTGAAGGAGAACCATACATGTCGATTTTTGGTTTTTGAAGTTTGAATGAACTACATTCCTGATCCTTATTAGGGGATGGACAGTGTTGTGTCCTCGTCTGATGATGTGACGGAATAATATTATTAGCTTCGATAAAATCAACCAACTTTTCCTTTATAACTTTTTCGAGTACTTTACTTATTGATGACAACAAGCTAATTGGTCGATACGAGGAAGGACAGTCCGATGGCTTGTTTGGTTTGTGAATAGATATAACTTAGCCTCTTTAAATTCAGTGGGAAAGTACCCAAGTTTTAGGCACGCGTTAATAATTATTGTAATAAACTTTTTTCCTTTATTGGGTAATGCCTTTAAGCATCTGTTGTTTATTCCGTCAATACCTGCTAATTTTTTATTTTTAAGTTTTTGAATTATGAGCTTTATTTGTAGGATTTGAATTTATCCTACAGTATCCGTATCCGCATCAGTATCAGTATAAGAATCAGTAACAGTATCAGCATCTTTTTGTGGGCAATTTTTTTATTATTATTAGTGTTTTTTTTTTAACAAATGTACGTACATATTATTTGTATATGTTTATTGTTGTTTAGCAACACTTGCTTAAACAATAAAAACACACACATACACAAAATATGTACATCCACTTGCTTAAACACACATACATACACACATACATACACACAAAACGTGTATGTACACGTGCTGACGTCATCAATCTCCCTTGCTCCCTGGTCCAGAACCACCATATCGTACCTACTTATAATTACTGATACTTTTAAGAAATCATTAAGACTCCAAAACCTCTGGGCCGATTGCGCTGAAATTTTGGCAGTAGGTTATTTTTAAGCACGAGATGGTTTACGGGAAAGAATGATTGCCACACCTTCTTTCACCACCCACAAATAAAAAAGTATAGTTGCTGGAATGTCTGTAGCGAAGCCGCGGACAATTGGGTCCTGCTAGTGTATACATAAATGTTGTCACGCCCACTTTTACTGCCCACAAATCAGTAAAAATGCTTTATATCATACGGCTTTTGCCGTAGAAGACTAAGATTTAGTAATTTAGTTTGTATGGTTACTGTCGGCCAATGTATAAAAAATGGGCATGACCGCACTATATCTACGCCCACTTTACCGAAATCATGTTTATTCCTGAGCTGTACACGTTTTGATAGTAAATCTAGGTATGCAGGTGCTATGGATCCTAGTGGCAGCCACTATGTATATATTAATGTTGTCACGCCCACTTTTACCGCCCACAAATCAGTAAAAGTTCTTTATATTAGACGGCTTTTACCGTAGAAGACTAAGATTTGGTAATTTAGTTCGTATGGTTACTGACGACCAATGTACAAAAACTGGGTGTGGTCGCACCATATCTAAGCCCACTTTTTCAAAATCATGCTTATTCCTGAGTTGTACACGTTTTGAAAGTAAAACTTCATATGCAGGTGCTCTAGGTGGCAGTCAATATATATAGAAATAAAATTTACCAGTCCCACTTGTACCACCCACAAATAAAAAAAAAAACAAACTGAATTGGCCAATTTCAGCTCTTGAAAGGGCTTTGACCGAGCTTCTTGGAACACAAAAGATCGAGAACTGGACCTACAAGTTTTATGCCGACCCCGAACGGGTTATGTTCTCAAAAAGCTTTTCATGGCAGTTTTTACTCTCTGAGGTGTACCATTATCTGCAGAGAGGTGACGGCCGAACAGAAAAATTAATTCAATTGAAAAACTTTCTTCACCAGGTGGGACTCGAACGAGGGTTCTCTCGCGTATGGGCAACACACTCTAGCCACTACGCCACGGCCGGTACTTTTTTTACCCACAAATCTATAGAACTTCTATAAATCAGACGATTCTCATTGTTCAATACTAAAATTTGGTGATTAAGTTCATACGCTTACTCTCGACAGCTTTGCAAAAGTAGCACTATATCTGTGCCCACTCTTCAGAAATAATTTTATTGAATTTATTTATATATTAATGTATTATAGTTAATTACAATTTAAAAATTATAACTAAGTAAGCACTAGCTGCCAGGGCTATCGGTTAGAAATAATTTTAATTCGTGAGATGTGAACGTTTTGATTGTCAAACTTGGTAGGTAGGTGGTATGGGTCCAAGTGGCGGTCATTTTATATATAAATGTTGCCACGCCCACTTTGTACGCCCGGAAATCCGTAAAAGGGATATAAATCAGACTTTTTTTACAGTAAAAGACTAAAATTTGGTAGATAAGTTTATATGGTTACTGCCAGAACCCTTAAAATAATGAGCGTGTCGCACTTTATCTACGCCGACTTTTCAAAAATCATTGTAATTTCTGAGCTGTACACGTTTTGATAGTGAAACTTGCAATGGAATAGGTGCAATGGAACCAAGTGGCAGTCACTATACATATAAATATTGACATGCCTACTTTTTCTGCTCATCTATCTATCTGTAAAAGTGTATGCATGTATATTAAGGCTCAAAATTAAGGCTATAAAAAGGCACAAAAACAAAGGTGTGTAAAATAATGCTCAAATAATGCTTTATGTTATGATGATTTCCCAAATATTTCGACTGTAGCGATAGCTATCCGTGAGCTGGAATAGGTTGAAATAAAAAAAAAAAAACAAAAACGAAATGGCCATTTCAGCCCTTGAAAAGACTTTGACCGAGCTTCTTATGATCAGTTGTGTTCTGCGTGTTGTGAAATATTTGAACACAAATTATCGAGAACTGGACAAGTTTTATGCCGAGTCCGAACGACTTTTTTTCTCAAGTAGCTTTTAATGCCAGTTTTTACTCTCTGAGGTTTGCCATTGTCTGCATAGAGATGACGGCCGAACAGAAAAATTAATTCAATTGAAAAAACTTTCTGTGTCAGATGGAATTCGAACCTGGGTTTTATGGCATACAAGCCACGCACCTCAACCAGTATACCACGGAATGGTTTAAATATGCTCTAAAAATCGAGGTTTTTGCAAAAATATTTACTGGTGTGGTAGTTAAAAATAACAAACGGTCAGAAATAATAGGAATGTAAAAGTTGTTCCAATCTGCACCAATAAATTTTAAATTTTTGCAGTCGGATCAGAGGTAATGCGGATTTTCATTCATTTTTAACTTTTTTATATTATTTTCACTAAACGTAATATTAATATTTTTTTTTTTTTTTTGTCATGTTACTTTTAGTCAAATAAATTATCTATTTATGATAAAATATAGTGTAAAGTGAAGAATTAAATTGAATGAAATAACAAAAAATTTACACATTTCTTACATTTTACAAATTTACTTGACTAAAAGTAGTATGGGAAAAAATTAATTTGAATTTTAGTGGAAAAAATATGAAAAAGTTAAAACAATCCATAAAAATCCGCATTATCTTTGGTCCAACGGAAAAAATTTAAGATTTTTTGATGCAAAAGAACTTTTTCATTACCCTTATTTCTGACCGTTTGTTTTTTTTTTTTAACTACCATACCAGCCAATATTTTTATTCGAAATATTTTGGAGATTATCATAACATTAGCCATGGATTATTTTGAAGAACCGGACTGAAGAACTTTTTTTTCTAAGGAGCGTGAGGCAACTTAATGTATATACGTATGTGGGTATATGTGTACATCAAGTGAAGACTCCGCAACCGGTCAACCAATTTTTTCACCAAAGCCTTGAGAGGGTTCCTGTGAAGTTTGGTGCCGATCGTAAAAGGCACCTTAAATACACCCCAAATTTTCGATATCGAACAGTTTTGGAATTATGGTCGCACAGATTTGGAATTCAGTATTCGACCTCAATTTGCACATACCGTTTCACTGGTAACATTTTATGGGCGTTGGACAAGGGGCGTGGTACTTTTTCAACACCCAAAACTTTCGGTATAGTTTTCGAAATAAGTCACACATCAATGAAACTCGGTACGAACTTACTATAAAAGCATGTCTTCACTAAAGCTACACCTTTAAGGGAATAAGCGCTGATAAGCTAGTAACATATAAATGTGCACATCGACTTCGTCTTTTTTAACTTAGTTAAAAAATATTCTAAAGATTAGGAATTTGCTTATAGGTTTTTATATCCTTCTGAGATTCAGAGATGCTTCTCTAAAACTCCATTTTTGTCATATTTAATAAAAATTTCGACTTGGTAAAATATACATATGGCGCACAATGGGAAAAACATAGCAAAAACCCTCGCATTGGAGCAAATCAAAAAGTTGTGGGGTAGGATCTTTTTCATCGCTTTTCAAATTTAACATACACATATTACTGCTTCTAAAAACGCTTCTTAGCAAATTAAAGTCCAAAAGCGTTTCGATTCATAGTCCTTGAATGAAGGCCATTTTTAAAATAATTTGTTAAGCGTAAATATTTTTTTATATAACTATATTAAAGTTTAAATATTTCGCTTATTTTACAACGGATTGCAACCTATTTGCAATTTGTCATTCAATTTCTGTCATTTTTTTTTTTAATTGATTTTACGTAAAAAGAAAGTGTCTGAAAATATGTGTTTTTTTAAAATTTTCAGACTTTGTTGTGTACTTCAATAAACTGTTACTTATTCAAATCAACCCCAATCAATGAAATCCTTTGGTTTCAATAAGTTGAATCTGTTATTGACAATGTGCCATCAAAAAGTTTTGCATGAATTTGCCAGAAACTGAGTTATAATTGAATTAAGTAAACGCTTTTTATAGTAGACTCTTTTGATTATTTTTTTACTTATAGTGTATTGGGCTCAAAATTATCATAATAAAGTACCTGAGTATATTAGGGCCAAGAATTGAATGGCTCACAAAGTCAAACATAAATTTTACAGGCTTCATTTACCAGAAGAAAGTCGTCGTAAAGGAAAATGTAAGAATCTAGCTGAATAGGAAATAATTTTACAAAGCAAAAGAGTTATGGCTCATTCCATCAGATTTCGACCAAAAAAAAAAGTCGCCTAACCATCTAGAATAAAATTGACAAAAATATATGTGAATGCCCCATTATTAGAGGCAACAAAAAAGATTTTTTTCAATTTTTTTTCTTTTACAGTTATCCAGTGCTGCCACTTGAATCGCTTCGGGGTCGGCCCAAAAACCGTGTTTTAGGGTTTTATGTTTTCCCTTATAACTTTTTTTCTAAAATAGGTGTTGACTTGATTTAAAAACAGTTTTACAGAAGATTAACTCTATTTTTTAATAATATTAAATCATAGCTTGCCACCTAATGTTTAAGTTTTAATAAAATAACCTAAACTTTTGCAAAAATATTCAGTTTTATTCGATTTTAATCACCCTGTTATTAGCATTGGAAATTTAGGGAACTTGATAATTTTTTCAAAATTTCTTATTTTGTACCTGTGTGTGTGCGTGAACTTACGTTCATTGTATATAAAAGGGACACATCATCGAATGCCATTATATTTTACATGAATTAAGTTTGGCATATTTACAATGTACTTATAAAACCTAGTAATTAATTAATAGTCTTAATAATTAATAGCCTTAATAGTTTTCAAAATATTAATCTTTTAAAAATGTGCTATTTTAAAATTATTATTATACGTTTTATTTACGTTGACGGCATAGGCTAAAAATATTCGATTTGGTATACGACTTAAATATATAAAATTTCGTACCGATTGATGAACTTTTAAAACTCGCTTAAGAGTTTTTCTTGGTATATAATCAAAAAAGTAATGTAAACAATACTTCAAATATATTTTTTCAAATACCTGGTACGCATTTCGATTTTTTTTTTGTTTGTTATTCAAAATGACATATCAAATTTAAAAAACGGATGAATATTACCAGAATTGTGATATTTTTCTTTTCGAAAAAATTCCATTTTCTTTCTTGTGGCAATAAAAAAAAAAAAAATTTAAAAATCTATCTGTTACAGTAAAAAAAATATGCATGTCAAGATTAACTTAAATTATGTCAGGATTAACTTAAACTCTGGCAAAAGTTTATTTTATGAATATAAAATATTACTTTAATATAATAAAATTTACAATAATATTTATTTATAATAATAAAAAGATTAAATTATGAAAACAAAACTATGACAATTTTAATTATTTGCACTGTCCTTTAATAAAGATTTTTTTAATATTTTAAATAGTACAACCAGAGTCTGATATAATACTTTATAGATTTTAGTTTTTTACCAAATCGAATATGTTTAGCCTATGCCGTCAACATAAATAAAACCTTCATAAATGTGGGTTTATACTTATTAACAGATTGTAATATAAAAAGTCAACATTAGGAGTAATTTTTTACTTTTTAATAAGTAGCACATTTTTAAAAAATAATATTTTCTAAACTATTGGAGGTATAGTCTTAAGTTTTTATAAGTACATTGTAAATGTGCCAAGCTTAATTCATGTGAAATATAACGGCATTCGATGGTGTGTCCCTTTTATATACAATGAACGTAAGTTCACGCTTTTTGTATAAAAATGGTTTTTGGTACATTTTTAAAAACTATTTTTTTCAAAACAAGGCAAAACTCACTCTTAAAATTTTACCAATATGTTGAAAATTAGTTAAGCTAAAAATAAAAAAAAAAAGATTTTTAAAATGTGCCTTTTTGGAGATACAGGGACCGAAAGTTGATACATTTTTCGAAAATTAATTTTTTAAAATCATTTTTTCTACCAACCACCAAATATTTCACTACATTTTTGAATGTAATTATGTTAAGCTGAAACAAAATAAGAAATTTAGAAAAAATTATCAAGTTTCCTAAATTTCAAATGCTAATAACAGGGTTATTAAAATCGAATAAAAGTGAATATTTTTGCAAAAGCTTAGGTGATTTTATTAAAACTTTAGCATTAGTTGGGAAGCTATAATTTTACACTATTAAAAACTAAGATTAACTTTCTGTGAAACTGTTTTTGAATCAAGACATTACCTATTTTAGAAATAAAGTTATAAGAGAAAACATAAAACCCTAAAACACGGTTTTTGGGCCGACCCCGAAGCGATTCAAGTGGCACCACTGGCTAACGGTAAGCGAAAAAGAATTGAAAAAATCTTTTTTGTTGTTTCTAATAATGGGGCATTCACATATATTTTTTTCACCCTTGGCGAAGTCTGGTGAAATGAGCCTTATACAAAAGAAGTTTTGCGATATTTTGGGTTTGATTGTTGATGTCCCCAAGCTTGGTAATGCACTTTATAATTTAATATCTATAAATGGACCCAAAATGTTTCTTGAACTTTTTCAATAGGATTCGGATCATCAAACAATGGCAACACGGCTAGAAGGTTTTTCGAAAATGAGCGCATCTCCTAAGAAATAACGGAAGTTGACCAAACCCTCATTCATCGCTTTTCATCATACTCAATGCCATAAACACATCACAACAAATAGATGCAAACAAATTTGATATCTCTGCAAAAGATACTTTCGATATTCTTTTAGCAAAATATCATTTGGTGGACCATGTCTGCTACATTCCATAAAGTTGTAGTTCATGGTAGAGACATTATACTCTGTGCAATTTTGCCACTAGGTTGGATATTTAAAGATTGCTTAGCATTTGTTTAGCTAAATAATTTTTTTTAGGAATGTTATCGAAAAAAACGCAGGAGCACTGCAACAAAGACTTCAAAACTTATAGAAGAGTGCTAAGCGCAGTTCAAGGCTGGCAAATATAACTGATATTTTTAACCGCTTTCTTGTGGCTTCTGTCCCAATAGCAACATCATAACGGACAAGTAATAAAATTGTATCAGCCAAAAAAGAATTGCCTTTAAATGTTCAAAATATGTTTAAATAATTCACTACTAAACTGTTTTTCGTCATTTTTCCTATTACACATATATTTTTTGGATTTTCAAACTGGTTAATTCGTGTGGTTTTACAAGTTGCACATTTTTCTCAATTACCTGTAAAATTTAGATGAACTTGCATCATACAACTTTTTTGCATCATCTTCAAGTCATATGTACTTGATGTGTTTAGTAAGCTAAAAAAATATTACCAATGCAGTATGCAAACGCTAGTAAAACTTCTGTTTTCATTGTAATTTTATGATTTTTAGATTTTGAAATCAAAAATTCAGAAATCATAAAGGTTAAGGATTCTTGAGAATTAGAAAAATAAGATATTAATTAATATGGCGCTAAAATGAACCAAAGACTAAGTAAGTAAGTAAAACTACTTATATTCTTTTATTGGCCTTTATACAGTTAATGAAAGAAAATTAGTACATATTTTTTTACAACATTTTTAATAAAGATTATATTCCTGGATTATGCTTAAGCATGCGTATTTTTATTTTTGACTAGCTTTGTACACCCATTATCAGAATTCCGATATTTTTCATCGATTTAACGCAGTGCAGTTTTCTAAAAGTCCTAACTTCCGGTTGTAGGGTATCATGCTCTGTTGAAGAAAAACAAAAAAAACTTACATCAGTCTCTTTATTGAAGAATTCTGTAAATTATACCCAAAATTCAAGTATCTAGCATTAATATTATAGACACTAGCGTTAAAAACATGTTTTTCCCCATAGTGTGGCGGTTAAGACATACTTTTTTTAATTCCAACCAACATAATCTAGCAATTTTATTCAGTAGTCCTAAAATAAAGTTAGCCTCATCTTTTTTGAATATCCTGGCTGCTGTTTTCAACATGGCTGGAAATCTGGACGCGGGGCAAGAAATCTGGATAATTCAGACAAATCCAGACTATGTGGCAAATCTAGTTTCAAAACTTGCGCGTAGTCTTTCCTTATATAAGGTATGCCAAAATTAAAGGAGGTAACTAAAATAATACTAACATAAATATTCTTAATGTTTTGAAATGCAGGCATGATCGTTGGCCTAAAAGTTTATGAAGAGTGAATCATTTAGAAGTTCGTTATTTGCAGAACATTTGGTCGCTTGGAATTGGTTGGAATCAACATTGGAAGAATTTTTGGGCGAAACGCGGTGTGAAAATTTCCGCTTTGTCATCACAAAATTATTGAAAGCGTTTGAGGAAATTCACATTCACGTTGGTTTTTCACACCCAATTCACATGGTGAATTCGCACAAACATGCACCTAATTTTCTTAAGAATATATTAATTTTAAATAAAAAACTGTTGATTCGTTCCATAGAGAATTTTGTATTTTTCAAAGTTTTTATAGCAACATGTTGCTCATCATATTATCTTTCCAACAATCTTAAGATGACCAAAATCGATTGAGTTTTAACGAAATGGGAGTATTTTGTATGGTATCAAACATATACATGAGAATCAGTATTTGACGAAGAAAAAGAATACATTAAAATTGCCACCATTTAGCCTATTCTGAACCAACTTCGATGATCTTGAGTTTAATGGAAAGATATTATGAAAAAACAATATGTATGAAAAAACAAATGTTAATGGAATTTTATTCAATTAAAATTGATAGAAACAACAATTTTCCATTTCAATTGAAGAATTTTGCATTTTATCGGATTTATTTTAACATAGCCTTATTCCACGTAAAATTCTGCCGAAAATAAGGGGATTTTTTTTTATTTTCTACAAATGGGCATACAAATTCAATGAATGTCGGCACAACAAATGAATGTCACTTCAACTTCAAATATTAATAAAAAAAAAAACAAATGTGACGACATTGAGAGGTCACACCAAGTGCGATGGACTCTCAAGAAATCCCTTTTTGAGAATTTCTATAAAGTTTGGTTGCGTTTTTTTTTTTTGTTGGTCGATTTCGTCACACAGTGCTATGGGTTGGATTTACTGCTCCAATAGTTACGGTTCTATTCACTATAGTCATGGGTTGGGTCATTTTTCGTCGTATTGATTTTTTTGTTAATTATGTTACAATATTATTTGGTTTAAAAAAAATATTTAATATAACAATTGTACCTACTTAACCCATTATGGACTGACCCATGCTCCCGTTGAGCTAGAATGATGAAACTTTCCAAAAATATTTAGTTTAGTCTAACTTAGAAAAAAAAGCAAAAAATTAAAAAAAATAAAAAAAAATAAAATCGGTAAATATCGTATGCGCAACGCTGGACAAAAATGGGTTAAGAGTCCTATTCACGAATTCATAGGACTTATTATAGCAGTAAATCAGGTTAAGTTTTATAGTAATTCTAACTACAGATTGTAGTTTTTTCTGTCTGTGTATAGCTTTCTGTGTGATGTATAATTGTGTATAGGTTCGTACTCTATAATAAAGTGTACAGTTGTGTTATTGTAAGCAAAATTTCGGTAAATATGAATTAACTATCTGTGCCTCCAGAATAATCTCAACCAATCAAGGTACACGAGAAAGTGTGTAACGATCATATCGTTACAAGCCTCTAAGATATGAAAATATCAATTTTTATAAAAAAGTTTAAAACAAAATAAATCATTAATAGAAGATTTAAATACATATAAATATCAAATTGCTTGAAATATTCAAAAAGAAAAAAAAAAAGAAAAAACATTATTATTTTTTTAAAAAATTTACGGCACCGAATCCCCGCCGGGGCTCACTGCCGTCCCAATCTGTGCACTAGGCCTGTACGGCGCTTAACGCAAATGATCGCACGAAGCGACATTAGCGCTCAAACCCAACAATGACAGCAAAGAGTGTGATTACACGTTGCATTGCGCCATCAGCGAATGCGCGTACTTCGCATGTTGTTCATATGTAAATATGAACAAATAATAAGCAAAATGTTAACATAAAGCAGTCAAGTGGGTTGACCAAAATCAATCGATTAGCAGGTAAGCGAATTTCTGATGATTCTAAATATATAAATAATTTTAGAAAAAAAAAATATTAAATAGACATTCTTAGTGGCAAGACCTAGCCACACTTAATCACCAACATAAAAACCCAACAAGCTCCGGCTTTTTGGCTTCTGCCAAGCTCAAGCTTCGGTTTTGGCCAAACTAAGTCCAATTGTGACCAATTCTGCGATTCACAAAACTATTTATTGTTTTTTTCTTGATTGTTTTTGCCCAGGGGTTGGAGATCCCTTGGACTGACCCTGGTGCGGCTGAGTATACCTCAGCCTAAGAAAAAGAAAACTCGTTACATATCACTACTCAGATCAAAGAAACAGAAGCTTCATGTATTGATACTAGCACTATTAGAGCCAGTATCCCGTTTTTCCGAAATTCTGAGATTTCGATTAACAATCAGTTCTGAAAATCCCGGAAATTGAAAAAAAAAAAACATATTTTATTTCATCATTATTGCGCACACTTGTTGCATCTCCACTTTTTTATTTTTGCTAACGAGACCAAATATAAGATTTCTATATTTATTTGAGTTCATCAGAGTTGTTTGGCCATTCCTTCCTAATTGTAATTTTTAAATATGTAAAAATAAAAGTTCAATTTTTTTCCGACGTTTCGTCACTTTCTTGGCGACGTCTTCAGAGGAGATTTTTTAATTTTTTATTTTACATTAAAAGATACATTAAGTTAATTTTCACGAAAACCATGACTTTGAATTACAAAAAATTTTACATGACATAAACTTTTTAAAAAAACAGAAAAAATTTTTTGACCACAAAATTTAAACGAAACTATTATAGCCTATACGTCAATTGCTACTCAATATATAATAGGCTATAATAGTTTCGTTTAACTTTTGTGTTCAAACTATTTTTTGAACATGATAAATATTTTTACAAATATGTTAAGAAATTCAAAAGGAAATATTTTTCTTTTGAGTTCTTATTGCTGTAGGCAAAACTCACTTTTGACTTGGAATGACAAGGTTTCAAAAAATCACTTCAAAATAAATGACAAGGCCCTAAAAGCCACTTCAAACTAACACTCTTAAAAGTAAATAGCATTTTAAACACTGCATTAAAATCATCCTTCGCCTGAATATAAACATGATTTGCATTTAAATATCCTACATGCTTGAAAACCCAAAGAAGCATATTTAAAATTAGTTTTTGAACACTGATTTTAAGACAGGCTAGCTGAAATCTAACAAATGCATAGGTTTTTTACATTAACAATGGCTGCAGCATATGCAATACCGCCAACGTTTGTTGCAGATTATTATGAGTTTAATAATGTAATACTAGATATATAAGCGGAGTTAAGATTTAGTGCAAATGGTCTTGGATGAGTGCATTTCCAAAATATTATTGCATATATTTTCACTACACTAACCAAATACACAGATTTGTACTTGCTACGTTATTGCAACAATGCAACACTAAAAACCTGTAATATATAAATGTTAGGCATGTGCTACACTGGATTGCAAGCTCAACCAAATCTAATGTACATAATCTTATAAAAATACTACAAACCTTTGTTAAAAACTACTTTTTCAACAGCTTCTCATATTAAAGAGTCTATTATTGTTTCATTTTCACTTTTTTTCGGCATAATATTGCAGATTTAAGCAATAAATGAATAAATACAATAAATGAATACTTCATAAGCTAATTATTTTTTTTTTTCTTTCACAAATCGGCTGTTAATTAATTTTGCAACAAGCGTTGCAGAGGATTCTAAAAAGAGCTGTTTACAATTGATTGCAAATTTTTGCAATTGGATAATTTTGCAATTTGGTGCAAATAAGATCGTGAACTGCCCTATAATATTATATCAATTTATATATGATTTTTATAAAAGTTAAATAAAAAACTAAAAGGAATATATGCTTAAGTTTTTAATTTTTTTTTATTGGCTCAGGTGGCGTTTTATAAATACATAATCAAAAATCAATATTTGAAGAAAAAATTCTTTCTAAGCGTTAAATTAAATCTTCTTAAATTAACACACTATAGCTATATTATACATAAATTTATATACAAAAATATTAAATATTGCAATTTGCATAGACTTAATTATTAAATTTTAAATAATTATTTACCTAGAAATAATTCCTGCTTTCATGTATCTAACCAAGTTTTTGAATGTACTTAGGTATGCAGTCATTATTTTTAAACTCTTACCATCAATACCATCGTACCACTATTGTTCAACTAATTTTCATTGCAACCATCCAAAAAACTTATCCAACATTACTTTTTATTTATACTACTATTACTTTTTATACCTATCTGAAAACAAAATTAATTTTTCTTTGATTGCGGCGCTTCATGGATTGGTGCTTCATTTTAGTTTATATATTTGATTTTATCGTTGAAAGAATTAATCTTAATAGCATTTGCAATTTTTTCTTATAAATAGCTTAAAAAACTCTAATCGTAACGTCAATAAAAACGCCGTACTTTAGTTTACTTTTCGGTTTCAAGTTAAAGTATAGTAAAAACCAAATATTAAATTTTGAATCTATGGGCACGACGCCTTTGGATTACAAGTTACTCCAAATTGAAAATATTATTTCAACAAAAATATTATTTTTAGTTCCGACCCCGCTCTACACTTATATAATGATGTATGTATACACACTTGTGGAACACATCTACCCTTAAAACATAAGCAAGTACAAATAGTTACAAGCTTATGTGTTTATACAATGTGTATATCAGATCTGCACAAAAAATATTTCAAAGAAAAACACAGTGAGCACGAATTGAGAGTTCAGGATTGGTTGTTTTTCTGTTTACGTTTTTTTGGGAGTGGTCTTTACAGATATTATAACCATGTGCTGGAAAATTAAATGGTCTTTTGCCATTGCTATAATGTGTATCACTGTGGGGATGTTAGGTCATGACGTTTAATAACCTTTTAACTTTGTCACATATTCGACTAGGTTGGGCGTTACAAAGTTTTTTGGCAAATTTAAAACTATAAATTTATGTTGAAAAGATAAATAAAGCTCAGAGAAAGTTGTTATTTGCTTAAACAAATTTCAAGGGCGTTGACTTGACACAAAAAAAATTACTTTAAAAAATGCATACCATTGAAAATTAAATAAATAGCCAGTTTAACATAATAATACGTATAACAATAAATTTGAACTCATTCTCTTCTCATAAAAGCTTTGAGTTAATGTAGTGGCATCGATATTCGACCGGATATTTAAATTCAACCACTTCTTATTCAGAGAATATCTCTGTGGAAATAATTGTATAAGTATTTTCTTTAAATAAAATAAATAGATAATTATCTTAACTTCTAGCCAGTTAAAGAAAGAAATTTTCAATTGCCACTAATTTTGAGAAAATATTTTTATTTAATTCTAAATCAATAAAAAACCTAAGACTCAGTACTTTGAAAATATATACCATAGTATTTTTATGATTACAATAACACAGTGTGGCGACAAAGAAAGCACAACCAAACTTAATAGAAATTCTTAAAAAGGGATAAGTTGCGAGTCCATCGTACCTGGTCTGACTACTTGACTACTCATTGTCGTCACATTTTTTTTTTTTATTTATTTGAAAAGTTGAAGTGTTCGGATTTTGTTGTGCCGACATGCATTAAATTTTTACAAATTAACATAGAATAAGGCTATGTATATATTTCTCAAAGGGTGAGGCTCCAGGATCCTGCGAAAGGTTCACAAGCTTTCACAAACTATTTAGTTCTTAAATGAAAGACGCAGTTGTTTATTATAATTTAACTTATTCTCTTTATTGTATAATCTGCTTTATTTATTGTATAATCAAGATTTGTCCTAATACAACAATAGTCAAACATGCATATGCGCAGCAGAGGCGTAGCAGAACAGATGGACAGCGCTTGAGCCTTTACCCCAATCTTTCGATAGTGGCAAGGACTGAAGCGTAGCGGAGGAACACGGGCAGTAACCTTAGCCTTAACCTAACCGACCTTACGCTCTGGCAGCAGAGGCGCAGCAGTACAGACGGACAGAATAATTCTTAAGGAATCATTCTGTTAAAATTCTTTTAATCCTGAGGGAGAGTTTCTTGAGCATATGAATTCCGCACCCAGGGTTTCTTTGGAACATATCCCCACCCTATCTACAAATGAGGCACAACTCAAAATTTACAACATTTCAGGAGAGCAAAAAACCATTTTTTTCAAAGCACTCCATACAAAGCAAAGAAATCAATTTTTTTTTTAATTTAATAGTAAGGACATGAGTGAACACAACTTATGATAGTAGTAGTTGTGATAGTTGCTGGACGTAATCATTACGAATAGTTTAACATTAAAAAGTAAAAATTTGTAAATTTTGAGTCTGTTTTGTAGATAGAGTGCAATATAACCTTCACTCTTGAGGATATTTTAAATAGGCCTCTGTGAAACTCGACTCGATTGCCTCGAGTTTACGAATAACTCGTGGTATTATTCTATTATATTTTTAGTGGGAGTTATTCGATCGTCATGAGTTTTTTTTTTACAGCAAAGTAATTTACCCAGTAAACAGTAACTCTGGTGATTCGCATTCCGGATGCAATTCGAACTAAAATTATTATGGCTAAGCGACTAAACTGCAAGAATTAATAACTCTGCAACAATAATAAACAGCGCTGATATGTCCTTATTATACATACAAATCAGTGACGTTGATATGGGGGAGAGGTCAGATATGGAGGGCAGTGATTTATATTGAATATTTAAATTATAAAAACAGACCAAAAATGTATACTATTAATATAATTAATATAATAATTAATATAATTTTTATATTATATTAATTTATATTTATATTTATATTAATTAATATAAAAAATGTATTTTTCTTAAGAAAAGAACAAAAAATTCACCAAAGGATATGCACTGACTGTGGTTATTTTCTTATTTGGACTTATTCCCAGTGAACCAAAACTAATGTTTTTGAATTCATTTATGAACCTTTTCGGGTAGAAACGTTAATTTTCGGCACTCATAAAAGAACCCTTTTTATATCATTCGTCGGACTAAAATGCCTCTCAAAAACGAACCTTATTTTGTTCGCAAATGAGTTAAAAAAAAAACCATAAACTATCTTCTTTTTTGTTCGGAAATGCGTTAAAAAAAGAACCATAAATGTTCGGCACTCGGAAATCAACCATTTTTGAATCAATCGCCGGACGAAAATGCCTCTCAGAAACAAACTGATTTTTCTTCGCAAATGAGTTCCAAAATGAACCATACAAAAGTTATTTTTCGGCACTCGAAACCGAAACGAAATTGAACCCTTTTTGTATCAATCTTTGGACTGAATTGCCTCTTAAAAACAAACCTTTTTTTGTTCAATAATGAGCTATAAAAAAATAACCTTTTTGAATTATATATTTTATTATTGCATAATACTATTTATAATTACATATCGATATTTTGTTAAAGAAGAAATGATTATTACTAAAATTAGAGATCATATTAATCATTGGGTTAATAGGATTAATATACCTGGGCTGGAATTCACGCATTGTGTATTTCATGATATTGATGTCTCAAAAGGGAAAAGGCGTGATTGTTTTCCAATTTGACAAACTTCCAAATTATATATGAAATATCAAAATAGTTAAGTTATTAATTGGGGAATTTATTTGATTACATTTTTGTTTGAAATTTGTTCGTGGTTTTCATTCTATTTGGGCTTGATTTTAATTTTTGATAGAAATGTTGAAAATTTTCATACGTGTAGCAGTACGTGTAGCAGGAGTGTCGCATTGCGACTGCAGTAAAAAACGCCGCTTATAGAAAAACGCTGCAGGCAGCTGCAACGCGAGCCGTGCGAGAAAACTACCGCGAAAAGAGGAAGGAAGAGAGGCGCCTTTTCAGACGCAAGAAAAGAGAGCAGGAAAAGCGTGAGCGTGAGGAACTAGAGGTATACCAGGGCAAGAAGGATGCACGAAAATTCTATCAACAGGTTAAGCGTCTAACCCAAGGTTTCAAGCCCATAGCATCCACTTGTAGAGACGAAAATGGAGATCTGAATACGGATACACAGTGTGTGCTTAGATTGTGGAGACAGCACTTCTCCAATTTACTTAATGGCGACGATTCCACCAATGCCGCCCATCGAGAGCACAGTGCAGTGCCACCAATCGACGATGACGGAGTGGAAGTATCACCACCTAGCCATGAAGAGGTTCGAGTTGCTATCCAACGACTCAAAAACAATAAAGCAGCGGGTGCTGACGGCCTGTCAGCTGAATTGTTTAAAACCGGCGGCGATGAATTGATAAGGCGCATGCATCAGCTCATCAGCAAAATATGGCTAGCAGAAAGCATGCCCGACGATTGGAACCTCAGTGTACTGTGCCCTATACTTAAGAAAGGAGACCCTACAATCTGCGCAAGTTATAGAGGTATCAGTCTTATTTCCATCGCATATAAGGTTCTCTCAAGCGTACTGTGTGAAAGATTAAAGCCAATTACAAAAACACTGATTGGACCTTATCAGTGTGGCTTTCGACCTGGTAAGTCCACCATAGACCAGATTTTCACGCTACGACAAATCCTGGAGAAAACCCACGAACATCAAATTGACACACACCATCTCTTTGTCGACTTTAAAGCTGCTTTCGATAGCCCGAGAAGGGATTGCCTATACGCAACAATGTCTGAGTTCGGTATACCTGCAAAGTTGATTAGACTTTGCAGAATGACGTTGAGCAACACACGCAGCTCCGTCAAGGTAGGAAATGACCTCTCCGAAACCTTCAATACCGAAAGAGGTTTCAGGCAAGGTGATCCACTGTCTTGCGATCTCTTCAACATCATCATGGAGGGGATCGTACGAAAGGCCGGTGTGCATCGTAATGGCACCATTTTCTATAAAGGTGTCCAGCTCCTTGCTTACGCTGATGATATTGATATTGTTGGCAGAACCAAGAGAGATGTTACCGCTGCTTTCGCCGCTATCGAAAAGGAATCAGCCAAAGTGGGTTTGACGATAAATGAGGGTAAAACAAAGTATATGCTGTATACAAACAAGGGAGCTCGGCGTTTAGACTCCCACGTTTCATCCGGCAGCTATAACTTTGAAGTAGTCAAGGAGTTTGTATACCTTGGCACCGCCATTAATACTAACAACGAAATCAGCCTGGAGATAAAGCGAAGAACAATAATTGCTAATAGGTGCTACTACGGGCTCAGTAAGCAACTAAGTTCCAGAGCCCTCTCTCGATCGACAAAACTAACACTCTACAAGACGCTCGTTCTACCTGTGCTGCTTTATGGCGCTGAGGCATGGGTAGTTTCGGAAACTGACGCAGCCGCTCTGGGGGTGTTCGAGAGAAAAGTTCTTCGCAAAATCTTCGGTCCTGTTCGAGTCGGCGATGACTATCGCATCCGAATGAACCACGAGCTGTATGAGCTCTACGGAGACATTGACGTTGTTCGGCGTATAACTGTGCAGCGACTACGCTGGCTGGGTCATGTCCATCGTATGGACGACGAAGCTCCAGCGAAAAAGGTGCTCGAAGCGAGGGTCGCTGGTCAACGACGACGAGGGAGACCATGCCTCCGATGGATGGACCAGGCTGAGGAAGCCCTAACCGCACTTGGTGTATCCGATTGGAGAAGGCGCGCGCAAAGCAGAGGCGCCTGGCGAGAGATGATGAGGTCGGTCGAAAGCCACCTAAGTAAGTAAGTAAGTAGCAGTACATCCATCTCGCACTGGTAAAAAAGTTCATATGACGTTTGTACGAAGGTTAACATTTTCATTTTAAGTTCCTTTATTTACCTGATTTTAGAATATAAAAAGTAACATTTATGATTCATTTGTGAACTCATTTATAAACAAAATATCCTACTGATATGATAAAAAATTATCCTTTTTTAAACTCATTTCAGAATGCAAAAAAGAAACATAAATGATTCATTTCCGAACTCATTTATAAACAAAAAATGGTTCATTTACAAGGAAGTCTTACCTACTGAAATGATACAAAAATGATTCATTTTCGACTCAAAATAAGTTTTTAATGAATTTCGCAAAATATGCAGAATTTTTTTTATGGGAAAAGCTTTCACGATTTTAATCTTTTATAACAAGCACTTTTAAGCGACAAAATAAAAAAGAAAGAATTAAAAAAAAAAAAAATCTAACCAAAAACGTTCGCAAAACTCTCACCTTACTCAAAAACTTCGCTTATGGTTCAGTGGGTTCTATCTAAAAAACGGCCAAAAGTTCACCCCGCCTTTTAGGTGAATTGATATCCATTTCCAGGGCAGAATACTCCACTGTGCGTGGAATACATACTTAACTTAACGTACTTAACTTAGCATATGACATACTGAAGAAAATTGTTGGTTTTTTCAACTACACCCGAAATAAATATATATCAATGGTTCAGCTCACAAAAGTGATAAGTGCAAAATTTAAAATATTCAACAACGCTGATTACGTTTTTGAATTTCAAACATTTTAGTTTGAAAACAATTAACATATTTTAGCCTTGCACTGATCATCTTCCAATGAGATTTCACTTTATAGAATTTCCAGAACATAGATTATAACTTGACGAGTTGAAAATGCAGTTAACCCATGTTCAGTCGCAACACCACTGTAATTCTTATTCCAGTCATAAGCAACAATGTTTTTGTTTCTCCTTTGTATTACATTTTATTACTATTAACTTTTCTTAGTTCATTTAATTTTAATACTCGTATGAGTTAGTTATTGTTTAGCTCTAGAATCACGCAGACGCATTTAATTAACAATAAAGTTTTTATAACGTTTAAAAAAGAAGATTTATTATTTTCAATAGTAAAGAAAATTAAGATTTTTTCATGGCGACCGTGACAGGACACGCAAGTCCTAAATAAATTTGAGAGTGTTTAAGAGTGAACTATGTATAATTCATCGAGACATTCACAAAATAATTTCTGACTTATTAATGCATTGCTAATTAATTGTGTACGTGATCATTGCATCATAAAGACATAAAGCCCACGCGGCGCGTTACTGAAAAAGACTTAACCGGTATTAATCCAATAACAATTTGCCCATAACGGTTAAAAAAGCAATTTACTGCAAAACATTCTTTAAAGACTAATTTTTTGAAATCATGACAGAAGCAAAAATTGCTAAATTAAAAATAAAGCGTCACACGCTGATTGCGCAACAATTACGCGTCAAGGACTTTGTTGAGTCGAAATTGGCAGTTGCGTCGATTTCAGAACTTGAAACTCGATTGCAGGCTCTTGAAAAATATTATTCAGATTTTCAAACTCATCAAGCGGCGATTGAAGAATCAGATGCTCCTGACAGCATTGGTTCAGTGCGAGCGGAGTTTGAGGAACTATATTTTACGCTACGGCCAACGCTTTTAACAGCAATTGGTGATTTTAAGCACAAATCTGATCCAGATGAAAGTTTAAAGGCATTGACTAGTGGAAAAGCGCTGAAATTGCCACAGATTCCGCTGCCGACATTTTCAGGTGACTATACACAGTGGACTTCGTACTACGAAACCTTCTCATCACTTGTTCATCGCAACGAAGCACTCGACAATGTTACGCGATTCCATTACCTCCGGTCATCATTAAAAGAAGGAGCACTACGACGCATTCAGTCGATTGAGGTCACACCTGAAAATTATGATGTGGCCCTAAAGCTGCTTGTCGAGAGGTACCAGAAACGCAACATTATCGTACGAGAACATATCCGACAGCTGTTCAACATTTCTTCAATTTCCAATAAATTGACGTCATCAGCCTTACGAGACTTACTTGATACGGTAAGCATCCATTTACGAGCGTTGACTTCGCTAGGCAGACCTGTTGCACATTGGGATGACTTAATAATTGAGTTGATTCTCTCCAAATTGGACAATATTTCACTTGACAAATGGAATGACGAGTCTCCCATCGATCGATTGCCTAATCTGAATGAGCTTTTTAAATTTCTTGAGAGACGCTGCAATCACTTAGAGGAGCGGTCATCCGTTCAACGACCAAGTGTTAGCACTCCGCCACTGGTTACACATATAAAAACACAAAAACAATTTCGACCATTGGCACAGCGTTCTTTTTTTGCAGCCTCTGAAATTCAAAGGCCACACCGAAATTGCACCTTTTGCAGTGGTACTAATCATATCATTTATCGCTGCCGACAATTTCTCGCGCTCAGTCCCAAGCAACGGTTTGATTCAATTAAGGAGAGAGGACTCTGCAGCAATTGTTTAAAAACTGGTCATGCGCACACGAATTGTGTTGCTGAAAAATGTAAAACATGCCACCTTAACCATCACACATTACTTCACAATTATTCGGCTTGCAACAACAACGCGCTCACAAGCAGCAACCCAGTGGTAGCCGAAAACATTGTAAAAACAGAATGACAACTAGCCGCAAACAGCTTAGCAACGTTGAATGACAATTCAGCTGCATTTGTTCCTCTTTTACATTCTGCTCCAGCAGCAACAACAACAACGACACTAGACAAATCAGTATCACTACCTGCTTCTCACAGCAACACACCTACAACATCTGTTACTGTATTACTAGCTACTGCGCTTATTAAAGTATTGAACAACTGGGGAGAGCTAATTCTTTGCAGAGCACTGCTGGACTCTGGCTCACAACTGAATTTTGTCTCTGAGCGACTTGCAGTGCAACTAGGCATAAAGCGTGAAATTGTTCACACAGAAATTAGCGGCATTGGTGACACCAACACAACAGTACGCCATTCCATTACAACTATTATACAGTCTAACACTTCGCACTTCTCTGCTGAATTAAATTTTCTTGTTTTACCACGTATTAGTGAGCACCAACCGGAGCATCATTTCAACATATCTAATTGGAATATTCCTACAGAGCTTCACTTAGCTGATCCCGCTTTTTTTAAAGCACGAAAGGTGGATATGTTGCTAGGAGCGGAAATTTACATGGAGTTGCTAATTCATGAGCAAGTTCGTCTGGGAGATAAGCTTCCAATTCTCCAAAATACTCAATTGGGATATATTGTCACGGGTAAGGTAACTGAAGCAAAAAGGGTAAGTTTCCAGTGCAGTAAAGTCTCCACATCGTCGACTGCCTCTTTAGAAAGGTTGCTTAAACTTTTTTGGGAGATAGAAGCACACACCGCTCCCACAAAACCTATGACGGCAGAAGAGAGGCACTGCGAAATGCATTTCACTTCGACAGTGCGACGGTCGGCCACAGGTAGATTTACGGTCAGACTACCATTCAAAGAGCCTCCAACGTCTTTGGGAGAATCCTTCACAGCAGCAAGGCGCCGATTTCTCTCACTAGAACGCAGGTTATTCAAAAATCCCTCATTACAACAACAATACGCTCAGTTTATGGCGGAGTACGAGACTCTTCATCACATGACTCGATTGAAAGATGCAGACTACTATATGTTAACCAACGATTACGTTTTACCGCACCATTGCGTCATAAAAGCCGAGAGCTCAACAACAAAACTACGCGTTGTGTTCGACGCATCGGCAAAAACAACTAATAATACGTCACTAAATGATATTCTCATGTGTGGCCCTACAGTGCAATCAGATTTATTCACTGTCATCATTCGATTTCGAGCTTATCGCTACGTTCTGACAGCAGACATAAAACAAATGTACAGGCAGATAGAGGTAGACCAACTGGATCGTCGCTATCAGTTGATTCTCTGGAGGAAAAATGCGCTCTCGCAGCTCAGCGTTTACCAGTTAAATACTGTCACCTACGGCACTTCTGCTGCCCCTTACTTAGCAACACGATGCCTTACACAATTAGCTGAAGACGAGAAGGAAAAATTCCCTTTGGCAGCAACCGCGCTGCTGCGAGAAACGTATGTCGACGACATCATGACGGGAGCAAATACAATGGAACAAGCCGCAGCTCTGTTAGCAGACCTACAAACATTGCTTACATCAGCTCAATTTGAATTGCGCAAGTATTGTTCTAATAACCCTGACTTATTGCAATTTATTTCAGAACAGCACAAGGAACCATTCCTCAGAATTGGTGACAATGACGTCATAAAAACATTGGGTTTGATTTGGCATCCAAATGCAGATTCATTCGCATACCACTTTGCCTTCGAACGGCCAGCAACAACTACAAAACGAACCGTTTTATCAGATCTCGGAAGAATTTTTGACCCACTAGGGCTGATAGGCCCAGTAGTAGTTCTGGGAAAAATCTTCATGCAGCAACTGTGGAAGCTGAAATTGTCGTGGGACCAACCACTGCCAGAGTGCTATGAGCAGCGTTGGAGTAATTACGTTCAGCAACTAGAGAGTCTTAAGTCAGTTCGAATTCCAAGACATGTACTTTGCAACATTCCAAATTCTGTGGAGCTTCATTCGTTCGCTGACAGCAGTGAATCGGCATACGGTGCATGCTGCTACTTGCGTAGTACTGGCGAAAACAATGTCGTCACAGTGCAGTTACTTTGCTCGAAATCACGGGTGGCTCCAACAAAATCAACGTCAATAGCAAGGCTTGAACTACACGCAGCGCTGCTTATGGCTGAACTCGTAGAACGGACACTCAATATTCTTCCAAATGCAGTCAACGAACGATTTTATTACACCGATTCCAAGATTGTACTGGCCTGGATTGCACAGCCTTCATATACGTGGACCACGTTCGTAGCAAACAGAGTTGCCAGAATCCAGGAGCTCACGCGAATTGAGGAATGGGGATACGTTAACACAAAAGAAAATCCTGCAGATATCATCTCTCGCGGCGCTATGCCTGAGGAGTTTATAAAATCGTCGCTGTGGAGAAGTGGTCCAGAATTTCTGTACACAACAATTACTGTGTGTCCTCAGCGGCCAGCGGACAACTTAGAAGACATCCCTGAATTGCGGTCAAATAAGATAGTGCTCCTTGCAGCAAGGCCAGTCTACGACGACGTTACCACAGCAGTCAATCATCGTGACTCATTACAACGGCTTGAACGCATATTCGCTTATTGCCTCAGATTTGCCAACAACGCTAGAAAGCCACTAGAAAGCCGAACTAAGGGGCCATTTACCATAGCAGAATATGATGCAGCTCTTTTAACCTTAATTCGAAACGCTCAACGCAGCCATATCACAGCAGAGTACAAGACAATTTCTAAAGGCAGTAATGTCGACAAAAACAGTCGAATCAAAAGTTTAAATCCATTCTTGGACACTGATGGACTTATCCGAGTCGGCGGACGTCTTCAAAACAGCAATTTACCATACAGTTCCAAACACCCAATAATTTTACCGAAGAATTGCACGTTAACCAAAATTTTAATTTCTTCTTATCATTTCATGTACATGCACGCTGGCCCTCAAACACTGCTCTCAATGTTGCGGCAACGCTATTGGCCTATTGATGGAAAACATTTATGTTGCAATGCTGTACATCGATGCATCCGATGCTTTCGCACTAAGCCGACCAAACAAGATCCGCTCATGGGCAGCCTTCCTAAAGAACGGGTTCAACCGGGACGTGCATTTTTAACCACTGGAATAGACTTCTGTGGTCCCGTTGCTGTTCATTCGCAGGTTCGTGGAAGAGCTCCAGTGAAGGCTTATGTGGCTCTGTTCGTGTGCTTTACAACAAGGGCCATTCACATCGAAGCGGTAAGCGACTTATCAACTGCTGCATTCATCGCAGCGTTACGTCGGTTCATCGCACGCAGAGGTCTTTGTGCGACAATTTTTAGCGACAATGCAACAAATTTTGTTGGCGCAAAAAACGAACTCGCCGAGCTAAACCAACTATTTCAAGGCGAACAACATCAAGCAAAAATGCTAGAATTTTCTCAACAGCATCGTATCGAATGGCGCACCATCCCACCAAGATCTCCTCATTTCGGTGGCTTGTGGGAGGCTGCAGTAAAGCAGGCTAAATATCACCTCATAAGAGTAGTAGCCAACGCAGCACTTTCGTTTGAGGAATTGTCTACCATCACTGCGCAAATCGAGGCAATTCTGAATTCTCGTCCAATTATGCCTCTTTCTTCAGATCCGTCAGATATGGAAGCACTGACACCAGGGCATTTCCTAATCGGAGAACCGCTGACATCATTTGCTGAGCCAGACGTAACTGATGCCAATTACAATCGTTTGGCTCGATTTCAACGGCTCCAGCAGCTACAACAGTTTTTTTGGCGAAGGTGGTCGAACGACTATCTCCATCTGCTCCAGCAGCGTCATAAGTGGACAACGCAAGGTGCCAGTATACAGCCAGGTATGCTTGTTTTGGTACATGACGACAATCTTCCACCATACAAATGGTCGTTGGCTAGGGTACTTTCAACAGTCCCTGGACGGGACGGTATTCATCGCGTAGCCGAAGTGAAAACACAACATGGAATCTACAAACGGGCGATAGTAAACCTATACCCTCTTCCTATTACAGATTAAAAGTACATAAGTACATTTTAAGGAGGCCGGCATGTTCAGTCGCAACACCACTGTAATTCTTATTCCAGTCATAAGCAACAATGTTTTTGTTTCTCCTTTGTATTACATTTTATTACTATTAACTTTTCTTAGTTCATTTAATTTTAATACTCGTATGAGTTAGTTATTGTTTAGCTCTAGAATCACGCAGACGCATTTAATTAACAATAAAGTTTTTATAACGTTTAAAAAAGAAGATTTATTATTTTCAATAGTAAAGAAAATTAAGATTTTTTCAACCCATTTTCGTAAAAAGACCACTTATGACTTTTGTGCGTTTAACCATCAATATATATGTAAATATAAATATATATATAACATGTCATAGCGTCTTCTTTCATACTTTTTCGACGTTTAAACAGAGTTGGTCTCTGAAACTGACATTCGGCGTCACAAAACACCCCGGCATTAAAAAAAATTTTTTTGAAGGTAATAATTTTTTTTGGAACCTCTCCCCAGAACCAAAAGCTATCTACGCCACTGATACAAAAATGATGATATTATTTGGATGATTTAAATATTCACTGTTCTTGTGTCCTTCAAATTCGAAATCTGTTTTATCTACTTTTGGACATATCGGAACATAAAGGGTTATAAAGTATTCCCCCTTTTATTTAAGATAACTGTTTATATTAGATCTGTTATAAGAATGTTTTGTGTCAAAAAGGTTTTCCCAGCGATAATATTTCGATATAATAAAAATGTAACTTGTGAGCCAAAATTACCTTTTCTACATTCATTTTGAACCTTTTGGGTTAGAGAAATTCTTTTTCTTTTTTTTGGGAATTTGTCACGTTTTAGGCTCTTTTGTTTGACATAACTCGAGAACCACTAGTCCGATTTAGCTGAAACAAATTTAAAAAAATTAAGAATTACAATTCCTTTAATCTGTTCATATATCGTTTTCCTACATAAGCAACAGTTTCGCAGTTATAAATAAATGTATGAAGAAAAAAAATATTTTTTGCCTGAATATTAAATTTTTTTTTTTATATTCATAAAATATCCAAAACGGGAAAAGTGTCAAGTCCTATTACTATCACGTAAAGTCACATAACCTATGAACAAAATGAGACATAGATCATGAAAATCGATGTACGCGTTTCGATTTTATTCACAATTAAGTAAAGGTATGAATTACAAAAATTTGCTCGAGATATGTACAAAATTCTTTGGAAAAAACGTTGAATTAAAAAAAAATAAGTAATAAACAAAAGGTTATTTCATTTATATGATTGCAGTACCAAAGTAATAAACTCTAATAAATGTGATTCTCAGATACAAAAACAATTCCACCCACATTTATGAGTTTCAAACGTTTCGAAAAATTTATAAAGCACATTTAAATCAGGTATATAGCCACCCTGAAAATATGCGCCCATTCATTTTGCTTCATTTTTTGCTTAATAACTGGATTACAAATCCACAAATATGTCTTTTTTTTTTAAAAACTTTATTTTGCATGAAAATAAAAATTGCGATTTATGTTACAGCCATTCTTACGCAGAAAATATGACATTTTTATATGTTATCTAAGCATAAAAACAAAATTTGGAACATTTTCAATTATTGTCAATATCCATCCTCGTTGAAGTTGACGTTTGTGGTTCTGATGATCTTCTTTTCTTCGTAGGTTTTTCATATTCATGTTCTGAGCCTACATCATCATCCGAGATAGACATAATATTCAAGGGCATGTTTTGTTCAGTGTGTACGGAATAAAATTTCTGAAATTCAGCTTGGCGTTTTCGGTATGATGTTGCGCTGAAATTTTGCTCTGCGAGTTTTTTACGCTTCAAAAATGATGTCAAAAATTCTGAATTTTTTTGTGATAGTCCCATCTTAGCCACAATGTAATCTATTTCCATTTGTGTTAGCGGTTGTGGTTCATTATTTCCAATATCGGGTGTCCAATCAGCATCATTCAAATCGGTCGGATTGGTGAAAACGGTTTCGGCTTGCAGGGACACAGTATCCAGACTCGGAGGTTTAGGTGTATCGGTATCAGCAGCGCGTTTAACTGGAAGTGTGGCAGTAAAAGCAGCAATATATACTTTTGTTTTCAATTGTTTCTCTGTTTAATCCATGACGATAATTTATGCATGCGTAGCACCTGGATTCATCATGTCCAATTAGGTCTTCCACCCAAATTACTGGCTTCATAAAAGACAACTTTGCACCTTTTCCATTTATCCACATTATAAGGGTATTATAAAAACTTTTGCACACTGTGTTCGGCGTAAAATTTGCACCACTTAAATCTGCTTCATCAAAATAATGACAACACGCTGTTTCACAATACACTTGTTATTTTCCATATTGAAATATATAATATATTTTTTTTCTTATTCACTTTTAAAAACCGGAGAAAAATTCACTTGTACTTTTCGCGTTCGTCGACACTTGTTGAATGACAAAAATCGATCAGTGAACACCTATAAATACTATGTACTTTTCAATATTTTACTGACATGTACTAATGAATGGACGCATCCAGGTATCCAACGGAAAAACACACATCATTAAAAAAGTGCACGTCCCTTTTTCCCCTTTAATTTACTATGTCTCATTTTGTTCATAGGTTATGTGACTTTACGTGGAAGTGATAGGACTTGACACTTTTTTCCGTTTTGGATTTTTATGAATTTAAAAAAAAAAAAATTAATTTTCAGGCAAAAAATATTTTTTTCTTCAGACATTTTCTTATAACTGCGAAACTGTTGCTTATGTAGGGAAACGATATATGAACAGATTAAAGGAATTGTAATCTTAATTTTTTTCAGCTAAATCGGACTAGAGGTTCTCGAGTTATGTCAAACAAAAGAGCCTAAAACGTGACAAATTCCCCTATACGATACTTACTTACTTGAAATCGATATTAAATTATTATGGCATGTAGCTTGACAAAACGAATGATGCAGAACTTCTTCTTTTTGGGGCTACTTTCACGTGCAGTTCTCAGAACTGAGTCCCAAATCAATGAGCAGAAAGATGTTGTAAAAACGAACCATTTTTTCCTCTAAATGAGTTTAAAAATTAAAAATAAATTGTATTGTTTTTGTTCGAAAATGAGTTAAGAAACTACCATAGAAAAAATAACTTGTATGCTAAAGGGAACTCTTTTAACGTTTATATGATATTTAATGTTTCAATTTACTTTTACTAAAATATCAACAAAGCAGTGAATTTTATGATAATTTTTTTAACTCATTTAAAAATGTAAATAAATAAGTTGATTTATTTGTAAACTCATTTATGAACAAAAAATGGTTTATTTATGGTGAATTGTTTCCTACTAAAATTAATTTAATTGAAAAGAATTTTTTTCATCTCATTATAAGTTCTTTATTAATTTCGCAAAACAAGTAAAATATTTTTATTGAAAAAATTTACACGATTTTGATGTTCTCTGGCAAATAATACCCTTAATCTACTAATTAAAAAAGCAAAAATTCATAAAAATAAAAATCTACTCGAAAACGTGTTCAAAACTCTCACTTCACGCAAAACCTTCTCTTTTGGTTCAGTAGTTAGATTTCTCTTTTTGGTAATAACGACCAATATGAACGTTGCGTGTTAAGCTGCAAATGCTAGAAAAATGCTAATGAGTTTGCTTTAAAAAAATGTTATATGATAGAAAGAGAATACATAACTATGCTCATACAGCCCTATTCATAATATCACTTTAGAGGCTGCGTAACTTTAAGGGCATGGTACAGTTTTAAAGCTGACAAAAATGCATGTTTTCATGATTTTTTTAATCAAGATCAAGATTATGGAGGAAAGATATCAAGGCTGGTGGGATAGCCATATGATGGCAGACTACTGCTGGAACTTACAAAGAGACTGTCGCAACAAAAAATACTAAAGAAAATACCATACGAAACGATTTTCTTAATTATGTCCTGGTGGAATCGTTCCCCTTGTTCTTCAATATAATCGCCAAGAATATCACGAAATTTATCCAAATGACTATGCGAATAATTCAATTTGACAAAGATATAAGGTGTATCCACTTTTCTGATCCAATAAAAAATTTAACATTTTTATATCTAGGAATTATTATTGGTAATTGGACACCTCAATTCCTCAGAAATGTTATCGACGAATTTTTCCAATTAAATTCGTGAGGAATTGACGAATTTTTGCAATTACACTCCTGAGGAATTGAGATGATCAATTGCCAACTCCCAATTCCAATGAATTGGAATTGGGATGGAATTAATTCCAAAAGGAATCATTACAACCCAGCTCTGGTAGTAACACATACACTTCAAACCTTTTTTGAGCTGTCAATAAAAAGCCTCTAGTCTTTTGGCTGGTATATTGGAAGCCCCAATTTCGCCTTCGATTTTGTTTACTAGTTTTATTATAATTACTCGAATGTCATTTTATTATTTTTTGTTTTATTGGATTTTTAATTAATTTAGAAATTTTATCAAAATGAAATACCATCACTAAATTGTAAATTTAGCCAAATCTTGTCAATAGATTTTTAAGAAATATGGATTGTTTCACATGTAACATATTTGTGTTTATAACATAATATCAAAAAAGAGCAAGCATCTTGTGATATCTAATACAGCAGCCATGCAGAGAAGCACGAGTTTGGGTGCGGATTTGTAGCTAGGAAGAGATTACGGAATCACGTCCTGCGATTCACTCCTGTGAACGAACGACTTTCCATAATCCGCATCAAGGCTAAATTCTTTCATATTTGCCTAATATGTGCGCATGCTCCGACAGAGGACAAGGACGATGAGATCAAAGATATTTTCTACGAGCGCCTTGAAGACGCTTACGAGCGCTGCCCCCGCCACGACATAAAAATTGTGCTTGATGACTTCAACGCCAAGGTGAGCAAGGAAAATATCTTTGGTCCAACAGTCGGAAAGTTCAGCCTCCACGACAACACATCCGATAACAGAATGAGGCTCATTGACTTCGCCGCAGCACGAAACATGGTTAAAAGTAGCACTAGATTCAAGCATCTCAATATTCATAAGGCCACCTGGTTGTCCCCTGACCAAAAAACGCGCAACCAAATTGATCACGTTTTGATTGACGGAAGGCACTATTTCAGTATATTAGATGTACGCACGATCCGTGGTGCTAACATAGACTCTGATCATTATCTTATCGCAGCTAAGATCCGTACACGTCTGTGCGCTGCAAAGAATACGCGCAATCCTACACAGAGAAAGCTAGACGTCGACAAGTTGCAGTCAAAACGGACAGCCGAAGCCTTTGCCACTCGACCCTCACTCCTGCTTCAAGAAAGCACTCCTCCGATCCACGATATATGCGCGCAGTGGGCACACATCTCCCACTCTCTGCGTACGGCTGCCGAAAAGGTTATTGGTTACCACCGTCCCAGCCGGAACCAATGGCACGACCAAGAGTGTCGCGACGCCACTGCAGAGAAAAACGCCACCGACAAAGCCACCCTGCAGTCGGTTGTAACGCGTGCTGCTAAGGAGCGATACAGAGAAAAGAGGAGGGACGAGAAACGTCTTTTCAGGCGGAAAAACGAGAGGCAGAAAAGCGTGAATGTGAGAAGATTGAGATGTATGGTGACAGGAACGAGGCCCGAAAAGTTTTCGAAAAGATAAGACGCCTGGTCGATGGCTCTAAAACCAAAGCCTCTTTCTGCAAGGATGAAAACGGAAATCTAGTGGTAGATAACCAGAGTACAGCGACGATATGGAGGGAACACTTCTCTAGTCTTCTGAATGGCGATGACAACAATCCCGCCAATAGAGATGATATCCCGGAAACCCCAATTATGGATGACAGCGTTGAAGTTCCGCTGCCCGACTAAAATTAAGTCTTGACAGCAAAAACACGGCTTAAGAACAACAAAGCCGCGGGAGCCGATGGTTTACCCGCTGAGCTGCTTAAGAACGGAGGCGAAGCTCTATTTAAATGCATTCACGAGCTTCTATGCATAATTTGGTTGGAAGAATGCATTTCAAACGATTGAAACCTCAGTGTACTCTGCCCACAAGAAAGGCGATCCCACTACATGCGCCAACTACCGTGGGATAAGCCTCCTAAATATCGCCTTTAAGGTTCTGTCTAGCGTATTATGTGAAAGACTGAAGCCTATCGTAAACCAACTGATTGGGCCTTATCAGTGTGACTTCAGACCTGGAAAATCTACCACCGACCAGATATTCACGCTACGACAAATCTTGGAAACGACCATAGAGAAGCAAGTCGACACCCACCACCTTTTTGTCGACAATAAAGACGCTTTCGACAGTCCAATAAGGAATCACCTATACTCCACCATGTCTGAATTTGGTATACCTGCAAAATTAATCCATCTATGCAGGATGACACTGAGCAACACCAGCAGTGCAGTAAAAATCGGGAAGGACCTCTCCCCCTCCCCCCCCAATTTGTTACCAAGCCAGGTTTCAGACAAGGTGATTCTTTATCGTGCGACTTTTTTAACCTAATCATGGAGAAGTTCATTCGAGCTGCTGATCTAAGACAAAGCGGCACAATATTCTATAAGAGTGCTATGCTGCTAGCGTATGCCGGTGATATTGATATCATTGGCCATAACACCCACGTCACTGTTGAGAACACCTCCTCGAGGTTGTGAAGGACTACCTCGATTCCAGCATTAACTCCACCAACGATATCAATAGAGAGATAACACGAAGGATAACTCTTGCCAACAGGTGTTACTTTGGGCTCAGTAGGCAATTGAGAAACAGAGCCCTCATGCTCTATTCATGTCACTAATCATGCCCGTCCTGTTATATGCAGCACAAAGCTGGACGTTGAGCAGCTCTGATGAAAAGATTTTGGGAGCGATCGAGAGAAAGATCCTTCGTAAAATCTACGGACCAATCTGCGTCAATGGCGAGTACCGAATACGATGGAACGATGAGCTGTATGAGCTATACGCCGACATTGACATAGTAAAGCGTATAAAAATCGAACGGCTTCGCTGGCTAGGTCATTTTGAGCGGATGGAAGACGACGCTCCAGTGAAGAAAATATTCGATTTTGTACCCAGCGGCGGTCAACGCAGAAGAGGACGACCGCAACTCCGTTGTTGGGACCAAGTGGAGGAAAACCTGACGAAACTTGGAGCTTCCAACTGGCGCCAGTAAGCGCAAAACAGAAATGGCTGGCGCAGTTTCTTATAACAGGTGGAAACCGACTTAAGGTTGTAGGCGCCATCTAACTAAGTAAGTAATATCATTTTGAGCATTAACATGTGCAGATTAACGTGATTAAATTTCAAAACGATTGGTTAAATGCTTTTCTTTTAATCATGCACGCCAACTTGAAAAACGTTCTTTTGAGAAAAACGCGTTTAAAGTTTGACATTCATTTGAAAGGTACTTTCTTGCTCTCTATATATGCTCAGAAAAGTTTCTTTTTATTAAGGAGTAACACAAATTATATGAAAAATCAAGATTTACGTTAAAGTTATACGTTTATTTAAAAAAAAACATAACAAATTCGTTCATATCTTGATCGATAAAAAACTATGATTGAAAAATCTGTTTAAGCTCCACGGGTTCGTTTCGCACCCAACGAAAGGGTACCGTTATAAAGTAAATCATTTCTTTTTTTTATTTATTTTCATCACATTAAGGCGGTTGTAAAACATTTTTTTCTTCGTTAAGTTTTTATTTTGATTTTTTTAAAAGTAGGTCAAAATGGAATATTATTTAGTCGGGTAGGGGAGAGAGAGAATGGTAAGGTAAAATTTATTGAATAGGGCTGATAGTTTGTGTTTTTATGTAGTTGCCAGATGTGGGGAAGGTCGCATTTGTGATTAAATGGTGTGAATATTGTTTCAACTTTTCATCACACTACCGATATTCAAAATAAACGGAATAGCTCTTTTGTTTTAATTAATGCATGTAACGGGTGAAACAGAATGTGTTGTAAATGCCACTCCCTGCATAAGCTTTATGTCATTTTTTGGAAACATGGCTCGCTTACTCTTGCCAATATATATTCTGAATATGAGCCAAATCGGACTATAAATACGATTTTTTGTAATCGACTCCAGCGCCATCTAGCAGGTATAAACTGCAAAATACAACGAAAAAATTTTCCAAATTGGTTAATATAGATAGATATACAGACGAATAAATGGGCTTCAAAAGTAGGCGTGGCAAAATTTATACAAATAGTGACTGCCATTTGGATTATAGTACCTACCCACCAAGTTTCACTATGAAAACATGTACAATAGACCGTATCGAAAAAAATTCGCCCCAAACCAGCTAATCTAAGACATTATTGAAAGAAAGTTTCGAAAAATTTTCTTTTCTTCTTACCAAACGTAGGGGTCGCGCATCTACATATTTCTTTATAACTTCGATATTTAGCGTCCGATCTTAAATAATGGTATGTCTATGTTTTTGTCTCAGGAAGACCTATTTTTTGTTTGTAGATCTGATTGGCCTCAGTTGACCCCTTATAATACTTACCTTACGTACCTCAGTTTCTACCATCTTAAGGTACAATTTTGATTTCAGAAATAGAAAGCCCATAAAAAATCATTAAACTTTTTTAAAAGAAATTTTTCGCCATTTCAACTAGAAATATTTTTAAAATTTGTTTTCGTTGTTTTTGCAAAACGTAGGGCAAATTATTAAATTTTTTGTCATATCGTATTATTTTTATAAAGTATCCACCAAAAAAGTTCTTATCCGAATCATATTTGCAATTGTTGCAGTTGCTTACGTTTTCTTTGAAATGCTTTGACTTTGCTTTCTTGGCGCCGCAGTTCTTGCAGTCAAGTTTGCTTTTGATGAGCAAACCATAAGAACATAGCTGTCGTTTGCTGCTTCAGTCGTTGAAGTTGATTGAAAAAATTGTTATTCTTCCAACATGTGCTTGAAAACAGTTTGTTTTATTTTGCTGAAAAACAGCAAAGCAAAGCAAAGCTAATTGTGCTGTTGCTTTTTTGCAGTTTTAGCAATTCAAACACTGGTTTCATCTTTTAAACTTCGTCAAACCATTGTAGAATATTTGAGTCAAGCAAACTTTTGACCGCTATAAGTTGCGGTGGAACTCCTACCAACACTGGATACAAAGGTGAAGTTATAACGAGGATGGAACGTCATTTGCAGAGACCATTGCAATGGTTCGTGTGTCTTTTTCATTTCAACGAGTTGCCATTTAATGCGCAAATGAGATTATTGCTTGGCAAGCAAACAAGACCTGAGATTTGGCCTGGAAGTATCAGAGCAGGCATTCAAAATTGCAATATTCTGCAAGTTCAGTGAATAATTTCTTTTATTGTATATAGGTGTTTATTGTATGTGTAAAAGTTATATTTATTAATAGTTCGTATCTTTTATTGCATATTATTTTTGTCTAGCTCAAGCAACACTTCAAACGCATTCCAATGAGGGAAATGCCAGAGAATATAGAAGGTTCGAGTATTCGAGGCTACATTTGAACCATATGGTTCGAGCCGTCCATTCAGGAGAGTGCGACAAAAACCTAGCCATTGGAAAGCCCGGTGCTTTGAGCACAGCTCGATGGCTAACAATAACATCTTCAATCCTCCGTTATTATGTAACGTGCACGGAACTCTCACCGAATCTTTTGAAACTAGCGGAGTTCATTGTAAAAGTCAATGTGCCATTCTGGTTTCATGTCAAAAATCTTGGATTCGTCAGTTGCCGGAAGAGGTTCAACAAGCCGTCCGTCCGTTCATTAAAAAAACGTGTACTTCTCTCACCCAGAGAATGATTTCTTATCGATGATAACGAAACAAGATCCGCTAGTGCATTCAGATGGATATGCAAAGATTTAAGCTGCACACCAAGAAGCAACAGGCTACATTCGACAAATGTTTGGTTCAGAAGTAGACAATTTAATAAATTTTGAAAGTGAATCATACTTCAATATGATCAATTGGACAAAATTCATATTGACTGAGCCACCTTGCCTACAATTCGTCACGCAAGACCAACTTGAAGCATTGCAATACTCAAATGACATAATTGAATAATTGAATTACCAGGTAAAGTAAATAACTTCATTTGATATCTTTCCTTACTAAATATAATTATGTTCACTAAATGTGAAATATTGAGTCACATTTTATCTAAGCTCGAGATCCGCTGCACATTTTGGCTCGATGATTTTAATATGTAAAAGTATCTTAGTAAAATAATAAAAGTGGGTCTTTAATCAACACTTTTGCCAATATAAAATGCTGAGTTTTATTTAAAAGATTTTCTTTGAAAGAGTTTAACCGTTGTGTCAACAGCTGTTGGGTTTTATCCACATCGACAGTAGATGTACCCGGGTACTTCATACGTTTTGTATGGCAGATAGTTGCTTTTGATATACAAATATTAACTACTACCTGGATTCTTGTAATTTTCTGGTTTTTTTTTTTTTATTTATTGGAAATATTGTCTAGTTAACAAAACTTTTATCATAATTTGGGAAAAAAAAAATTTGGTACCTAAATAATCCATTTTTACCAAAAATGGGAATTGCCAAAATCCATAAAAATTTAACAATTTCCAAATTCTTTTTTAATCCTTGTAATTTGATCTCTTTTTACCAAGAAAAATAATTAACATTGAATTTTCATTCGCAAAATTCCGTTATATTTGAACTGAAAATCAACCCCTCTTGCTCATAGTGCTATTTTTAGTACCTGCGCAGAATAATTATAACTCATAAAATATTTGTTCAATGTAAACATTTTTTTTTTGGAATGTGTAGGAAAACACGTCTACTAACAGGAACAAAAGGGTATTTGGGAATATCTTGCCTACCTACCCTTGCACAACCAGTTTTGCAGGCAGAAACATGATTTTTTGCGCAGGTTTCGTTTTGAGTAGTTTTGTATGCATAAGTCAGTTTATGTGCGATTTTTGAAGTGTAAAGACCTAAAAATTTATTTTGTGCGGCAAATATATAAAAAGTGAAAATAAAATGGCAGATGGTGAGTGGCTAGCTCCGCGTCGATTGAATGCACTACCGTATGAGGAGCAGCGTGACTATATACGCACATTTGTTGAGGCTTCTGACTCTGAAGAGAGTGACCACGAACAAGCGGTAGATCAAGAAGACTTAGAAGGAAATATTGATGACATTGGTGGTGAATCATCTGACGCTGAACAAGTCCAGGAAATTGTGTATCACCTAGAGGACGAGAGGGATTCAGACGAGGAGTATGAAGAACCGCCACTTGAAACTGGTGATTATTATACGGCAAGAGATGGCAATGTATGGTCGTCAATACCACCAATACCTGGACGAATACGTGCGCACAACGTTCTAAGAAGTCGCAATCCTGGACCAGTGCCATCGACAAATGGCTTGACAATGGCAGAAACCTTCAATCTTATGATGTCAAATGATGTCAATGAAGCCTGTGTGCGCAGAGCACTCGAAGGATCATCCACAATGCCTCAGATGCTGCTAAAATTCATAAAATATATTTTTTACTTTCATTATAATGATTTTCTATAAATAAATAAACAAATTTCCATAAAATAAACTAAATATTTCCATTTATTTCTATATATTTGTATGAATTTTCATAGAAGTACCTGGGTACATCAGCTGTTGACGCTAGGTCATTTTCTAGTAACTGGGTTATATTTTCCAAACGGTTGGTCCAATTGACCTGAAATTTCACACCAATATCAATTACATATTTCCAAGCTATGATACGAAGTTTCATCAAGATTGGACCAGCCGCTTGGAAGATATAGCAATATAAAGTGAACTTTGCCATTTATTTCTATATATTTGTATGAATTTTCATACAAGTACCCGGGTACATCAGCAGTCGACGCCATTCCACTAACTTGAATTTGGGCTGTATCGACTGAACTGCTGCTCCAATCTTGATGAAACTTTTCCACATGATGCAAAAGTGTATGGTTGAGGATATCATGAAATTTCAGGTCAATCGGACTAACCGTTTGGAAGATACAGGAAAATTAAAGTTGCAAATGTACCCGTGGGCTCTACGATCGACACAACGGTTAATGGTTTTTTGAAGACTTCAAATGTGTTACTTTAGAATGGTACATTAGGATGGTTGATTCAGATAAGAAAATTTTCTGCGCATATTTAATAAATAAATTTAAAAATTTGCCCTACGTTTAGCAAAAATATTAAAAACAAATTAAAAAATATTTTTAGTGGCAATAGCGAAAACTTTAATGATTTGAAGGTTTAATGAAGGTTTAATGATTTTGTACGTTCTTTCCATTTCTGAAATCAAAATTTTACCTTAAGATGGTAGAAACTGCGGTTCGGTGGGTCAGTACTATAAGTGGTCAACTGACGTCAACCAGTTCTAGAAACAAAAAATGGGTCTCCCTGAGAAAAAAATATGGACATATCATTATATAAGACCGGACGGTAAATACCTAAGTTATGAAGAAATATGTCAATGCAAAACACTGTTCGGTCAAAAAAAAAAATTTTATATATTTTTGAAATTTTCTTTCAATAATGTTTCAGATAAGCTGGTGGACGGCGATATTTTTTTTTTGCCTATAAGGTGAGGTGATCTAATGTACACTTAAGAATTATAATGATTTGGTAAAAGTGGAATATATAGTCCTGCCACGCCCATTTTTAGTACAGTTACCGACAATAATTATAAGAACTAAACTAACAAATTTTAGTCTAATACGACCGAAACCGTCTGAAATAAATACTACAATCGATTTGTTTGCGGTAAAAGTAGGTGTGGCAAATATAACCTAACCCATTACAATTTAGCTGAAATAACAAATCCGGTGGTGCCTATATCGTCTAAATCGGTGCAGTGGTTCTAACGTGATTGTGGAAATATCAAACTTATGATCTAAATTTGTTCGCGTAACTCGAAGCAACGTGGCCGTAGCTTATGTCACTTAAATTTCTGTTATATAGGCTTTCTGTGTATTTGGTTATACTCCACGCAACGTAGCTTAGAAAAAAGTAGATAAAAAGAGAATTTTATCTGGCAATCTTAAGATAAAAGTTGAACAAATAAAAAGTTCAATTTTATTTTGAACTCTACGTAGTTCCTCGTTTTTATGACAGCTGAATTGTGATTGTTTATGTGCGTTTAGTTTATGTGCGGTAAATTAACTGATAAATTCTGACTTTTAACGCAGAGTTATGTTATTATTTCATTTGTTTTTATGCCGTGAATTTCCAGTTAAATATTATTTATACTAATTTGTGGTAATTTGTGGTAATCTGAGTGCCATGAAAGTACTGAAGTGGAAAATAAAATAATTTTCGGCACAATCACATGGAAACCGCGGAGCTGCTGGCGCATGCAAATGGGGAAAGGTTACCGCAATGATGCACGGCCCCAACATATGTCCGCTCCACTGCCAAATGCAATGTGATCAGCAGCTAAATATTCCTCCGATTAAATCCAATCTAATTGCTAATGGCACTCCGATTGCCTTGGTTCATAGTAAAATTTATTGATTATTAAAAACTTACTTACTTACTTAGGTGGTCGTAACAACCCGTGTCCGGGTTTCAACCGACCTCATCAGCTCTCGCCAGGCGCCTCTGCTTTGCGCGCGCCTTTTCCAATCGGATACACCAAGTGCGGTTAGGGCTTCCTCAGCCTGGTCCATCCATCGGAGGCATGGTCTCCCTCGTCGTCGTTGACCAGCGACCCTAGCCTCGAGCACCTTTTTCGCTGGAGCCTCGTCGTTCATATGATGGACATGACCCAGCCAGCGTAGTCGCTGCACAGTTATACGCCGAACTACGTCAATGTCATCGTAGAGCTCATACAGCTCGTGGTTCATTCGGATGCGATAGTCATCACCGACTCGAACAGGACCGAAGATTTTGCGAAGAACTTTTCTCTCGAACACCCCCAGAGCGGCTGCGTCAGTTTGCGAAACTACCCATGCCTCAGCGCCATAAAGCAGCACAGGTAGAACGAGCGTCTTGTAGAGTGTTAGTTTTGTCGATCGAGAGAGGGCTCTGGAACTTAGTTGCTTACTGAGCCCGTAGTAGCACCTATTAGCAATTATTGTTCTTCGCTTTATCTCCAGGCTGATTTCGTTTTTGGTATTAATGGCGGCGCCAAGGTAAACGAACTCCTTGACTACTTCAAAGTTATAGCTGCCGGATGAAACGTTGGAGTCTAAACGCCGAGCTCCCTTGTTTGTAGACAGCATATATTTTGTTTTGCCCTCATTTATCGTCAAACCCACTTTGGCTGATTCCTTTTCGATAGCGGCGAAAGCAGCGGCACATCTCTCCCAACATCTCTCTAGGTTCTGCCGACAATATCAATATCATCAGCGTACGCAAGGAGCTGTACGCCTTTGTAGAAAATGGTGCCATTACGATGCACACCGGCCTTTCGTACGATCCCCTCCATGATGATGTTAAAGAGATCGCAAAGGGATCGCCTTGCCTGAAACCTCTTTCGGTATTGAAGGTTTCGGAGAGGTAATTTCCTACCTTGACGGAGCTGCGTGTGTTGCTCAACGTCATTCTGCAAAGTCTAATCAACTTTGCAGGTATACCGAACTCAGACATTGTTGCGAATAGGTAATCCCTTCTCGTGCTATCGAACGCAGCTTTAAAATCGACAAAGAGATGGTGGGTGTCAATTTGATTTTCGTGGGTTTTCTCCAGGATTTGTCGTAGCGTGAAAATCTGGTCTATGGTGGACTTACCAGGTCGAAAGCCACACTGATAAGGTCCAATCAGAGTTTTTGTAATCGGCTTTAATCTTTCACACAGTACGCTTGAGAGAACCTTATATGCGATGGAAATAAGACTGATACCTCTATAGCTTGCGCAGATTGTTGGGTTTCCTTTCTTAAGTATAGGGCACAGTACGCTGAGGTTCCAATCGTCGGGCATGCTTTCTGCTAGCCATATTTTGCTGATGAGCTGATGCATGCGCATTATCAATTCATCGCCGCCGGTTTTAAACAATTCAGCTGACAGGCCGTCAGCACCCGCTGCTTTGTTGTTTTTGAGTCGTTGGATAGCAACTCGAACCTCTTCATGGCTAGGTGATGGTACTTCCACTCCGTCATTGTTGATTGGTAGCTCTGAACTGCGCTCTCCATGGGCGGCATTGGCGGAATTGTCGCCAGTAAGTAAATTGGAGAAGTGCCGTCTCCACAATCTCAGTACACACTGCGTATCCGTATTCAGATCTCCATTTTCGTCTCTACAAGTGAATGCTCCGGGCTTGAAACCTTGGGTTAGACGCTTAACCTGTTGATAGAATTTTCGTGCAACCTTCTTTCCCTGGTATACCTCTAGTTCCTCACGCTCACGCTTTTCCTGCTCTCTTTTCTTGCGTCTGAAAAGGCGCCTCTCTTCCTTCCTCTTTTCGCGGTAGTTTTCTCGCACGGCTTGCGTTGCAGCTGACTGCAGCGTTTTTCTATATGCGGCGTTTTTTACTGCAGTCGCAATGCGACACTCCTGATCATACCATTGGTTCCGAGGTTGCGGGCGCCGGAAACCAATGACTTCTTCAGCGGCAGCGCGCATGGAGTGGGATATATGCACCCAAAGTCCGCCGGCGTCGTCGGGTCCAGAGGTTGGTTGGTTGAGCTTAACCGAGAGTTGAGCGGAGTAGGCTTCGGCAGTCCGTTGTAATTGCAGCTTAGCTACATCTAGCTTTCGTTGCATTCCTGTGCGTATGTTCTTCGCATTGCATAATCGCATGCGGATCTTGGCTGCAACAAGATAATGGTCGGAGTCAATGTTGACCCCCCGAAATGTACGCACATCTAGAACACTAGAGGCATGCCTTCCGTCGATTACAACATGATCAATTTGGTTTCGCGTTTTTTGATCCGGGGACAGCCAGGTGGCCTTGTGGATGTTGAGGTGCTTAGATCTGGTGCTACTAACTACCATGTTTCGCGCAGCGGCGAAGTCGATCAGTCTTAGACTGTTGTTCGTGGAGGTCTCATGAAGACTGAACTGACCGACAGTGGGGCCAAAGATGCCTTCCCTTCCGACTTTCGCATTAAAATCGCCGAGGACTATTTTCACGTCATGGACCGGAAGGTGGTCGTTTACGTCCTCAAGACTAGCGTAGATAGCGTCTTTGACGGCTTCGTCCATTTCCTCCGTCGGGGCGTGCGCGCAAATAAGGCTGATGGAGAAAAATTTTGCCTTGATGCAGATCGTGGCCACTCTTTCGTTCACAGGTGTGAACCGGGAAACAAGGTGGCGTAGTTTCCAGCTAACAACGAATCCACATCCAAATTCGAATTTTATTATTAAAAAACAAACCTTTATTTCATTTGCATTAGTGTTTTCAGAGACGTTATGAATGACGAAAAACTTATTGGTCTCGTGCAAAGCAACGACATAATATACAATTAATAATATACAAGAAAAAAAGAGCATGGTCAGCAATTGCTGCAGAACTTGGAGTAACAGGTTTGTATAGTGTGTAGCATAAATAAGCATCTCACAAAATTAATTTTAATAAATATAGTGGAACAGTGCACAAAGCGATCGACCAATTTAAGAACGCGATTCGGAAGGGAACCCAAAAAATTGGATGCACCCTCTGGGAGTGTAACGTCTTTCTTAGAAAGTTGGCCTCTTTTTAACTGCTTAAGCTTTTTAAAGGAGAATGTAAAGCCGAGACTGTAAGACATATGAAGGGCTTATTTCAGAAACATGATTAGCCACAAAGTAAAAGTTTTGAAATAATCGCATTTGTATCTTTAAAAAAAAATGTATAAAATCAAAGTTTCATGTAATCGTACTTTTAATACTTGTAGTTACTGGTTATGGAATCTCTCTAAAACTTGACCAAAAACTAACGAAGAAAGGATAGTGGAAACCGATCATTTATCAAAAAGTGTGGCTTATCTTGTTTTTGCATAAAATTTAATTTTAAAATTTTTTATTAAGGCGACTGTTCCAGGTTGAGGCGAGTTTTCAAATGCGATTTTTAAAGGCTGATTAAACAAAAAAACTTCTGCAGATATTCATAAAAACTTTTTTATTATTTGTATCAAGTATTCAAGAATACAAAAATACATATTTTTTTAAAACTCATGTGCATGTAAGCCCACAGGTGGCGTTGCAAATTGGCTTCCAAAAAATACGTTGGGACAAATAAATCCATACTGGATCATCTGAAAAAAAAGTTTTGTGGTTAATTTAAAGACCTAACTCTTGGGATCGCCGTGGCCCGATTTTATTTTTTCATTCACAAGGAAAAAGTAAAATGTCATCAATTTTCGAGTTTCAACTTTGAGCTAAAAAAGTTTTTTTTTAAAATCAAAATTTTAAAAATCGGACCACGGCGATCCCAAGAGTTAGGTTTTTAAGTTAACCACAAACCTTGTTTTTTCAGATGACCCAGTATGGATTTATTTGTCCCACCGGAAAAGTAATATTTTTTCTTTTGGACGTCAATTTGCAACGCCACCTGTGGGCTTACATGTACATGAATTTTAAAAAATAAATTTTTTTGTAGTCTTGAATGCTTGAATAAAATAATAAAAAAGTTTTTATAAATATCTGCAGTAGTTCTTTTTAATCAGCCTCTAAAAATTGCCTTTAAAAACACGTATCAACCTGGAACAGTCGCCTTAACAAAAATGGAACAATATGTACACTAAGGTGGGTCACCAAAAAAAGTTTGGTTTGTTACCGACTTTTTTGAAAGATCCTATTGAAAGGATTTCAGACCAGAAAAATTTTTTTTTTTAAGTGGTCTACATTAACAACCAAAATGGTCTTTTTGTTATAAGTCGGTTATTTGATGTCCGATTTTCAAAAAAAAGTATATTTTTAGAAAGATCTTAAAAATGCCAACAATCCGTAGTCAGAGGTTTTTGACCCTTGAGGTCATCTTCAATAAAATAATTCAGTTTTTAACTTTTTTTGCACTACGACCCCCAAAACTTTGCCCATTTTATATTTTGTAATTAAAGTTCATAAAAAATCAATAGGTCCGTGTGAAGAAATTTTTTAATTCCACTCATAGGAAAAAAAGTTACACGAGCTTAAAACTTAATTTTTGAGCTCAAAAATTTAATTTTAAGTGCGTGTAACTTTTTTTCCTATGAGTGGAATTAAAAAATTTCTTCACACGGACCTATTGATTTTTTATGAACTTTAATTACAAAATATAAAATGGGCAAAGTTTTGGGGGTCGTAGTGCAAAAAAAGTTAAAAACTGAATTATTTTATTGAAGATGACCTCAAAGGTCAATAACTTTTGACTACGAATTGTTAGCATTTTTAAGATCTTTCTAAAAATATACTTTTTTCAAAATCGGACATCAAATAACCGAGTTATAACAAAAAGACCATTTTGGTTGTTAATGTAGACCACTTAAAAAAAAAATTTTTTCTGGTCTGAAATCCTCTCAATAGGATCTTTCAAAAAAGTCGGTAACAAATCAAATTTTTTTTTCTTCCATAGGGGTCGACCCGCCCTAATGTACACAACGAAAAAACGGAACAATAATTATTTAAAACACATTCAACAATTTCTACTATTTCCTCCTCGATTTCTATGTTTGTTGATTTTACATAATAAGACCTGTTTCTTTTTAAATAAGATAAACAATAAAAAAAAAAAATAACTGGCTGGTTCCTGGTAGCACTTCGGAATCTTCGTTGTGCAATCCATTGTCGCATTCTCTTATACCATTTTCCTATAATTCAAACACAGAAACCAAACAAATCTAAATTTGACTATCTTTTGTTTGCAATAATGTAATAAACCACTAATATAAAAATAAATATACCTCATGTAATCTTCGTCTAATATACTATCATCGCTGTTTTCAAACCAGTCTTCACAATTGGTGGTTATTATTTTCATAAAAGTCATATTTTTCATAAAACTTCATAAAAAACTTTCATATAAAAAACTTTCATACAAAATATTTAAATGTAAAAATTGGCTTTAATGACCGAAATAAAACTTCACTGTTAGTTAGGACACAAATATCGGTGTGTCTTGCATAGCCTGATATGCAACAAAACTTAAACATCGATTTATTTATATATATCTAAATATAAAAGAATCTTATGGTGTCCGTATGTTACTCCATGACTTCTGAACTGTTCCAATGCTGTTGTTCGAATTTTTAGGGTGCGTTTGGTCAGTCATGGTCAGCACGGGCATGCTTAAAATATACATTTATCTATTATGAAATATACAATTATCTATCTATCTATATATAAAAGAATGGATGTATGTATGTGGGTAAGTTTTTTTTTCTTATTTTATTTTATTCGCGATGGGGGAACCTTCAAAAAGCGCCACCGTGCAGGTGGGAGTGTGCGATTCTTACGCACTAAACTTAACCTCCGCATTGAATCGTCGTCCTTGTATAAGCTCCGTGGGACCGCCGCAAAGCATGACTTCACGGAGCATGGGAATAGCACTAAGCTGGAAACTGATGGACTTGTGTAAGTATTCTATAACATTTGGTCATGGGCTTGTACATAACCTTTACCGTATCTATTTCGCAAACGCTCAACTCTTCGCAGTTCGTCAATAATCAGTCGTGCTAGGGTGCTAACCACTTACCAGTTAGCTTCATTTCTCAGCATAAGGGTAACCAAGTTTTGATCAGTTACCGTTTCGCCGAGACTGACCGAAGCCTCAAGTCTGGCATTTTGGAACTTGGGGCACTCGAAGAGGACATGGGCCGCGTCTTCTGGTATACTTCCCTCGCAATGGGTACAATAGGGATCCGTGCTTGTATTTGTGCAGATATGCCCTGAAGCAACCGTGCCCACTTAAAATCTGCGTAATGTAGAAGTTCATGGAGCCGTGAGTTCTACCAAACCAAGCGGTAATCTTAGGGATGAGCTGATGAGCCCACCGACCCTTAACTAAGCTATCCCAGCGATCCTGCCACTTTAGCAGTCTTCTCTCCCGTGCGAGTCTTTTGCGAATTGTTGGGTTTTCGCTATTGGCTTCGAACAGCGTTTCCTCTACTAGAAGGTAGAGGAAGGTAGTAGTAGTAAATTCTTACTACCAACTTCTTCAAGATGGTTTGTAGTGGCCACAACCGCTAGGTCGTCCGCAAAGCCGACGATCTTAACGCCTGTGGGAACTGCGAGTCTAAGGACGTCGTCATACATAACGTTCCACAGCAGGGGCCCTAGGACTGACCCCTGTGGGACACCACCGGAGACGTTATACACCATTATCCCCTCGTCTGTTGCATAGCGTAGTATTCTACCATCGAAGTAGTTCGATAATATCTTTGAGAGGTAGCGTGAAATTTCAAATTTTGCGAGCGCTTTCATTACCGTATCCCAGTTTGCGGATTTAAAGGCATTTCGCACATCCAGCGTTGCCACCAGGCAATACTGCTTTGCCCCCTTCTTCCAGCTAGTGCCTTCAATAGCTTTACTTGCTATGCTTGTAACCAGTTTTATGGCGTCGGACGTAGAGTGACTCTTTCGGAAACCAAACTGTTGGCTCGAGAGTCCTCCTCTGGATTGTATTGCTTCTTCGAGGCGGTTGTACAGCAATTTCTCGAAGATCTTGCCTATCGTGTCGAGCAAGCATATAGGTCGGTAGGCTGAGGGATCCTCCAGAGAGCCGCTACCTTTTGGTATTAGCACAAGCTTTTGCGTTTTCTATTGTGAGGGGAATATGCCCTCTGTGAGACAAGCGTTATACAGCTGTACGAAGGCTTGTGTTTGGGCTGCGATGGCCATTTTTAACGCGCGGTTCGGGATTTTATCTGGCCCTTGGGTCTTGTCGTTATGAACAGCATTGGAGATTTTCATTACCTCTTCTGCGGTTACCATGGAAATGACTTGCACGTCGCCATGTTTAATGACGGGCTGCATCGGTGGTTGCTGAGGGAAGAGCACACTTACAATGCGGCTAAGTATGTGAAGCCACGTGGGTGGGAGTCGTCCGAATGACTTCATCTTTTTCATTACCAGTCTATAGGCGGTACCCCATGGGGTTACGTCCGCTTTAGTTGAGATTTCACTCTCACTCAGATTTAGTTGAGATGTCACTCTCTGCTGGGTTCCCGGACATAGCAATATTGAAGAGAACGACGCAGCAGATGAACTGGCAAGGCGTGGAGTAACCGCAAGTACAAACAGTGCTTATACAGAGGTGCACATTCCAATAGGCGTCGTCAAAAGGAGTATAGATCTTAAAGCCAGGGATATTGCTAACACAAACTGGGCATCCAGAGGTGACTGCAACATAACTCGAAAGCTAAATGAAAAGAGAACTAAAAGCCTTCTGCTTTTGGACAATCGGGAAATATGGATTCTTGTTGGAGTTCTAACAGGACATTGCCCCATTGGGGTAATGGCCAATAGAATGGGCATAGCAGCGCCAGACTTTTGTCGGAGCTGCAAGGATCCGGAAGAAACAGAAACAATAACTCACCTCCTATGTGAATGTCCAAATCTACAGAATCGTCGACTCCGATATATGGGGAACGGATTTTTCACAGACTTGGAAGAGTTAATGAACACACCACTGCTAGACATCTGGAAGTTCATAAAAAGCACAGGACGGTTTGAGGAATAAATAGGAACAATGGTTTTAAAATGGTACCACAAACATAAAAAGGGATTCGCAATGGACATACAGGCCCCCGCGGAAGCGCCGGTAACGGTGCACGACCCTACTTAACCTAACCTACGTCCGCTTCGTCGCATAACTGCAAGAAGCACTCGCGCTTCCTCAAACGAATCTTGTGTTTGAGCAGCTTCCTGCGCTCTCTATAGACCTCGCACAGTTCTTCGAACCTGTCGGTCCTTCTGGCGCGGTAGTAACTTCTTCTGGCTTGGTGGCATTGGCTGCGTGCTTGAGCGATTTCGGCGGTCCACCAGTACACAGGCTCATGGTGGTGCTTACTTGGTCTTCGCAACATCATCGCTGCGTCGCAAGCTCTTTTCAGCTGCTCTGTTGCTTGCCTAGCCATATTCTGTGCTGAACCAGTGAGGTGTATGTCAGCCATCATTGCTGTGAGGATACCTTCATCAAGCGTTTCGACCTTGTATAATGGCTCGCTATGGGGCCTCTGCTCCGTCGGTTGGTTTGCCTTTCCAACGTGTACACGATTGCTTGGTGATTGCTATGCGTGTAGACGTCGCTTACTTGCCACTGTACTTGCGTGCTCAGGTCACAACTGGCAAATGTATGTGGGTATGTGGGTATGTGGGAATGTGGATATGTGGGTATCTGTGTATATCACGCATAGACTCCAAAACCGCCGAACCAATATTTATTTAGCGATACTGAAGCAACATTCTGAGAGTGTTTCTGTGAAGTTTGGTGTTGATTGAACAAGGGGGCGTAGTACCTCCCATACAAACCAAATTGGCTCTATCGCCCACAAACCAAAAAAATGCTATATATCAGACGGTTTTAATCGTAAATAACTAAAATTTGGTAATTTTGTTCAGAAGGTTACTTTCGGTGACTGTACAAAAAATGGCCGTGGTCACACTATATCTACGCCAACTTTTCAGAAATCATTTTAGTTCCTGAGATGTTTAAGTTTTGATAGTGAATCCTGGTATGCAGGTGCTATGGATGCAAGTGGCAGTCACTTTGTTAATATAAATGTTGTCACGCCCACTTCCTCCGCCCACAAATCAGTAAAAAGGCTTTATATCAGACGGCTTTTGCCGTAGAAGACTAAGATTCGAAAAAATGGCTATGGCTAGGCAAGCAACAGAGCAGCTAAAAAGAGCTTGCGACGCAGCGATGATGTTGCGAAGACCAAGTAAGCACCACCACGAGCCTGTGTACTGGTGGACCGCCGAAATCGCTCAAGCACGCAGCCAATGCCACCAAGCCAGAAGAAGTTACTACCGCGCCAGAAGGACCGACAGGTTCGAAGAACTGTGCGAGGTCTATAGAGAGAGCAGGAAGCTGCTCAAACACAAGATTCGTTTGAGGAAGCGCGAGTGCTTCTTGCAGTTATGCGACGAAGCGGACGTAGGTTAGGTTAAGTAGGGTCGTGCACCGTTACCGGCGCTTCCGCGGGGGCCTGTATGTCCATTGCGAATCCCTTTTTATGTTTGTGGTACCATTTTAAAACCATTGTTCCTATTTATTCCTCAAACCGTCCTGTGCTTTTTATGAACTTCCAGATGTCTAGCAGTGGTGTGTTCATTAACTCTTCCAAGTCTGTGAAAAATCTGTTCCCCATATATCGGAGTCGACGATTCTGTAGATTTGGACATTCACATAGGAGGTGAGTTATTGTTTCTGTTTCTTCCGGATCCTTGCAGCTCCGACAAAAGTCTGGCGCTGCTATGCCCATTCTATTAGCCATTACCCCAATGGGGCAATGTCCTGTTAGAACTCCAACAAGAATCCATATTTCCCGATTGTCCAAAAGCAGAAGGCTTTTAGTTCTCTTTTCATTTAGCTTTCGAGTTATGTTGCAGTCACCTCTGGATGCCCAGTTTGTGTTAGCAATATCCCTGGCTTTAAGATCTATACTCCTTTTGACGACGCCTATTGGAATGTGCACCTCTGTATCAGCACTGTTTGTACTTGCGGTTACTCCACGCCTTGCCAGTTCATCTGCTGCGTCGTTCTCTTCAATATTGCTATGTCCGGGAACCCAGCAGAGAGTGACATCTCAACTAAATCTGAGTGAGAGTGAAATCTCAACTAAAGCGGACGTAACCCCATGGGGTACCGCCTATAGACTGGTAATGAAAAAGATGAAGTCATTCGGACGACTCCCACCCACGTGGCTTCACATACTTAGCAGCATTGTAAGTGTGCTCTTCCCTCAGCAACCACCAATGCAGCCCGTCATTAATCATGGCGACGTGCAAGTCATTTCCATGGTAACCGCAGAAGAGGTAATGAAAATCTCCAATGCTGTTCATAACGACAAGACCCAAGGGCCAGATAAAATCCCGAACCGCGCGTTAAAAATGGCCATCGCAGCCCAAACACAAGCCTTCGTACAGCTGTATAACGCTTGTCTCACAGAGGGCATATTCCCCTCACAATAGAAAACGCAAAAGCTTGTGCTAATACCAAAAGGTAGCGGCTCTCTGGAGGATCCCTCAGCCTACCGACCTATATGCTTGCTCGACACGATAGGCAAGATCTTCGAGAAATTGCTGTACAACCGCTTTGAAGAAGCAATACAATCCAGAGGAGGACTCTCGAGCCAACAGTTTGGTTTCCGAAAGAGTCACTCTACGTCCGACGCCATAAAACTGGTTACAAGCATAGCAAGTAAAGCTATTGAAGGCACTAGCTGGAAGAAGGGGGCAAAGCAGTATTGCCTGGTGGCAACGCTGGATGTGCGAAATGCCTTTAAATCCGCAAGCTGGGATACGGTAATGAAAGCGCTTGCAAAATTTGAAATTTCACGCTACCTCTCAAAGATATTATCGAACTACTTCGATGGTAGAATACTACGCTATGCAACAGACGAGGGGATAATGGTGTATAACGTCTCCGGTGGTGTCCCACAGGGGTCAGTCCTAGGGCCCCTGCTGTGGAACGTTATGTATGACGACGTCCTTAGACTCGCAGTTCCCACAGGCGTTAAGATCGTCGGCTTTGCGGACGACCTAGCGGTTGTGGCCACTACAAACCATCTTGAAGAAGTCGAGGCACTCAGTAGTGTGGCGATCGGCATTATATATAACTGGCTTCTTTCAGTAGGTCTTTGTCTAGCTGAACATAAAACCGAAGCGGTGCTCATAAGCGGTACTCATAAGGGGAACAGGGGGCGAACCTTCACATGGCAACGTGTCTGACCGCCTCAACCTGGCGAGGCCAGCATTATCCATGTCGAAATCGTCTCAAGTCGACTCAAACCTCCAAGTGGTGTTCCCTGGGCAACGGCAAACTGGCATCCGTCAGTTTGACGGCTAATTTGAGCGGCGGGTCACTCCATAGTCCTTAAACATGGAATGTGCGCAGGGTTTGGGTCCCGCCACATTACTACTGCCCAATGAAAACTAAACCAGCCTCGGATAAGAACCCCAATTACGTTGACGACCACCGCAAACGAAAAACGGACAATGATTTACGGATATGCACCTGGAATGTACGGACCCTTTATAGGGAAGGTGCCATTATCCAACTGGCGGAAGCCCTCAAAACAATACAATCTGACATCACCGCCATCCAGGAAATGCGATGGAAAGGGCAAGGCTGCTCTAAACAAGCACACTGCGATATCTACTACAGCTGCCATGCGGAGAAGAGCGAATTCGGATGTGGATTCGTCGTTAGCCGGAAACTACGCCGCCTTGTTTCCCGGTTCACACCTGTGAACGAAAGATTGGCCACGATCCGCATCAAGGCAAAATTTTTCTACATGAGCCTTATTTGCGCGCACGCCCCGACGGAGGAAAAGGACGAAGCCGTCAAGGACGCTTTCTACGCTAGTCTTGAGGACGTATATGACCACCTTCCGGTCCATGACGTGAAAATAGTCCTCGGCGATTTTAATGCGAAAGTCGGAAGGGAAGGCATCTTTGGCCCCACTGTCGATCAGTTCAGTCTTCACGAGACCTCCACAAACAACGGTCTAAGACTGATCGACTTCGCCGCGGCACGAAACATGGTAGTTAGTAGCACCAGATTTAAGCACCTCGACATCCACAAGGCCACCTGGCTGTCCCCGGATCAAAAAACGCGAAACCAAATTGATCATGTTGTAATCGACGGAAGGCATGCCTCTAGTGTTCTAGATGTGCGTACATTTCGGGGGGTCAACATTGACTCCGACCATTATCTTGTTGCAGCCAAGATCCGCATGCGATTATGCAATGCCAAGAACATACGCACAGGAATGCAACGAAAGCTAGATGTCGCTAAGCTGCAATTACAACGGACTGCCGAAGCCTACTCCGCTCAACTCTCGGTTAAGCTCAACCAACCAACCTCTGGACTCGACGACGCCGGCGGACTTTGGGCGCATATATCCCACTCCATGCGCGCTGCCGCTGAAGAAGACATTGGTTTCCGGCGCCCGCAACCTCGGAACCAGTGGTATGATCAGGAGTGTCGCATTGCGACTGCAGTAAAAAACGCCGCTTATAGAAAAACGCTGCAGTCAGTCGCAACGCGAGCCGTGCGAGAAAACTACTGCAAAAAGAGGAAGGAAGAGAGGCGCCTTTTCAGACGCAAGAAAAGAGAGCAGGAAAAGCGTGAGCGTGAGGAACTAGAGGTATACCAGGGCAAGAAGGATGCACGAAAATTCTATCAACAGGTTAAGCGTCTAACCCAAGGTTTCAAGCCCGGAGCATCCACTTGTAGAGACGAAAATGGAGATCTGAATACGGATACACAGTGTGTGCTTAGATTGTGGAGACAGCACTTCTCCAATTTACTTAATGGCGACGATTCCACCAATGCCGCCCATCGAGAGCACAGTGCAGTGCCACCAATCGACGATGACGGAGTGGAAGTATCACCACCTAGCCATGAAGAGGTTCGAGTTGCTATCCAGCGACTCAAAAACAATAAAGCAGCGGGTGCTGACGGCCTGTCAGCTGAATTGTTTAAAACCGGCGGCGATGAATTGATAAGGCGCATGCATCAGCTCATCAGCAAAATATGGCTAGCAGAAAGCATGCCCGACGATTGGAACCTCAGTGTACTGTGCCCTTTACTTAAGAAAGGAGACCCTACAATCTGCGCAAGTTATAGAGGTATCAGTCTTATTTCCATCGCATATAAGGTTCTCTCAAGCGTACTGTGTGAAAGATTAAAGCCAATTACAAAAACACTGATTGGACCTTATCAGTGTGGCTTTCGACCTGGTAAGTCCACCATAGACCAGATTTTCACGTTACGACAAGTCCTGGAGAAAACCCACGAAAATCAAATTGACACACACCATCTCTTTGTCGACTTTAAAGCTGTGTTCGATAGCCCGAGAAGGGATTGCCTATACGCAACAATGTCTGAGTTCGGTATACCTGCAAAGTTGATTAGACTTTGCAGAATGACGTTGAGCAACACACGCAGCTCCGTCAAGGTAGGAAATGACCTCTCCGAAACCTTCAATACCGAAAGAGGTTTCAGGCAAGGCGATCCACTGTCTTGCGATCTCTTCAACATCATCATGGAGAGGATCGTACGAAAGGCCGGTGTGCATCGTAATGGCACCATTTTCTATAAAGGTGTCCAGCTCCTTGCTTACGCTGATGATATTGATATTGTTGGCAGAACCAAGAGAGATGTTACCGATGCTTTCGCCGCTATCGAAAAGGAATCAGCCAAAGTGGGTTTGACGATAAATGAGGGTAAAACAAAGTATATGCTGTCTACAAACAAGGGAGCGCGGAGTTTAGACTCCCACGTTTCATCCGGCAGCTATAACTTTGAAGTAGTCAAGGAGTTTGTATACCTTGGCACCGCCATTAATACTAACAACGAAATCAGCCTGGAGATAAAGCGAAGAACAATAATTGCTAATAGGTGCTACTACGGGCTCAGTAAGCAACTAAGTTCCAGAGCCCTCTCTCGATCGACAAAACTAACACTCTACAAGACGCTCTACCTGTGCTGCTTTATGGCGCTGAGGCATGGGTAGTTTCGCAAACTGACGCAGCCGCTCTGGGGGTGTTCGAGAGAAAAGTTCTTCGCAAAATCTTCGGTCCTGTTCGAGTCGGCGATGACTATCGCATCCGAATGAACCACGAGCTGTATGAGCTCTACGGAGACATTGACGTAGTTCGGCGTATAACTGTGCAGCGACTACGCTGGCTGGGTCATGTCCATCGTATGGACGACGAAGCTCCAGCGAAAAAGGTGCTCGAGGCGAGGGTCGCTGGTCAACGACGACGAGGGAGACCATGCCTCCGATGGATGGACCAGGCTGAGGAAGCCCTAACCGCACTTGGTGTATCCGATTGGAGAAGGCGCGCACAAAGCAGAGGCGCCTGGCGAGAGCTGATGAGGTCGGTCGAAATCCAGACACGGGTTGTCACGGCCACCTAAGTAAGTAGGTGCTCATAAGCAGCCGCAAAAAGATGGAAGTTGCAAGCATTAAATGTTAATGGGACGCTGGTGCAATCAAAGGAATGCATTAAATACCTTGGCGTGATGATTGACTCCCGATTAACATTTAAACAGCATCTCCAGTATGCCCATAAAAAAGCATCCAACGCATGCATGTCTTTATCGAGAATGATACCGAATACGAGAGGCCCCAAACAGCCGTGCAGGATACTACTCCTTAATGTAGTACGACCCATCGTGATATATGGGTCAACGGTGTGGGCCACAGCAATGAAAACGAAGTCATACCGACGTGGTGTTGAATCAGTGCACAGACTTGGCGCACTCAGGGTATGCTGTGCCTTCAGAACAGTTTCCGAGGATGCAGCATTAGTCCTTGCAAGCTCGATACCTATCGACCTTCAGTAGAGGAAACGCTGTTCGAAGCCAATAGCGAAAACCCAACAATTCGCAAAAGACTCGCACGGGAGAGAAGACTGCTAAAGTGGCAGGATCGCTGGGATAGCTTAGTTAAGGGTCGGTGGGCTCATCAGCTCATCCCTAAGATTACCGCTTGGTTTGGTAGAACTCACGGCTACATGAACTTCTACATTACGCAGATTTTAAGTGGGCAGGGTTGCTTCAGGGCATATCTGCACAAATACAAGCACGGATCCCTATTGTACCCATTGCGAGGGAAGTATACCAGAAGACGCGGCCCATGTCCTCTTCGAGTGCCCCAAGTTCCAAAATGCCAGACTTGAGGCTTCGGTCAGTCTCGGCGAAACGGTAACTGATCAAAACTTGGTTACCCTTATGCTGAGAAATGAAGCTAACTGGTAAGTGGTTAGCACCCTAGCACGACTGATTATTGACGAACTGCGAAGAGTTGAGCGTTTGCGAAATAGATAAGGTAGAGGTTATGTACAAGCCCATGACCAAATGTTATAGAATACTTACACAAGTCCATCAGTTTCCAGCTTAGTGCTATTCCCATGCTCCGTGAAGTCATGCTTTGCGGCGGTCCCACGGAGCTTATACAAGGACGACGATTCAATGCGGAGGTTAAGTTTAGTGTGTAAGAATCGCACACTCCCACCTGCACGGTGGCGCTTTTTGAAGGTTCCCCCATCGCGAATAAAATAAAATAAAAAAAAAAAAATCTTACCCACATACATACATCCATTTTTTTATATATAGATAGACAGATAATTGTATATATCATAATAGATAAATGTATATTTTAAGCATGCCCGTGCTGACCATGACTGACCAAACGCACCCTAAAAATTCGAACAACAGCATTGGAACAGTTCAGAAGTCATGGAGTAACATACGGACACCATAAGATTCTTTTATATTTAGATATATATAAATAAATCGATGTTTAAGTTTTGTTGCATATCAGGCTATGCAAGACACACCGATATTTGTGTCCTGACTAACAGTGAAGTTTTATTTCGGTCATTAAAGCCAATTTTTACATTTAAATATTTTGTATGAAAGTTTTTTATATGAAAGTTTTTTATGAAGTTTTATGAAAAATATGACTTTTATGAAAATAATAACCACCAATTGTGAAGACTGGTTTGAAAACAGCGATGATAGTATATTAGACGAAGATTACATGAGGTATATTTATTTTTATATTAGTGGTTTATTACATTATTGCAAACAAAAGATAGTCAAATTTAGATTTGTTTGGTTTCTGTGTTTGAATTATAGGAAAATGGTATAAGAGAATGCGACAATGGATTGCACAACGAAGATTCCGAAGTGCTACCAGGAACCAGCCAGTTATTTTTTTTTTTTATTGTTTATCTTATTTAAAAAGAAACAGGTCTTATTATGTAAAATCAACAAACATAGAAATCGAGGAGGAAATAGTAGAAATTGTTGAATGTGTTTTAAATAATTATTGTTCCGTTTTTTCGTTGTGTACATTAGGGCGGGTCGACCCCTATGGAAGAAAAAAAAATTTGATTTGTTACCGACTTTTTTGAAAGATCCTATTGAGAGGATTTCAGACCAGAAAAAATTTTTTTTTTAAGTGGTCTACATTAACAACCAAAATGGTCTTTTTGTTATAACTCGGTTATTTGATGTCCGATTTTGAAAAAAGTATATTTTTAGAAAGATCTTAAAAATGCTAACAATTCGTAGTCAAAAGTTATTGACCTTTGAGGTCATCTTCAATAAAATAATTCAGTTTTTAACTTTTTTTGCACTACGACCCCCAAAACTTTGCCCATTTTATATTTTGTAATTAAAGTTCATAAAAAATCAATAGGTCCGTGTGAAGAAATTTTTTAATTCCACTCATAGGAAAAAAAGTTACACGCACTTAAAATTAAATTTTTGAGCTCAAAAATTAAGTTTTAAGCTCGTGTAACTTTTTTTCCTATGAGTGGAATTAAAAAAATTTCTTCACACGGACCTATTGATTTTTTATGAACTTTAATTACAAAATATAAAATGGGCAAAGTTTTGGGGGTCGTAGTGCAAAAAAAGTTAAAAACTGAATTATTTTATTGAAGATGACCTCAAGGGTCAAAAACCTCTGACTTCGGATTGTTGGCATTTTTAAGATCTTTCTAAAAATATACTTTTTTTTAAAATCGGACATCAAATAACCGACTTATAACAAAAAGACCATTTTGGTTGTTAATGTAGACCACTTAAAAAAAAAATTTTTTCTGGTCTGAAATCCTTTCAATAGGATCTTTCAAAAAAGTCGGTAACAAACCAAACTTTTTTTGGTGACCCACCTTAGTGTACATATTGTTCCATTTTTGTTAAGGCGACTGTTCCAGGTTGATACGTGTTTTTAAAGGCAATTTTTAGAGGCTGATTAAAAAGAACTACTGCAGATATTTATAAAAACTTTTTTATTATTTTATTCAAGCATTCAAGACTACAAAAAAATTTATTTTTTAAAATTCATGTACATGTAAGCCCACAGGTGGCGTTGCAAATTGACGCCCAAAAGAAAAAATATTACTTTTCCGGTGGGACAAATAAATCCATACTGGGTCATCTGAAAAAACAAGGTTTGTGGTTAACTTAAAAACCTAACTCTTGGGATCGCCGTGGTCCGATTTTTAAAATTTTGATTTTAAAAAAAAACTTTTTTAGCTCAAAGTTGAAACTCGAAAATTGATGACATTTTACTTTTTCCTTGTGAATGAAAAAATAAAATCGGGCCACGGCGATCCCAAGAGTTAGGTCTTTAAATTAACCACAAAACTTTTTTTTCAGATGATCCAGTATGGATTTATTTGTCCCAACGTATTTTTTTGAAGCCAATTTGCAACGCCACCTGTGGGCTTACATGCACATGAGTTTTAAAAAAATATGTATTTTTGTATTCTTGAATACTTGATACAAATAATAAAAAAGTTTTTATGAATATCTGCAGAAGTTTTTTTGTTTAATCAGCCTTTAAAAATCGCATTTGAAAACTCGCCTCAACCTGGAACAGTCGCCTTAATAAAAAATTTTAAAATTAAATTTTATGCAAAAACAAGATAAGCCACACTTTTTGATAAATGATCGGTTTCCACTATCCTTTCTTCGTTAGTTTTTGGTCAAGTTTTAGAGAGATTCCATAACCAGTAACTACAAGTATTAAAAGTACGATTACATGAAACTTTGATTTTATACATTTTTTTTTAAAGATACAAATGCGATTATTTCAAAACTTTTACTTTGTGGCTAATCATGTTTCTGAAATAAGCCCTTCATATGTCTTACAGTCTCGGCTTTACATGCTCCTTTAAAAAGCTTAAGCAGTTAAAAAGAGGCCAACTTTCTAAGAAAGACGTTACACTCCCAGAGGGTGCATCCAATTTTTTGGGTTCCCTTCCGAATCGCGTTCTTAAATTGGTCGATCGCTTTGTGCACTGTTCCACTATATTTATTAAAATTAATTTTGTGAGATGCTTATTTATGCTACACACTATACAAACCTGTTACTCCAAGTTCTGCAGCAATTGCTGACCATGCTCTTTTTTTCTTGTATATTATTAATTGTATATTATGTCGTTGCTTTGCACGAGACCAATAAGTTTTTCGTCATTCATAACGTCTCTGAAAACACTAATGCAAATGAAATAAAGGTTTGTTTTTTAATAATCAAATTCGAATTTGGATGTGGATTCGTTGTTAGCTGGAAACTACGCCACCTTGTTTCCCGGTTCACACCTGTGAACGAAAGAGTGGCCACGATCTGCATCAAGGCAAAATTTTTCTCCATCAGCCTTATTTGCGCGCACGCCCCGACGGAGGAAAAGGACGAAGCCGTCAAAGACGCTTTCTACGCTAGTCTTGAGGACGTATACGACCACCTTCCGGTCCATGACGTGAAAATAGTCCTCGGCGATTTTAATGCGAAAGTCGGAAGGGAAGGCATCTTTGGCCCCACTGTCGGTCAGTTCAGTCTTCATGAGACCTCCACGAACAACAGTCTAAGACTGATCGACTTCGCCGCGGCGCGAAACATGGTAGTTAGTAGCACCAGATCTAAGCACCTCAACATCCACAAGGCCACCTGGCTGTTCCCGGATCAAAAAACGCGAAACCAAATTGACCATGTTGTAATCGACGGAAGGCATGCCTCTAGTGTTCTAGATGTGCGTACATTTCGGGGGGTCAACATTGACTCCGACCATTATCTTGTTGCAGCCAAGATCCGCATGCGATTATGCAATGCGAAGAACATACGCACAGGAATGCAACGAAAGCTAGATGTAGCTAAGCTGCAATTACAACGGACTGCCGAAGCCTACTCCGCTTAACTCTCGGTTAAGCTCAACCAACCAACCTCTGGACCCGACGACGCCGGCGGACTTTGGGCGCATATATCCCACTCCATGCGCGCTGCCGCTGAAGAGTCATTGGTTTCCGGCGCCCCCAACCTTGAAACCAATGGTATGATCAGGAGTGTCGCATTGCGACTGCAGTAAAAAACGCCGCATATAGAAAAACGCTGCAGTCAGCTGCAACGCGAGCCGTGCGAGAAAACTACCGCGAAAAGAGGAAGGAAGAGAGGCGCCTTCTCAGACGCAAGAAAAGAGAGCAGGAAAAGCGTAAGCGTGAGGAACTAGAGGTATACCAGGAAAAGAAGGTTGCACGAAAATTCTATCAACAGGTTAAGCGTCTAACCCAAGGTTTCAAGCCCGGAGCATCCACTTGTAGAGACGAAAATGGAGATCTGAATACGGATACGCAGTGTGTACTGAGATTGTGGAGACGGCACTTCTCCAATTTACTTACTGGCGACAATTCCACCAATGCCGCCCATGGAGAGCGCAGTTCAGAGCTACCAATCAACAATGACGGAGTGGAAGTACCATCACCTAGCCATGAAGAGGTTCGAGTTGCTATCCAACGACTCAAAAACAACAAAGCAGCGGGTGCTGACGGCCTGTCAGCTGAATTGTTTAAAACCGGCGGCGATGAATTGATAATGCGCATGCATCAGCTCATCAGCAAAATATGGCTAGCAGAAAGCATGCCCGACGATTGGAAATTCAGCGTACTGTGCCCTATACTTAAGAAAGGAAACCCAACAATCTGCGCAAGTTATAGAGGTATCAGTCTTATTTCCATCGCATATAAGGTTCTCTCAAGCGTACTGTGTGAAAGATTAAAGCCGATTACAAAAACACTGATTGGACCTTATCAGAGTGGCTTTCAACCTGGTAAGTCCACCATAGGCCAGATTTTCACGCTACGACAAATCCTGGAGAAAACCCTTGAAAATCAAATTGACACACACCATCTCTTTGTCGATTTTAAAGCTGCGTTCGATAGCCCGAGAAGGGATTGCCTATACGCAACAATGCCTGAGTTTGGTATACCTGCAAAGTTGATTAGACTTTGCAGAATGACGTTGAGCAACACACGCAGCTCCGTCAAGGTAGGAAATTACCTCTCCGAAACCTTCAATACCGAAAGAGGTTTCAGGCAAGGCGATCCACTGTCTTGCGATCTCTTTAACATCATCATGGAGGGGATCGTACGAAAGGCCGGTGTGCATCGTAATGGCACCATTTCTACAAAGGCGTCCAGCTCCTTGCGTACGCTGATGATATTGATATTGTCAGCAGAACCTAGAGAGATGTTACCGCTGCTTTCGCCGCTATCGAAAAGGAATCAGCCAAAGTGGGTTTGACGATAAATGAGGGCAAAACAAAATATATGCTGTCTACAAACAAGGGAGCTCGGCGTTTAGACTCCCACGTTTCATCCGGCAGCTATAACTTTGAAGTATGTAGTCAAGGAGTTCGTTTACCTTGGCACCGCCATTAATACCAAAAACGAAATCAGCCTGGAGATAAAGCGAAGAACAATAATTGCTAATAGGTGCTACTACGGGCTCAGTAAGCAACTAAGTTCCAGAGCCCTCTCTCGATCGACAAAACTAACACTCTACAAGACGCTCGTTCTACCTGTGCTGCTTTATGGCGCTGAGGCATGAATAGTTTCGCAAACTGACGCCTCCGATGGATGGACCAGGCTGAGGAAGCCCTAACCGCACTTGGTGTATCCGATTGGAGAAGGCGCGCGCAAAGCAGAGGCGCCTGGCGAGAGCTGATGAGGTCGGTTGAAACCCGGTCACGGGTTGTTACGACCACCTAAGTAAGTAAGTAAGTTTTTAATAATCAATAAATTTCACTATGAACCAAGGCAATCGGAGTGCCATTAGCAATTAGATTGGATTTAATCGGAGGAATATTTAGCTGCTGATCACATTGCATTTGGCAGTGGAGCGGACATATGTTGGGGCCGTGCATCATTGCGGTAACCTTTCCCCATTTGCATGCGCCAGCAGCTCCGCGGTGTCCATGTGATTGTGCCGTAAATTATTTTATTTTCCACTTCAGTACTTTCATGGCACTCAGATTACCACAAATTACCACAAATTACCACAAATTAGTATAAATAATATTTAACTGGAAATTCACGGCATAAAAACAAATGAAATAATAACATAACTCTGCGTTAAAAGTCAGAATTTATCAGTTTATTTACCGCACATAAACTAAACGCACATAAACAATCACAATTCAGCTGTCATAAAAACGAGGAACTACGTAGAGTTCAAAATAAAATTGAACTTTTTATTTGTTCAACTTTTATCTTAAGGTGCCAGATAAAATTTTTTTTTTATCTACTTTTTTCTAAGCTACGTTGCGTGGAATATAACCAAATACACAGAAAGCCTATATAACAGAAATTTAAGTGACATAAGCTACGGCCACGTTGCTTCGAGTTACGCGAACAAATTTAGATCGTAAGTTTGATATTTCCACAATCACGTTAGAACCACTGCACCGATTTAGACGATATAGGCACCACCGGATTTGTTATTTCAGCTAAATTGTAATGGGTTATGTTATATTTGCCACACCTACTTTTACCGCAAACAAATCGATTGTAGTATTTATTTCAGACGGTTTTGGTCGTATTAGACTAAAATTTGTTAGTTTAGTTCGTATAATTATTGTCGGTAACTGTACTAAAAATGGGCGTGGCAGGACTATATATTCCACTTTTACCAAATCATTATAATTCTTAAGTGTACATTAGATCACCTCACCTTATAGGCAAAAAAAAAAATATCGCCGTCCACCAGCTTATCTGAAACATTATTGAAAGAAAATTTCAAAAATATATAAAATTTTTTTTTTTGACCGAACAGTGTTTTGCATTGACATATTTCTTCATAACTTAGGTATTTACCGTCCGGTCTTATATAATGATATGTCCATATTTTTTTCTCAGGGAGACCCATTTTTTGTTTCTAGAACTGGTTGACGTCAGTTGACCACTTATAGTACTGACCCACCGAACCGCAGTTTCTACCATCTTAAGGTAAAATTTTGATTTCAGAAATGGAAAGAACGTAAAAAAATCATTAAACCTTATTAAAAAAAGTTTTCGCTATTGCCACTAAAAATATTTTTTAATTTTTTTTTAATATTTTTGCTAAACGTAGGGCAAATTTTTAAATTTATTTATTAAATATGCGCAGAAAATTTTCTTATCTGAATCAACCATCCTAATGTACCATTCTAAAGTAACACATTTGAAGTCTTCAAAAAACCATTAAACTCTTTCAAAGAAAATCTTTTAAATAAAACACAGCATTTTATATTGGCAAAAGTGTTGATTAAAGACCCACTTTTATTATTTTACTAAGATACTTATACATATTAAAATCATCGAGCCTAAGGCGATCAAATTTCGGCATTCCGATAAAATGTGCAGCGGATCTCGAGCTTAGGTAAAATGTGACTCAATATTTCACATTTAGTGAACATAATTATATTTAGTAAGGAAAGATATCAAATGAAGTTATTTACTTTACCTGGTAAAACCAGGAAACTTCTGCAAGCAGCTATCTCTTGTAAACGCAGACGTGAAATCTTCAACGCATTCACTCTCAGAGGATCAGTATTTATTAGAACATGCAAAGGCGGTGATGCAGTTAAAATCAACAGTGAAGATGAACTTAGCAGTATTGTCTGTAATCCTGTGGATGGAAATTAGTTCAGTTCAGGCGTTCTGTTTTGCAATGGTTTTTATAATATTATTTTCTTTTCTTCTTATTTATATTTCTTGCTCTCATATATCTGTCATTTTTTCTCTTTTATTTATCTTTCTAATTCTTTCTCTTAATGCTTATTTTTATTCGTACGAACAACTTTTTTATGAATTCTAGTCATTTTGGTGGTATTGATGAAAATCGTAAGCTTTTAATAGATATATTGTGTAAGCAATGGGATGGTCTTTCTTTGGTGCACTTCAATGCTAGAAGTTTAAACCCATCAAAGCTTGATTATTGTAGGTATGTTTTTCAAAATTCCAATGTTGACATTATATGTGTATCTGAGACGTGGTTTCAGGTTGACATTCCCGATAGCTATTATCATATCCAAAATTATTCAATTTTTAGGAATGATAGGGCTGCCAAAAAAGGAGGCGGAGTTGCTATCTACTGCAAATCATATCTTAGTTCTTGTGTTGTTAGCAAGTCTTGTGGATCTGATATCGAATATTTAAATGTAAAAATTTCTAACAATAATAATTCGAATTTGCTTGTTTCTTGTGTTTATAATCCCAGCAGAAGTTTTAGTCATGAGCCGTTTTTCTGTGACTTGTATCAACGTGTTATGGATTTTGACTGTTTTACTATTTGTGGTGACTTCAATGTTAATTTACTTAATAATGACAGTTTATGTAACAGTTTTTATGACAAAGTAAATGCGGCTGGAATGACTATTATAAACTCATCTACTCCTACTCGTTTTTCTCCAAATGTTACTCCAAGTTACTTGATGTCATTATATTGTCCGATGCTTCTTTAGTTTTACTATTTGACCAAATATCTTTTATATCTGACCATGATCTACTATTCTGTACTATTAATTTTAATGTTTCCCGCCACTCAACTTCAATGTCGGTTTCATATCGTGATTACAAGTCCATTAATTATTCTATGTTGTATGATTATATGTCTCGAATTTGCTGGAACGATTGCTGGTGTTGCCCATCAGTTGATGATAAATTAAATGTTCTTGTCTCACATGTCTCAAATGCCTTTGACAATTTTGTTCCTGTTCGCACTTTGAATGTTGGTAATAAGTCTTGTCCCTGGTACACATCATTTGTAAAGTTAGCTATTAAAAAACGCCATAGACTTTATTCGAAATGGAAGAAGCATAGTATAAATGAAAATTGGAAGCTTTATAAGGTTGCTCGTAATGATGCTGTCTCAGTAATCAGGCAGTCTAAGAAACAATTTTTCTACCGTAAGCTAAACAGCTCTCTTCCGTCTAAAATTCTATGGAATAATATTCGTAGTCTTGGTGTGTGTAGTAAAGTAAACCAAATGTGTTCTGTCGACCCGAATTCTCTAAATAGCTTTTTTATGTCAAATTCTTCTGCTACAAGTGATAGTCCTCAATTCAATACTCGTGAGTTTCGTGATGCTGATAAATTCTCGTTCACTAATGTCATTGAAACTGATGTTGTTCAGTCTATAATGAAAATAAGCTCGAATGCTATTGTTGATGATGGTATCCCTTTGCGATTCATTAAAATAATATTACCATATATTTTAAGTCCATTAACTCACATCATCAATCATTGCTTTACGACCTCATGCTTTCCTTCCTCTTGGAAGCTGGCTACGGTTTTACCTGTAGCTAAGGTCTCAAATGCTTCAACATTTAAGGACTATAGACTCATAAGTATTTTGACCACTTTTTCAAAAATTTGCGAGTCTCTTATGGCTTATCAAATTAATAGATTTCTTGAATCGCAAAAACTACTTTCACCTTTTCAGTCTGGTTTTCGTTCAGGGCATAGCTGCGTCACGGCTATGCTCAAGGTACTTGACGATATTCGCATTAATTATGACAATGGAGATATAACACTACTATGTCTCTTAGATTTCTCCAAAGCCTTTGACCTTGTTAATCATTCTATTTTAGTAAGATAGCTAAAACAACTGTTTGGTTTTAATGATGATGCTGTTTCTTTGATAGCTAATTATCTTCAGGGTAGATTGCAAAGGGTGAGAATTGGCAATAATTTCTCTGACTATAAAGAAATAAAATCAGGTGTGCCTCAGGGATCAATTCTGGGGCCTTTGCTGTTTAGTATATTTATAAACGACATTTTCAACGTCTGCAATGACGTGAAAGTGCATGCTTATGCAGACGATATTCAACTTTATTCTTCTAACCGTATCGGCCTAATTGATGATTTATGTTGTAGAATGAATGAAGATTTATGTAAAATATCGAAGTGGGCAACAAACAATCATCTTTGTCTGAATGCAAATAAATCATATATTCTGCCTGTCTCAAAATACAAAATTGACTACCTTCAAATTCCTTCTTTATATTTAAATGATAAAAGCCTTCAAGTGGTTGGAAAAGTAAAAAATTTAGGTTTTTTTATTAATTCTAAACTATCCTGCACTGACCATGTTAATCATATAATTAAGCAAATATATTATACACTGCGATGCCTACGATTATCTGCTAAGTATACCCCGACTGAGACGAAAAAGAGACTTGTTATTCAACTGATTATTCCTCTTATTACATATTCGGAACTAATCTATAGCAGTCTTGATTCCCATTCTGCACACAAAATTCTTGTGGCTTTTAACGACGCATCAAGGTATGTTTTTGGCATGAAGCGATCTGAATATATTTCTCAAAGAAGTAAAGAAATTCTTGGATGTAGCATAGACAGCTATCTGAACGCTAGAAATTGTATATTTCTTCAAAAGTTGATAATTTGTAAACTCCATCTTACCTCTATGAAAAACTACGTTTTAGTGTCTCAAGCAGAACTTGTAATTTAATTATACTTGCCTACACTCGAAGAGACTTTTTTTCATCAATGCCATCAGACTTTGGAATTCATTACCTCTTAACTTAAAATCTATAATCAGTACGAATAAATTTAAGCTATCTGTAATGTCTTATTTTTCTAACGCTTAACTATTCTAACTTCAAACTCATTGTCTTGTGACAAACTATCGCTTTCATTCTATGTTAACCTTACTTATAAGTTTTTATATTCAATTATTGTCTTATATAAATTTAATATTATTAAGTCTTTAATTTTTAATATTTTTTATTTATTATTTCTAAATGTTACTTGTTGATTATATGTCAATTTAATTAATTGTACTATAAAAGGTCTTGTTGATTCTTAAAGTACTCACAATTGCTGGTGAAATAAATATAAATATAAATATATATATAAAATATAAATAAATATAAATTCAATTATTCAATTATGTCATTTGAGTATTGCAATGCTTCAAGTTGGTCTTGCGTGACGAATTGTAGGCAAGGTGGCTCAGTCAATATGAATTTTGTCCAATTGATCATATTGAAGTATGATTCACTTTCAAAATTTATTAAATTGTCTACTTCTGAACCAAACATTTGTCGAATGTAGCCTGTTGCTTCTTGGTGTGCAGCTTAAATCTTTGCATATCCATCTGAATGCACTAGCGGATCTTGTTTCGTTATCATCGATAACAAATCATTCTCTGGGTGAGAGAAGTACACGTTTTTTTAATGAACGGACGGACGGCTTGTTGAACCTCTTCCGGCAACTGACGAATCCAAGATTTTTGACATGAAACCAGAATGGCACATTGACTTTTACAATGAACTCCGCTAGTTTCAAAAGATTCGGTGAGAGTTCCGTGCACGTTACATAATAACGGAGGATTGAAGATGTTATTGTTAGCCATCGAGCTGTGCTCAAAGCACCGGGCTTTCGAATGGCTAGGTTTTTGTCGCACTCTCCTGAATGGACGGCTCGAACCATATGTTTCAAATGTAGCCTCGAATACTCGAACTATCTATATTCTCTGGCATTTCCCTCATTGGAATGCGTTTGAAGTGTTGCTTGAGCTAGACAAAAATAATATGCAATAAAAGATACGAACTATTAATAAATATAATTTTTACACATACAATAAACACCTATATACAATAAAAGAAATTATTCACTGAACTTGCAGAATATTGCAATTTTGAATGCCTGCTCTGATACTTCCAGGCCAAATCTCAGGTCTTGTTTGCTTGCCAAGCAATAATCTCATTTGCGCATTAAATGGCAACTCGTTGAAATGAAAAAGACACACGAACCATTGCAATGGACTCTGCAAATGACGTTCCATCCTCGTTATAACTTCACCTTTGTATCCAGTGTTGGTAGGAGTTCCACCGCAACTTATAGCGGTCAAAAGTTTGCTTGACTCAAATATTCTACAATGGTTTGACGAAGTTTAAAAGAAGAAACCAGTGTTTGAATTGCTAAAACTGCAAAAAAAACAAAAGCACAATTAGCTTTGCGTTGCTTTGCTGTTTTTCAGCAAAATAAAACAAACTGTTTTCAAGCACATGTTGGAAGAATAACAATTTTTTCAATCAACTTCAACGACTGAAGCAGCAAACGACAGCTATGTTCTTATGGTTTGCTCATCAAAAGCAAACTTGACTGCAAGAACTGCGGCGCCAAGAAAGCAAAGTCAAAGCATTTCAAAGAAAACGTAAGCAACTGCAACAATTGCAAATATGATTCGGATAAGAACTTTTTTGGTGGATACTTTATAAAAATAATACGATATGACAAAAAATTTAAAAATTTGCCCTACGTTTTGCAAAAACAACGAAAACAAATTTTAAAAATATTTCTAGTTGAAATGGCGAAAAATTTCTTTTAAAAAAGTTTAATGATTTTTTATGGGCTTTCCATTTCTGAAATCAAAATTGTACCTTAAGATGGTAGAAACTGAGGTATGTAAGGTAAGTATTATAAGGGGTCAACTGAGGCCAATCAGTTCTACAAACAAAAAATAGGTCTTCCTGAGACAAAAACATAGACATACCATTATTTAAGAGCGGACGCTAAATATCGAAATTATAAAGAAATATGTCGATGCGCGACCCCTACGTTTGGTAAGAAAAAAAGAAAATTTTTCGAAACTTTCTTTCAATAATGTCTTAGATTAGCTGGTTTGGGGCGAATTTTTTTTCGATACGGTCTATTGTACATGTTTTCATAGTGAAACTTGGTGGGTAGGTACTATAATCCAAATGGCAGTCAATATTTGTATAAATTTTGCCACGCCTACTTTTGAAGCCCATTTATTCGTCTGTATATCTATCTATATTAACCAATTTGGAAAATTTTTTTCGTTGTATTTTGCAGTTTATACCTGCTAGATGGCGCTGGAGTCGATTACAAAAAATCGTATTTATAGTCCGATTTGGCTCATATTCAGAATATATATTGGCAAGAGTAAGCGAGCCATGTTTCCAAAAAATGACTCAGCTAGGTGTGCCAGTGTTGAATTATTATCAAAAATCTTATTTATTTTCGATTCGTCTCATATCCCAAATATACAGGGTGTCCCGCAACTGAGTGCAACTATTCACGGAGGTGAAAGGTTATGTCGAGCTGAGAAAGAAACCTTATGGAAGGGGGGAGGTCTATTTTCACATTCTTAGGGGCTACAAGGTTAATTAATATTTCACGACTCTAATGCACTTTATTGTTTAGCAGAAAAACTAACTCACAGAAACAATGATATTATCTACTGTAGGGGTGGGCACAAATCTTACCCGTGCTGCGACTGAGTGCAAGCAGCTAGTAAGCATAGTGCAGAATCAATTGCTTGATAAATCCGGGGGTGAATCGGATTGCGGGACACAAAATTATAAGAGCACACTTGAGATTGTGTTAGTGCATGATACAATGATAAGGTAGGGCCGCTGGGCTGAGTGCTCTCACGCGTCAACGATGAGTGGATAATGAGAAGGAACATATATTTCAAAACGACGAATTTCGTAGAAATTGCAAATGAAGAAAATATTTTATGTTTCCAAGTTGCAAACAGTGCGGTCGCGGGTGTTAAATTTGTGCTAATTTGAGTGAAAATATTATAAAAAAAGTGTAATAAACACTATAAAATGTGAAAGAAATCTTAAAATTGCACAAAAAAACCTGTAACAGTTTTAACCTTAAAATAACTGCGAAACGTCGCTTTATTCTGCTTTCTTCTCCATTCCCCTCCGAGTCGACCATGGTGTTAGTGCAGAAAAATATGTAATAATCTCACGTACAGAAAGATCCCAGCTTCAGTCTTCAAGCGAACGGCAAGTAGGTAAGGTCTGTGCCTGCGTGTAACACGAAAAGATATGACATAAACGTCATATCATATCATAAATGATATGTCATAAAGATATGACGAAAAAGAGTACGAAAAGTGTTCAAAATGGTACATGGTATAAAATTTTATTTGTTTATGAATTTAAGAAAAAATATAATAGCAAAATTTTTAATTTTTGAACACACGACACTATTATAGAAGCGATCCTGAGTCAAAATTAAAAAAAAATTTTATATTTGTGTTAAAAATCATTGCTTCTTTGTTTGAAGATCTATAACAATTTGTGTCTTAAAAAAATATCAAATCTCCAAAATTATGTATTTTGTGTCTTAAAATAAAATCAAATCCCTAAAATTATGTATACATTTTTGTTTTGCAAATTTGCATTTATTATTTTCCCATGTTCCCAGCGCTGACCCATTATGAAATTTTGTGAACTTTTACCTGAAATACATACAAACCACATAAATTTAAAAGAATTTAAAATGGACTATCTTTATTATTAAAAAAATTAAAAGTTAAATTAAAATTTAAAAATTTATTAAATATTTAAGCTAAAAATATTTATGTATGGAATTATATATAACTATATGTAACTTTATATATATAACTATAAAGCCGCCCAAAATTATTCCCTCTAGACTAGAAAACTGTCTTAACGTTGGTTGATTTTATATGGACTGTCCCAATAAACAAAATGCTGTATTCCTTAAAATAACGGCATGGCGCATTTCATGGAGTGTCATAAAGATTTTCTAAGGTAGGTAAGGTTGAGAAATGGCTGCACAAAAACGTGTGCCAGTTGTATTTTCAGCTTAAAACATATTTGCACTTTTCGCTATTCGTCTGGGTTTTTACATGTCCGTATGCTTATCAGATTAAAATTTTTACTTTTTACAAATCAGAGGAAATAATTTAGATAAGAAGTTTCTTTTTGAATTTGAATAATATTTTAATATTGTTTGTTATATTGAATTATTTTTGTTATAGTCTTGTTGTATTTCATTCAATAAAAAATCTTTTGCATAGCTTCGTAATGCTTATTAGTGATAATGCAATAATAGTGCAGTATTCATAATGCGTTTGAGTAATAATGCAATATTAGTGCATTATTTGCCAACACTTTAGTGATAGTTTAATACTAATTCATTACTTTGATAAGATATTAGTGGAATGTAAAGAATAGTGCACTAAAGCTCTTATTAACATTGATTTGATTTAATTACGACAAAAATCATCAATGCATTACCTCATTTAATGCAATAGTGCGAGGTCTGTCAGTATTTCACTTTCTGTCAGTCTGTTTACTTTTGATAATCCGTCCACTACACATTTATTTAATTTCCACGTACATATCAGAGTACAAAAAAATCACGTAATGCCTTTAAGATTTCTGCAAAACACCGCTTTAGCACTTTTTTGTTTCCAGTGTTCGTTATAGAAACCGTAAGAGCGAGAGAATGCTGTTGTGAAAAGAAAGTGTTGCATATCCAGCACATTATGAAGATTGTTTATATAAAGGGAGTTTGTATTTTATGTTACTCCCAGCAGCTATAAAATTGCTTTGGAAAAATCAAGGTACATTTAACAATGTAGCGTCGTCTCGGAGCGGAAGATACAGCAGTCGTCAAGCACATAGAATTATATAATTTGCAAATTTTGTTATTTGTTTTACTTTTATTCTTAAAAACCTGATTTTGACAGGTGCTGTACCCAACACAAGTGAGAATTTTAACTGCTGACACTACCTTGTCTTATGAAACCATGGGAAAAATAAGTTCTTGGCATATTTGCAAGGGTTTCGCAAGACCATGCCACTACTATAACTCTGCATCTGGCACCGAACATATTTTTAACTAATATTTTTTTAGAACTGAGTCACAAAAATAAATTTATACTTTTACTTTGCGCACTACTTAAAAACATGTGTTGCATGCAGGAAGGTGTCGAAATATAAACATGGTTAAATGAAAAATATTATATAGCAAGTTGAATATATAGTTGAACTTTTTATTTTTTCAACGTTTATCTTAAGGTTGCCAGATAAAATTCTCTTTTTATCTACATTTTTCTAAGCTACGTTGCGTGGAGTGTAACCAAATACATAGAAAGCCTATATAACAGAAATTTAAGTGACATAAGCTACGGCCACGTTGCTTCGAGTTACGCGAACAAATTTAGATCATAAGTTTGATATTTCCACAATCACGTTAGAACCACTGCACCGATTTAGACGATATAGGCACCACCGGATTTGTTATTTCAGCTAAATTGTAATGGGTTAGGTTATATTTGCCACACCTACTTTTACCGCAAACAAATCGATTGTAGTATTTATTTCAGACGGTTTCGGTCGTATTAGACTAAAATTTGTTAGTTTAGTTCTTATAATTATTGTCGGTAACTGTACTAAACATGGGCGTGGCAGGACTATATATTCCACTTTTACCAAATCATTATAATTCTTAAGTGTACATTAGATCACCTCACCTTATAGGCAAAAAAAAAATATCGCCGTCCACCAGCTTATCTGAAACATTATTGAAAGAAAATTTCAAAAAAATATAAAATTTTTTTTTTGACCGAACATTGTTTTGCATTGACATATTTCTTCATAACTTAGGTATTTACCGTCCGTTCTTATATAATGATATGTCCATATTTTTTTCTCAGGGAGACCCATTTTTTGTTTCTAGAACTGGTTGACGTCAGTTGACCACTTATAGTACTGACCCACCGAACCGCAGTTTCTACCATCTTAAGGTAAAATTTTGATTTCAGAAATGGAAAGAACGTAAAAAATCATTAAACCTTATTAAAAAAAGTTTTCGCTATTGCCACTAAAAATATTTTTTAATTTTTTTTTAATATTTTTGCTAAACGTAGGGCAAATTTTTAAATTTATTTATTAAATATGCGCAGAAAGTTTTCTTATCTGAATCAACCATCCTAATGTACCATTCTAAAGTAATACATTTGAAGTCTTCAAAAAACCATTAAACTCTTTCAAAGAAAATCTTTTAAATAAAACACAGCATTTTATATTGGCAAAAGTGTTGATTAAAGACCCACTTTTATTATTTTACTAAGATACTTTTACCTATTAAAATCATCGAGCCTAAGGCACATATCATATATAAAAAAAAAAAACAAAATAAAGGCCACTCTAATATGCATAGTTTATTTATTAAATAAGTAATCAGCAAATCAAATCAACTGTGGTTTAGATTATAAAACAGTTTCCATTACGTTTTCACACTTTACTTCAACGTCACAATGAACGTTCAACAACGCCAACCCGTTCGATCGATATTCACTTGATTAGCTTTACAGATACGTTTTTAATCTGCATAGAGATGAAAATGAGCATTTGCTTCAAGCCACGGAAATCGGAAGGGTTGCACAAATTTGTAGGAGCTGATGTATTGATGGGTAGAATTGGTATAGTCTGCAAAAATACCGAGCACATATGGACCGCACTGTGCGGTATTTGGATACATTTTTTCCCGGAAAATGCGGCGTTTTTTGTGGCATCACGTTGCGGTTGTATGTATGACTGTTTACAGCTAAAGGCGCGATATAGAAAAAACATAAAAAAATAGGAGCAGAGGCCCTATTCTCTAACTATGGAAAAAGTAGTGTACACTAAATAACAGGCATGTGACGGATGTCAATTTGCAGATGCGGATACCAAAAATTTAAAAATGCGGATGCTGATGTAGATACGCATTAATAAAATTAATATCCACGGATGCGGATGCGGATTTCAAACCTTTTATATTTGTTAAAGATATCGAGCAAAATAAAAACGTGGCAAAATAAATGTTTAATTTTTAAAAAGATCAGCTAGACTAGACAAACTATAATTAGGACTTAAATGATCAAAATCATGTTGAAAACTTTTTTAATAGTCCAAATCAATAACGGTAAATTGTATTTCATAAACAGTAATGTTGATGCTTCATTGCTTCTTAACCGATTTTGAAGCTCATAATGAAAATGTCTTTTTTAATTACGTTCTTGTGTCGATTATAAAAATGTTTATGAATTCGGATTTTGGTTGCGGATGTGGATGCGGATATCAAGAAGTGAAAAATGAGGGTGCGAAAGTCGATTTTTTGCGGATGCTCCGCGGATGCTGATGTGGAGCTTCGTCACATCACCCTACTAAATATTGAGTACACATACCGTTTCCGATTCACTAGCTTTGAAAATGAGTTTTTCATTTTTAAAAAGTGCACTTAAACAAATTTTTTTCACTCAGATTCTTTCTGTGAATATTTGATATGTGTTGTAAAGTTATTGTTGTAATATACCCTGCGTAATTTGGAATTGTATTTTTAAAAATGTTGGTATTAGTCAAGGAATAACTTATTTCCTTCACACAATCAAATAATATTTTCTTATAGTGATGTTTATTTATATTTACGATTGAATTATTTTTTTCAAAAATTCAAATTTGTTCATAACTATTTTTATATTGATAGACAGAAATTTTTATTCAGCAATTTTATTTTTTTATTCAGCATGACAGTGTACATTTCAGTTTACAGAACCACTTGAAATTAAAAAGTGCGCACATGGAGTGAATATGAAATTTTCAATTTTGTGTACACAAATTTTGTGCATAGTTACGGAATAGAGTGCATTAGAAATAGAAACAGCCACAATCGTTTGCAGGATAAAGGTGTGAATATTTAAAATAAATTATGCAAAAATTAATGTGTTTCTTTTTGGTACCCATAGCCCCATAATAAACACAAGTAAATCACTTTTAAATGCAGGTTCTCCGTGAATTTTAATGGGGGTGTCAACTCCCAAAATCCCCTGAATCCGCACCTGACAACAACGATTCTTGTAAAAGACCTCTTGTTGTACTGCGGGCATTCTGATGGCTCCTAGGTTGACCCGAAAAAAAAAATAATTTTAATATTTTAAAACGTAATGAAAATATCTCATTTTTTTCTTTTCGTGCATGGCGGTGATGTCAGCTTTTATTGTTTTGATTGCTTCCACCAGTTGGATAATAGCACCTTCCCTATAAAGGGTCCGGACATGCACCACGTGCATATTCGTAAATCATTGTCCGTTTTTCGTTTGCGGTGTTCGTCAACGTAATTGGGGTTCTTATCCGAGGCTGGTTTAGTTCATTGGGCAGTAGTAATATGGCGGGACCCAAACCCTGCGCACATTCCATGTTTAAGGTCCACAGAGCGGTCTTCCGCTCAAATTAGCCGTCAAACTAACAGATGCCAATTTGCTGTTGCCCAGGGAACACCACGAGGAGGTTTGAGTTGACTTGGGACGGTTCCGACATGTATAATGCTGGCCTCGCGACAAATCCTGAAAAAACCCCCCGAAAGCTTATGGTAAGCTTAATGCAATTTTAGAATATATAAAAGGAAATTGCCTTGATGACTCCATACATTTTTTTTATATGGAACTCTTTGCTGTGTTTTCTCAATCAGTACCTTATAGTCTCAAATTTGCGAGGAATTCTGCGTACCCGTGGTACACAAAGGATTTAAAGACTCTTCGCAACAACAGGAATAGGGCATGGAAGAAATACGTCTGTAGCTTAGGCTCAAACGACCTAGAAACTTACAAACGTTTGTTTCTGGAATTTGAAAATCGCTCAGCTACATTATATCACGAATATTTAGATAATGTTAAGCTGAGAATATTGACAGATCAAAAGAAATTTTGGGGATGCGTAAACACAAAGAAGAAATCTGATGGATTTCCTTCTTCATTTAGAACTCCTGAGGGATTTACTGACAATCCCGTCAAAATTTGTGGCCTATTCGCCAATCTTTTTAAAGAATCATTCTGTTCAGATTCTTTTACTCCTGATGGAGAGTACTTTGAATATATGAATTCCGAACCCAGAGTATCTTTGGAACAAATATCCTTCACTCCAGAGGATATTTTAATGTATATTAGATCGATCGATGAGGAGTTTGGTGCTGGACCTGACGGTGTTCCTGCCGCAGTGTTAACACAATGCGGTTCCGTTTTGAGTCAACCACTTTCTTTATTATTCAATAAATCTATTAACGGAAGTTATTTTCCACTTTTTTGGAAAAGATCATTTATGTCCTATTTTTAAAAAGGGTTGCAGGAACGATGTCAGTAACTATAAGCCTATCGCTAAGCTCTCATCGATTCCAAAACTTTTTGAGCGGATGGTGTATGATCGGCTGAAAATTCACTGTTGGGAAGTCATAACAACTCGTCAGCATGGTTTTGTGAATGGCAGATCCACTGTGTCTAATCTTCTCGATTTTACAACATTCTGCTTAAATTCTATTGATTCTGGTAACCAGGTCGATTGTGTTTACACTGACTTTAGTAAGGCATTTGATAAGCTACCACACAATCTAATCTTATTTAAACTTGAGTTAATGGGATTTCCACAATATTTTGTGAACTGGATTAAATTGTATTTGGTGGAGCGATCTTATCAAATACGTTTCCGAGGCGAATTGTCTTCTGAATTTATTGCTGGATCAGGTGTTCCTCAGGGTAGTCACCTTGGTCCTCTTCTGTTTATTTTAGCTATCAATGATGTAACTCACGTCATTGAACACTCTCATCTGCTTATTTATGCCGATGATATGAAAATATACAGAACGATTAATTCTAGAGATAATTCAGATCTACTCCAGTCTGATCTAAAATCCTTTGAAGTTGGTGTTCTAAAAATAATGTGTTTTTAAATCCAGATAAATGCCAAACTATGACCTTTTCGCGAAAAAGGAATAATTTTATTTTTGATTATAAGATTAAAGATACTGCCTTGAGTCGTGTAGATACCGTCAAAGACCTAGGTATATGCATGGATTCTAAGCTGTCGTTTAACATTCATATTGATAATATTTGTAAAAAAGCATCTTCAATGCTTGGTTTTGTAAAACACTGGGCCAAAGAATTTAATAGCATGATTACAACTACAACGTTGTATTATGCAATCGTGCGTCCTCACTTAGAGTATGCAAGTCAAGTTTGGTCCCCAAGTTACAATGTGCATGTTGATCGAATAGAAAGAATCCAAAAACGTTTTGTTCAGTTTGCTCTAAGGGGCTTAAGTGGAACTGACATATTAAACCTTCCTCCTTATGAGGATCGTTTAAAACTATTAAAAATGCAGTCTTTAGGTGATCGAAGGAAATCGGCAGATATCGCATATTTACACCAGCTCATAACAGGTGTATGCGATTCTCCAGAACTTTTTTCTCACATAAATTTTAACACTAACCGTAGAAGCAGTAGAAACGCTAACAACTTAATTTATTTGCCATTTAGTAGAACAAATTATATGGCTACTGCTCCTTTAAGTCGCATGAGTTCCTTTGTTAACAATTGTAGCGTTTTTGATGTTAATTTGTCAAAAGGTCAACTCAAAAGTAGATTAAAATTAGTTGTGTAATTAGATCTATGTATACGCATGGTTAGTTGTTACGTCTTGTGTTGTCCCTGAGCCCAACCCATTTATTGGTGGATAAATTTTTCCCACATTAAATTGTTTGTGGTCAGGGGTATCCATAACATTGATATTTTCAATGATTACTGGGTAGTGGCTTTAGATGGGTTGATGCTGAGGAAGTGCGATATAGCTGTAGTAGCTGAACTCTATTGTTATTGCATGTAAAGTCAAATTGACACACACCATCTCTTTGTCGATTTTAAAGCTGCGTTCGATATCCCGAGATGGGATCGCCTATACGCAACAATGTTTGAGTTCGGTATACTTACAAAGTTGATAAGACTTTGCAGAATAACGTTGAGCAACACACGCAGCACCGTCAAAGTAGGAAATGACCTCTCCGAAACCATTAATACTGAAAGAGGTTTCAGACAAGGCGATCCACTGTCTTGCGATCTCTTCAACATCATCATGGAGGGGATCGTACGAAAGGCCGATGTGCATCGTAATGGCACCATTTCTACAAATGTGTCCAGCTCCTTGCGTACGCTGATGATGTTAATATTGTCGGCAGAACCAAGAGAGATGTTACCGCTGCTTTCACAGCTATCGAAAACGAATCAACCAAAGTGGGTTTGACGATAAATGAGGGTAAAACAAAGTATATGCTGTCTACAAACAAGAGCGCGACGTCTAGACTCCCACGTTTCATTCGGTGTTCGTTCGTTTCTAATGCTCCCGTCCACCCTAATGACAGTGCGATTAGCCATAAAATTTTATCGCCAAAAAATGTATCATTAAATACAAAACATTCATACATTAATAATACCATTATTGGATGTAATGACTATGTTGGCGAAAATTTTAATGTTATGAGGAGACGTAAGTGGTTTCACATCTCAAACTTAAGATCAACCACAACTTATCAGGCAATTCTGGAATATGTGTCTTCTAAAGCAAATATTGCTTCAACGGAAATATGCTGTTTCAGTCTGGCAAAAAAAGATGGTTCGAGCTCGAAATTTATAAGTTTTAAATTAGCCATACCGGCGGAACTCGTCAGTATGGTATACAATTCAAATTTTTGGCCTTCAGGTGTGCGTGTGAAACCTTTTTCTGCTTCAAAAAACTTCATGCGCCCGTCCATCCAATCTCAGCAGACTTAGAAAGCCTATCAAATAAGGGCAATTTTTCGTATAAAAACGATGCAATTGTGAGCTCATTCGATAAATTTTTAAAACGTTATTATCAAAATTGTGGTGGCCTCCGCACAAAGTCCACACAATTTTCCTTAAATATTATGGATTGCCATTATGATGTTATTGCTTTAACGGAGACCTGGGTACATCATAACATATACACATCTGAATTCTTTGACGACTCTTTCGAAGTTTTTCGCCGTGATCGATCTTTGACAACGACTGGTTTAACACGAGGCGGTGGTGTCTTAATTGCTGTTCGTGCAGTTTATCGTTGTCAGCAGATATCATTGCTAAACACATCAGATTTTCTGGAACAAATATGCGTTCGTGTTGATTGCCCTTGCTACGGCGATGGATCTAATATGTCTATTAAAAGTATATATGTATTTGTATCTTATATTCCACCTTGTTCTTCTAGTGAAATTTATTCGATGCACTTTATAAATATCTTGAATATAATTGATCGGCTCAAAGATAATGAATACCCTATAATATTGGGTGACTTCAACTTAAGCAATGTAATTTGGTCTTATTCATATGATCTTTTAAGTATGATTCCAAACTCTATATGCAGCAATCTTGAAACTGATTTCTTAGATTCTTTATATTCTTTGGGATTAATTCAAATTAATTCTATTGAAAATAGCTTAAATAAAATTTTAGATCTTATTTTTATTGATAATGAGCTTAATGCTAACTGCATTGAATCAGATTTTTTTCTTACTAATAATAGCTTTCATCACAAAGCACTCTTAATAAAATTAGAATTTCTTATTAATGATACATCACCGATAGAAGAAGACAATTTTGTCTTTGCATTTAAAAAAGCTGATTACACAACAATATCTCATTTTTTATCGACAGTGGATTGGCGCGTATGTTTTGGTGATAATTTGTCACATAATTATGAGTTTTTTATTGAAATAATTAATGAAACATTTACAAGCTTTGTTCCAATTAAAAAGATAAAAAAAAGTTCTAAGCCTGAGTGGTTCAACAAAACCCTTTCTAAACTAAAAAATCGTATGAACAAATTGTTCAAAAAAAGTAAAATGAATCTATCTTTTCGTCAAAACTATTTACATGCAAGCAGAGAATACGAATCTTTTAAAGAAGTACTCTATAAATCTCATCTTAACAAACTGGAATCAGATATCAGAGGGAATCCGAAGAATTTCTGGAATTTTTTGAATAAAAAAAGAAATACGAAAGGGTTTCCTAAAAATATGTTTTTCATCGAAAAAACTGCTAATAGCACTAAAGATGTCACAAATCTTTTTGCTGATTACTTCCAATCAAATTTTTTATTAGATGCCAGTGGCGACTCTTTTTACTATAATGGTAACTCTATTACTGATATGGGTTCGTTAGTTCTTTCTGATGAAGATGTCTTACAAGAATTGCTCACTCTAGACGTAAACAAAGGAATTGGTCCGGATAATATTCCCCCAATATTTCTCAAAAAGTGCGCAGCTGTGTTAGCTCGGCCGTTAGCTCTTTTATATAATTTATCATTAAAAACTGGAAAGCTCTTGCACACTGCTCCTAAAGGATCGATAGGTTTCATGAAAATGACAACAAAAACTAAAAATGAGGCTTGATTTGTAATTTTCTTACGATCAATAATATGTTGAAATTTAAGTCTTATGTGAAGATGAAATCAATCAGTTGAAAGTACTGATTCTGAGAAATTCGCTCTCAAAGTCAAAACTTAGTACTTTCAACTGATTGATTTCATCTTCACACGAGCACAGCTCGGGAACGAGTAAGCCTATAATGTTGGTTGATATATTGTTAAAAAGGTGATTTTATTACCTTTCCAATGAGTTCTTTAAATACGTATTATGTGTGTTTGTTTTTCTGCTAGAAACAATAGCATGAATCAACATCGTGAAATACTTCTTAACCCCTTAGCTCCCAAAAAGGAGCAGCGCCGACTTAAATTTCAACATATTATTGATCGTAAGAAAATTACAAATCAAGCCTCATTTTTAGTTTTTGTTGTCATTTTCATGAAACCTATCGATCCTTTAGGAGCAGTGTGCTTGGATATCTGGAAAAAATCCATTATAGTCCCTATTCATAAGTCTGGGTCTAGGCAAAATATTTCAAACTATCGGCCTATATCAAAATTACCTTTGATTCCAAAAATATTTGAGGCAATTGTCAAAAAGCGGATTTATGCTGTAATTAAAAATTCAATATCTGATTCTCAACATGGTTTTCTCACCGGGAAATCTACCTCAACTAATCTAGCACTGTTTTCTCACTTCATAAGATCTGAAATGGAAAGTGGCAATCAAGTTGATGTAATTTTTACTGATTTTGCCAAAGCTTTCGATAGAGTTCAGCACGCTATTCTAGTAAAAAAACTTTCGCAAATGGGATTTCATTCCTCCTTGTTAGCCTGGCTCAATAATTACCTTTCTGACCGATATCAAGTCGTTCGTATAGGTAACTGTTACTCGAAATCCGTTTCAAACCATTCTGGCGTGCCACAAGGAAGCCACCTGGGACCACTCTTGTTTGTTTTGTTCATCAATGATCTCCCAAACTTTTTGCTGCATACAAACTGCTTAATGTATGCTGATGACGTTAAACTTTTCTCTTCAGTTTCATCACATTCCGACCATCTGAGGCTTCAAATTGATTTAAATAACATGACTAAATGGTGTTCAACCAATAAACTCTATTTAAATGTTGCCAAGTGCAACATAATGACTTTTTATATGATAAAAAAACCAACTTTTTTTAATTACTCATGCGGAAATAGCGATCTTTCACGTGTTGAGTCTAAATCAGATCTGGGAGTTTTATTTGATAGAAAATTATCTTTCTCCAACCATTATGACAACATAATTACCAAGGCTAATGCAATGATGGGATTTTTGAGGCGTAATACGAAGGATTTTAAGGATCCTTATACTCTTAGAACTTAATTTTTATCATTGGTAAGGTCTAACGTGGAATATGGATGCGTTATTTGGGATCCATGTTACGAGATAGATTCCTTTCGTCTGGAAAAAATACAAAAACGTTTTACTCGTTATATCATGTTTAAAATAAATTGGAGTTTTATGCCACCTTATGCAGCCAGGTGTGCACTTCTAGGTCTGAGTACTTTGGCCTCTAGACGTAAATACTTTTTAATACTATTTGTTCGCGATATAATGATGTCACATATAGACTGCGCGCCACTCCTCGCTCTCTTGCAGATCTATGCGCCTGAAATACATTTTAGGCAAAGAGACTTTTTTTATATCCCATATCATAGGACTAATTATGGCCGTAAAGATCCTATTAATAGCATGTGCTCAGCGTTCAACTCCATAAGTGCTCAAATAGATCTCACATTGAACAGAAATATCTTTAAACAGAATCTATTAAGAATTGTTTAATATCTATTATGTATTATATTATTTTAAATTCTTTGCATATATCTACTGTAAATATATATTATTTTTACTCTTTAAACTGTTAAACGATTGTTGATAGTTAAATAAATAAATAAATAAATAAATAAAAAAAAAAAATACCTTCCTCACCTTCCTCAGTTCATGGCTACGCCCCATTTGAGCTAGTCTATGGCAAAACATCACAGCCCTTTAATTTTACAACGGAAAAAACTTATCCAGTGTATAATTTCGAAGCTTTCGACAAAGAGTTAAAATTTAGACTTCAGGAAGCACACCAGCGAGCATTCAAACTAGTTGACCAAGCGAAATTGATATCAAAATATTATTGTATTATGACAAAGTCTCCATAAATCAAACATTTAAATTGAATGATGATGTCTACCTGAAAGATGAAGCTAGTCATGAACTAGAACACATTTTCGCGAGTGAAAATAAATATTCATTTTTTTTTGTTGTTTTTATTCTTGTGCGCGAAAAAAATTAAGTGCCAGCGCTTTAAAACGCCGTTTCTCAAAATTGGTTGGCAGCAAAAGTTTATTAAATTAAAGGAGCAAGTTTGGAAGCTCAAAACTTAGTGACAATATTTCAAAAAATGTTCTACTTTTATAAAGCGTCCGCCATCTAACGTTTTTTTTTTCAACTAGTGCTTATTTCGTGAATGGTTTTACTTAGCACATGTCTGATTTGACAGATAATTAGTTTTATCTTTTCGCTGAACGAATATGGTAGTGTATACGCTTGAACAACGCTGGGAAATATTGCCTGCGATCGACTTACAGAAGATGCCGATTTTGCCAAAAAAATCATCTTTTCAGATGAAGCTCATTTTGATCTTGGCGGGTATGTAAACAAGCAAAATTGTCGCATTTGGGGCACAGAAAACTCGCACGCATACATTGAAAAGCCGATGCACCCAAAACGAGTCACTGTTTGGTGCGGATTTTGGTCCAGAGGCATATTTGGGCCATTTTTCTTCGAAAATGAGCAAGGAGTGGCCGTTACAGTCAATGGCCATCGTTATCGGGCCATGTTGAACGAATTTTTGTTCACAAAAATTGAAGAGGAATTGAGAGGATATTGGCAACATTTAGTTTCAACAGGACGGCGCTACGTGAAACACAGCCGAAGCTACACTCGATGTTTTGCGCCCTGTTTTTGAAGATTGCATTATCAGCCGCATAGCTGATGTCGTTTGGCCACCTCGGAGCTGCGATTTGACACCGATGGACTATTATTTGTGGGGTGCCCTCAAAGATAAGTGTTACGCCGACAAGCCAGAGACAATTGACGCTTTAAAGGACAATATTCGTGAAGCCATTGGTGAAATACAGCTGCACACAATCGATAATGTGCTTAAAAATTGGACCGATCGTGTACGCTACTACATGGCCAGCCGAGGCAGCCATTTGAATGAAATTATTTTCCATTATTAACCGGAAGGATTGTACATTCAAATAAAAAAAGAAATTTGAGAAAATATTCAGTAGTTTTTTTTTTGCATTTTCAAAAAAAAAAATAAATATATTTGACGGACCCTTTAGTAAGCTAACAGGATTTTTCATACTTAATATTTAAATAACAATTATTTAATACTTATATGAAAAATTTTAAAAGCAAAAATAAATATAAATAAAAAAATATATGTTCATAATTTACATATAGTGCTTGACATAATTATCAAGTGTGTGTGTGCAACAACATAAATATGTTCAGTGTTCGTTTTAAAAAATAATAAATAAGTGCGTGAATGCAACAACAAAAATACAATAATGTAAATGAGTTCAATGTGCGTTTTAAATAAATAAGTGCGTGAGTGCAATTACATGAATAAGTTCAATTTTCGTTTTTGAATAACAATAAATAAATGTTAACGTGCCTAATATAGATAATTTTAGTTTATAGTACTAATTGTATATTAATACTTAAATGCATGTAATAAATGAATACATGTGTGAATAATAATTAAATAAATGTGTAAATCTTTACTGTGGAGTGTACTACACCCCCTTCCTTAAGATAAAATTGTTTGATTTTAAAAGAATAATTTTATTTCTAAATTATACAATTTAAATGTCTTATATTAATTTATACAATGCAAATATTTTACAATTTTAGACCAATATTCTATTTCAATTAAATCCATTTTTCAACAAATTATTGTGGTATTCTTTTAGTTTTCCATTTACGTTTATTATTGTATTTACTCCATTTTTATTTAGAACTGTGTACGGACCATGATATGGTGATTGATATTTTTTTCTATTCGTTCTCTTAACAATTATTTTATCACCATTTTTTATTTTTAATGGGTTTGAAATTTCATTATCTTTCCTTTGCTTTTCCTTAGCTATGTTCATCAATTCATGTGCCTTTTTTAAAGAGTATCCCAATCTTGTTTTTAGTTCTTGCGCGTAATTTTCAGTATTGTAATTTAGGTATTGTAATTCAGTATTTGTAGTTGTAGGTTTGCCAATTTGCCAAAAATGAGTTCAAAAGGACTATAATTGGTATCAGTATGAGGTGTCGTATTGTACGCAAAAGTGAAGTATGCGATCCAATGGTCCCATTCGTCATCTCTGCAAAAATTTAGTAAAAATTCATTTATCACTCTGTGGTTCCTTTCTAAAGAACTTAGAGTTTCGTGATGATATGGTGTGCTAAACACTTGTTTTATGTTTAACTGGCTACATATTTCGGACATCATCTCATTAGTAAACTCTGTACCCCTATTGGACTTTAATATTTAAAATGACAATAAATCAAAATTAGGTTTTCTATCAATGTTGTGGCGTCTTTCGTTTCCATAGGACATGCTATAACATATTTTGTCAGTTCGCACTGCATGGTTAGTGTTTTCTATTGAACACGATGAACTGTTTTGTTTACCGCTGCGTGTCTAGTTTCTTGTTACCTTAGACACCCTTTTGTGCCCAAGCTCTTGGTACTTGTGCACAAATGTTTTTTATTGAACACGATGGACTACTTGGTCCACCGCGGTATCCAGGCTCTTGTTACCTAGACAATTGAATCCTTTAATTCCTTGTACTTGTTACCTGTTTTGTGCACAAGCTCTTGGTACTTGTACACAATTTTGGGTTTAAGCAAACTGAGAAACTACCCTCGTTCACTAGTAAAAGATAACTGAACTTTATTGAATAAGATTCTTACTTTAACAGTTGATTATTACCAATTATATAAATTTATATACACTATGTACAATTACAATATAACTACACTAGTATTAAAATATAAATATACAAATATATAAAGTAACAACAAAAGCACTCAGCAGCTCAAGCACTTGTCCAAGGCCATGTCGTTGACTCCTCAGAAAAAACTGTTTACTTGCAGTTTTTTTATTCTTTTTGCAGTTAAACAGTTTCAATGCCAAGTTGCGGCCAAAAATGCAGTGCCGTTGTCGTGTGGAGAATATGACACCGGTGTCTTTTGTTGCGACTTTTTTTTTGTTGTTGTTGTTGTGGCTGGTTACAGACATTCTTCCCCTCGTTGAGCCTTGAGCTCAACAATCTGTATTCAGGCATTAACAGAGAAGTCCAAATTCTGAAATCGTCGTGGCAATGGAATAGGCTGCTCAGTCGGTTTACGGCTGTTATGTGTTACTTTCATCTTCCATGTTAGTAGTATCAGAAATGCTATGATGATGACTGCGAGCCCCAAAAGTACGTAATTCACAATAAATGATGAGCATTATTGTTATTGTCGGTTGTCGGAAGCTCTAAGGTTTGCGATGCGAGTTGATGTATTAATTCCCTTGACATCTCCTCTGCATACTGATTGTCTAGTACTCCAAAAAGTGAATTGGCTATGTTGCCCACAAAATTTGCAGCTCCTCGTCTTGCTCTGACGGCCACAGGACGACGTGCAAGCAATCCGTTGTCTTCAACTATTTCAGAAATGGAGTACTGAATTTGATCGATCAGCGATAAACAACTACTCTTCTGATTTATTTGACTACATAAGTGCTGTAGAAGGTTTGTGCCATTGTTTAACATCTCAAATTCATTCCAATACTGGTTTAAGTCATAATAAACAACTAGGTTTCATTCATCTGATATTAATTTCCAATTTCCCAAATTGTCAAAGTGTATTCCAGGCTGCGATGGAAATTGTGTAATGTTGATGGGTGTTCCTTTAGAAAACGGTACGATGAGGCAGGTTAATAATAACGTCACCATGGATGTTGCAAATGAGTTAGGTTTCCTTTTTTTAGAGACAATTTTGTCATCATTTGATGATGTGGTGCTGGCTTTGTGTTTCTCGGCGTGTTGTACTGTCTTATCACCATAAGCGATGTTTGTTTCTAGATGCTAGATTACCCTTGGTAAACGTATTATCTTGCTTGCAAGGAAGTGGTGATAGTCTGCTGATGGGTCTTCGAATAATTCCCTTTTAAGTTTGGATATCTGCTACACGTACGAAACCATCTTGCCCCTTAATAGTCTTTTTAATTCTTCCCAAGGGCAACTTCATCACAGGTTTGCAGTCATCTTGAATTATAACTATGGTATTTGGTTCAATATTGCTGCACGGCACCTTCCACTTACATCGATTTTGCAACTCGTGGAGATATTCTACTGACCATCTTCTCCAAAATTCATTTTTGATGTAATTAACCAATTTCCATCGTGATAATAAACCTTGTTGATTTATTTCTGCATTTGGATGTATGCTGGCTGTTAAAGGCTCTCCTATCAAAAAATGACCAGGAGTCAATGCCGTTAAATCATTTGGGTTGTCTGGCATGGAGGTTAGTGGTCTAGAATTTAAGATAGCTTCGATTTCTATTATCAAGGTTTCCAATTCCTCGTAGGTAAGAGATGCAGTTTCGATACTTCTGTGCATCAAATGAATTCGCTGTATGTAATCGAAAACAAACAGACGTGTTTTTTATTGCTCTCTAAATTATATTATAAATCTGCAACTTCAACGTTAAATCGCGTTAGAAAGAACTAAGAAACATATTTAGTAAACTAAAGTTGTTAATTTCACGCGAGACTTTTAAAGTGAAATAAATAAATAAAAATAAATAAATTTGATAAACTTTTTAAGAAATAAAAACAGAGACTAAAGAAACGGAAAAAGTGATGACTACCAGAGCTAAGGCTGTTAACTCCAAGAACCTGCTCTTGACGCCAACAAACAATGGCTCTTCTGCTGCCATCAATGCAAACTTCTCTTCTGTCACTCTTAAGGATTTGGATGAACGACTGGCTAAACAAAGCGAGCTCCTCATAAATAGCTTTAATTCTCAGTTAAGTAAGCTAAGAGAAGAGTTCAATAATGTGATAACGGAAACTGAGAAAAAGTGGAAGTCGAAAATTGATATCATCAATGCTGCCGTTGCAAGTGCTATAGAGCGCATTGAAAAAATTGAAAAAATTGAAAGTGAGAATGAGTCAGAAGCATCAGAAGTAGCAAAACTCAAAGAGGCAGTTTTTGGCGCAAACAAGCAAATTAATGCGCTAGAGAGGCGAGAAGTGGCACCTGATGCTGTACTGCTTGGTGTTCCAGAGAGAGATGAGGAGAACCTAACAGCTACATTTAACAAGCTGTGCTTTACCATCGGCTGCAGGCCTACATCGCTCAAGAGCATTTTTCGCATAAAGAAAAATTCACTCAACGGATCATCTACAAACTCTCCGATAATAATAAAGTTCAGCAGTTCGTATGAGAGAGATATTGTTCTTCGTGCTGCTGCTGTTTTTCGCAGGAACAATCGTAGAAATATCTTGCTGAGTGATGTCGGGTTTGAGTCATCATCCAGCTGCTATCTCAATGAGAGCATTACCAGGCGCGACCGCAAACTTCTTCAGAGTGCTGTAAAACTGAAGCGAGACAGGAGGTTATACGCAGTATATGTAAAGAGAGGCCAAATAAATGTCAAGAGGTATGAGAGTGATGAGAGTACTGTTGTAACAAATACAGAAGAATTAAACAACTTTGTGTCAATTGAAATTGATGATGATGCTGAGTGCTTTCGCAACTCTGGAGAGTTGCCAACTTAACAAAAAATGTATTTGTATTTATATAAATTTTAATTCAATTCACTTTAACATTCCATTGATTTCAAGTAATGTTTTCTTTCTTTATTTATTTTCATTATGTCTATCCTATTCTTTTTCTATAAAATTCTTTATAATATACTGTTTATCTATAAATTGTGCTGTGATTAAATGTTTTAAAAATGTTTTTGGTATGTTTGGTGTTGTCCCTTTTATTGACTTTTTGTTATGGGTGATGTGAATAATAACTGTAGTGGCGTTGATAATAAGGTTCTTATCGAAGTGTTGTGCAAAAGACATTCTGGCCTTAAAGTTGTACACTTTAATGCTAGAAGTTTAAATTCCGTAAAACTAGACTATATGAAATACGTTTTTGAGGACTCGTCTGTTGATGTGGTGTGTGTGACTGAAACCTGGCTTTGTTCCGATATGCTGGATGTGGCTTATATTATGAAAAATTTTACACTGCTTAGAAATGATAGACTTGATAAAAGGGGTGGTGGGATTGCCATCTACTGCAGAAGTTCTTTAAATCCTAAATTTATTAATAAGTCAACCCGAAGTTCTGTAGAATATCTTAATTTATGTGTCTCTGATAATAGCATAAAAATTTTTCTGTCTTGTGTGTATAATCCTGCTAAAAGTAATAGTCTTGATGCATATTTTTCTGAAATATCAGGTTTATTAATTGACTTTAATTATTTTGTTATATGTGGTGACTTTAATGTCAATCTTTTATGTAATGATAGCCTCAGTAGATCAATGTACGAAAATCTGTCGTCTGTCGGTCTGTCTATTGTAAACGATACTATTCCCACACGTTATTCTTCTAATGATTGTCCTAGTCTGCTTGATTATTTTATAGTGTCGGATATCTCAACTGTCTTACTGTTTGACCAGATATATTTTATATCTGATCATGACCTCATTTTCTGTACACTTAATATTAGCCTGTCCCATACAGCCGTGTCAAACACGTTTTCCTTTCACGATTTCAAGTCTATTGACTATCCAGCATTATATCGTGATGTACTTATGACACCATGGAATGAGATTTGGTTTTGTCCGTCTGTTGATGAAAAACTACGTATTTTTACTAATACAGTTAATAATATTTTTGTTAAGCATGTACCTGTCAAGTCTGTCACAATTAAAAATGTATCATGTCCTTGGTTTTCAAGGAGCGTTCGGAATGCTATAAAGAGGCGAAACAAGTTGCGAAGTGTTTGGAAAAAAACACCCTCTCCGGAGAATTGGGAAAAATATAAGCGTGCAAGAAATGCATCAATGTCAATTATAAAACAGTCTAAAATAACTTATTGTTCTACTAAACTGAAGGCATCTCTTCCTTCAAACGTTCTATGGAAAAACCTAAAAAAGTTTGGCATTGGTGAAAATAAAACTTTTGACTGTCAGGTTGATCCTGACGTTCTAAATGATTATTTTCTTTCCAACACACATCCACTGCAAAACACTGTCCCTGATTTTACCGATCATCCTACCCTGCAACGCTTCCAGTTTTCCATAGTGGCAGAAGATGACGTAGCAAGGTCTCTATTGAAAATTAAATCGAATGCGGTTGGTGATGATGGCATCAACATAAAATTTATTAAACTTATTTTACCCTATATTTTAAGCCCACTTACTCACATAATTAACCATTGCTTTACCACATCTTCCTTTCCACATACTTGGAAAACTGCTGTTATAATGCCTGTAGCGAAAAAATCTGCAGCTTGTGAGCCTAAAGATTTCAGACCTATAAGTATCCTGGCGTGTTTATCGAAGGTTGCTGAATCAATGATGGCTGAGCAAATATCGTCATTTTTATCCCAAAATAATCTTTTATCTCCGCTACAATCTGGGTTTCGTGCAGGTCATAGTTGTTCAACAGCTACACTTAAGGTTTTGGATGACATTAGGTGTCTTTATGATGATAGCCGAGTAACTTTACTTTGTCTTCTTGATTTTTCAAAAGCATTTGATACCGTTAATCACGCACTTCTTTGCCACAAACTCAAATATTTATATGGATTTTGCAACGATGCTGTCGATCTGTTAAAGAGTTATTTAATGGGAAGAGTGCAAAGAGTAAAAGTTGGTTCTGGTCTTTCACAGCAAAAATTCGTCTGCAGTGGTGTCCCTCAAGGGTCAGTTCTTGGCCCACTTCTTTTTTCAGTTTTTATCAATGACATTTTTAATAGTTGCACATACGCATCGTTGCATGCTTACGCTGATGATGTCCAATTATACCTGTCTGGCAAACCGAACCTTTTGGAAGATCTGGTATGGAAGTTAAATGAAGATCTAAATAGTATAAACCAGTGGGCCATTAAAAATTACCTTCAGTTAAATGCGCTTAAATCTTTTGTGCTACCCATTTCTAAAGAGAAAATCAATTTTAGGGATATTCCAGATCTTTCAATAGGTGACAAAAACCTAAAACTTGTCTGCAGTGCTCAAAGTCTTGGATTTAAAATTAACTCCTCCCTCACGTGTACAGATCATGTCAACGATGTGGTCCGTAAAATATATTTCATATTGCGTAATCTTAGACTATCAGCCGAGTATACACCAATTAAGACAAGACGCAAGCTTATTGTTCAACTGGTCATTCCCATAATCACATATGCTGAGGTTGTTTATAGTAAATTAGATTCGCAGTCGCAACATAAATTACAAGTTGCATTTAATCATGCTACACGCTATGTTTATGGGCTTCGAAAATATGATCACTTAAATACATTTCGAAATGGTATACTTGGCTGTAGTATAATAAGCTACCTCAATGTCAGAAATTGCATTTTCTTGCACAAACTAATTCAATTAAAAAAACCAAAATATCTATTTGAAAAATTGCAATTTGGTCAGTCGTCCAGAAGTCAAATTCTTATTATACCAAGTTATAGTTTTCTTAACTCTACTAGATTCTTTTTTATTAACGCTGTAAGACTATGGAATTCATTACCAAGTCATTTAAAATCTATAAAGACAATGGAAAAATTCAAGCATGCCATTTTGGAACATTTCTCATCACAGACCATTTCATAAATAAACAGCTTCTTTTATACTATCCCTTTCTTTCTCTTTCTTCTTTTTATCTATTTTAAATTTTAATCAATTCATAATTATTTAATTTAATGATTGTATGTTAATTTTTTAATGTTAAATTAATTTAAGATTCTACCAATGTACCAAATGTACTATAACCTTTGTACTATAAAAGAACATAGTTCTTATTGTACACTAATAAATAAAGGCAAATAAATAAATGCTTGGCTGACTTGACCGCAGCCTCCCACAATCCACCGAAGTGGGGTGCTCTTGGTGGTATGAAGTGAAACTCCATCATCCTTGAGCTACATTCATTTTGTACCATTTCCCTTCCTCTTTTTGAGAAAATGTTTTCAGTCAATTCATCTAGTCGGTTTCTTGCGCCAACAAAGTTTGTGGCATTATCACAATATAAGTGGCTGCACCTATGAAGTGAGACGCCCAATGAATCTTCTTAGGGCAGCAATAAAAGCTTCCGTTGACAAATCGCTTACTATTTCTAAATGTATTGCCTTAGTAGCAAAACAGATGAATAGTGCGACGTAGTTTTTTTGGGGTCGTTTTCCTCTGAGACGATAATGGATCCAAATAGGCCCACAAAAATCTATACCTGCATTCACAAATGGACGCGCTGGCTGAACTCTGCGTGTTGGTAAATTTCCCATTATTTGATTTAGCATCTTTGGCTTAGCTCTGGCGCAACGCATACAACGTTGCACAATTTATCGAGCAAGTATTTTTCCCTTGATGGGCCAGAACTGTTGTCTTGTTGTTGACAAAAGACCTTGCGGTCCGATATGTAAATTCTCTCGATGCAGCGCCTCCATTAGTAGTTTGGTTAAGGGGTGTGAATATGTTAGAAGTGCTGGATGTTTGGCATCATATGATAATTGTGACGCTTCTAGCCGCCCTCCAACTCGTAGCACTTCGCAACTGTCCAGAAATGGTGTAAGCCCAATGAGAGGACTCTTCATTGGTAACTGACTCTTATTTTTTAAATACCGCATTTCTTCTTTGAATTCTTCAGCTTGCCTCAACTTAATGATGCTTTGAAGGGATCGCTCTAGTTCTGCGGCCGATAGATGCTCTGAGGTAGACCTCTTCTGACCCTTGGCTAACTGTTTGAAACGTAGCATATAACTTATTATTCTTTGCAGTCTTCTAAATGAATTCCGATGATTTTTTTGGTCAATTATATTCACTTCTGAGTTCTTTTCTAAAGCAAATAATGTAGCTGGATCAATCTGTGATTCTTTGCTTTGGCTGCATTGCTTGATTGATTCACTTCCTAATTCTTTAAGTAGTGTGATTGGTTCCACCTGTGGTTCTCTGCCTTGGCTGTATTGAGTGTTTGATTCCCTTCCCAATTCTTCCTCTGAGTTATGAATGGTGCCTTGTCTTCGTTCCAATTCGGGACTAGAGTTTTTTTGAAATGGTGGTGGCCACAAGGATTCATTGGCATGCAGGAAGAGTGGGCCGTAAAACCAAAGGTTGCATGAGATTGATTTATCTGGTGAAATGCCTCTTGATAGAATGTCGGCTGAGTTTTCCTTACTGCTTACATGTCGCCATTGGTGTGCTACAGAAATATTTTGAATTCACGTAATTCGATTTGCTACAAAGGTATGAAAGTTTGTGGATGTAGAATTGATCCAATTTAATACTATTTCGGAGTCCGACCAAAAATATACCTTTACATTGGTTAACTTTAGTGCCGCCTTAACACGTCCGGTAAATTCTGCTGCAAGTTTGGCAGCCCAAAGTTCCAGCCGTGGAATAGTACATTTTTTCAGCGGAGCTACGCGTGTCTTAGCGCAAAGTAATCTTGCTATTACTATTCCGCTTTGATTGATCGACCGAATGTAGACTGCAGCTCCGTAAGCCTTCTCAGAGGCATCCGCAAATGCATGTAGTTGCACCTCCTTAGGAATATCATGTGCATATACATGTCGTGGGATGTGGATTTCATTGAGCGCATTCATGTTTTCACGAAACTTGATCCATCGAGTATGCATTTCCAGTTGAAGCGCTGCATCCCAATCTAATTTAAGTTGCCACAAACGCTGCAAGAAGATTTTTGCGGTTATCACAATGGGTGCCATTATTCCCAATGGGTCGAAAAGTCGAGCTATATCTGAAGCCACTATTCTCTTAGTTACCTTAGCATTTTCTGCTTGGTTGCATTTGATACGAAACAAATTAGACTTTGGAAGTCACATTAGGCCTAATGTTTTAATTTGGGTTTCTTCATCTTTGTCGAAGTCTAATTCAATTTCCTGATCTTCTGGAGCTATGTCGTCCAATAACTTCTGATTATTTGCGCACCATTTCCTTAATTTGAATCCTGCCGACTCCAACAATGAACTGATTAGTTGTTGATAGTCCCATGCGATAACAAGACTATTTGAACCTGCCATGCAGTCGTCGACGTAAAAGTTTTCCTTTAATATTTCAGCACCTAGGGGATATTGTTTTCTTCCTTGGTCAGCTAATGTTTGTAAGCATTTAATTGCTAAATATGGGGCTGACGTTGTCCCATACGTTACGGTGGCCAACCGGTATGTTTTCAGCGGCTTATTTGGATTATCCCTCCAAAAGATGAGCGGAAAATTCTGATCTTCCTTATGAATGAGATCTGGCGATACATTTTTTCAATATCTGCCGTGAACACGAACCGTGGCATTCTGAATCGGAGTAGTATTGTGAATAAATCATCCTGTAGTGTCGGCCCTGCCAGGAGAAGATTGTTCAGTGATACGTTAGAAGAAGTTTTCGATGACGCATCAAAAACCACTCTTAATTTAGTCGTGCTACTATTTGGTTTTAAAATGCAATGATGTGGCAAATAGTAATTGGGTATTCGAATGTCGATTTCCCTTACTTCTTCCATATGGCCTAATGCCAAATATTCATCCATAAAACTGGTGTATTGCTCTCGTAGATCATTGTCTTTACATAATCTTTTTTCGAGTGACAAGAATCGGCGTAAAGCAATGTCCTTAGATACTCCCAACTTATCTGTATTCTCTGAAAATGGAAGGCGAACAATGAATCTTCTATCATCTCGTCTTTGGATAGTATTCTCAAAATGGATTTCACATAGTTCTTCCTTTGGAGTCAAGGTCGTCTTTATTTCATTTGCATCTCTATCTCCCAGAATTTTTTTAAAGCTTCATTAAGAGACTTGTTTGTGGTTATTACATTACAGGTTGAAATCCGTTGTTGTGTTCCATCTATTTTCCCTGACACTACCCATCCAAAGACCGTATTTTGGAGAGTTGGCAAGTTTTTACTTAATTTTATTTGTCCAACAAAAATTAATTGATGATAAAATTCTGCTCCAATCAGTTAGTCAATGAGACCTGTTGTGTTGAACTCTGGATCAGCAAGGTTAATGTTTTTAGGGATGCGCCATGACGCAATTTTTATTTCGCAAGATGGTTGCATAGATGTAATTTGGGGAAGCACGAAAGCTTCCATTCTAGTAGTGTAATTGTTTTCTCTTGCTCCTAAAATGAAGTTAACTCTACCTTCAATTTTTAAACGTCAATTTTCGATGCCTTGAATTGTTGTGGAATTACCCTTGGGGTGGAGTCCGAGTTTCTTTATGAGATTCGTTGTTATTTTGTTTACTTGGGATCCAGAATCCAATAATGCACGGCATTCTACAACTCTTCCATTGTCTAGACTTAGTTTTACATTGGCGGTGCTCAACATTACATAGCTCTTAGGGCTGACATTACTAAAGGTTGTTAATGACAACTTAGGATCCGTGTTCGGAGGTGAATGCGTGCATTTGCTTGATTGTGGTTGATTTTGATGGCCTTGTCCTGATGAACCTCTTGAGGTTTTCAGTGTTTCATTGTTCAGGTGAACTAAACTATTGTGTTTTCACCCGCATACTGTGCAGCCTCGTAGAGTGCATTGTTTACTGCCGTGTCCGCCCTTTATACAGTTTACACATAATTTATTTTTTTGCACCAATTTTAATCTCTCTTCTGGTGATAGCTGGATGAATCCCTTGCATGCGTAAAGTGGATCGTTTTCTTGGCAAACTGCACATCGAGCAACAGTTGTTGTGAGCGTAGTCAGCCTTCTTGGATTGGAATGACTCTTTTGTTCAAAGGTTTGTTTTGGCTTATTACCTATGGCTTCTAAAGATTGAAAACGATTTTCTAAGAATTTTAAAAAGGATTTTATTGTCTGGATTTCTTTAGGATCATCTAATGATTGTTCGTATAAAATGTGGGTTTGATTGTCCAATTTTTTTATTAATAAGTGTAACAATAGTGGGTCCCAAGATGTTATATTTACACCTAGATTTTCCAGTGCCAATAATCCTTCTTGTGTCGTATCGTGCATGTTTTTTAGATCAAATGCTGATGCAGTTCTTGTTGAGTAACCAGGTTGTCCTACAATTTGTTGTATAAGGCTGGAGGACAGGAGTCGTTGATTGTTGTATCTATCCTGCAACATTTTCCATGCTGTCTCGTAATTCTCGCTGGATAACGTGCGATGACGTATAAGTCTCTCTGCTTCGCCAGTTACATTCATTTTAAGGTACCAAAACTTTTGTATGTTTGGCATTGCTTTTTTATGGACAATTTCGCTGAATAATTCGTAAAATTGTCGCCAGGTGATATAATTACCATCAAATTTTGGTATAGTGATTCTTGGTAATTGCACTGGGTTTTCGACTGACATTGAGTCTGGTACATTCATTGTGCAATGGCAATGTCGCTCCTTTGCCTGAATTGATAAATTAGTTGTGTGCTCTTAAACCAAGTCCTCCATCTCCAGATATTCGTGAACATTATACCCTGATGTTTCTGGGTTTTCACACATTTCCCATATAGCGAGATTTCCGTCTTCGCATTGTTGCCAGAGATGACTTAATGTTTTTAATTTGACATCGAAATATTGAGCTGGCTGATTTTCGGTTATTGCTGGTAATGTTGACACAAATCGGCGAATTGAGGCAAATGTCACAGATTGGCGGCGTAGCAATCTTATGATGTCATCATCAAGCGCTTGTGCTTTTTCTTGTGCACCTTTTGATACACTTCTTGTTGGTATTTGATTATCGGTGTCGGCATCACCTTTTTCAGGTGCTGCCCTTGCTATTTCTGTCGAAAATAGTTTCTGATATTGCCGTACCAAATTCTCTATTTGGTTGTAATATTCAGACGTAAAATATTCATGGTCTAAGGGTGGCTTATCTAGAAGACGAATTTGGTTATCCACGTCTTCAAATTTCAACCAGGCTTGTTCAAGGCGCCTTGCCCGTTCTTGAAAGTAGGCCAAAGTTTTTCTCTCCGACGAGTCCCTTTTGACATTTCTGATGAGCTGTTGAATCTCGGTACCCGTTTGAGTCTGCTCCTGCACAAACTTGAGGAAATTGGCCATGGTCGCTGTTGGTTAGTCTGCAACTGGTCTTTAGTAGAATCGTTAATCACCTTGGCGTGATCACGTCGGGGTCACCAAATGTTTTCTATTGAACATGATGAACTGTTTTGTTCACCGCTGCGTGTCTAGTTTCTTGTTATCTTAGACACCCTTTTGTGCCCAAGCTCTTGGTACTTGTGCTTTTTATTGATATTTATATTAATATTTTTATTTTATTTTTTATTGAACACGATGGACTACTTGGTCCAACGTTGTATCCAGGCTCTTGTTACCTAGACAATTGAATCCTTTAATTCCTTGTACTTGTTACCTGTTTTGTGCCCAAGCTCTTGGTACTTGTGAACAATTTTGGGTTTAAACAAACTGAGAAACTACCCTCGTTCACTAGTAAAAGATAACTGAACTTTATTGAATAAGATTCTTACTTTAACAGTTGATTATTACCAATTATATAAATTTATATACACTATGTACAATTACAATATAACTACACTAGTATTAAAATATAAATATATAAAGTAACAACAAAAGCCAAAAAAAATATATAAAGTAACAACAAAAGCACTCAGCAGCTCAAGCACTTGTCCAAGGCCATCTCGTTGACTCCTCAGAAAAAACTGTTTACTTGCAGTTTTTTTATTCTTTTTGCAGTTAAACAATTTCAATGCCAATTTGCGGCCAAAAATGCAGTGCCGTTTTCGTGTGGAGAATATGACACCGGTGTCTTTTGTTGCGACTTCTTTTTTGTTGTTGTTGTTGTGGCTGGTTACAGACAGTTAGTATGTAGTGGTAATTATTTGTTAAACGTTGAGGACCTACCGTATCTATTGAAACTACTTCAAAACTTGTTCCTGGTGTGTTTGTCAAAGTTAGTTGTTCTTTTGTATGTCTAGTTTGTTTGTTAATTTTACATGTTTCGCAATAATTTATGTATTTTTCAACCATTCTACACATATTCTTCCATATGTACTTCTGCTTTATTTTTAAAATCGTTTTTCGAATTCCCATATGACCTCCGTGGGTCGAATTATGATACTCTTCAATAATTTTTTATTATTTTTGTATTTATTTCTTTTATTCTTTCTGGGTCTCTATAAATAAGTATTTTCAATTTGTCTTTACTATTTTTCAAACTATTATAAATTATTTTAAAATCTGGCATGGCCATGATTTTTATTATATATTATCATTAATCTTCAATGCTAACTCTTCAATCTCCAGTTTTTGCATCTTCGAAATCAGTTTCTCCAAAGTCATCTGTGTGAACCTCGGATTATCATTGCATCGTACAATAACCTGATTGTCTTCTATATCTATTTGTGTACTCTTAAAATCTTTCTCTGTTATAAACTTAAGTTTTCTTATTTTGTTTATGTCCGTTAGTGATGTGCATTTCCACACAAATAGGTGATTAGCCTTCATGCCTGGAATACATTCTAAATCTTTACTATTTTGGTTTTCTGTATGTTTTCTCATATCCATACTTCTTGTTATGGCCAGTATTTTTGTGTCTTCATTTTCTAAGCTGGTTGGAATCATTGCTCTCAGGGAGTCGCTATTTATAATAATCCTTGACAATGCGTCTGCGTTGGTATTAGTTTTGCCTGTTTTGTACCTAATCTCAAAATCATAGTCGCATAGGTCTAACCTGATACGTGTCATTTTCGACGATGGGTTTTTATGCGAAAAAAGAGACACCAATGGTCTGTGGTCTGTGACAACTGAAAATCTGCGACCATAAAGATAAGGCCTAAAAAAATGTATCGCCCAATGTATGGCCAATACTTCTTTTTCTAAAATTGGTTTGCTTAGATCGTGCTTTCCTAGTGATTTGCTCGCGTATGAAATGGGTAAATCTGATCCGATCTCACCTTACGGCAATACTGCGCCAAGAGCATAATTAGAGGCGTCAGTAGTTAGCACGAATGGTTTATCGAAATCAGGGTATTGAAGTATTGGGGAATTCAGTAATTTTGATTTTAAAGATTCAAATGCTTGTTGACATGCGTCATTCCAATTAAATTGTGTATTTTTTTTAAACAAACCATTTCAATTTTTAGCTATATCAGCGAATTTTGGTATAAAGCTCCTATAATAATTGGCAAAGGCAACAAATCTTCTTACTTCATCCGAGTTTGTGGGGATTGGGTAGTTTTTGATGACTTTATTCTTAGCTGGGTCAGTTCTTATACCTTCATTTGTAATTAAATGGCCAAGATAGACAACTTCTGGTTTCAAAAATGAGCATTTATCTGGATTTAATTTAAGATTAAACTTTCTCATTCTATTGAATACTTTTGCCAAATTTTCGTTATGGTGCTGCAAGCTGCACCCAAACACAATTATATCGTCCACGTACAAGAAAGCTACTGCATCTAGTTCTGTCAATGATATCGTCAACATGCGTTGAAAGCTGTTGTACGATATCTTGAGTCCAAACGGTAAGCGTGTAAATTGAAAATGTCCGTTTCCTGTATAAAATGCGGTAAGTGGTCGCGAGTCTTCGTCTAGTTCTATTTGGTGGAACGAGCTGGTCATGTCCAATGTCGAAAAGTAATTAGCTCTTCCCAGTCTGACAAGGACGTCTTCTATTTTCGTCAGAGGAAATTTATCACTCACGATTTTCTCATTCAGCTTACTAAAATCGACGACCAGTCTCCATTTCTTTTTGTCATCTGATGATTTTTTTGGTACTACAAGAAGCGGTGCATTATAAGGACTAACTGAATGTTCTATGATGTTATCTTATAAAAGTTTGTCTACCTGTTCGTTTATTTCTGTCATTTGTGTATGTGGTAGTCGGTAATTTTTTATGTAAACAGGTGTCGAATCTGTAGTTTGTATTTGTTGTGTACAAAAATTGTTTACACTTAGATGTTCTCCAGCTAGGTGAAAAAAATCATGATATTCTGTGATGATGTCTATTATTGACTTTCTGACCTCTGGTCCATTGCATCCAAATTGTGTATAAGTTTGTTGAGCCTATCTTTGTTAAATTTTTTATCTAACTTGAATTGAAAAATATTATATTTATTTAATTGTTCAGTTTTGACTTTCAAGTTTTTGAAGCGAAGCTTTTTATTCCTCGTTCTGTGATTTGCTTGGAGTGAAATCTGAAAAATTTTCGACAGATTTTTTCTAGGAAATTTTATGGTTTCCTTGTTGCTAGCGCTTATTACAACAAGAAAATTTAATGCTTTAATATTAAATATTAAAAATATTTTTTGGCCCGACGTAGGGATCGAATCCGTGTTCACTTGAATGAGAGCCCAATATACTACCCACCAGGCCATAAGCACTTGTTAGAAACAGTTGTTAATTCAATTTTAATTATAACAGAAGCTATGCTGCAGTAGATCGTCAACATCTATCAATAGATAGAGGATTGTGTATTTGCTATGCTACAAATACCAAAAATTTGCTTTAATTTGCCACAAGGTGTCTCCAGCATCGGTGTGTTTGTATTGTAAATGCGTTTGTGGTGTTGTTGGTACGAAGAAAATTAGCAATGCCCACAAGTGCGTTGACAAGTGCGTTTTTAAGTGTCAAAAAATAGATGACATCAGTAAATATGGAATTAACAAACGCATGCATGACATCGGCAAGGTATCTAAAAAGTTTATTAAATTTTGTTTCGCGTGATTTCTTTAATATATATTTTTGAAAGGAAGCTTTTTACTACTCGTTCTATGATTTGCTTGTAGTGAAATCTGAAAAATTTTCGCTATATTTTTTCGCTAGGTAGTACGCTGTTGAAGGAAAAAATTTGTTCAGTGCAGCCAAGTTCACAACCATGTGTGGAGAGTTAAAATGGAGAGTCGCTGGCATTATATGACCTAATATGTAATTCGCGTGAAAAGTTGACATTCAACAATAAAAAAATAAGCAGTAAATATTTTTTCTGTATACATGTAATTTATTTTATGTTATTTTAAATTTTTGAATTTAAAAGTTAATTTATTAAATGAAAAAATTATAAAGCTATCAAATCTATGTAACTGCGAAAAAGTTTCGCCTCTCTCGTGTTTCCAACGACGCACCTGTGTTTTTTATTTCTATGTCTTTATTTATTGTGTTCAACAACTTGACGTTGTTATAAATGTAACTGTACCTGTCTCGTAACCTCTACCAACAACGGTCTAAGACTGATCGACTTCGCCGCGGCACGAAACATGGTAGTTAGTAGCACCAGATTTAAGCACCTCGACATCCACAAGGCCACCTGGCTGTCCCCTGATCAAAAAACGCGAAACCAAATTGATCATATTGTAATCGACGGAAGGCATGCCTCTAGTGTTCTAGATGTGCGTACATTTCGGGGGGTCAACATTGACTCCGACCATTATCTTGTTGCAGCCAAGATCCGCATGCGATTATGCAATGCAAAGAACATACGAACAGGAATGCAACGAAAGCTAGATGTCGCTAAGCTGCAATTACAACGGACTGCCGAAGCCTACTCCGCTCAACTCCCGGTTAAGCTCAACCAACTAACCTCTGGACTCGACGACGCCGGCGGACTTTGGGCGCATATATCCCACTCCATGCGCGCTGCCGCTGAAGAAGACATTGGTTTCCGGCGCCCCCAACCTCGGAACCAATGGTATGATCAGGAGTGTCGCATCGCGACTGCAGTAAAAAACGCCGCATACAGAAAACGCTGCAGTCAGCTGCAACGCGAGCCGTGCGAGAAAACTACCGCGAAAAGAGGAAGGAAGAGAGGCGCCTTTTCAGACGCCAGAAAAGAGAGCAGGAAAAGCGTGAGCGTGAGGAACTAGAGGTATACCAGGGCAAGAAGGATGCACGAAAATTCTATCAACAGGTTAAGCGTCTAACCCAAGGTTTCAAGCCCGGAGCATCCACTTGCAGAGACGAAAATGGAGATCTGAATACGGATACACAGTGTGTGCTTAGATTGTGGAGACAGCACTTCTCCAATTTACTTACTGGCGACAATTCCACCAATGCCGCCCATCGAGAGCGCAGTGCAGTGCCACCAATCGACGATGACGGAGTGGAAGTATCACCACCTAGCCATGAAGAGGTTCGAGTTGCTATCCAACGACTCAAAAACAATAAAGCAGCGGGTGCTGACGGCCTGTCAGCAGAATTGTTTAAAACCGGCGGCGATGAATTGATAAGGCGCATGCATCAGCTCATCAGCAAAATATGGCTAGCAGAAAGCATGCCCGACGATTGGAACCTCAGCGTACTGTGCCCTATACTTAAGAAAGGAAACCCAACAATCTGCGCAAGTTATAGAGGTATCAGTCTTATTTCCATCGCATATAAGGTTCTCTCAAGCGTACTGTGTGAAAGATTAAAGCCGATTACAAAAACACTGATTGGACCTTGTGGCTTTCGACCTGGTAAGTCCACCATAGACCAGATTTTCACGCTACGACAAATCCTGGAGAAAACCCGCGAAAATCAAATTGACACACACCATCTCTTTGTCGATTTTAAAGCTGCGTTCGATAGCCCGAGAAGGGATTGCCTATACGCAACAATGTCTGAGTTCGGTATACCTGCAAAGTTGATTAGACTTTGCAGAATGACGTTGAGCAACACACGCAGCTCCGTCAAGGTAGGAAATTACCTCTCCGAAACCTTCAATACCGAAAGAGGTTTCAGGCAAGGCGATCCACTGTCTTGCGATCCACTGTCTTGCGATCTCTTCAACATCATCATGGAGGGGATCGTATGAAAGGCCGGTGTGCATCGTAATGGCACCATTTTCTATAAAGGTGTCCAGCTCCTTGCGTACGCTAATGATATTGATATTGTTGGCAGAACCAAGAGAGATGTTACCGCTGCTTTCGCCGCTATCGAAAAGGAATCAGCCAAAGTGGGTTTGACGATAAATGAGGGTAAAACAAAGTATATGCTGTCTACAAACAAGGGAGCGCGGCGTTTAGACTCCCACGTTTCATCCGGCAGCTATAACTTTGAAGTAGTCAAGGAGTTCGTTTACCTTGGCACCGCCATTAACACTAACAACGAAATCAGCCTGGAGATAAAGCGAAGAACAATAACTGCTAATAGGTACTACTACGGGCTCAGTAAGCAACTAAGTTCCAGAGCCCTCTCTCGATCGACAAAACTAACACTCTACAAGACGCTCGTTCTACCTGTGCTGCTTTATGGCGCTGAGGTATGGATAGTTTCGCAAACTGACGCAGCCGCTCTGGGGGTGTTCGAGAGAAAAGTTCTTCGCAAAATCTTCGGTCCTGTTCGAGTCGGCGATGACTATCGCATCCGAATGAACCACGAGCTGTATGAGCTCTACGGAGACATTGACGTAGTTCGGCGTATAACTGTGCAGCGACTACGCTGGCTGGGTCATGTCCATCGTATGGACGACGAAGCTCCAGCGAAAAAGGTGCTCGAGGCGAGGGTCGCTGGTCAACGACGACGAGGGAGACCATGCCTCCGATGGATGGACCAGGCTGAGGAAGCCCTAACCGCACTTGGTGTATCCGATTGGAGAAGGCGCGCGCAAAGCAGAGGCGCCTGGCGAGAGCTGATGAGGTCGGTCGAAATCCGGACACGGGTTGTCGCGGCCATCTAAGTTAGTAAGTAAGTAACCTATCTCGTAATTTTTTTTTGACATATATCTCCTCAGCATGTCCCGCCCTATTATTCCATCCGTTGATATCGGAAAATCATTCTCGACTATCTGAAAATAATGATCAAATTCCTCACTTTCAATAAAAAATTTTTAATTTGATGTGCCAATGCACTCTATAGTTTCATTCGTTATACCTGTTATCTTTGAAGTATATCTTGTGCTTAAATGGTTAGTATTTTCGACTTTGCAAACAGAAATTTCAGCCCCAGTATCTCTAAGAAATTTCAGTTGATTATTTGAATTCTAACATTTCGATATTTTATAATTTGATAAATTTTTTGATAGTTGCAAAATTAATTTTGGCCTCTGCGGGTAACAGTTCCAGTCACCCGGCCATTGCCGTTTCCTTGCGTATTAAAGTTAGAATTACTATTATTTGCTCTCAAATTGCGGTTTATGTTATTGTTGTATCTAAAGTTGTGATTATTTTGAAAATGATTGTTATTTGGAAAGTTGCTGTTTCTATTAAAGCCTTGATTTGAATGATTATTGTTATTTGGAAAGTTGCTGTTTCTATTAAAGCCTTGATATAAATCATTACTATTTATTCTAGAATAGTTGTAAAAACTATTTTTGTTGTACCTGTAAGATCTTTTTGAATTATTATTTTGGTAATCTCTGTAACCATTATTTTGAATGTTGTTATTTCTAAAATTATTGGTATTATTGTTGTATCTTGTGCCCTGTTCTCTTTGGTTTCTAAAATTGTAATTATTCTGAATATAGAAAATACTATTTCTGTTGGTTACTAAATTTTCTTCGACTGACATACATCTCTCGACGGCTTCATTGAAAGTTTTTGGTGGATTTGTCAGTAATATAATTTGGTACTCTGGATCTACGCCTTTTGAAAAAATATTTAGTGCCATGCTTTCATTTACTTTATATATCGCATCTTCGCGTCTTTACTTGGATTATTTAAAGCTTTTATTTCAAAAATACTTAGTTGTTCTGAAATATCTACTATTTTTTCTCCAAGCACTGTTATAGACATACTATTCTGCTTGAGTGAACTGAATTCTTATTGTTGTTTGTAACTAATAAGTTTTTTAAGTCTAATAATGTTGTAGGCCGGGTTGAACGTCCAAGTATACTGCGAACTTGGGTAGTTAATATAAAATTATAAATATATTATGCAAAAATTTCTTTATCTTCATCTTGTACTAATTCATGCAACAATTCTGTTTGTACAATAAAATCCTCCAAATTACTATAGTTTCCTTTAAGAACTTGTAGGTTTTTACCTACTACATTTATTTCTTTCTTTTTCCTCCCAAAGGTTCGATGTATCAAAATCTTCTAAAACAATATTCTTAAAATTTGTTGTATTTGTCTTTATGGCTAATGTGCCAATTAATTCTTTTATCTCTTTGTAGGTGTTGTAGAATTTTTCTTTTAGAATCCTACAATCATTGGGATTTTCTATTTCTTCTACTTTCGCTTTTGTTTCAAAAAAATTTTAATATGCTATTGACGTATTCGTTACTGTATGTTCTATTTATACTCTTTTTTATGTTTAATTTAAATTGTTCAAAAATTTTAATACCGCTTTTTATTGTTTCCATATAAATTTTTTTACTAGATTGATACGTTTTATTTTTAATTAGTGTGGAACACCCTGTGGAATTGCCAACCTTAGAACATACAGACGAAAGAAAAGTAAACAAAAGAAAATAAGGAACTAAATGACGTCTAGTAATTCATTGAAAAGTTGCCGGTCGCGTGAGCGTAAAAAAAATATTCGCGTTCGTATAAATAATAAAGAACTTAAAAAAACAATAAAATCATAAGTGAAAGTCGTCACGCTATTTAAACGATGTAGCGTTTACGCTATTTTATTCAATTAAAAAAAAGTGTATGAAAAAAGAAAAAAGAAATAGAAGAAAAGAAAAAAAAATATCTTTGCTTTGTGTTTATTTTGTTGAAGCAATCCATCCAAAATAATTAAAAAAAATGGATTTAAAAAAATGTAATTCATATTGTTTTCTTTTTTTTATTTATTTACAAAATTCAAAATTAAAATTCATAAACAATAAAAAATATTGTTTTTTGTTACTGCAGCTGCTGCTGCTGCCGACTGTTCTGCTTCCTGGTTTTTAGCTGATTCTCCAGCTCGGCTATTTCCTTCCAGACGTAGCCAGCCGTCTGGAAGTCTGGTGGCTTTCCGGCGTTGACGATGCCTTTAGGACTTTAGGCATCGTCACCCTCCTCCGCAATTTCACTAGCTCACCTCTTCGCCGGTGATTCTGTTTAACCTCTGTCGGAGGAATCGCTGTCAATTGTTACTCCTTGGCTGCTTCTTGCCGCCGTCTGTACTTTTCCAATGTAATGGGCTGTGGTCCGATGCGCGCTGGCTTATATGCCGGCTCCTGGCCGTCACCACCAGCGGGCACGTACTCCTCCTTAGTTGCCGTCGGTAAAATTGTTTGCTCCTCTTTCATTAATTTAAGTAGCTTGTCCGTATTGGGCAGGATCGCCATGTGGTGGATTTTCGGGCGTTGACGTAATTTAATTTTCGCGAGTGAACAAAATTATACTTCTTTTTTTAGTTTTTATTTTTGTGCGCGAAAAAAATTAAGTGCCAGCGCTTAAAAACGCTGTTGGCCTGTTAAAAAAAAGAACTTTTGCGGTGCCGTTTCCCAAAATTGGTTGCCAGCAAAAGTTTATTAAATTAAAGGAGCAAGTTTGGAAGCTCAAAACTTAGTGACTTTATTTCAAAAAATGTTCTACTTTTATAGTAAGCTAACAGGATTTTTCATACTTAATATTTAAATAGCAATTATTTAATACTTATTTAAAAAATTCTAAAATCAAAAATAAATATAAATAAAAAAAATATATGTTCATAATTTACATATAGTGCTTGACATAATTATCAAATATGTTCAGTGTTTGTTTTAAATAATAATAAATAAGTGCGTGAATGCAACATCAAAAATGCAATAATGTAAGTGAGTTCAATGTGCGTTTTAAATAAATAAGTGCGTGAGTGCAAGAACATGAATAAGTTCAATGTTCGTTTTTGAATAACAATAAATAAATGTTTACGTGCCTATTATAGATAATTTTAGTTTATAGTACTAATTGTATATTAATATTTAAATGCATGTAATAAATGAGTAGATGTGTGAATAACAAATAAATAAATGTGTAAATGTATACTGTTGAGTGCACTACAACCTTATCAGGTAATAGAAATGGATAAAGGACAAATTGTAAAAAAAAAGAGTTTTAAAAACTCTTATTGTCCATAAAAACCGATGAAAATTAAGTTAAAAATTTAAAATTCTCTAAGCAAAGAATTAAATATAATAAATAAAATAATAAATTTCTAATTTTTACATTTATATATAAATTAGACATTAACACCCGCCAAAACAGTTTTTAATTATTAATAATATGCTAAAATTATGGACTTGCAAATTTATCAAATGAAAAATCTTTACCTTATTATGCTCATATAATCTAAAGATTTTTCAAAGAAAAAGAGGAGGTGTTGGGTGTCACGGACAACAGTTCATTGACAAACGCAATGCGCTGATGATGCACATTGAAAGTTAACATAAGACCATGCGCGTGTTACGCTCCTTAACAATGCATGTTTTCAATTCAATTCCGATAATGCAAGTCAGCATAAGCTTTGCGCGTGTTACACTCTTTACCTACTCCCTTGTGTTCAGCGTGTAAGCCGCTCTCGAGTGGTCAAAGCTCTTGTCCGTCAACATCGCTTGCCAAGCGACTGAGCGGTGCTGAATACTCCCTCAGGCTGCTCGATCGCTTGACAAATAGATATATATTTTAATATCTACAAAAATAAGTTAGTCTTAAGAAAATAATCAATAAACGCGGTGGTTAGCCGCAAAACTAATCTAATTCTTTTTATTCACGCAACACCTTATTTCTTATGTCATGGTTTGAAGAGGGTTCAGATTGTCAAATTACCATCAAATTTTGTACACATATATTTTGTTTGTTAGATTGCTTGATAACAAACTTGACGGGTCTGAAAAGTGCAACTAACATGAATTCTATTATCTATTTTCAAAACATTAAAGGAAAACTTTAAAACTTCTATTTTGGGTTACTAATGCACCTTCATAAATATCTGTCTTCCATATCTATATATACAAAACAAAGTGGGAAAAAGAGTTCGTTCCCTCTGCTGCCCGTAGTTTTCAACCACTGTAGTGGTTTTTTTTTAAAGTGAATATTATTATCATAAAAACGTTATTGGAAAAAAAAATTAGGATTACCACCTAAATTTTTTTATTATGGCGAATTTGGTGGGCGAACACTAGGTAGAAAAGAATCACTGAAACTGTTGGCAGAATTGCAAACTCTGTTTTTAAAAATTTTACATCAATTTTTTTTTTTTTTTATTTTTACGAATTAGCTGGTGAAAGGAAAGACACCAAAATTTTCTACAATTTTTAAAAAAGCACTACAGTACAGTTCATATAGACAGGCTCAAATCAGCTTTTCTGAATACAGAAACTTCAGAGGCGCTTTCAACTGCACAAACATCTTATATATATAAAATTAAGTGGGAAAAAAAGCGTTTGTTTCCCTCTACTGCCCTTAAGTTTTAAGCAATTTAGTTGATTTTTTTTAAATGTAGATAATTATGATGCAAAGGTTTTAGGCAAAAAAAAACTAGGTTGCAACACTGGGTAAAAGTCGGTCACTGAATCGAAATCCGTTGTAAGAATTTCAAAAATTATGTATTTTTTATCATACGGTTGCCACCTAAATTTTTAAATTTTAACGAATTCAAAAGTACGTTTTTCCATAGGGCTGCTCTTAAATTTTTTTATTTTTACGAATTCGGTGCTAGGCGAACATATGCTAAGAATGGGACGCTAAATACGTAAAAAGGACCACTTAATCCGAATCCGTGATCAGAATATTAAAATGATGCAATTTTCTTACCATTTCTTACTAATTTGGTGCTAGCGAACACTAGGTAAAATTTAATCGCTGAATCGGAGCCCGTTATTTGAGCTTAAAAACGACGTAGTTATATTGCCATAGGTATGCCAGCTAAACTTTTTTACTTTTATGAATTCGGTGCTGTGGCGAACACTATTTTAAAATGGGTCTGTAATTTTCTTCATAGAGTTGCCGTTTAATTTTTTTTTATTTTTACGTATTCGCTGGTGAAAAATACAACACAAAAACTCTACATTTTTTTAAAAAAGCTCTACCGCTGCAGTTCATATAGACAGACTCAAGCCAGCTTTTCTGAATACAGAAACTTCACTGACGCTTACCTAGCTATATAAATGTAAGCCTGTTAAAAAGTACCTGGCGAAGCGGGCGGTGGTTCGGCTAGTTTTACATAAAACTTTTTATTCTGTCCTGTATTAATAAACAATTTAAACAAAGCAAACATTTATGCAAAATGTATAATAAATAATCATGTTGAATTAAGTGGAATCATTTGTATAGTACGGAATAAAGTGGAGTAGAAAAAGTAGTCAAATTTAATGAATTATCAAACACTGCTCGCGGTCACCTCGTTGTCGTGTAGCCACCTAACAAGCAAAATGCGGAAGAGAATAAAAAGAATTTATTGCTTGCCAAGCAAGCGAGAATCGTGTAATATGGGCCAATGCAGACTCAAATACTAGGGTTCCCAAGTCACTATATTTTGGTTTTTAAAACAAATGTATTTTAAATTAAAGATTTTAATATACAAGTAATAATGTAAGTAGCATAATTTTATACCGTCATTGATTAAATGAAGAATTGTTATAATTTCATAGGATTGCATATTATAATATGAAATGTATGAAGCATTTACCTATACAACAACTTACTGTCAATTTCTGTTATTTGTAACATTTTTTCATTTTAAGTTTTGCTCTTTGCTTGACAAAAATCGTTTAGTTTTCGCTTTCTTTTACAATTTCGACGAATGATAGCTTGTCAACTGAACTTTGAATCCTTTTGAAAAAACCACAATTTGTTTTTGTTTTTGCTAAAAATTGGTATATTTATTACTTTTACATAAAAACAAACGATTCTTCGTCCAGTCATCTCTGAAAACTTATTTTGGAAGATATCCTAAATTCTAATATGTTTCTTACTTTCCAGGTCAATTTGCAAAATTTGGTTGTTATAGTCAGATGCATAAATTTATAAATATTATGGCAATTAGCAAGGTGTTGTAAAGTTGTATGGTGTATTGTTGTAAGTGAAAGGTTTTCTCATTTTCTCCTTTATTAGTTAAGCGATTTTTTAAGCGAAATTTTGGACGTATGTTTTGTTTATAGAAGTTGTATGTTGTGCTTAAAATTGGCGCGATTGGACCAAAAATACGCCTACTTCACATACAAAGTTATTTTTTGTACCTCACTTTGTATGGGACGTAGGCGTACTTCCAGTCCAAACACGCCAATCTTAAACACATCATACAACTACTATAAACAAAACATACAAACAAAATTTCAAGAAAATCCCTTTACTAATAAGGGAGAAAATGAGAAAACCCTTCACTTACAACAATACTACTTACAACTTTACAAAACCTTGTGAATTGCCTAGTTCTGAAATTTTAACAATATACTTTTGTAACCTAAAGGTCTGCCTCTTAAAAAGCCGCAGAGTCAGAGCTGCATAAGGTAACCCATTAATAATATCTGAGCTTCTTTTTCTTTTCTCTCGCAAGGACATTGCTTGTGGAATCCCGCTTTTATTTTAAATAAGAGGCAGCAAATTTACAGAGTCACATACCTTGTTTACACATATGATTTCCCAAACGTTTCAAAAGAACAGCCTCCTTATGCGCTATTTTAAACCGTCTTGAAAATTAAGAACCGAATTGAAATGAGGTTTTATCCAATCGGCTTGAAATTTTCGAAACGGTTTGAAGTTCGATTAATGCAAAGGTTTTAACCAAAATGATTAGTGTTGAACCGATTTAAAGCGTCGGATAAAAAAGTTAACGGTAGTTTAAAAAATATTGAAATCACAAGAATATTAAATTCTATTTGATTTCACACAGAACTTGTCAATTGTAAATAATTTTGCTAAAAATTTATAAATACAAAAGTATTTAATAAATGGCAACTCTAAACATATCACTATCTATATTACGCTCTATCTCATTAAATTTGCTCATGTCCCCCGTTTACTTTTCCATTGAATTTATGAAGCAAATGCTGTCGTTCGTGAAGCAAGCAGCGTGCAGTCAAAATATACGCACGGGCGAATTGCACTAGCAACTTTGCCCACCCTTAATCTACTGCATAACTAATTGTAATGCCATTGTATATTATTATTTACTAAGAAGTCTAATTTTTTTCGTACAGCCAACTTTTTTTTCAAAGATATGTTCTGTTTTTAGTGTCATTAAAAAAAAATTGCATAAATTATGAAATTTATCATAAAAAAATTTAATTTACATGTTACTCGAAGTCCTGAAAAATGTTCACTCAAATTTGAAATTTAGTAATTTCAACCGAATGATTTCATCTTCACACGAGCACAGCTCGGCAACGGTTAAGTCGGTGGGATTTGCTGATATACCTTTAGAAAGGTAATTTTATTGCCTTTGCAATAAACTATCAAAATAAGTTTTTAAGTTTTTTTTTCTGCTAGAAACAATAACGTGACTCAAAGTCGTGAAATATTATTTAACCCTGTAGCTCCTAAGAATGTTAAAATAGACCCCCCTTTCATACGATTTTTTGCTCAGCTTCACATTTCACCTCCGTAAACGATGGCTAGGTGGAAATTGTGACGCTAGGTGGCGCCATTGTTAAATTATTACATACAAAAATTCCACATTTTTATATTTTGTCGGCGAAGAAGGTCATTGAGGTACGCGATATTAATTTTAACAGCATGATTTTAACTTTTTTAGCAATACAGTTTCGTGTTTTTGAGTAATACGGTTAGTATGGACAAAATAATTACAAACTTTTAACTTGATATCAATGTATATGCATTTATATATAGCCAAAGCTTTTTTTCAAAGGTTTTTTTTAAGCATATTTAAAACAGTATTCGCAAAATAGATTGTAAATACAAATATCATAAAGTTTCTTTGCACAAAAATTTCAGTTTACACTCCTAAACATTAAATAGAGTTTTACTAGGATTTTTTATAAAGCTTAAAATTAAATCTTTTAAGTCAATTTCACTTTATAAATAAAAATATATTAGAATTGAGCCGCAAAAACATTTGACAGAATATGAACTAAATTGTGTGTCTTCTTGGTAAATATATTTTTTTTTTATTTGCATATAAGAGAAGAAATTTTTTAATTGTGTTAGGATCCAACTATATCAAAATTGTTGGCATATGAGCAATTCCATATGCATGTTAGAATATTAAAATGTTTTTCCAGAAAAATCTATTTAACAAGTTAGACGATTTTGAAAATAAGACGATATTTTTTCTTAGAAAATATTTGATATTTAAATTACAACAATGCGCGACAAATTTTTCAGGATGAAATGATTTAAGCGCCCAGTTAATGATGACATATGAAGGTAATCAAAACCACAAAAGGTTTGGTGAAGTTAGCTAAAACTTTTTCAGGTTGAAATTAATTTCTTTTAAATTTTTTTGAGATTCTATTATTTTTGTACTGATAATAACTTGAAAGAGGTTGAAAATTTGTCCATACTTCCTACGGCAAAGTTGATCTCATCGTTATCTATTACTTTTCAAAACAAACTATGTCTAGAATCACATTAACGGTGTTTTTGTATTTTTCGTTATTTTCGTATATGTAGCACCAAAGATTATTTTTTTTTAGTTCCAAAGATAAAAACTACATTATACGAACGGTTTGTGGTTTATATCAAAAATCATCGCTATCATCAAAAAAGTGATGAACATTTTAGTTTCAAAACTATTCAACGTAATTAAACAACACTTCAATAAATTTTCACTTACGGGGAAAATATGTTACATGTTCCAGTGTTAACGCTACAAGTGTTTTTCAAGTGTGCAAAATTATATAAAAATTCTAAATTAGTTCAATGAAAGCCTTATTTGTATAGTATGATCAGCAAAGTTGTAGAGCAAGTCAATCAGAACTACTTTGCCGAAGGAAGTATGAAGCAGCAACAACCAGCACAAAATAATCTACAAAAATAATATTTAGCTCACTTTACTAAGCCTTTCGTCGATTTGAGTACCAACATACGTCCACCTTAGCTGGGTGCTTAAATCATTCCATCCTGAGACATTGACTTGGAATTTGTCGCATAGTGTATTTGGTATTTTGTAGATCCGTACACGTCTGCGCGCTGCAAAGAATGCGCGCAATCCTACACAGAGAAAGCTAAACGTCAACAAGCTGTAGTCAAAATGGACAGCCGAATCCCCTTCGCCACTCGACTCTCACTCCTGCTTCAAGAAAGCACTCCTCCACACACATCCCACTCTATGCGTGAGGCTGTGGAAGAGGTTATTGGCTTCCACCGTCCTCGCCGAAACCAGTGGCACGACCAACAGTGTGGCGACGCCACAGCAGAGAAAAACGCCACCTACAAAGCCACCCTGCAGTTGGTTGTAATGCATGCTGCTAAGGAGCGATACAGAGAGAAGAGGAGGGACGAAAGACGTCTTTTAAGGCGGGAACAAATAGAGGCAGAAAAGCGCGAGTGCAAGAAGATTGAGATGTATGGTGACAGGAACCAGGCCCGAAAATATTTCGAAAAAATAAGACGCTTGGCCGATGGCTCTAAAACCAGGGCCTCTTTCTGTAAGGATGAAAACAGGAATCCAGTGACAGATATCCAGAGTACACTGACGTTATGGAGGGAACACCTATTTAGTCTTTTGAATGGCGATGATGATAACAATCCCGCCAATAGAGATGATATTCCGGAAACGCCAATTATGGATGACAGCGTTGAAGTTCCGCTGCCCGACTATAATGAAGTCTTGACAGCAATAACACGGCTTAAGAACAACAAAGCCACGAGAGCCAATGGTCTACCCACTGAGCTGTTTAAGAACGGAGGCGAAGCTTTGTTTAAGTGCATTCACGAGCTTCTATGCAGAATATGCTCGGAAGAATGCATTCCAAACGATTAGAACCTCGGTGTACTCTGCCCAATCCACAAGAAAGGCAATTTCACTATTTGCGCAAACTACCGTGGGATAAGCCTCCAAATTATCGCCTATAAGGTCCTGTCGAGCGTTTTATGTGAAAGACTGAAGCCCATCGTAAACCAACTGATTGGACCTTATCAGCTTCAGACCTGGAAAATCTACCACTGACTAGATATTCACGCTACGCCAAATCTTGGAAAATACCATAGAGAAGCAAATTGACACCCACCATCTTTTTGTCGACTACAAAGCCGTTTTCAACAGTCCAATAAGGAATCACGTATACCACCACCATGTCTGAATTTGGTATACCTGCAAAATTCATCCGTCTATGCAGGATGATACTGGACAACACCTCTCCCCACCATTTGTTACCAAACGTGGTTTCAGACGTGCGAATTTTTTAATCTAATTATGGAGAGATCATTCGATCTGCTGATCTGAGACAAAAGCATTCTCCAAATTGGAAAAAGAGTCGAGTCGCATGGGTCTTGCAGTAAACGCAGATAAGACGAAATATCTGATGTCAACAAACAAACAGTATTGGCACCCACGTCACAGTTGACAACACCTCGTTTGAGATTGTGAAGGACTTCGTCTACCTCGGATCCAGCATTAACTCCACCAACGATATCAGTAGAGAGATAAAACGTAGGATAACTCTTGCCAACAGGTGTTACTTTGAGCTCAGTAGGCAATTGAGAAGCATAGCCCTCTCTTGACGAACAAAAGTCACGCTTTATAAGTCACTAACCATGCCCGTCCTGTTGTATGCAGCACAAACCTGGACGTTGAGCAGCTCTGATGAAAAGACTTAGGGAGCGTTCGAGATAAAGATCCTTCGTAAAATCTCCGGACCAATCTGAGTCAATGGCGAGTACCGAATACGATGGAACGATGAGCTATATGCCGACATCGACATAGTAAAGTGCATAAAAATCGAGCGGAATCGCTGGCTAGGTCATGTTGACTGAATGAAAGACGACGCTCCAGCGAAGAAAATATTCGATTCGGTAACTAGCGTCGGTCAACGCAGAAGAGAACGACCGCATCTCCGTTGGAAGGACCAAGTAGAGGACAACCTGACGAAACTTGGAGCTGGCGCCAACTGACGCCAGCAAGCGCAAAACAGAAATGGTTGGCGCAATTTCTTACGACAGGTGGAAACCGACTTACGGTTGTAGGCGCCACCTAAGTTAGTAAGTAAGTAAGTGTATTTGGTAAAAAATAAAAATCTGTAAAAATGTTTGTTCGGAAGAAGAAATCGCCAATTTGTGCAGTCGATTTGGGATGACATAAGGTGTGCAAAAATTTTGACCCTTGTAATTTTTTTTTTTTGCAAATTTAAAATTCATGCGAATAGTTTTTCGAAAATTTTCTTTTCTAACAAAAAACCGAAGACTTAAGATTTATTAACCTTATTATAGTACCATGGTAGAGTGCTTTTAAGAAACTAGCAAAAAAGAAAACCCATAAAGCACGCCATAATAAAAATCTTACGACTATTTTTAAATCTAAATTTCTGCATTAAAATTGAAAAATTATCACTAAAAATAAAATAAAATAAATAAAGTGCATAATTCTTTTCAGATTTTTTGCCAATTAAAATCGAATGAACAAATTGGGTTAAAAAGACGGTCGAATATATTTAAGTATTAACGTACACCTACTTCGGCTTGGGTAAAGAGAATTGTTTGGGAATTATAATCTTATGCTTATTCACCTGAGCAATTTATTGTTTAATACATTGCTTTGAAAGCACATACTTCGATACCCTGCCAAAAAAAAAATTGTTTCATTCACAGATGTTAACAGATGCAGTATGTCGCAGTATTCTGTTGATTGCTGCAGCATAGCTTTAGTTCTAATTAATATTGAATAAATCACTCTACGTAACGAAGGATATTGCTCGATGAGTAGTGTAGTGACTTCAAAATCGAAGGTATGGGTGGGTGTGGGTTCGAATCTCAACGGTATGCGAAGGTAAGATTTTTGTATTTGATTTTAATTTAATGTAATTCAATGTTTTTGTTATAATAGACACTAAGCAGCAAGAAAAGCCGAGAAGCCAATAATTTCTAAGAAAAACGGTGTTGATAAAAGAAAAATTTTGTGTAGTTGTCGATTTCAGTCCAGCAAATCCCAGAACGGGAGGCGGCTTCAAAAAAAGGAAAAGAATAAAAACAAAACTCGAAAAAAGATGTATGTTTGAAAATCAATTTTTTTTTAATAATGTATAAATTGGGTAATTTATCAAACTAATAAAAATTGGAAAGTTAACATGTAAAACTTAGGGGTTTTGATGAAGTACTTGGGAGGCTGAAAACTGCCACAGCCATCTTATAAATTATACTAGGTTCTTTTCCAATTTAGCATAAGCTTTTTTCTCGGTGTAGATACGTTTTGAACTAACACATTAGACTTTTGTTGAAATGTTAAATTTTTTACTGTGGACTGTAAAACTCAAAAGCGGCAAAGTCAAACGACAAGTGAATAGAGTCATTCTGAGTATGCTCAAGAATGCTGATCTGTTTGCAAGAGTAAGGGTATGTACGTAAACATTAAGCACAAAACTAAATCCAAGTTTTCAAAATTGAGCAAATTGTAGAACATTTTAAACTTAGACTTTTAAGACTGTTCATTTATAGTAGTACAATTAAAATTTGTATAGCACGGAAGACATAAGAGTAGTACATGTAATAATGTCGCACTACTTTCGCCAGCAATGGTTTCGAATTTATTGATAAAAGAAAACATCTGTGACAAAGTCGCGGAATACTGGGTCCTGCTAGTTGTGAATAAATTTCAAATTTTTTAATCCGTACCCACCAGAGATATTTGACTGCAAGTCAGCAAATTCAGCAAATTTTTCAAAATTAAAATTTTTGAACCATAATCGTCGGCATCACAAATAGGAACGAAAACTTCCCCCTTTTGTGTTGGAATTTAAACACTTTTTGCTTATATTTTAATTTAGCATAATTTTTTGTTTAAAAGTTAACAGTTTCTGTATTATTTGAAATTTTTACGTATTTTGTGTTCACCATTATATATGTTTGTGGTGTAATTTAAACATTTTTAAACAATTACTGTTTCTTTTTTATAAAATGAGACAAAAATGTATTAATATTAGGCAACAACTGAAAATTCGGCAAAAATATACAATAATTATGACAACAAATTTCAACAAATATCTTAGAGTGCAGGTAGCAAAGAAAATATGGCCATTTTGAAAGAAGAACAAATTTTTTGAAAGCATTTCTGAAATTCAAGTATATTGGGCAACTGTTAATAAAAACGATTAACTTTTTGAAAAATGATCGAGCAACCAGTGTTGCATCAGTTGACTTGGACTGATTAAATAGACAATCACACAATTTGGGTGCTTTCGTTTAATTAAACACAACTTTTCCATTTCTCAATAGACTTTCTTCAGCAATAGCTTATTTTTTTTTTTTTGAAAAATGCAGATTTTTCACGAAAAATATCAACAGTTAAATTAATATTTTGGTTCTTTAACAAAATTTTGATTTTTTTTTAAATTTTTCCGACTTAAAATTTAATATTTTCGGAAAAATATATTTTTTGAATTAGCCACCAATTTTACATGAGAAATGGATAGTGGCATTAGTTGTACATATTGGCTATAAGCCAATACATATTGTAAGTGTATCCAATTGAAAAATTTCATTAAAATGAGATAGCTCACTAAATTGGGAATTAAACCAAATCTTGTCAATCGATTGTAATGAAATATAACTTGTTTTGTTTGTTACATATCTGTGTTTAAAACAAACTGTAAAAAAATATCCATTTTGACCTTTTGGATTTGTCATGAATTTTAAAACAAAAAAAAAATTTCAACTGAAATTTGCATTTTTGCAAGGTTTTGTTCGAAAAAACTTTCTGAATAATTCCGAAAAAATTGAGCTAGTAGAAAAACAGTTCAAACGTAACTTGGAGGAATTTAGTTTAGTTTCATTTAACCCGATCGGACAAATTGTTCTTGAGTTATGCTAAAGTATGTGGTGAAATCTCCATCATTTTTAAAATAACGGAGGGATGGCGTATGAGTTCATTAAAAGGCTTTCTGAAACTGGAGATAAAATAGAAGACATTATAGATAAAGTTCCATGCCATAACCAAGCTACGGAACAACATATTAAAGTTGTGTCGGAGGCGTCTAAGGCCAAAGCAAGTCAAAAAAGTCAAGAGGGTTAAATTGCTGCTAGGTTGTCCGCAAGGAAAAATCGAATCAAAGAAGCGAATTTCAATAAACATTACTAAAACTTTATCATTGGATAGAGAAAAAATAGCTTCTCGAAAAAAATTTGTGTTTCTTTTAAGTATATAAATTTAATGTTAAAACATCTGCTCACAGTATATTTCTACTTTGCGCAGTTTAGACATATATAGTCTTATAGCATGGATATAATTGCTATAATGTTAAGACTTCAGAGGGCATTTTTGGCGATAATTATATTATTTACAATTTTGTTCCAAGCATACTTTTTATCTGACAAAGAGAAAAGGAGATATTGGCGAAGTACAGTTTATGGTGATCTTTGAACCCTTTTTTCTTGTTGCGCGCACATGGTACCATAGTAAACTCTTGATAGGTTCTTAGTTATGCCTCCATTAGTAGGCTTGCATCAAGAAAATGTAGCCATAATTTTTTAAATTTTTGATTAAAAAAGAAAAAAAAAACACTCTAGTAGTTGAAGCATATAAGTGCTTGGGTACAGTCAAAATTTATGTTGCAGGAAAAAACTAAAGATGCAGAAAATATTGTTTGATGAGGACTATCCAAAAATGCGTGAAACCCTTGGGGTTAAAAATTCGTTCCACTCTAATGTATACATTTCTTCAACTTACTACAATTGATATAGTAAGTATGGTCCACTGGTTGGAAACCACTGTTATACTAAACCAATGTTAGGATCACGACAACTATTTATATGAAATGAGAGTTTAATTTAGGTGAAGATATTGTTTTTTGTTTATTTTGACGTTTTGCTTATTACTTATTCTTAAACTGTTTCCATTGAACTTTGGATATATAAAATAGTACGTAAAAAAATTAGATGCAAGCGTTGATGCTTTTTCTTATGCCTCCAAAACTAAGTGAAGAGCAAAATAAAAGGAGGTAAAAATGCGTTTTTCCATATCTATTACTTTTTAATCTTTTTATCTTTATGAACTAAAGGTATTTTCATTAGACCTCAATTCCGAAATGTTGTGAGAGATACGAATTTTGTAAGATTCGAAGAGTTTTGCTTCATCTTGCTGGTTTCCTCGGAAACCATAAAAGCGACGATTAGTCCCAATTGTGACTGAACTTGTATGTGCATTAGGGGTACAACTTTTTGCATTTTTTGAAAAAAAAAAATTTACATGGCATAACACGATGAGGAATAGTAAAAAAATGATAACTGCGTTTTTAGTTTTTCGATTTATTTCAAAAACTTCACGCAGAATTTAAATTGAAAATTCGTATGCAAATTTCATACATATGCCAAGAAAAAACACCATATGAGATAATGTTCTTTTCTTTGTGTCTGTTTTGTTTTGCTCTTCTTCTGTTATTCATCGTATTTTTGCATATGACAAAAGTACATAACGGTAAATTTGAGTAAATGCTTTATGAATGATTGAAACTTCGTATAAGCGTCGCGCCAGTTGCTTTTATTTAGCTGTCGATCTCTCATTCAGTGCGTGGTGGCTTGAGTGAAAGTGTCTTTTTTAATTAACAATGTCTTTTAAAAAAAGTGGTGCTGAAGTTTTAAAAAATTCAAAAAAATGGGAAAACAATTTAATAACATTTGAAAAATCTAAGAATAAGAGAAGAGAAATCAATAACATTGAAAAACCTTTGAGTGAATTGTGTAAGATTCCAAAACAGACCGTGATTATAGGAAGGTATAATGAATTAGCAAAAACGGAGAAATTTAAAAAGAAAAGATGCCAGATTATTACAAACGAAATGATTGTATTGTGGTCGAAACTAAACTTTCCGAGCATAACACGTATAGCTGCAGAACGGAAGATAACAAAAGTTTTAAATGATTATTCAACATTTTTAAAATTCCCGGATGGCAGAAATGTTACAATGACGTTCAACAAGCTATGTGATATAACTGATTTAAATGGTGTCTGGCTAGGAACTGAGGACAAAAAGTTGTATGAACTCCAAACAACTACAAATGGAGAAGTTGGGTACACGACAGCTAATGCAGTTAATGTGCATCCCTCCAAAACTGCCCTTTCAAGAAAAAATGTTCAAAGCACCTCGTGTTTAAATAAAGTGGCGCTCAACACGTCAACATCATCAGCTGAATCTGTCGAGCAATCACATTCTCCACCTGTTGCTGAATATAAAGCTCCTCTTCCAAGAAAAAGAAATGCGAAGTGTTCAACAAAAGAAGCAGTGACAATGGTAACAAAAGCCCATGTAAGCACCAAAAATGCCGCTAAAATATGCAAAGAACTGTCCACAGAAGGAATAAATATAGCAACACCAACACAAGCAGGTATTCACAAAGCGATGATTAAAGCAGCGCTGAACTTGGAAAAAAATTATAAGAATTCCTTAAGAGATGACATTTGGTGTACTCATTTCGACGGCAAGAAATTTGGGAAGAAAGAAGTGCAGGCCGTGGTGTTAACAAATGAAACTAAGGAAGTAAGAGTAGCGGCAATGGTTCTTGAAAACGGGAAAAGTTTGTCAATTTTTGAAGGTTTCTATTTAATAATATATTTTTAGAGCATTAATTAACTTTCTATAACTTCTTTAAGGAATAAGGAATGTCTTGGATAAATTTAACCTTTGGAATTCCATAAGAATGATTGTTAGTGACACAACAAACGTTAATACAGGGGTTAAAAGTGGAGTTGTTCGTTTACTGCAGAATTGTTTTAAGGAAAAACATTTGTCCCTACCGCAGTATATTGGATGCCAACATCATGTATTAGATTTAATTTTGAAGCATGTGATGAATGAGTTACTAAGTGGAAAGTCGACATCGCCAAACATCAGTTATGACATATTTACCGAATTGATTATGAACTACGAAAACCTAAAACAAAACTACAAACAAAACGAAGAAAAGTTGACCTTAAGATCTATTAAATGGCGTGATGACATGCAATTTTTATATGAACTAGGGCAATATTTTAAATATTATGAAGTAAGCAACAAGTTCCCATACATAAAATTTAGAGTTTTACCAGCGCTCAGCAACGCTCGATGGAATTCTAGAGCTATTCTAGCGATTTTAACGTTCATACTAATACCGGAACACAGAATACAACTTTTGCCAATTTGCCAATTCATATGCAGCGCATGGTATGATGTTTAGTTCTCGGATCACCGTTTTCATAACAATGATTTTGAAATATTGGAAAAATCCGTCAAGCAATTCGGAACTGTGCATAAGTGTTTTCTAAAACACTGGGTAAAGGAAGATTCTGCCATTCTGAATTTAAAAAGATCTAATATTTGCGCTGAAAGAGCCATCAAAGTTATTCAGGAAATTTACCCTTTTTGTAAATCTGAATATAGTTTAAATCTTAAGTTTATCTCAAATAATATAAAAATGAATTAAATAATGAACTAAAACGTATATTTACTATAAAAATGTATTTGTCTTGTACTTAAATTAGTTTTATTGCTTCTAAATCAAAATTTGTCTTCTTCTTCTTCGCATATAACATATGAATTTTTTCAATTTAAATTCTGCGTGAAGTTTTTGAAATAAATCGAAAAACTAAAAACGCAGTTATCATTTTTTTACTATTCCTCATCGTGTTATGCCATGTAAAGTAGGTGTTACAAAAATAGACTACCCCTAATGTGCATATGGTGCAATGAGATACAACATGTTCATTAAAATTCATTTTCTCCATTCGCATTTTGACTTCTTTCCAGAAAACTTAGGCCAGTTTAGCGATGAGCATGGAGAACATTTCCACCAAAAAATAGGAAAATATTTTGAAAGAAAAAATAAAATTAAAATTATTTCGGAGTATTGCTGGTCATTACAACGCGAAACTAACAATGCCGACTTAAAAAAAAACGGTCAAGGAAAAAATTTTTGAGTTGTCATGCCGAAAATATATTTTTCGAAAAAAATCTCTTTTCATGAAAAGTTTTATGAATTTGTCCATTACTGATGGACTTTAAAAAAATAAATTGGATTAAAATTGCTAATAAATGTATTTTTTTAGTCAATGCAGGACTAGCGTGGTATCTATATAATTTACTTACTTACTTAGGTGGCCATAACAACCCGTGTTCGGGTTTCAGCTGACCTCATCAGCTCTCACCAGGCACCTCTCCTGTGCGCGTGCCTTCTCCAATCGAATACACCAAAAGCGGTTAGGGCTTTCTCGGCCTGGTCTATCCATCGGAGGTATGGTCTCCCTCGTCGTCGTTGACCAACGAACCTCGCCTCGAGCACCTTTTTCGCTGGAGCTTCGTCGTCCATATGATGGACATGACCCAGCCAGCATATTCGCTGCACACTTATACGCCGAACTACGTCAATGTTTTTTTTTATTTATTTATTTATTTATTTATTTAAGAGATAACGTTAACATATAAGACAGTGTCTTTTAAATGCAATACGAATTATATAATAACAACAGGTAATAAGCAACAATGAATAAATTTAACTTAAAACTAACATTAAGTGAATTCACTTGATATCAAAAAACAGGAATTAATCTTAATCTAAAAGAAAAGAAGAAAGAACACAGCTTAAGAAGAAAAAGAAAGTATTAAGAAAAGTATTGAAAAATTGCATGCTTAAAGTTGCGTTTATTTTTAATTGATTTTATTCTAACGGGCAACGAATTCCAGATTCTGATTGCGTTAACAAAGAAAAGTCTGTTGGAGTTCAGAAAATTGTACAAAGGTATTATGAGGTTCATATTTCTGTTCGATCTACAAAATTGTATCTTTTCAAATAAATATTTAGGTGTTTTTGTGTTAATTAGGTTATGCAAAAATATGCAGTTTCTGGCATCAAGATAATTGAAAATATCGCAACCTAGTATTTGACTACTCAAATGACTGATGCGGTCGAACTTTTTAAGGCCATAAACGTACCTAACAGCGCTATTAAAAACATGTTGTAATTTCAGTTGGGATCTGGAATCAAGTTTACTATATACAACATCTGAGTATGAAATGATTGGCATTATCAGTTGGAGTACTAACTTTTTCCTAGTATCGACAGGTACAAATGATGCCGTCCACCTCAGGTTCCGAAGGGTATAGTAAACTTTACAAGCAACAGCATTAATATGATCTTCGCAAGAAAGTGTAGAATTGATATAATATCCAAGATTTTTAGCTTTTCCAACAAACTTCAGCCCTTCGCCATTTAGATAAATCGTTGGTAACTCAGACGTATTCAGACAAGTTTTGAAAATTGGTAAGACAAATGACTTAAGAGGATTTAGATTAAGCTTATTAGATCCAGCCCATTCAGTTATTTCACGTAAGTCTTCATTTATTCTAAAACATAAACTATCAACTAGGTTAAACGGGCTGGACAAGTACAGTTGAAGGTCATCAGCATAAGCATGCATGGTAACATGACGACATTTGCTAAAGATATCATTTATGAAAATTGAAAATAAAAGCGGACCAAGGACTGAGCCTTGCGGCACCCCACAAGATAAGTAACAGAATGCGGACAGACTATTTCCAACCCTGACTCTTTGAGACCTCCCGACAAGGTAGCTATATAACAGACGGACCGCCGTGCTTGAGAAACCAAAGTTTACATATAATTTTTGACACAGTATTGAATGGTCAACGGAGTCAAATGCTTTCGAGAAGTCTAAAAGACATAACAAACTTATGTGCCCAAGATCGAATGGCACTCTGATGTCATCTAAGATTTTTAATATGGCAGTGGAGCAGCTGTGACTAGGTCGAAAACCGGACTGAAACGGAGACAAAAGTTCAAATCTTCTTATGTGTTCTGAGATTTGAACGGCCATAAGAGACTCAAAAGCTTTAGATAAGGATGATAGCAAGCTTACAGGACGATAGTCAGACGGAACACAAGCATTAGATTTCTTTGCAATGGGGATGATAGTGGCTGCTTTCCAGACATCAGGAAAGTAAGAACTTGTAAAGCAGTGGTTAAATATATGAGTAAGTGGGCTAAGGACGTGCGGTAAAATCAGTTTTCTCAGTTCAGTTTTTTGTAGAGCTCATACAGCTCGTGGTTCATTTAGATGCGATAGACATCGCTGACTCGAACAGGACCGAAGACTTTGCAAAGAACTTTTCTCTCGAACACCCCCCAGAGCAGATACGTCAGTTTTTGAAACTACCCATTCCTCAGAGCCATGAAGAAGCTCAGGTAGAGCGAGCGTCTTGTAGAGTGTTAGTTTTGTCAATCGAGAGAGGGCTCTGGAACTTAGTTGCTTACTGAGCCTGTAGTAGCACCTATTAGCAATTATTGTTCTTCGCTTTATCTCCGACTGACTTCGTTGTTGTTATTAATGGCGGTGCCAAGGTATACAAACAACATGACTTCTTCAAAATTATAGCTGCCGGATGAAGCGTGAGACGCAGCGCTCCCTTGTTTGTAGACAGCATATACTTTGTTTTACCCTCATTTATCGTCAAACCCACTTTGGCTAAACATGTCTTGGTTCTGCCGACAATATCAATATCATCAGCGTACGCAAGGAGTTGGACAACTTTGCAGAAAATGGTGCCATTACGATGCACATCGGCCTTTCGTACGATCCACTCCATGATGATGTTGAAGAGATCGCAAGACAGTGGAATGATCGCCTTGTCTGAAACCTCTTTCGGTATTGAAGGTTTCGGAGAGGTAATTTCCTACTTTGACGCAGCTGCGTGAGTTGCTCAACGTCATTCTGCAAAGTCTAATCAACTTTGCAGGTATACCGAACTCAAACATTGTTGCGTATAGGCAATCCCTTCTCGGGCTATCGAACGCAGCTTTGTAATCGACATAGAGATGATGCGTGTCAATTTGATTTTCGCGGATTTTTTCCAGGATTTATCGTAGCGTGGAAATCTGGTAAGTGGTGGATTTTCCAGGTCGAAAGCCATACTAATATGGTCTAATCAGTGTTTTTGTTATCGACTTTAATCTTTCCCACAGTACGCTTGAGAGAACCTTATATGCAATGGAAGTAAGACTGATACCTCGATAGTTGGCGCAGATTTTTGGGCCTCCTTTCTTAAGTATAGGGCAAAGTACGCAGAGATTCCAATCTTTGGCCATGCTTTCCGCTAGCCATATTTTGTTGATGAGCTGATGCATGCGCCTTATCAATTCATCGCCACCGATTTTAAGCAGTTCAGCTGACAGGCCGTCAGCACCCGCTGCTTTATTGTTATTGAGTCGTTGTATAGCAACTCGAACCTCTTCATGGCTAGGTGGTGGTACTTCCACTCCGTCATCGTTGATTGGTGGCACTGAACTGCGCTCTCCACGGGCGCTCTCCACGGGAGGCATTGGTGGTATCGTCGCCAGTAAGTAAATTGGAGAAGTGCTGTCTCCACAATCTCAGCGCACATTGCGTATCTGTAACCAGATCTCCATTTTTATCTCTACAAGTGGTTGCTCCAGGCTTGAAACCTTGGGTTAGACGCTTAACCTGTTGATATAATTTTCGTGCATACTTTTTGCCCTGGTATACCTCTAGTTCCTCACGCTCACGCTTTTCCTGCTCTCTTTTCTTGCGTCTGAAAAGACGCCTCTCTTCCTTCCTCTTTTCACGGTAGTTTTCTCGCACGGCTCATGTTGCAGCTGTACCGCAGCGTTACGCTTAGCTCTATATAATTTAGTGTATAGAAAAATCGTTAAAATTGAAAAAAAGTCGAAAAATTTGAAAAAAGTTGTATTGCAGAGTAAATTTCTCAATTTGTCCCAAACAGTATATCGCTACCTTAATATAGAAAGGCCCTAACTCAAAAGGCCCTTACTCAATAGGAGACGGAAAAAACTTTATAAAAAATAAAGTTCTGTAGTTTCGAATTTTTTACAAACAAATTTTTTTATTAAAACCTATAAGTGATGTAGCAATGAACAATTCTTTTTACTGCAGAAATTGCAGAACTTTGTTCTTTAACAAGTTTTTTTCCCCCCTATAATGTTAAAAAAAATTGAGTTAGGGCCTTTCTACATTAAGGTAACGATATACATTGTTACATTTTTAAAATTGGTTGACAACCAGGTAAGTTACAGGCCAATAAGTGGGCAAAGGTAGGCAAAATCGGTTTTTTTAACGTTAGTCTAGATTTTGGGGGTGTCCGGCAAATTTCAAGTAAAGAACATTCTTTAACCCGACAACACCTACCAAAAAAAAAAACATTATCTCCCAGGTACTTTCAACTGTCGCACAGTGTTATTTATCGAAATGACAAACAAAACAACAAATTGACTATTCCTATACTAAAAATTTCAATTGAATAACGATCTACTTGAACGCAAAAAGCTGCATGTCTCACTTCGTACGCATTTACGCGGTTTTCCCCTCAAAGAATTGTATTTAATTTCATTTATTTATTATTTATTTATTTATTTTCAACTACTTAGTTATGTTGCGAAGTGATTTGTATTTTAAGAACAATAGATAAATGAAAATTAAAATTAAGGATTATTTATTTCTAAATTAATTACGACCTTCTTTCATAAGTCTTAAATTATGTGCTTAGAGCTCGAAAAATATAACCTTTAATAATTGAAATATTATTGGAGTTATATAAACACATAACTTAAAAATTAAGGATAATTTTTACAATATTAATAAAAAAAATAAACTAATGGAATATCTTGTACATTAATGACCTTCTTTGCCGAAAAATTTAGAAATATGGAATTTTTGCATCAATGCTATGATATCAACCAAATCGAACCATACTTACGGTTTTTGGAAATAATTTGACTTTGGCCCCACCTAGCGGAACAATTTTTTGCGAACGTAGTTCCCCTACCCTTGCTAATATACATTTGGAATATGAGCCAATCCGGACCATAAACACGATTTTTAGTAAAAACTTGACTGCAGCGTGGGTATTTTCTTATACATGTCCTTTCAATTATAACAAAAAAAAATAACCAAATCAGTTGAGCCGTTCTCAAGTAACAACATACATGTGGCATTTGACTTTTATATACAGTGGCAACACTGGTTTACAAATTTCGCAAAGTCGTTTGTGCAATGAATGCCGCTATCCATTTCTCTTGTAAGATCGGGCCCTTTTTCCAAAAATATCATTCCTTTTTTTCTGTTACTTCGTTTCCGAGATATTGCTCGCTGTAGTTTTTTCTACAAAAAATAAAGTCGATTTCTCTTCATTGCATATATCTCCAGAATCAACAGCAGTAATCAAACAAATGATGTATCAAATTAAAACTAATAAAATTACAAGCAATGCCAGCATTATTTCTTGATAGAACTGTTAGTTTTCGGAATAAATTAAATTTTCGGGGATTTTTCTTGTTGTGTGCTTTCGTGCAATTGAACACAAATTTTTCATTTCTATTTTTTTCGGAAAAATGCAGGCGCTTAGCAAAAAATATCAAAATCAACTATATATTTTGATTTCTTAACAAATTTGCGACTAATTTTTTTTTTTTGAGCTTACTCCTTTAGAATCGATCTCATATATAGCCCACGGTATGAATTATATAGCGAGTAAAATCTGTCATTCTGCTAGTTACTCTCCGCTCAGTGGTAGAATTTCGTTTTGGTTATGATGCTCGGCTCTCAGCCGCGCGACTATGCGCAGTAAAATACCAACAACGAGGTAATGCCAACAAAATACACACAGCAGCAATCTACAATACGATTTAAAATTTAAGTGCTGATTTTTGAAAAACTCCAAAAGTACTGGGCCGATTTTTATGAAATAAGTTTTAAAATATCATATTTGTGCATCAGCTCAGTATAGGGATAGTTATCTTTCGAAATTTTAATAGTTTGTAAATTTAATTTAAATGTAATGATTTGTAAGAAATCATACCCGATGCCACGCACTCCTTGATCGTTTTCTTTCCATGTGTTGCGAGAGTTCCAATGAACTCCATGTTGCTCTCTGCTCTCCTTTTTTTAAGCTCAGCTAGCACAGCACAGCACAACAAAAAACTTTGGTGTGTTTGAATATGTGCGCATTCGCATCGTAGCCGTTGCTCATAGCTTGTATTTAAGTGCCATTTTGTTATACCTAATAATAATATAAAAGCTTGGTTTAATATAAATTCAACAAGTTTCATTTCATTGAAATCAGTTAAAAATTCGTCTAGTTATTTAATTTCAAATTTTAAGCAATAAAATTTCTCTTATAAACAGCACAAATCTGTGATTCTTATGCTGTTTTGCCTGAACCGAGTTTTTTGGAAGTAAAAACAAGCAAAACATGGTTATTTTGGTGATTTTGTATTGAAATAAAAATACTTCATATTGCATAACTCGACAAATTTTCAACTGATTTCAATTAAATTATACTTACTGGACGTGGAATTAGCTAGATCTTTTTATTGCTACGACATAAAGCGACATTTAATACAAAATATGTCCACAAATTGATCTCAAAAAGAAAATATATGAAAAATTTGAGAAAATTTGATTCATAATACAGATGAAGGATTGGGCTTAATATAATTTTTGAATGAAGTTAATTCATATTTAGTTTTTATTAGAACACCGGAAACGACTAGATATGGTACAACCATTTATGTGATGTTTACACGATTCGTAAATTATGTAACTTACGATGTTCACGTGTTTACTAATGACAATACTTTTAATGAAATTCGTCATTTTACATCATAATGAATTTATGTGACATATGTAAGTAATATATTTTAAAACTTTAAAAGTATACACTCCTTTTTGTAATATAAGAGATGCCTTTATTCACCCCCTTTACCTTTCATATACACCTCAAATTCCAAGGCAATTGATCTAGAGAAGTAAGCTCCAGTCGTACGTTGAAGCTAACACGCACACTTCTTTTTTTAGGAAATTTTCTGAAAAACAAGACATCCTCGAAAATTTAATTTATTCCGCCAAAACTAACATCTCAATCGAAAAAATTATGCAACCATTGTTTGTAGGGAATTTTATCAGCTTCAATTTGATATATCATTTGTTTGATTACTAGTTCTTGGAGATATGTATATGCAATTAAGTGTAACCAACTTTTTTTTGTAGAAAAAAAAAAAACAACAGTAGTCAATGTCTCGAAAACGGTGTGACTGAAAAAAGAATGATATTTTTGGAATTAGCATCCAATTTAACATGAGAAACTGATATTGGCATGCAGTGTTCAAATTGCACCTTAAACGATTTCTGTTGAATTATACGACGATAATCGTTGGCAACGCTTTTCCGACTGGAAGTGTCTAAGCTTACATATGCACATTTTTAAACATTTTTTGTTGAATAATACACAAAAAATGTTTAACGATTTACACAACTGGTGTATAAAAGTTGAAACTCTTCCATGTTTATTTTTCAAGAAATAAGAAACTCAAGATATGCAAGTGTAAATTTAGATTACCTCATTTGGAAAGGCGTTGCCGATGATTGGTATTTAAGAAGTATTTATATATATTTTAAAATTAATTCTTTTTACGCTATATTTAAATTGATACATAAATGAATTAATTTAATTAAGTAGCTATAAAAGAATATTTTTAAAAGTGTGCTCGATTATTTCTTTACTTTACTTTTTCCCCGTTATATTTTTTTTTATACCATTTTTCTATTTTATTACTCTATCGTGAATATAAACCAATATAATATGTAATTATTTTGTTTTATGTTATATTTTTCATATTCAGTATTATTGAACTTAAGATATAAATGGAAATAAACTATAATAAATATTATAAAGCTTATTGCAAATATTTCCGCAGCTTAGGAATCAGTTTTAGGAAAAAGAAAATAAAAAGCGATAACTTATAGATACATTTTAAGATTTTAAAGTTAAAACATCATGCTTACTTATAAGTGTGTTCATTTTTGTTTGTGTTTATATGTTTTATTTGGCTTTGTATCTATGACGGTTTATATTTTAAATAATAGCTTACTTAAAATTCTCCGCTTTGCGATTAATTTTTTGAGTATCAATGTGAAAAATATAATAATAAAATTTGGCTAAAAATCTTCTAAAAAATTTTGTTTTTGCTGTTAAGAACGAGATCAAAGTTTCCGTGTGAATCATTGTATTCGAAACAAGCTGAAATTTTAAAAGTATTTTGATTAAATTTAAATTCACAACATCTATAGATCTACTGAAGCTGACATCTTTACTTGGATCAAAATGGTACACATGGCAAAATAATGCTCTTCTTGTTTATTTTTAGTCATTAAATCAGGATAAGGATTTAAAATTTCATCAGCACTTGCCCTGATTAAAATTTTTACACATATTAGGTTCACCATTAAACATTTTTGTGTAGTTCTGCACATCTATTTTAAAAAAAAACATTACACATTTTTATGTAGTAGTTCAAACATTTTTTAGTGTATATTTGAACTAAGCGTACCGGTTTGCTTAAAAATAAACAATTACTGTTTCTTTTCAAAAAATAAGCCCAAAAGATAATAATTTTAGGCAACAACAGAAAGTCCAACAAAAATTTAGTCATTTTGATAGGAAATTTCAACAAATAATTTAGGGTGTGAATGTAAATAAATAAATACAGCAAAAACAAATTTTATTTTTATATATTTCAAACATTCCCTTTTATTGGCATTATATTGGGATTATATTGGCACAAACATAAACTGATTTTCTCCGGCACAACAAATAATCGGACAAGCAAATTAAACTAATTAAAAACTAAAAATAATATATATGACACTAATATCTCAATACTTTGTTGCATATTCTTTGGCTTCTCTTACTGTTTCCAGGGCCGTATTAAGACTAGATGCAGCCCCTAGGAAAGTAAAACTTTTAATTTTCTCAATTTTTAATTTTTGGGAAAAACTCACGCTAACAAAGTGCTATTTATTGAGTTTAAGTATATTTTGTTAGTTATTGGTTGACAAAAAAGGATCCTTTAGTCCTGAGTTATTAGTTTTTTGTTTAATCTTTTCCAGACATATTTTTTACCTACCTGTTCTCATATTTTGAACAATCAATATTTTGGGACTTCCTCATAAAACTAAGACTGAGTTTTTAAGCAATAAATATATATGCTTCAAATGTCTTACCACTGGACATAAATCAAAGGATTGTAAGTCATCTCATCGTTGCAATAGATGCAAGAAACCTCACCACTCAATTCTTCATTCCCAAGAAACTGGTTCCTCAGTCGCTACTGTTGATGTGACGACATCAAGTTCGCAAAACACCTTGCATTCTAGCTGTTTCAATGAAGTTTCCATTCATTCTACTGAACTATTCCCACATGTTTTACCCTCGACCATTCGCGTAGTTGTAAAAACTGCAACATCATAAATCATATTGCGAGCCTTGCTGGATCAAGGCTCACAAGCAACCTTGATAACTGAGAATGCATCTCAACTTTTAAAATTGCAAGGGCAGGAAATATCTTGGGATATTTCAGGAGTTGGAGAGAATAATAAAAGTATTTGCCGTGCATTGGTTCATTAGAATCTCTGGTCAGTTCAAAACAGACCAGTTATACAATGCACTATCCACAGACCTCATTTTTTGGCCAAAACTATAAGGCATCACTGTACGGCAATGAACATAAGTATACAGGGCTTTTCAAGGATGCTGATTTCGAATTTTATGTCAAAATTTCCAAATTCAAAATGGCGAATCCAATATGGCGGCATAAATTTTCAAATATTTTATTATTTGCATGAAAATTGGTAGACAAGAGTTGTAACAGACTCTGATAAGAATCTGACGTCAAGTATTTAAAATTAAAAATGGCGGAACCAATATGGTGGCATAAATTAAAGAATTATTTTCCAATATGCAAGAAAATCGATATTCGGGAGGTTTCATGGTTTCTAAAATAGCGGTTTAATTTGAGAGATTTTAAATCAGAGCAAAATTTAGTTTCGCAGTAGCGAAATTTAATACTTTACTTTAAATTTTAATAACAATGATCTTTAATAGTTTAAAATGTTTAATACTTAAAGAATAAAATATATATTTTTTAAAATAAAAAATAATGACTCAATCAAAATTTTGCAGTTGTAAAAAGACTGCTATAAATTTCGTATTTGTCGGAATCACTTTTTTCTGAGTCTGTATCCATATGTGTACTTTCATCTGGTGCTTCTTCAATATTTGGCGTTTCCAAAGTACTGCCTATTTCTGGACATTCGCAGCATAATAAATTTCCGGAAGTTGTAAACGCTGTCGCTGTTGAATACGTTTCTTAAGGCCAATGCTGAATATGATGGGATCAGAGCTATCTAAAACTCTTGTGAAAACATCCGTCAAGTTATCAATTCGACTTGTTTTTCGGGCATGAAATAGTCTATCTGATTTGTAGATTTTATTTCTGGATTCTGCTGCGTCTACCCCAAAACTTCTACAGGATGGACTGTATTCACTATACCAAGGAAAGCCAAGATTTTCCCAAAACAAATTTTGCATACTGCGCTTTCGTTCAAATGCAACCTTTTTATCTTCTTCTCATTTTGATTTGCCACTTCTTGACATTCATTTTATATCCAGCACGCAATACGAATTAAAAAAATCGTATTCAACAATGCAGTGGACTAATACCAAATTTTAATCGTTCCTCTTTTGCTTGAAATTTATGAAATTTAAAATCTTTTACGTTAATAAAATCTCGTGGAGAAGCTCCACAAATAGGACAAATTTTGGTTCGATTTCGTACCCGTAAGAACATTTAAGACCTCCATCGATTACAGTCAAAAATAATTGGAATTTGATTTCAACTGTTTTATTTTCAGCTACTTTTAATACATACGACTGTAATGCATCAATTGCTTTTTTAATACACATTTCTTCCTTTAATATACTTTCTCTTGTTTCTTTTATGTATTCTAATTGCAAAGGTCTACAAAATCTTACCGATTGTGGTGTACGATTATTCCAAATAATTCTCCCTGATGTTGAAATTAAACGTAATGGAATAACTGTGGTTGCGAATATGGCTGAATCTGAATCTGAGGTGCCAGGATCTGAAAATTTTTGTTTATAGTTTATTTGACCCGTAGAGCTATCAAATCCATAACTAAGGATTAATTCGACATTTAAGTTAGTTTATTCGTTACCATTCAGCACAGGTAATATTACTTCGGTTTGCAACTCATTGACTGTATGTTTTACGATAATAGCATTTGAAGCGGTACTTTAGCAAACTTTTCGGTAACAGTTATTCCCTCTGATCTGCAGCTTTTCTTGGCAATCGCTACTTCTCTATATGGAAGATATACGTTACAGGGTGTCCCGCAATTGAGTGCAACTAGTTACGGAGCTAAAAGGTTATGTCGAGCTAAGCAAAAAATCGTATGGGAGGGGGGAGGGAGGGGGGAGGGGGGTCTATTTTCACATTCTTTCAATATGAGCACATTCTTTTCAATTCTCCGATTATTTAAAGTAGGAAGCTTTAAAAGTTGCTGACGATATTCATAAGGTAGTAGGTGATAGTTAAAATTGCAGTAAAGATGGCTTAAGCAGAACAAAAGAAACTTTTACTGAACTGATTCGATGTCGTCAATGTAACAACTATATCGAGGGCACCAAACAATTGAACCATATTCTAAAATAGGTCGCACTAGAGAGGTGAATAAGGTTTTTGTTATATAGGGATCATTAGACTCTTTTGCCCATCGTTTAATAAAACCTAAAGTACTTTTTGCTCGATTTATAATTTTATTAATATCAATATGAAAGCGAAGTTTAGTATCCATAGTTACTCCAGGATCATGAAAGACATCTAAAGACTCTAATGTATGGTCACAAATTTTATAAATACATGTGACAGGAGATTTTCGAGTGAAGGTCATGTGCTTGCATTTCTTCATGTTAAGATTCATACGATTCACGTTGCACCAGCTATAAAGATGGTCTATGTGAGCTTGCAGGAGAACGGCATCATTAGCATTTTTGAAAAGAAGAAATTGTTTCACGTCGTCTGCGTACATTAAAATACTCGAATGCTTTATGACAGAAGTGACAGGAAACTCATGAGATTTCACAAGTTTAAAAAGAGCACGTTGTGTTCTATTGCATAAATAAGATTCAATCCATCTTACCAGTGTTGTGGGAAATCCAGCAAGAGATAGCTTTTAGACTAAGAGTTTATGATTAACAACATCAAAAGCTTTACTTAAATCTGTGTATATAACATCAGTCTGTAAACCTTTTCCAAAATTCTCAATGGTTTTGGAAGTAACTTCAAGTAGGTTTGTAACCGTAGATTTTCCAGAACCGAATCCATATTGGAGTGGACACAATAAAGATTTAACACTATGTGATAATTGATGATCCACGATAGTTATCGATTAAAGATCTGTTACAATGAAATAATAAAAGACGACTTCCAGGCAACTGGAAAATAGCATGATTTTAATGATGAAGAAAAAAGCAAAGTGATTGGAGTTACTAATTCATCACAGCAATATTTTAATATACATGACGGTATATTGTCGGGACCACTTTTATGTGACGTTTTAAGAGCTTTTAAGTATGATAAAACCGTGTTAGTATCAATTATTGGGAGACAAATATCCCTAGACTGAACGCTAAATGGATAGTGTTTTCTATTGAACACGATGAACTGTTTTGTTCACCGCTGCGTGTCTACTTTCTTGTTACCTTAGACACCCTTTTGTGCCCAAGCTCTTGGTACTTGTACACAAATGTTTTTTATTGAACACGATGGACTACTTGGTCCACCGCTGTATCCAGGCTCGTGTTACCTAGACAATTGAATCCTTTAATTCCTGGTACTTGTTACCTGTTTTGTGCCCAAGCTCTTGGTGCACAATTTTGGGTTTAAACAAACTGAGAAACTACCCCCGTTCACTAGTAAAAGATAACTGAACTTTATTGAATAAGACTCTTACTTTAACAGTTGATTATTACCAATTATATAAATTTATACACTATGTACAATTACAATATAACTACACTAGTATTAAAATATAAATATATAAAGTAACAACAAAAGCACTCAGCAGCTCAAGCTTTTGTCTAAGGCCATGTCGTTGACTCCTCAGAAAAACTGTTTACTTGCAGTTTTTTTTATTCTTTTTGCAGTTAAACAATTTCAATGCCAAGTTGCGGCCAAAAATGCAGTGCCGTTGTCGTGTGGAGAATATGACACCGGTGTCTTTTGTTGCAACTTTTTTTTTGTTGTTGTTGTTGTGGCTGGTTACAGACATGCTCCCCCTCGTTGAGCCTTGAACTCAACAATCTGTATTCAGGCATTAACAGAGAAGTCCAAATTCTGAAATCGTCGTGGCAATGGAATAGGCTGCTCAGTCGGTTTACGGCTGTTATGTGTTACTTTCATCTTCCATGTTAGTAGTATCAGAAATGCTATGATGATGATTGCGAGCCCCAAAAGTACGTAATTCACAATAAAATTATTGTTATTGTCGGTTGTCGGAAGCTCTAAGGTTTGCGATGCGAGTTGATGTATTAATTTATTTAATTTTTCTTGTTGAGTTTTGTAGTGAAGCAAATGGGTTTGTACGGGTTCATCGGTTGCTGGTAGTTCGAAAGTAGTTGGTTCTCTCAGAGCAGTGTATGATGAACGTATCTGACTAACATATTCGTGATGACCTCTGATTGTTAACAGCTCATGGCTTAGGGTACATCCTGGTGGTATTGATATTATTCCGGATCCATCAATCGTAACTGAAAAGGTTGTTTCGTTACACACTGCGTCAAACATGGTATTTTTTCTCACTGCGTACATCCATTGGCTAACGTGTGATAAATGTATCCAGATAGGGTTGTCTGAGACTGTTGTTAATATGCATTCAGTGTTTGATTTGTTGTTGAATACATTTACTTCGCAAATATCTCCGTTCGTCACTCTTGAAAATATCGGCTGAACTTGATTGCACAAGAACTCAGTTTCTTCAATTTTGACGCATGTTGAGACCTCAGTTTCGGTCATTGGGTAAAATTTATCTCGATGCAAATTTATGGCCAGGAAATTCGTGGAAATTTCTATGGAAACGCGGGTATTATTGACTGTGGCTGGCACGGGGAATAACTTAAAAATCTCGAACTTGTCTTGAAAAACTAGTGGCAGCTTAAGTCTGAATATTGCGTGGTTATTTACGATAGTTCCTTCAACAGACATTAATTTGTATATTTGAACTATGTTTTCGGCTGGAAGGCGAGAGGTTGGCGGCAGGTGAGTCTTGATTTTTGTTATTTCATGTCTTAGTTGCTGTGGAGATAGAAGAAGATGGCTTATTTTTCCATGATGAGTATCAGTGATAACATCAATAATGGAGGATTGGATGCGCTGAAGTTTCATTATAATTAGAAGTAAATGCATTGACTATGATGAGAACAATTGTTGTTTTCTGTGCTGATATAGTTCTTCTGTATTATTGTTTATTCGGTTGATGGTTTCGGTGATCTGAATATATAAACTTTCGAATTTCTTCTCTGCATTCTTTTCATCTGTTTTGATGATGTTAATCGTTTAGTCTATGACAGATGTCTGGTTGTTCAACAAATTTAAAATAAACTCATCATTGCTTGAAAATTGTATTCATTTCCTTGACATCTCCTCTGCATACTTATTGTCTAGTACTCCAAAAAGTGAATTGGCTATGTTGCCCACAAAATTAACAGCTCCTCGTCTTGCTCTGACGGACACAGGACGACGTGCAAGCAATCCGCTGTCTTCAACTATTTCAGAAATGGAGTACTGAATTTGATCGATCAGCGATAAACAACTACTTTTCTGATTTATTTGGCTACATAAGTGCTGTAGAAGGTTTGTGCCATTGTGTAACATCTCAAATTCATTCCAATACTGGTTTAAGTCATAATAAACAACTAGGTTCCATTCATCTGATATTAATTTCGAATTTCCCAAATTGTCAAAGTGTAATTGTCAAAGCGATGGAAATTGTGAAATTGTGAATTGTGAAATGGGTGTTTCCTTAGAAAACGGTACGATGAGGCAGGTTAATAATAACGTCACCATGGATGTTGCAAATGAGTTAGGTTTCCTTTTTTTAGAGACAATTTTGTCATCATTTGATGATGTGGTGCTGGCTTTGTGTTTCTCGGCGTGTTGTACTGTCTTATCACCATAAGCGAAGTTTGTTTCATTTAGCTGTGCTAGATTACCTTTGGTAAACGTATTATCTTGCTTGCAAGGAAGTGGTGATAGTCTGCTGATGGGTCTTCGAATAATTCCCTTTGAAGTTTGGATATCTGCTACACGTACGAAACCATCTTGCCCCTTAATAGTCTTTATAATTCTTCCCAAGAGCCATTTCATCACAGGTTTGCAGTCATCTTGATTTATAACTATGGTATTTGGTTCAATATTGCTGCACGGCACCTTCCACTTACATCGATTTTGCAACTCGTGGAGATATTCTACTGACCATCTTCTCCAAAATTCATTTTTGATGTAATTAACCAATTTCCATCGTGATAATAAACCTTGTTGATTTATTTCTGCATTTGGATGTATGCTGGCTGTTAAAGGCTCTCCTATCAAAAAATGACCAGGAGTCAATGCCGTTAAATTTGGGTTGTCTGGCATGGCGGTTAGTGGTCTAGAATTTAAGATAGCTTCGATTTCTATTATCAAGGTTTCCAATTCCTCGTAGGTAAGAGATGCAGTTTCGATACTTCTGTGCATCAAATGCTTGGCTGACTTGACCGCAGCCTCCCACAATCCACCGAAGTGGGGTGCTCTTGGTGGTATGAAGTGAAACTCCATCATCCTTGAGCTACATTCATTTTGTACCATTTCCCTTCCTCTTTTTGAGAAAATGTTTTCAGTCAATTCATCTAGTCCGTTTCTTGCGCCAACAAAGTTTGTGGCATTATCACAATATAAGTGGCTGCACCTATGAAGTGCGACGCCCAATGAATCTTCTTAGGGCAGCAATAAAAGCTTCCGTTGACAAATCGCTTACTATTTCTGAATGTATTGCCTTAGTAGCAAAACAGATGAATAGTGCGACGTAGTTTTTTTGGGGTCGTTTTCCTCTGAGACGATAATGGATCCAAATAGGCCCACAAAAATCTATACCTGCATTCACAAATGGACGCGCTGGCTGAACTCTGCGTGTTGGTAAATTTCCCATTATTTGATTTAGCATCTTTGGCTTAGCTCTGGCGCAACGCGTTGCACAATTGATCGAGCAAGTATTTTTCCCTTGATGGGCCAGAACTGTTGTCTTGTTGTTGACAAAAGACCTTGCGGTCCGATATGTAAATTCTCTCGATGCAGCGCCTCCATTAGTAGTTTGGTTAAGGGGTGTGAATATGTTAGAAGTGCTGGATGTTTGGCATCATATGATAATTGTGACGCTTCTAGCCGCCCTCCAACTCGTAGCACTTCGCAACTGTCCAGAAATGGTGTAAGCCCAATGAGAGGACTCTTCATTGGTAACTGACTCTTATTTTTTAAATACCGCATTTCTTCTTTGAATTCTTCAGCTTGCATCAACTTAATGATGCTTTGAAGGGATCGCTCTAGTTCTGCGGCCGATAGATGCTCTGAGGTAGACCTCTTCTGACTCTTGGCTAACTGTTTGAAACGTAGCATATAACTTATTATTCTTTGCAGTCTTCTAAATGAATTCCGATGATTTTTTTGGTCAATTATATTCACTTCTGAGTTCTTTTCTAAAGCAAATAATGTAGCTGGTTCAATCTGTGATTCTTTGCTTTGGCTGCATTGCTTTATTGATTCACTTCCTAATTCTTTAAGTAGTGTGATTGGTTCCACCTGTGGTTCTCTGCCTTGGCTGCATTGAGTGTTTGATTCCCTTCCCAATTCTTCCTCTGAGTTATGAATGGTGCCTTGTCTTCGTTCCAATTCGGGACTAGTGTTTTTTTGAAATGGTGGTGGCCACAAGGATTCATTGGCATGCAGGAAGAGTGGGCCGTAAAACCAAAGGTTGCATGAGATTGATTTATCTGGTGAAATGCCTCTTGATAGAATGTCGGCTGGGTTTTCCTTACTGCTTACATGTCGCCATTGGTGTGCTACAGAAATATTTTGAATTGACGTAATTCGATTTGCTACAAAGGTATGAAAGTTTGTGGATGTAGAATTGATCCAATTTAATACTATTTCGGAGTCCGACCAAAAATATACCTTTACATTGGTTAACTTTAGTGCCGCCTTAACACGTCCGGTAAATTCTGCTGCAAGTTTGGCAGCCCAAAGTTCCAGCCGTGGAATAGTACATTTTTTCAGCGGAGCTACGCGTGTCTTAGCGCAAAGTAATCTTGCTATTACTATTCCGCTTTGATTGATCGACCGAATGTAGACTGCAGCTCCATAAGCCTTCTCAGAGGCATCCGCAAATGCATGTAGTTGCACCTCCTTAGGAATATCATGTGCATATACATGTCGTGAGATGTGGATTTCATTGAGCGCATTCATGTTTTCACGAAACTTGATCCATCGAGTATGCATTTCCAGTTGAAGCGCTGCATCCCAATCTAATTTAAGTTGCCACAAACGCTGCAAGAAGATTTTTGCGGTTATCACAATGGGTGCCATTATTCCCAATGGGTCGAAAAGTCGAGCTATATCTGAAGCCACTATTCTCTTAGTTACCTTAGCATTATCTGCTTGGTTGCATTTGATACGAAACAAATCAGACTTTGGGAGCCACATTAGGCCTAATGTTTTAATTTGGGTTTCTTCATCTTTGTCGAAGTCTAATTCAATTTCCTGATCTTCTGGAGCTATGTCTTCCAATAACTTCTGATTATTTGCGCACCATTTCCTTAATTTGAATCCTGCCGACTCCAACAATGAACTGATTTGTTGTTGATAGTCCCTTGCGATAACAAGACTATTTGAACCTGCCATGCAGTCGTCGACGTAAAAGTTTTCCTTTAATATTTCAGCACCTAGGAGATATTGTTTCTTCCTTGGTCCGCTAATGTTTGTAAGCATTTAATTGCTAAATATGGGGCTGACGTTGTCCCATACGTTACGGTGGCCAATCGGTATGTTTTCAGCGGCTTATTTGGATTATCCCTCCAAAAGATGAGCGGAAAATTCTGATCTTCCTTATGAATGAGGATCTGGCGATATATTTTTTCAATATCTGCCGTGAACACGAACCGTGGCATTCTGAATCGGAGTAGTATTATGAATAAATCATCCTGTAGTGTCGGCCCTGCCAGGAGAAGATTGTTCAGTGATACGTTAGAAGAAGTTTTCGATGACGCATCAAAAACCACTGTTAATTTAGTCGTGCTACTATTTGGTTTTAAAATGCAATGATGTGGCAAATAGTAATTGGGTATTCGAATGTCGATTTCCCTTACTTCTTCCATATGGCCTAATGCTAAATGTTCATCCATAAAACTGGTGTATTGCTCTCGTAGATCATTGTCTTTACATAATCTTTTTTCGAGTGACAAGAATCGGCGTAAAGCAATGTCCTTTGATACTCCCAACTTATCTGTATTCTCTGAAAATGGAAGGCGAACAATGAATCGTCCATCTCCTCGTCTTTGGATAGTATTCTCAAAATGGATTTCACATAGTTCTTCCTTTGGAGTCAAGGTCGTCTTTATTTCATTTGCATCTTCTATCTCCCAGAATTTTTTTAAAGCTTCATTAAGAGACTTGTTTGTGGTTATTACATTACAGGTTGAAATCTGTTGTTGTGTTCCATCTATTTTCCCTGACACTACCCATCCAAAGACCGTATTTTGGAGAGTTGGCAAGTTTTTACTTAATTTTATTTGTCCAACAAAAATTAATTGATGATAAAATTCTACTCCAATCAGTTAGTCAATGGGACCTGTTGTGTTGAACTCTGGATCAGCAAGGTTAATGTTTTTAGGGATGCGCCATGACGCAATTTTTATTTCGCAAGATGGTTGCATAGATGTAATTTGGGGAAGCACGAAAGCTTCCATTCTAGTAGTGTAATTGTTTTCTCTTGCTCCTAAAATGAAGTTAACTCTACCTTCAATTTTTAAACGTCAATTTTCGATGCCTTGAATTGTTGTGGAATTGCCCTTGGGGTGGAGTCCGAGTTTCTTTATGAGATTCGTTGTTATTATGTTTACTTGGGATCCAGAATCCAATAATGCACGGCATTCTACAACTCTTAAATTGTCTAGACTTAGTTTTACATTGGCGGTGCTCAACATTACATAGCTCTTAGGGCTGACATTACTAAAGGTTGTTAATGACAACTTAGGATCCGTGTTCGGAGGTGAATGCGTGCATTTGCTTGATTGTGGTTGATTTTGATGGCCTTGTCCTGATGAACCTCTTGAGGTTTTCAGTGTTTCATTGTTCAGGTGAACTAAACTATTGTGTTTTCGCCCGCATACTGTGCAGCCTCGTAGAGTGCATTGTTTACTGCCGTGTCCACCCTTTATACAGTTTACACATAATTTATTTTTTTGCACCAATTTTAATCTCTCTTCTGGTGATAGCTGGATGAATCCCTTGCATGCGTAAAGTGGATCGTTTTCTTGGCAAACTGCACATCGAGCAACAGTTGTTGTGAGCGTAGTCAGCCTTCTTGGATTGGAATGACTCTTTTGTCCAAAGGTTTGTTTTGGCTTATTACCTATGGCTTCTAAAGATTGAAAACGATTTTCTAAGAATTTTAAAAAGGATTTTATTGTCTGGATTTCTTTAGGATCATCTAATGATTGTTCGTATAAAATGTGGGTTTGATTGTCCAATTTTTTTATTAATAAGTGTAACAATAGTGGGTCCCAAGATGTTATATTTACACCTAGATTTTCCAGTGCCAATAATCCTTCTTGTGTCGTATCGTGCATGTTTTTTAGATCAAATGCTGATGCAGTTCTTGTTGAGTAACCAGGTTGTCCTACAATTTGTTGTATAAGGCTGGAGGACAGGAGTCGTTGATTGTTGTATCTATCCTGCAACATTTTCCATGCTGTCTCGTAATTCTCGCTGGATAACGTGAGATGACGTATAAGTCTCTTATACGTTCAATATTCATTTTAAGGTACCAAAACTTTTGTATGTTTGGCATTGCTTTTTTATGGACAATTTCGCTGAATAATTCGTAAAATTGTCGCCAGGTGATATAATTACCATCAAATTTTGGTATAGTGATTCTTGGTAATTGCACTGGGTTTTCGGCTGACATTGAGTCTGGTACATTCATTGTGCAATGGCAATGTCGCTCCTTTGCCTGAATTGATAAATTAATTGTGTGCTCTTGAACCAAGTCCTCCATCTCCAGATATTCATAAACATTATACCCTGATGTTTCTGGGTTTTCACACATTTCCCATATAGCGAGATTTCCGTCTTCGCATTGTTGCCAGAGATGACTTAATGTTTTTAATTTGACATCGAAATATTGAGCTGACTGATTTTCGGTTATTGCTGGTAATGCTGACACAAATCGGCGAATTGAGGCAAATGTCACAGATTGGCGGCGTAGCAATCTTATGATGTCATCATCGAGCGCTTGTGCTTTTTCTTGTGCACCTTTTGATACACTTCTTGTTGGTATGGGATTATCGGTGTCGGCATCACCTTTATCAGGTGCTGCCCTTGCTGTTTCTGTCGAAAATAGTTTCTGATATTGCCGTACCAAATTCTCTATTTGGTTGTAATATTCAGACGTAAAATATTCATCCTCTAAGGGTGGCTTATCTAGAAGACGGATTTGGTTATCCACGTCTTCAAATTTCAACCAGGCTTGTTCAAGGCGCCTTGCCCGTTCTTGAAAGTAGGCCAAAGTTTTTCTCTCCGACGAGTCCCTTTTGACATTTCTGATGAGCTGTTGAATCTCGGTACCCGTTTGAGTCTGCTCCTGCACAAACTTGAGGAAATTGGCCATGGTCACTGTTGGTAAGTCTGCAACTGGTCTTTAGTAGAATCGTTAATCACCTTGGCGTGATCACGTCGGGGTCACAAAATGTTTTCTATTGAACACGATGAACTGTTGTTCACCGCTGCGTGTCTAGTTTCTTGTTACCTTAGACACCCTTTTGTGCCCAAGCTCTTGGTACATGTGCACAAATGTTTTTTATTGAACACGATGGACTACTTGGTCCACCGCTGTATCCAGGCTCTTGTTACCTAGACAATTGAATCCTTTAATTCCTTGTACTTGTTACCTGTTTTGTGCCCAAGCTCTTGGTACTTGTGAACAATTTTGGGTTTAAACAAACTGAGAAACTACCCTCGTTCACTAGTAAAAGATAACTGAACTTTATTGAATAAGATTCTTACTTTAACAGTTGATTATTACCAATTATATAAATTTATATACACTATGTACAATTACAATTTAACTACACTAGTATTGAAATATAAATATATAAAGTAACAACAAAAGCCCAAAAAAAATATATAAAATAACAACAAAAGCACTCAGCAGCTCAAGCACTTGTCCAAGGCCATGTCGTTGACTCCTCAGAAAAAACTGTTTACTTGCAATTTTTTTTATTCTTTTTGCAGTTAAACAATTTCAATGCCAAGTTGCGGCCAAAAATGCAGTGCCGTTGTCGTGTGGAAAATATGACACCGGTGTCTTTTGTTGCGACTTTTTTTTGTTGTTGTTGTTGTGGCTGGTTACAGACAGATAGCTTAAATTATCATAGGATGAAGATGAATAGGTCGCTTTGAAAAAGTCAGCGAAAAAATTACAAATGCTATTCTCGCTATTCGATTCAACAGACGGATAGGAGTCAAACTTGCGTTTTGTGTTGACAAAGTTCCAGAATGACTTAGCATCAGATTTTATGTTTAATTTTATTTTTATTAAATAAATATCGTAAGATTGCTTGCATAATTGACTATACTTGTACTTAATAGAGGTATAAGGACCAAAATCCGTAATGCTATAAGTTTTTTTAAGTTTTTTATAATGAATGGATTTTAAGTTTCTTAATTTTCTCAGTTCTTCTGTAAACCATACAGGAACAGATGCTAAACAGGTTTTTGTCTGGGGTATCATAGAAAACAATCATTGAGAGTTCTATTAAAAGCAGAGACAGCCGAATCAAGGTTTTCTGGTGATGTTTTTGTATTAACGATATTTAGTACGGATGTCTAGTTTCTAAAGCAATTTCTAAAGTTGGATGGTACGGATCTTCAGGAAGCACGAGTGGATCTGTCCTTGAAACTGAAATAATATTGCTGTCGTCAAGGTATAAAAGGTCTAACAAACGGCTTTAATTCTTGTTAAAGTGGCTGTTTAATTGAAAAAGTCCTTGACTTGAAAGCTCATTTAAAAATGAATTAGCAGATGAGCATTCAGACAAAGGCAATAATATTGCAGGGTTTTCGGTGCAGCAGTTCCAAGCGATACTTGGAAGATTAAAGTCACCCGTTATTAGAATGTGATCATGAGGCTGAAGTTTTAAGCGCACTTTATTTATCGAAACCAAATGTTCAAATATACCTCTACGTTGGAAACAGGAGGAATATATGAACAAGTTACATAAAGATTTAACGCACCATGCTTTACAAGAACACAACAAAATTTTATATCGGATGCCTCAGGAATTATTATTTCTTGTGAGAAATATGAAGATATAACTGCAATTAAAACTCCACCGCCAATAAAAGAATTACCAGCAATAGCATTTTATCTTTACTGCAAATATTGAAATTATTATATAGAATTTCAGTATTTAGGGTGTTAGGCTTAAGCCAAGTTTCACTGAAAACAATTATGTCAAAAAGTAGGTTGTGGCTTAAAATATGTAAATATTTTAACTTTGTATTCAATCCTCGAACATTTTGCTATAGGATAAGGAATGCAAGGCAACAATCTAGTTTTTTTTTTGTTTAGTAGTACGAACAGGTAAAGTAGCCAGTGTAGTTTCAGGTTGGGATCTAGGAATATATTCGTGGATCAATGCATTTTCAGGCCAAAAACCTTGATCCAATACTGTATTAAAGAGATGCCCAGGCAAATTTATTTTAAAAGTAGATACAGTACGCTCATATGAAAACTTGAATTTGTAAACCGAAATATTCCTGTTAACAAGATTCAATTTAGAGTTTATATGATGTAAAACGTCTTCTTCGGATGTGTGGCGGTGCCTTCAGCTCCGTCAAGGAATAGAATTAGGAAATATCGTGTTTCAGCTCTTAGAGCCCTTGGCGACTCTTTGTCGCAGACACAGTAAACAATTTCAACCAAGCACATTCCTAGCCACTCGATACATTGTTGCTGCCCTTAGGGCAACAGGCACTTGAGTCAGTGCATACGTTATCGCGATCCGCTGTAATTCGGCCACTGACTTTTCATGCGTGTTCTTGTTGTACACTTGTGTGTTGTACAACAAAAAACGTGGCCCGTCATAGAACACAGTCACTGTCGCTAAGTTCTTGCTTATGACGGTAATATGACTAGCTTGTTTATATTGAGCATTGTTTGTATAAACAACAAGTTATGGTCATCGGATACGTCGCGCTTGTAGATTGCTTGTTGGCTTAGCTACCCAACAAGCAGCTAGCCGCGCCACTTGTATATTTACAGGCATTTGCGTTGGCAGCATTTTCATGCACCGCTCTGGGCCATGCTACCATAATTAGTTAGTTGGATTTTCTACCGCGCCGAATTAAGCTCAATCGCGCCATTGCTCTCTCACAGTGTTTTCGAGAGTAAATAGTGTAAATAAAAAACTAAGCTAAGAATTCCTAAGTGTTTTTATTCCTGAAGTATAACGAAAATCCACAGATGTATCAAGAGCAAAACGAGACACAAATATAGATCTAGAAGGCTGGACAACCACAAGCTCTTTACAAGACGGCAGATTAATGCTTTTTTTCAATGTTTGTTTTGGTATAGCACCAGTTAAAACCGAGCTCATAACGGAAGTTGAAGGAATAGTATTAGTAGCAGTGCAGGCTTCAGCATAAGTTTTTTTGTTAACGGAATTACCCGGAGAATCATCACTTACGACTATAGTGGGTACTATTTCAGAAGACTCAACCGGATGTAAATTCAGATCAGCTGATGCAGCGTCATTAGTAGGGTAGCCTCATTAGTAGGGGTAGTTAATTAAAATTTTTTTAACAAATCTTTATTTATTTTTCGACCTTTTGAAAATTATTTGTTGAGTTCTGTGGGCTCAAAGCCCAAAATATTAGAAATGAAAACTTTTATAGCTTTAATTTTTAATTTTAATTTCCGATATTTCGATCGACGTTGCCAATCATCTTCAGGGAAAACTGGAAAAACCTTTTACTATATTTTTAACAATACTTGTTACTTGAACAATTTAAACAATTAAAACATTTTAAGAATTAAAACATATAGTATTTAAGAACGACATTTAACATTTATATCACAGATTTCTATAATGAATAAAAGGACTTTAATAACAAATTTACAAAAAACATCCACTTCTTCTGCTGTCAAATTTTTAATTGTTATCTTTAACATACTTTCTGTATATGTGTGCGCACCTGTATGTTTCTGTTAAGAATTTCAGTCTCTTCTTTTCCGGTAAGCTTATGATGTGGAGCATTTCTAATGTATATCGTCTAAAGTAATTGTTCTCTTGTTGTAAAATCTCAACAGTGTCAAAATTAGGTGTGTGTCCACGTTCCGCACAGTGTGCTGCAAGTGCTGTTTCTGGTCCATAGATCTGCGAGTTTTTTGGTCCGATCGATGCGAAGAAATTCTTGTCCATAGCTCATTTTTAGTTGTCTCAACATTAGCCTGGTCACATACGTTGGACTCGTCACCGTTGCATGTTATTTTGTAAATTACATTAGATTTGTCAAGTTTATCAATTTTTGTTTTTGTGTTGCTGTACAATTGTTGTACGGTATTATTAGTTTTTAGTGCTAATTTTATTTTCTCCTTGTCATACAAATTTGAATTTATAATTCTTTCCGATAGACCTGGAACGTATGCCACAAATTTGAATATTTTGCTGTTGTTGTCTTCTTTATCTTCCTTGTTTTTCATTTTGTAATATTTGTCAATTAAGCTTGCTATTGTCATTTTCGGGAATTCATTTTTCCTCAATATAGTCCTGATTTTATTTATATTGTCACGATGAAATTGCTTATTACTAATGTCCAAAATTTTTTTATAAAATTGTTAGCCGTGTTTATAATTACTCGTTTGGGGTGCTTGGAGTTTTTTAAGCCAGTCAATAATTAATTGTTGTCTCTTCTTATTATGACCGAGTACAGGTAGGGTAGTTGTCCATTAGTTTCTTCTTATTTGGTGAATTTGATGGTTTTGTGAAATTTGTTAAGTGCGTCTAGATTTTCTTGCATTTTGCCTGTTTTCACTATTGCAAATAGATCATCGACATATTTAATCACCTGTCTAGGTTTCGTCTCAAGTGTTTCCAGCGTCTTGTCTAATAACTCCTCTATAATTATATCAGCCATCACTGGTGACGCTGGTGATCCCATAGGCATTTCTCTTAATTGCTTGCAAATCTTGTCTTTTAATTTAAGATAGCTGCTGTCTTTTATACAGAATTTAATCATGTCCATAAACTTTCCTTCCGCTATTTTTGTGTGCTTATTGATTCCTGTCCATTTTTCATCTATTATTTTAATCGCCAACTCTGTTCTATTTAAGTTCAACAACATACCAACTGTCGGTGCACTGTTTTAAAACAAAAACAAATGCGAATTTTTTCTAACTCCAGCGTTTAAATCTGAACATAAATAACCCTACGATTCATAACCGGGTACCCGTGTACCTTTTTTGACTTTAAAGTGCTGCTGTGCCTATAATTTTTGAGATATGGACATAAAACTCCGAATCATCAGAGATTTTGGCTAAACTAAGATTTAAATACCAAAAAATTCAAAATATTTTCAATATTTTCTTTAAAAAATGATTTTAAATGTTTTACCCCCATAAACACACAACCGGGTCCCCGGGTACCCTAATGCAATTCCTATGTAAATGCCTGACATGTAAATGAAAAAACGTTTTTTTGTGTTGTTTTTATTGGAAATAAATGTCTTTTTTATTTATTTTATCATATTTTATATATATTATATTATAATTCATCCGAATCACTATCGTTGTTATTGTGGTAATTGTAGCATTTAGTAATTGTTATGACGTGCTCATCGCATATCGGCGTGCTACATATGCTGCAATTTTTTCTAGTTTTTCTTCTGCGCTTATTTGGAAGAAGGTTGCACATGTAGCACACGCCCGTATGTGCTTTTCTGCCCCTTTGTCGTGCTGACGGAGATGTTGACGGACCTGCAGCACAAAGCACACTCTCCAACGGCCTTCCGAGGATGCTTTCAATTGCATTTTTTGTTAAAAATTGGCGCACGCTTTTCACATTTGAAATTCTATTTTCTATAACAGGAATGCACAGGTTTTCTGCCAGTTGATGCAGGAAATTCTTCCTGCGCGTCGTGGTGTATCGTGCAGTTGGATTATTTCCATAATATATGATGTGTGATGCAAATGCGCTCACATCAATGATGTTATAGAAAAATGCCATCGGCCATCTTCTTGTTTGTCGCTGGGTCGTGTATTCTTGGAGCGTTTGGTCCATAACGTCCACCCCACCTTTTGTTTGGTTGTAAAAATTGATAATTTCTGGTTTCCCATTTTCGTCAATTTGTGCATCATCATGCATACTAGAAAGAAGGATGACCGAGTTGGGCTTCCGCTGCTTATATGAGAGCAGTGTTACGTTGTCGTGGAAGCCAAATAAACTTGAACCAACGTCTTTTTTTTTGTCTTCTTTCATCTCCGCAGGGATGTAAGCTTTGTTGCGGCGGAGTGTACCCACAATGCTAAGCTTTTCTACTTTTAGTTGCCTAGCCAACGACAGCGTCGTAAAAAAATTATCCATTGTGATATTTCGTCCGCTACCGTAGTATGGCCCAACTAAATCTCTCACCACTCTTTCGCCAACACCAACTTCACGACCAGTTTCTTGTTTGCCAGTATATATTTGGCCATGAAGTGGATATGAGTTTTTGGCATCGCAAATCCACCATACTTTTATACCATATTTTGCTGGCTTCGAGGGTATATATTTTGTGAATTTGCTTCTACCACGGTATGGATATAATTGTTCATCAATGGTCAAATATTCTGATGGCACATAATATCTGGCAAGATTTGCATTGAGCATTATCCAAATATCGCGAATTGGCGCCGCTTTGTCTTGACGCTGCCGCTCTACCCGTGTTCTGGGGTCGTCAAACCGCATAAAACGCAGCAAATCGAAAAACCTGTTTATTCCCATGGTGGCACGGAATATTGGGTGAGCCTGTGACGTCCACAAATCTCTTGCGTTTTCGTCATTAGAATGATTTGTGCCAGCCATCAATGAACGCATAAATTTCGTTGATTGTCGTGTCTTTCCACTTCAACTGACGTCTATTGGGATTCGCTTCATTGTACGCATTATATGTGGCATGCGCTTTTCTATTTGTGTGGCGCACTATTATATCCACCATTTCCACTGTGAGGTATGATTTGAAACACTGCAAGGGCGTCATATTTTCAGTTATCCGCGCTGGACCACAGCGGTCTCTGAATATATTCTGGCTTCTCACTTGTTGGCAACTACGTGGTGTTCGCTGTGTTCGCATTGTGTGCCGTCACGTGCAGTCAAGTAGTCTGCTGGGTTTGTTTTTGGTGCATCTTCTGCTGGGTTTGTTGTTGGTGCATCTTCTTGCATAGCATCATCTTCACTTTCGTCATCAAATAAAATTTCCTCTGGTGCGTCAATAGCAGCTGCAATTTCGTTTGCGTTGTCAACATTCAAATCTTCATTCTCTGATTCCGAAACTTCGCCAGTATAGGACACATTTCCTTCATTTTGGTCATCCACAGGGTCCACTTCAAGGTCCTCATCTTGAGTCACTTCCTCAAATAAACTTTGAATATATGTGCTTCTTGCTTCATCACTCAAATTCCAGTATTCCCTTGAAGACAAATATCGGTCGTTGCGGCTCATTTTTCACCAACTTCACTGTTCAAATATTCAACACAGAATGGCGAAGCAAATGAAATATTTCAATTTTACGACACAAATGAACATCTGCTATCTAATTCAAAAGCAATTAAGCAAGTAGGTACCGAAAATAAGCAGAATAAGCAAATAAACAACCCTTACATAAAACCAGTTTCTGCCTACTTGTGTCGCTTTAGGTACTTATATACGAACAGAAACCAGTTTTTTTTCCAAATATCAAATTTGTACAGTTGAGAACGCAAAATATAATCAACAACAAAAATATTTACAGGAAAATATTATTTTATTTCAATAAACGCAAAACAACCTACTTCGGGTACACGGGTACCTGGTTATGAAATTAAAGGAGTTTTGCTGGTTATGAATCGTACGGATAAGAGTAATGCTTTTTTAAAAAGTTTCAATTTGAGGCTTTGGCCATCAAAAGGGATATTTTACCCAATGTGCAATGCAAGGCATTTGTTCTTTCCAATTTAACAGCATATATTCCAAGATCTTCTGCAATGAAAGCCAATTTGGATATGTGTGGCATTGATGTTCTTGCGGATCCGTTTTATTACAATTCCAATCCAATTGACATAATTTTGGGTGCCGAAGTTTTTTCTAAGGTAGCATTGCATTGCCAGGACAATCAAAAACATACAAGTAAATTTTCTTACAAAATACCTATTTTGGTTGGATGCTTTCAGGGCCAGTTGATGAACTCGCTGGTGTTACTTTTGCAGTCAACAATTTAGTCGTTGAAAATGTATTAAAAGCATTTTGGAGCAGGAAGAATTGCCTAGCATACGTAAGCCATCTGAAAAAAAGGCGTGCGAAGTCTATTTCCAAGAGACCACTAGACGTGATGTTACTGGCAAATATATTGTAAATTTTTCGTTCAAATCTCTGATATTCGATCTCATATCACCTACTTTTAATAACAACCAAAATAACGCTCATATCACCTACTTTTAATAACAACCAAAATAAAGAGAATAAAAAATTTTGAAAACTTATTTTATAAGCGTTCAGAATTTTCCGAAGTTTATAAAAATGTTGTTCATGAATATGAGCAATTAAATCATATGACAAAATAGGCTCATATCCGTGCGATCTTCAATAGAACGCATATTATTTACCTCATCATGGTGTACTAAAAGAGGATAGCACTACCACGAAATTAAGGGTGCTTCTCGATGGAAGTAGTAGGTCCTTTAACACCACTTCACTTAATGACGAACTAAATCCAGGTCCCGCTTTGCAAAATGATTTGTCACAAATAATCTTCCGCTGGCGTAAACACAAAATTGCATTTACATCCGATATTGAGAAGATGTTTTGTCAGAAACTTGTGGCTGCAAAATATCAGCAAATTTTGTGGCATGAGTCATCTACTGACCCTATTTTTATTTATAAATTAAATACTGTCACCTATAGTACAACCCCTGCACCGTTTCTGTCAATTCGAGTGTTAAGTCAGTTGTCAGAGAATTTCAAGTCTGATTTTCCAAGAGCATCAAATATTTTAGTTTCTTATTCTTACGTCGATGACGTTATATCTGGAGTACTCTTGAAGAAGCTATTTTACTTCAAAGGTATTTGTGTTCTTTGTTAAAAAAAAGGACAATTTAGTTTACGTAAGTGAATTTTAAATGCACCAGAATTAATTCAACAAATTCCTGAAGATTTCAGAGAAAATTCTGTAACTTTCAATTTGGACACCGAAAATACTGTTAAGGCTCTTGGCGTTCAGTGGCATACTGTACTTGACGCTTTCACATTCAAATTTAAGCTTTCAGAATCTAGGAAAGTGACTAAACGCACTATTTTATCTGATGCTGTTAGGGTATGATGAAAAATAATTGTTCAACGTGTATGGCTTGCTTGTTTAGATTGGGATAGTGAAGTTCCTCATGATATTGTCTCTGATTGGGAAAAATACAAAAATTCATTACATTTATTTGAGAATATTAAAATACCGCGCTATATTGGTTATAATTCTGACCTTCAAATTGAATTATATTGTTTTGCTGATGCTTCACAAGTTGTTTACGCTACTGTGGTGTACTCTCGCATTAAATATTCACAAGATCAGATCATTGTTAATCTTTTGCAATCTAAAAGCAAAGTTGCTCCGGTTAAAATGGTGACCACACCACTCCCAGAATTGTGCGCTGCAACACTTTTAGTTAAGCTTGCGAGTATTGTAAAAAATTCTTTTGGACAAAATTTAATTTCCTCTTGCACATATTGAAGTGACAGTTCCACAGTGCTGTGTTGGATACGCCAACCGCCTTCTCGATGGTCACTCTACGTCGCTAATCGTGTTGGGGAAATTCAAAGATTTTCTAATATAACTGAATGGAGATATGTCCCATCAGTTGAAAATCCAGCAGACTGCGCGTCAAGAGGCATCATGCCTGGAGATCTTGTAGACTTGAAAATATGGTGGTTTGGACCAACTTTTCTTAAACATCAACATGGCCGCCAAACCTAATAAATTCTGAAAACAATTTAGAGGAGAAAAGAATTAAAATTTCTTTTCTTAACATCACTAAAAATTTAGAAGCAAATTTCTTCGCTAGATTTTTTATTGTAAGCAGTTTGGTAAAAACTGTAAAATTGAAAAAGAAAAACGGGAACTTTGCTCAAGATCTTGATTCCACTTTAATTTCCATTGTCAAAATAACTCAAGGTTCTGATTTTTCGTCTAAAATAACAAAACGTCAAGCTGGAGAGCAGCTTAAAAATAAATCTTTACTCAAACTTATGACATTAGTTGACATTGATGGTATTTTGCGCGTAGGAGGCAGGTTGCGAAATTCAAATATTTCAATGGATTCAAAGCATCCTATCCTTCGATCAAAAAACAATCCACTTTCTAACCTTATTATTTTAAATGCGCACGCTACATGGAGGAATTTCTTTAACTATGTTTTACGTTAGTAGAAGATTCTGGATTCTCTCTGGAGTACAGCTTTCAAAAAAATGTCATAAGCAGCTGTATAATTTGTTTTAAATATATGGGTCGTACGTCACAACAAATCATGGGAAACTTACCCTCAGTTCGCCTAAATGCTACGAGACCCTTTAAACATAGTGGAGTGAACTACTGTCTCAAAGGGATATATCTGCTTATTCGTGTGTATGGCAACTAAAGCCATACATCTTGAAGTTTCTTCAGACTTAACTACTAGCGCATTTTTAGCTGCATTCCGAAGATTTATTTCTAGAAAGGGCTGTTGTACTGATTTGTATTCTGATTGTGGCACTAATTTTGTGGATGCTTCTAAAGAACTTGAAATCCTGTTTTCTAGGGCTGACTCGTTGCATGATTGTATTCGGGACAGTTTGTCTATTCAGGGCACAAAATAGCACTTTATTCCACCTTCTTCACCCAACTCTGGTGGCCTGTAAAGCAGGGGTAAAATCCATTAAACGCCATTTACGGCGTACTATGAGTGAAAAATTGCTCACTTTGAAGAACTGACAATCTTGTTGTGCCAAATTGAATCCTGTCTTAATTCAAGTCCGCTTTGTCCCTTGTCTTCTGATCCCAGAGATGTCAGTGCTTTGACTCCTGATCATTTTTTAATTGGAGAGTCAACTAATTGTATTACTGAACACAGAATACCTAAATCGTCTACAAGCACGTCCAAAATGGTTGTCGTGCAAGCCGAATGCAAAAGTAAGAGAACTTGTAATTGTGGCTGATGAGCGTTGTGGACCTGGTCAGTGGCTGTTATGCCGAATAACTGAAGTGCATCCGGAAGCGGATGGATATGTCTGCGTTATATCTATTTTTACTAAAAATTAAATCATTAAAAGACCTTTTCCTAAAATATGTTTTCTTCCCTCAGATACATTTACGACTGCAGCAGATACTGAAGACTCATCCACTGAATTGAATGGAGCCTACCCTTCAGGCTGAGTCGAAGCGTAGCTTAGCTGAAGCTAAATAAATATTACTCCCAACGATAGGCCGTTCAGTTTTACACTTGGTTGAAGAACAGTCGTTCTTGGGGAGGAGAATGTTCTCATAATTTGAACAATCAATATTTTACCTACATTAGGTTTTACTTACCTTTATCTTTCAAATGTAAACACACCTCACCCTGCAACAAGAAAAACCTGTTTAATTGTAATGTTATAGATTTGCAGATTTAAATATGCTCTAAGATTTAATAGCTGAATTAGCGGGTCACCTGCTCAACGTAAGTTGACGCTCGTTTGTTCATTTACTAAGTCTTTTTAATTTACTTTTGCTGTAACTACATATTGGGTAAGGTCGTGTCTACGTTTGCTGACTTATCTTTGAAATCATTAAATTTATAATTAAAGCTTAAAACACTTGCGTTTCTTATTTTATTTTTTTTTTCGTACAATGAGTAGAAATAGAAGTTTAATTTTATTAAGTAACTTTTTGAAGTTTTATAAACACTGCCACTTTATAACTTTTTTTCATTGGATCAAGTTTTTAGTAGTTCACTATATAACGTTAATTACATCCGAATTGTAAAAATACAATCGAACAAATACAAACAATAACCAACTTCAAACATACTGTAACGAACCTACTGGGCATTTTGCGTTGATGATGAATTTCTTAGCAATTTTCCCAGCGGTTTCCCTTTAGGCCCTACAATAAAATAATAACTGAAAGAAACCATGATGATGCTGTGTTTGTAAGTAGCATTGCCTGAACTCGTGTCAGGCTCGTTGATGCGTCATACCGTCGGTATGGTTGTCGTAGCTGGGGTTGATTAGCAAGCGCTGCCATAGCTGCTGCTGGCTAGACGTTGGTGTGTGAATGTTGACAACGGCATGTTGCTTGTTGCGTCACACCATTTGTATATCACCTTGTCTGTGGCTGAGTGTCGTGTTTCGCATTACGTCTGTATGCATGTTGCCATGTGTCGCTGGTATAAACATTGTTGCCAGCGTTGACGGTGCATACATTGTATAGATGTGCGGCGTATAAATTGTGGGGGCCGATTTCCCAGAAATAGGTTCTTCACATATTCGTAGGCATAAGATAGTTGTCCAAAGCTTTACTGTTCCAACAAATAGAAGGCAGATTAAAGTCGCCAAGAACTATAAGCTGATCACTCTGCTTTTTTAAATCTGTATATAAAGATGAAATATTATCAACATGCGCTTTATAAAGTTGGAATGAACTTCTAGGTGGAATGTATGAAGCACAAATGTAGAGGGACTCAGACACGCCTTTGAGTACTACACAAATTTGGTCAACGACCGCATCCGTGTTAGGTAATGTTACACCCGAGGAAATTAAATTGCGTTTGACCGCGATAAGAACACCACCTCCACGTAGACAGCCAGTGGCAGAAAAATCCCGATCCTTACGAAACACATGGTATAGATGCGGATCAAAAAATTCCTCATTATTGAAATTTACGTTAAGCCATGTTTCCACAAGCACAAAAACACCAAAGTCATACTGTGAAGTGGCCATAAAAATATAATTAGATTTCGTTCTCAATCCAGAAACGTTTTGATAGTAAATTTTTAAAGAAGGATCTTTTATGAAGAATCTTTCTCTCGAACGCTCCCAAAGTCTTTTCATCAGAGCTGCTCAACGTCCAGGTTTGTGCTGCATATAACAGGACGGGCATGATAAGTGACTTATAGAGCGTGACTTTTATTCGACGGGAGCTTCTTAATTACCTACTGAGCCCAAAGTAACACCTGTTGGCAAGACTTTCCTTTCGTTTTTTCTCATTACTGATATCGTTCATGGAGGTAATGTTGGATCCGAGGTATGCGAAGTCCTACACAACCTCTAAGGAGGGGTTGTCAACAGTGACGTGGGTGCCAATATGCTGGAGTTTTCAGCGATTTTGACCTTGAAGTGAGTTTTTTGATTTTATATGTTAACAATTTTTGTTCTTTATGACAAGAGCTACAACTTTGCCTCAGAGAGCAAATCAAAATTCCGAACGGTTTGCAAGATATGAGCTTGAGAAAATTATCACTTTTTTCCATAAATGACACCGAGGCCCCACTTCTTTGGGGCCCATAAAAAAAAACCTGGAGGACTTTGGGTGATGTCCGTATGTGGTTATTTTTCCATGACTTAAAAAATTACACGCTGTGTAATGTTAGTCCTTAATATATTCCTAAGCATTACACGAATAGTTTAAATTAGGTTTCAATATGTTTTTTCCCTCTCCTGTAAAATTCCTTTTTTTGAGATAAGTTCTGTTGTCAAAAGTCCACAGATTTAGTCTCTTCAAAAACCACTTCATCAATTCCTTCTCCGAACTCCAGTTCAGGCTCGCTCCCAACAACTCAAACCCAACATCGGTTAATTCAACCCTCTCTTAGCTATACTTCAAAACCACTCGATACTGAATCCCTCCTCTCAAAAAACACAACACATGCTAGTTCACCTGCAATCCCACCTCTCACCTCCCACTTACTCAAAGACTCAAAGTTGAACAACAAGCAAAGTAGCTATCATTCTTTTAAAGTTATTGCGTAAAAAGTGATATTGCTTTAAGATTCTACTTTTTTACGTACTTTTAGTTAAACCTAGGAGAATGGTGAGAAGAGGCCCCCTTTCCCATACGATGTTTTTCTTGTCTTGACCCAAAGAACCACCAGTTTTCGGATTGACCTCGCTATCCGATTCACCCTGTACGATTCGACTAAACTCAGAACTTTTAAGAAGTATCCCATTAATTTCGATTGCAGAGATTATATTTAGTCGACTTAGATAATGACAACATATCTGCAGGCATCTCACACTAGTACTCCTTGAAGTACATAAATTCTAATGAAGTACCACTGCCAGATCCAGGGACTCTTTTGCACATTCAGGAAACCGAGAGATGTGTGCAGTTGCTAACTCAAAAAATCAGGATGACGTATGGCAGTGACTCTAGAAAGTCGTCGAATGGATTTGAAAAACATCTTAAAAAAACTTACAAAATAAAACATGGATTTAAAAAAGTTGTGTTTTTACTGATTGTTCAATGGCATTACAAATTTATGTTTTTGGGTAAATACTAAAAAACAGGTTTCTAAAATTTGGCTTGAAGAGATGAAGAAGAAAAATGCCGAACGTTATTGAAAAATATTGTATTTTTCCCATATAATAGGATTTCTTTCATGCGACCTCCACGAACAACGGTCTAAGACTGATCGACTTCGCCGCGGCACTAAACATGGTAGTTAGTAGCACCAGATTTAAGCACCTCGACATCCGCAAGGCTACCTGGCTGTCCCCGGATCAAAAACGCGAAACCAAATTGATCATGTTGTAATCGACGGAAGGCATGCCTCTAATGTTCTAGATGTGCGTACATTTCGGGGGGTCAACATTGACTCCGAACATTATCTTGTTGCAGCCAAGATCCGCATGCGACTATGCAATGCGAAGAACATACGCACAGGAATGTAACGAAAGCTAGATATCGCTAAGCTGCAATTACAACGGACTGCCGAAGCCCACTCCGCTCAAATCTCGGTTAAGCTCAACCAACCAATCTCTGGACCCGACAACGCCGGCGAACTTTGGGCGCATATATCCAACTCCATGCGCGCTGCCACTGAAGAAGTCATTGGTTTCCGGCGCCCACAACCTCGGAACCAATAGTACGATCAGGAGTGTCGCACTGCGACAGCAGTAAAACACGCGGCATACAGAAAAACGCTGCAGTCAGCTGACACGCGAGCCGTGCGAGAAAACTACCGTGAAAAGGGGAAGGAAGAGAGGCGCAAGAAAAGAGAGCAGGAAAAGCGTGGGCGTGAGGAACTAGAGGTATACCAGGGCAAGAAGGATGCACGAAAGTTCTATCAACAGGTTTAGCATCTAACCCAAGTTTTCAAGTCCAGAGCATCCACTATTAGAAACGAAAATGGAGATCTGAATACGGATACACAGTGTGTGCTACGATTGTGGGGACGGCATTTCTCCAATTTACTTACTGGTGACGATTCCACCAATGCCGCCCATGGAAAGCGCAGTTCAGAGCCACCAATCAACGATGACGGAGTGAAAGTACCACCACCTAGCCATGAAGAGGTTCGAGTTGCTATCCAACGACTCAAAAACAATAAAGCAGCGGCTGCTGACAGTCTGTCAGCTGAATTGTTTAAAATCGGCGGCGATGAATTGATAAGGCGCATGCATCAGCTCATCAGCAAAATATGGCTAGCGGAAAGCATGCCTGATGATTGGAACCTCAGCGTACTGTGCCCTATACTTAAGAAAAGAGACCCAACAATCTGCGCCAGCTATAGAGGTATCAGTCTCATTTCCATCGCATATAAGGTTCTCTCAAGCGTACTGTGTGAAAGATTAAAGCCGATTACAAAAATGCTGATTGGACCTTATCAGTGTGGCTTTCGACCTAGTAAGTCCACCATAAACCAGATTTTCACGCTACGACAAATCCTGGAGAAAACCCACGAAATCAAATTTACACATACCACCTCTTTGTCGATTTTAAAGCTGCGTTTGGTAACCCGAGTAGGGATTGCCTACACGCAACAATGTCTGAGTTCGGTATACCTGCAAAGTTGATTAGACTTTGCAGAATGACGTTGAGCAACACACGCAGCTCCGTCAAGGTAGGAAATGACCTCTCCGCAACCTTCAATACCGAAAAGGGTTTCAGGCAAGGCGATCCACTGTCTTGCGATCTCTTCAACATCACCATGGAGGGGATCGTAAGAAACGCCGGTGTGCATCGTAATGGCATCATTTTCTATAAAGGTGTCCAGCTCCTTGCGTACGCAGATGATTTTGATATTGTCGGCAGAACCAAGAGAGATGTTACCGCTGCTTTCGCCGCTATCGAAAAGGAATCAGCCAAAGTGGGTTTGAAGATAAATGAGGGTAAGATATATGGGTATATGCTGTCTACAAACAAGGGAGCGCGGCGTTTAGACTCCCACGTTTCATCTGGCAGCTATAACTTTGAAGTAGTCAAGGAGTTCGTTTACCTTGGCACCGCCATTAATACCAACAACGAAATCAGCCTTGAGATAAAACCAAGAACAATAATTGCTAATAAGTGCTACTACGGGCTCAGTAAGCAACTAAGTTCCAGAGCCCTCTCTCGATCGACAAAACTAACACTCTACAAGACGCTCGTTCTACCTGTGCTGCTTTATGGCGCTGAGGCATGGGTAGTTTCGCAAACTGACGCAGCCGCTATGGGGGTGTTCGAGAGAAAAGTTCTTCGCAAAATCTTCGGTCCTGTTCGACTCGGCGATGACTATCGCATCCGAATGAACCACGAGCTGTATGAGCTCTACGAAGACATTGACGTAGTTCGGTGTATAACTGTGTAGCGACTACACTGGCTAGGTCATGTCCATCGTATGGACGATAAAGCTCCAGCGAAAAAAGTGCTCGAGGCGATGGTCGCTGGTCAACGACGACGAGGGAGACCATGCCTCCGATGGATGGACTAGGCTGAGGAAGCCCTAACCGTACTTGGTGTATCCGATTGGAGAAGGCGCGCGCAAAGCAGAGGCGCCTGGCGAGAGTTGACGATGTCGGCTGAAACCCGGACATGGGTTGTTACGGCCACCTAAGTTAGTAAGTAAGTAATAGGATTTCTTAAAAAAACCACGCTGTTTTTAAAAAATTTTCAAATGCAAATTTGAATGTCACTCGTCTGGAGCATGGTTTTGATTTTAGACCCATAGTTTGATTTAAGACCCACACGTTGTTTTTAAAAATTTTTCAAATGCAAATTTGAATGTCACTCGGATGGAGCTTGCTTTTGATTTTAGACCCATAGTTTCTTGGGGCTATACGCCTTTCGCTTTTTTTCTCACCCGAACAATTTGACCCACCCTAATGCTCATGCTGTGAGCAACATCGCTCTGAGCCCGGAACGCAAGAACCAGATCACGTGACCCCACAGAAGATCCAGCGTCTCGTTCAGCACCAATCACAGCATGTGACGCACAACACCTTTCGTCCCTGAAGAACTTCAGCAGCCACACGAGCCTGAACATGACGCGCCTCAAGAATGTCAGCATCCACACCCTCCTGAACCAGACGCGCCTGAGGAATGTCAGCAGCCCCACCAGCCTAAGCCAACAGTGACAGAACTCAGCCAGTCAGTGGCATTGACAGCTCCAGAAACTGATCACTCAGCGCCTCCCACCGAGCTGACAGACATGCACACAAAGCACCAAGCGCTTCTCCCCGAACAAACAACAACGTGCGAGCAAACACCCGCTACAGAGCCACCAACATCCATGCGCACCAGCAACCACTCGATACAGAGGTAGTACAATTGTGCATACCAAAAGCGCATTCGCAAGCAATTCCACAAGCAATATCAGCATCTCAACTGGTGACCACGCTAGGTCGCCAGAATTACCTGACGTCCAAGATCCGTCAGACGGCCAACAAGATTATCACCCCAGGTCACCATAATCACTCGATATCCAAGTGAACACTGAAATCGAGCTAGAACCCACCCACCAGAACCACAAGATATTCAAGAATCCACTGAATTCGATTAACAACATTAATCCTCACAGTTAACCACCAGAACTACCCGATATGCAAGGAGCAATTGGTTTACAACATAGCAAGCATCATGGCAGGCCACCAGAGCCGTCCGACATTCAAAGATTCGCTGAAAACAAGCTACTTTGTCTAGAGAGCATTAACACTAAGGTAAAGAAAAAAATGGCCTTACTACCACTCGAGCTAAGCAGATTCTAAAGGAAGACCATACTCGTACTGGCTTACGCTATCCTACTGGTTACTGGAAATGGACTAGCTACTATCGTTGAACCTGAGCCGAAACGAATTTAAATCTTATCGATGTGAAATGGTGTGGACCTGGCCCAAATGAAATGGCACCGATCTGGCACTACTCGTCAATCCATATCTGATACGACGCAGGCAACATGGCTAGGTCTACGGCAGAATCTTATCCACTTTGCGACCTGTGGGATCAGCGATGCTTACAACTCTGCTAAATGCGTTATGGTTATGGCTCCGTCCGCGTCAACAACTGAGGATGCGCGGCACCAATCGCATCATCAAATGGGACCCGTGGCATCGCTCTCATCAACAACCGAGGATAGCGGCACAACCCGCATCAACAACTGGGACCTGCAACAGTATCTGCACAAAAATGTACTTTTCATCGCCATCAAGAGTACCGCATCCCACCTGTGTCAAAAACTATGCTATTGTACCGTCTTATGAATAAAACTAAGTGAAACTAACTAACTAGTTTTTACATGGTCATTTACATCATTTTACATTGGTCATCTACATTTTACATGGTCAGCCAGTAACTTCTTTGCAAAAACTCTCACTTATTTTCCGATTTTCTAAATCAGCCGTTCATTTTCTAAGAATCTACTAGGAGGGTAGATCCAAGGAATTTGCGTTTGTCATAATTTTTCTATGATTAAAAGCACTTCTAGTGGAGTTCCTCAAGGCTCCGTACTTAAACCGTTATTTACAATGTTCATAAATGATATTTCAGCAATTTTTCTGTTTCACCACGTCTCTATGCATGCATATGCCGATGACTTCCAATTGTACCTTACCAGACCACTAAGTATAGTTGAAAATCTATGTGCTTAAGTTAATGAGGACTTCAGTATCTAAATGGGCTGATGAAAACTGGCTTACGTTGAAACCCTTAAAATCATTTGATTTACCTTTATCCAACAAACCATATTACCATGATGACTGGCCTCCAATTCTACTACTACTACTTGTTTTCTATTTCTTACTTTGGTAGCGCCTATAACCGTTAGTCGGTTTTCGCCTGGTGTAAGAAATTGCGGTAGTCATTTCTGTTTAGCGCTTGCTGGCGCCAGTTGGAAGCTCCAAGTTTTGACAGGTTGTCTCTACTTGGTCCTTCCAACGAAGATGCGGTCATCCTCTTCTGCGTTGACCGCCGCTGGGTGCCGAATCGAATATTTTCTTCGCCTGGAGCGTCATCTTCCATCCACTCAACATGACCTAGCCCGCGAGGCCGCTCGATTTTTATGTGCCTTACTATGTCGATGTAGGCGCATAGCTCATACAGCTCATCGTATTCGGTGCTCGCCATTGACGCAGATTGGTCCGTAGATTTTATGAAGGATCTTTCTCTCGAACGCTCCCAAAGTCTTTTCATCAGAGCTGCTTAACGTCCAGGTTTGTGCTGCATATAACAGGACGGGCATGATAAGTGACTTATAGAGCGTGACTTTTATTCGACGGGAGCTTCTTAATTACCTACTGAGCCTAAAGTAACACCTGTTGGCAAGACTATCATTTCGTTTTTTCTCATTACTGATATCGTTCATGGAGGTAATGTTGGGTCCGAGGTAGGCGAAGTCCTACACAACCTCTAAGGAGGTGTTGTCAACAGTGACGTGGGTACGAATATGCTGGAGTTTTTAGCGATTTTGACCTTGAAGTGAGTTTTTTGATTTTATATGTTAACAATTTTTATTCTTTATGACAAGAGCTACAACTTTGCCTCAGAGAGCAAATCAAAATTCCGAACGGTTTGCAAGATATGAGCTTAAGAAAATGATCACTTTTTTCCATAAATGGCACCGAGGCCCCACTTCTTTGGGGGCCCATAAAAGAAACTGGGCAAAACTGCGAGACACTGGTCTTTTTTTTTTTGGTCTTTTATCACGTAGTGGTGTCCGTGTGTGGTTATTTTGCCATGACTTAAAAAATTACACGCTGTGTAATGTTAGTCCTTAATATATTCCTAAGCATTACACGAATAGTTTAAATTAGGTTTCAATATGTTTTTTCCCTCTCCTGTAAAATTCCTTTTTTGAGATAAGTTCTTTTGTCAAAAGTCCACAGATTTAGTCTCTTCAAAAACCACTTCATCAATTCCTTCTCCGAACTCCAATTCAGGCTCGCTCCCAACAACTCAAACCCAACATCGGTTAATTCTACCCTCTCTTAGTTATACTCCAAAACCACTCGATACTGAATCACTCCTCTCAAAAAACACAACACATGCTAGTTCACATGCAATCCCACCTCCCACTTAGTCAAAGACTCAAAGTTGAATAACAAACAAAGTAGCTATCATACTTTTAAAGTTATTGCGTAAAAAGTGATATTGCTTTAAAATTCGACTTTTTTACGTACTTTTACTTAAACCTAGAAGAATGGTGAGAAGAGGCCCACTTTCCCATACGATGTTTTTCTTGTCTTGACCCAAGGAACCACCAGTTTTCGGATTGACCTCGCTATATGATTCACCCTGTATGATTCGACTAAGCTCAGAACTTATAAGAAGTATCCCATTAATTTCGATTGCAGAGATTATATAGATTTAGTCGACTTAGATAATGGCAACATATCTGAACCTCCATTTACTGCAGGCATCTCACACTAGTACTCCTTGAAGTACATAAATTCTAATGAAGTACCACTGCCAGATCCGGGGACTCTATTGCACATTCAGGAAACCGAGAGATGTGTGCAGTTGCTAACGCAAAAAATCAGGATGATGTTTTGGCAGTGACTCTAGAAAGTCGTCGAATGGATTTTAAAAACATCTTAAAAAAACTAACAAAATAAAACATGGATTTCAAAAAGTTGTGTTTTTACTGATTGTTCAAGGGCATTACAAATTTATGTTTTTGGGTAAATACTAAAAACCAGGTTTCTTAAATTTGGCTTGAAGAGATGAAGAAGAAAAAAGCTGAACGTTATTGAAAAATATTGTATTTTTCCCATATAATAGGATTTCTTTCATGAGACCTCCACGAACAACGGTCTAAGACTGATCGACTTCGCCGCGGCACTAAACATGGTAGTTAGTAGCACCAGATTTAAGCACCTCGACATCCGCAAGGCTACCTGGCTGTCCCCGGATCAAAAACGCGAAACCAAATTGATCATGTTGTAATCGACGGAAGGCATGCCTCTAATGTTCTAGATGTGCGTACATTTCGGGGGGTCAACATTGACTCCGAACATTATCTTGTTACAGCCAAGATCCGCATGCGACTATGCAATGCGAAAAACATACGCACAGGAATGCAACGAAAGCTAGATATCGTTAAGCTGCAATTACAACGGACTGCCGAAGCCCACTCCGCTCAACTATCGGTTAAGCTCAACCAACCAACCTCTGGACCCGACAACGCCGGCGGACTTTGGGCGCATATATCCAACTCCATGCGCGCTGCCACTGAAGAAGTCATTGGTTTCCGGCGCCCACAACCTCGGAACCAATGGTACGATCAGGAGTGTCGCACTGCGACAGCAGTAAAAAACGCCGCATACAGAAAAACGCTGCAGTCAGCTGACACGCGAGCCGTGCGAGAAAACTACCGTGAAGAGGGGAAGGAAGAGAGGCGCAAGAAAAGAGAGCAGAAAAAGCGTGAGCGTGAGGAACTAGAGGTATACCAGGGCAAGAAGGATGCACGAAAGTTCTATCAACAGGTTTAGCATCTAACCCAAGTTTTCAAGTCCAGAGCATCCACTATTAGAAACGAAAATGGAGATCTGAATACGGATACACAGTGTGTGCTACGATTGTGGGGACGGCATTTCTCCAATTTACTTACTGGTGACGATTCCACCAATGCCGCCCATGGAAAGCGCAGTTCAGAGCCACCAATCAACGATGACGGAGTGGAAGTACCAACACCTAGCCATGAAGAGGTTCGAGTTGCTATCCAACGACTCAAAAACAATAAAGCAGCGGGTGCTGATAGTCTGTCGGCTGAATTGTTTAAAATCGGCGGCGATGAATTGATAAGGCGCAAGCATCAGCTCATCAGCAAAATATGGCTAGCGGAAAGCATGCCTGATGATTGGAACCTCAGCGTACTGTGCCCTATACTTAAGAAAAGAGACCCAACAATCTGCGCCAGCTATAGAGGTATCAGTCTCATTTCCATCGCATATAAGCTTCTCTCAAGCGTACTGTGTGAAAGATTAAAGCCGATTACAAAAATACTGATTGGACCTTATCAGTGTGGCTTTCGACCTGGTAAGTCCACCATAGACCAGATTTTCACGCTACGACAAATCCTGGAGAAAACCCACGAAATCAAATTGACACACACCATCTCTTTGTCGATTTTAAAGCTGCGTTTGGTAACCCGAGTAGGGATTGCCTATACGCAACAATATCTGAGTTCGGTATACCTGCAAAGTTGATTAGACTTTGCAGAATGACGTTGAGCAACACACGCAGCTCCGTCAAGGTAGGAAATGACCTCTCCGAAACCTTCAATACCGAAAAAGGTTTCAGGCAAGGCGATCCACTGTCTTGCGATCTCTTCAACATCATCATGGAGGGGATCGTACGAAAGGCCGGTGTACATCGTAATGGCATCATCAATATCGATACTATTAATAAATCTGTAGCCACTTTTTATGTTCACTCATCACGTTTAAACGACAACTCAGATTTTTATAAAATTTTGTACACATATTTATAGGTCAGCAGAGTGTGCAATAGGATACTTTATTTTAACCCATTAATAACCAATGTTACTATATGGAAACATATGCGTCTCGAATTTTCATTAAATACTGCATAATATTTCAAAAGTTTTAGTGCCAGTTTTTTAAAAAAAGTAAAATTAGCATGCAATAATAACTTATTTCTGCTCAATGGCATACATAGTTTTCACCAAAATGTTGCTTCAAGTCTGGAAATGTCTGTTTTTTATGGTTTTCTTTCGGCCCTAATGGATTAAATTGCACTTCGGTTAAACGAGAACAAAATCAATAAACGCTTTAAAATTTCCTTCAATTTGATACCAAAATCATGTATGTAGTTTGAAAACTGTGAAAAATTTTAGTACCAGATCTTTTTAGTATTAATTATAAGCTGAGAATGAGAGAAAAACGACTTGAAATTCACACTTTTAGCTTTGAAGGCAAATATTTCAGTCAGTTTGCAATCGATTTCAATAATTTTTTTTGAACAATGTTGTTTGTTAAAATATCCTTCAAACATAAGTTGAAATTTTTACTAAACCAAAGTATTAATATTTTTAAAAATTTTTTTAAAAAATGTTCAAAAATTTTTAGTTTAAGGCAAAAAATTGGTTAAAAGTTGTTCTTGTTGTAAAAAAACTTATCCAAAATTTAGGTTTTCGATTTCCTATCAGATGATATAACAATCTTAAGGTTAGTAATTTGTAGTATTACTTAAACAGTAAAAAAATTGTTTTGGTATCGAAAAATCAAGCCTACCCACTATCAATTTTTGAATGAAAACTTTTTGAAAACCCGGCGAAGCGGCGGGTTTAAGCTAGTTTTCTATAAAGGTGTCCAGCTCCTTGCGTAGGCAGATGATTTTGATATTGTCGGCAGAACCCAGAGAGATGTTACCGCTGCTTTCGCCGCTATCGAAAAGGAATCAGCCAAAGTGGGTTTGAAGATAAATGAGGGTAAGATATATGGGTATATGCTGTCTACAAACAAGGGAGCGCGGCGTTTAGACTCCCACGTTTCATCTGGCAGCTATAACTTTGAAGTAGTCAAGGAGCTCGTTTACCTTGGCACCGCCATTAATACCAACAACGAAATCAGCCTGGAGATAAAACCAAGAACAATAATTGCTAATAAGTGCTACTACGGGCTCAGTAAGCAACTAAGTTCCAGAGCCCTCTCTCGATCGATAAAACTAACACTCCACAAGACGCTCGTTCTACCTGTGCTGCTTTATGGCGCTGAGGCATGGGTAGTTTCGCAAACTGACGCAGCCGCTATGGGGGTGTTCGAGAGAAAAGTTCTTCGCAAAATCTTCGGTCCTGTTCGACTCGGCGATGACTATCGCATCCGAATGAACCACGAGCTGTATGAGCTCTACGAAGACATTGACGTAGTTCGGTGTATAACCGTGCAGCGACTACAATGGCTAGGTCATGTCCATCGTATGGACGATAAAGCTCCAGCGAAAAAAGTGCTCGAGGCGATAGTCGCTGGTCAACGACGACGAGGGAGACCATGCCTCCGATGGATGGACTAGGCTGAGGAAGCCCTAACCGTACTTGGTGTATCCGATTGGAGAAGGCGCGCGCAAAGCAGAGGCGCCTGGCGAGAGTTGACGATGTCGGCTGAAACCCGGACATGGGTTGTTACGGCCACCTAAGTTAGTAAGTAAGTAATAGGATTTCTTAAAAAAACTACGCTGTTTTTTAAAATTTTTCAAATGCAAATTTGAATGTCACTCGGCTGGAGCATGGTTTTGATTTTAGACCCATAGTTTCTTGGGGCTATACGCCTTTCGCATTTTTTCTCACCCGAACAATTTGACCCACCCTAATGCTCATGCTATGAGCAACATCGCTCTGAGCCCGAAACGCAAGAACCAGATCACGTGACCCCACAGAAGATCCAGCGTCTCGTTCAGCACCAATCACAGCATGTGACGCACAACACCTTTCGTCCCTGAAGAACTTCAGCAGCCACACGAGCCTGAACATGACGCGCCTCAAGAATGTCAGCATCCACACCCTCCTGAACCAGACGCGCCTGAGGAATGTCAGCAGCCCCACCAGCCTTAGCCAACAGTGACAGAACTCAGCCAGTCAGTGGCATTGACAGCTCCAGAAACTGATCACTCAGCGCCTCCCACCGAGCTGACAGACATGCACACAAAGCACCAAGCGCTTCTCCCCGAACAAACAACAACGTGCGAGCAAACACCCGCTACAGAGCCACCAACATCCATGCGCACCAGCAACCACTCGATACAGAGGTAGTACAATTGTGCATACCAAAAGCGCATTCGCAAGCAATTCCACAAGCACCATCAGCATCTCAGCTGGTGACCACGCTAGGTTGCCAGAATTACCTGACGTCCAAGATCCGGCAGACGGCCAGCAAGATTATCACCCCAGGCCACCATAATCACTCGATATCCACTAGAGCTAGAACCCACCCACCAGAACCACAAGATATACAAGAATCCACTGAATTCGATTAACAACATTAATAGCATCACAGTTAACCACCAGAACTACCCGATATGCAAGGATGCACAGGAATTCGTTTACAACATAGCAAGCATCATGGCAGGCCACCAGAGCCGTCCGGCATTCAAAGATTCGCTGAAAACAAGCTACTTTGTCTAGAGAGCATTAACACTAAGGTAAAGAAAAAAATGGCCTTACTACCACTCGAGCTAAGCAGATTCTAAAGGAAGACCATACTCGTACTGGCTTTCGCTATCCTACTGGTTACTGGAAATGGACTAGCTACTATCGTTGAACCTGAGGCGAAACGAATTTAAATCTTATCGATGTGAAATGGTGTGGACCTGGCCCAAATGAAATGGCACCGATCTGGCACAACTCGTCAATCCATATCTGCTACGACGCAGGCAACAAGGCTAGGTCTACGGCAGAAACTTATCCACTTTGCGACCTGTGGGATCAGCGATGCTTACAACTCTGCTTAATGCGTTATGGTTATGGCTCCGTCCGCGTCAACAACTAGGATCCGCGGCATCAACCGCGTCAACAACTGGCGCGGCACCAATCGCATCATCAGCCCGCATCAACAACTGAGACCTGCAACAGTATCTGCACGAAAATGTACTTTTCATCGCCTTCAAGAGTACCGCATCCTACCTGTGTCAGAAACTATGCTTTTGTACCGTCTTATGAATAAAACTAACATTCACCTCGCCGTCCTTGCAATAATTGCCCTCGGCGTCCAAAATATGTGCGTCGATCATGGCGGAGCATATATCTCATCATTTAAGTTTTTTTAACCTTATTTCTCATCTCTAGTTTTTACATGGTCATTTACATCATTCTACATTGGTCATCTACATTCTACATGGTCAGCCAGTAACTTCTTTGCAAAAACTCTCACTTAATTTCCGATTTCTAAATCAGCCGTCCATTTTCTAAGAATCTACTTGGAGGGTAGATCCAAGGAATTTGCGTTTGTCATAATTTTTCTATGATTAAAAGCACTTCTAGTGGAGTTACTTAAACTTCAGTATCTAAATGGGCTGATAAAAACTTGCTTACGTTGAAACCCACAAAATCATTTGATTTACCTTTATCCAACAAACCATATTATCATGATGACTGGCCTCCAATTCTACTACTACTTGCTTACTACTTCTTACTTTGGTGGCACCTATAACCGTTAGTCGGTTTTCGCCTGGTGTAAGAAATTGCGGCAGTCATTTCTGTTTTTCGCTTACTGGCGCCAGTTGAAAGATTCAAGTTTTGACAGGTTGTCTTCTACTTGGTCCTTCCAACGAAGATGCGGTCATCCTCTTCTACGTTGACCGCCGCTGGGTGCCGAATCGAATATTTTCTTCGCTGGAGCGTCATCTTCCATCCACTCAACATGACCTAGCCAGCGAGGCCGCTCGATTTTTATGTGCCTTACTATGTCGATGTAGGCGCATAGCTCATACAGCTCATCGTATTCGGTGCTCGCCATTGACGTAGATTGATCCGTAGATTTTATGAAGGATCCTTCTCTCGAACGCTCCCAAAGTCTTTTCATCAGAGCTGCTCAGCGTCCAGGTATGTGCTGCATATAACAGGACGGGCATGATAAGTGACTTGTATTTTATTCGACGGGAGCTTCTTAATTACCTACTGAGCCCAAAGTAACACCTGTTGGCAAGACTTTCCTTTCGTTTTTTCTCATTACTGATATCGTTCATGGAGCTAATGTTGGATCCGAGGTATGCGAAGTCCTACACAACCTCTAAGGAGGGGTTGTCAACAGTGACGTGGGTGCCAATATGCTGGAGTTTTCAGCGATTTTGACCTTGAAGTGAGTTTTTTGATTTTATATGTTAACAATTTTTGTTCTTTATGACAAGAGCTACAACTTTGCCTCAGAGAGCAAATCAAAATTCCGAACGGTTTGCAAGATATGAGCTTGAGAAAATTATCACTTTTTTCCATAAATGACACCGAGGCCCCACTTCTTTGGGGCCCATAAAAAAAAAATCTGGAGGACTTTGGGTGATGTCCGTATGTGGTTATTTTTCCATGACTTAAAAAATTACACGCTGTGTAATGTTAGTCCTTAATATATTCCTAAGCATTACACGAATAGTTTAAATTAGGTTTCAATATGTTTTTTCCCTCTCCTGTAAAATTCCTTTTTTTGAGATAAGTTCTGTTGTCAAAAGTCCACAGATTTAGTCTCTTCAAAAACCACTTCATCAATTCCTTCTCCGAACTCCAGTTCAGGCTCGCTCCCAACAACTCAAACCCAACATCGGTTAATTCAACCCTCTCTTAGCTATACTTCAAAACCACTCGATACTGAATCCCTCCTCTCAAAAAACACAACACATGCTAGTTCACCTGCAATCCCACCTCTCACCTCCCACTTACTCAAAGACTCAAAGTTGAACAACAAGCAAAGTAGCTATCATTCTTTTAAAGTTATTGCGTAAAAAGTGATATTGCTTTAAGATTCTACTTTTTTACGTACTTTTAGTTAAACCTAGGAGAATGGTGAGAAGAGGCCCCCTTTCCCATACGATGTTTTTCTTGTCTTGACCCAAAGAACCACCAGTTTTCGGATTGACCTCGCTATCCGATTCACCCTGTACTATTCGACTAAGCTCAGAACTTTTAAGAAGTATCCCATTAATTTCGATTGCAGAGATTATATTTAGTCGACTTAGATAATGACAACATATCTGCAGGCATCTCACACTAGTACTCCTTGAAGTACATAAATTCTAATGAAGTACCACTGCCAGATCCAGGGACTCTTTTGCACATTCAGGAAACCGAGAGATGTGTGCAGTTGCTAACTCAAAAAATCAGGATGACGTATGGCAGTGACTCTAGAAAGTCGTCGAATGGATTTTAAAAACATCTTAAAAAAACTCACACAATAAAACATGGATTTAGAAAAGTTGTGTTTTTACTGATTGTTCAATGGCATTACAAATTTATGTTTTTGGGTAAATACTAAAAACCAGGTTTCTAATATTTGGCTTGAAGAGATAAAGAAGAAAAGAGCCCAACGTTATTGAAAAATATTGTATTTTTCCCATATAATAGGATTTCTTTCATGAGACCTCCACGAACAACGGTCTAAGACTGATCGACTTCACCACTGCACGAAACATTGCAGTTAGTAGCACCAGATTTAAGCACCTCGACATCCGCAAGGCCACCTGGCTGTCCCCGGATCAAAAACGCGAAACCAAATTGATCTTGTTGTAATCGACGGAAGGCATGCCTCTAATGTTCTAGATGTGCGTACATTTCGGGGGGTCAACATTGACTCCGAACATTATCTTGTTGCAGCCAAGATCCGCATGCGACTATGCAATGCGAAGAACATACGCACAGGAATGCAACGAAAGCTAGATATTGCTAAGCTGCAATTACAACGGACTGCCGAAGCCTACTCCGCTCAACTCTCGGTTAAGCTCAACCAACCAACCTTTGGACCTGACAACGCCGACGGACTTTGGGCGCATATATCCAACTCCATGCGCGCTGCCGCTGAAGATGGCATTGGTTTCCGGCACCCACAACCTCGGAACCAATGGCACGATCAGGAGTGTCGCATCGCGACAGCAGTAAAAAACGCCGCATATAGAAAAACGCTGCAGTCAGCTGACACGCGAGCCGTGCGAGAAAACTACCGTGAAGAGGGGAAGGAAGAGAGGCGCAAGAAAAGAGAGCAGGAAAAGCGTGAGCGTGAGGAACTAGAGGTATACCAGGGCAAGAAGGATGCACAAAAGTTCTATCAACAGGTTAAGCATCTAACCCAAGGTTTCAAGTCCAGAGCATCCACTTGTAGAGATGAAAATGGAGATCTAAATACGGATACACAATGTGTGCTGTGATTGTGGAAACGGCATTTCTTTACTGTTTTACTTAGTCACAATTTATAATTTGCTTACTGGTGACGATTCCACCAATGCCGTCCATGGAAAGCGCAGTTCAGAGCCACCAATCAACGATGACGGAGTGGAAGTACCACCACCTAGCCATGAAGAGGTTCGAGTTGCTATCCAACGACTCAAAAACAATAAAGCAGCGGCTGCTGACGGGCTGTCAGCTGAATTGTTTAAAATCGGCGGAGATGAGTTGATAAGGCGCATGCATCAGCTCATCAGCAAAATATGGCTAGCGGAAAGCATGCCTGATGATTGGAACCTCAGCGTACTGTGCCCTATACTTAAGAAAAGAGACCCAACAATCTGCGCCAGCTATAGAGGTATCAGTCTCATTTCCATCGCATATAAGGTTCCCTCAAGCGTACTGTGTGAAAGATTAAGGCCGATTACAAAAATACTGATTGGACTTTATTAGTGTGGCTTTCGACCTGGTAAGTCCACAATAAAGCAGATTTCACAATACGACAAATCCTGGAGAAAACCAACGAAAATCAAATTGACACACACCATCTCTTTGTAGATTTTAAAGCTGCGTTTGATAACCCGAGTGATTAGACTTTGCAGAATGACGTTGAGCAACACACGCAGCTCCGTCAAGGTAGGAAATGACCTCTCCGAAACCTTCAATACTGAAAAGGGTTTCAGGCAAGGCGATCCACAGTCTTGCGATCTCTTCAACATCACCATGGAGGGGATCGTACGAAAGGCCGGTGTGCATCGTAATGTCACCATTTTCTACAAAGGCGTCCAGCTCCTTGCGTACGCAGATGATATTGATATTGTCGGCAGAACCAAGAGAGATGATACCGCTGCTTTCGCCGCTATCGTAAAGGAATCAGCCAAAGTGGGTTTGACGATAAATGAGGGTAAGACAAAGTATATGCTGTCTACAAACAATTGAGCGCGGCGTTTGGACTCCCACGTTTCATCCGGCAGCAATAACTTTGAAGTAGTCAAGGAGTTCGTTTACCTTGGCAACGCCATTAATACGTACCAACAACGAAATCAGCCTGGAGATAAAACGAAGAACTATATGTGCTACTACGGGCTCAGTAAGCAACTAAGTTCCAGAGCCCTCTCTCGATCGACAAAACTAACACTCTACAAGACGCTCGTTCTACCTGTGCTGCTTTATGGCGCTGAGGCATGGGTAGTTTCGCAAACTGACGCAGCCGCTATGGGGGTGTTCGAGAGAAAAGTTCTTCGCAAAATCTTCGGTCCTGTTCGAGTTGGCGATGACTATCGCATCCGAGTGAACCACGAGGTGTATGAGCTCTACGAAGACATTGACGTAGTTCGGCGTATAACTGTGCAGCGACTACACTGGCTAGGTCATGTCCATCGTATGAACGATGAAGCTCCAGCGTAAAAAGTGCTCGAGGCGATGGTCGCTGGTCAACAACAACGAGGGAGACCATTCCTCCGATGGATGGACTAGGCTGAGGAAGCCCTAACCGCACTTGGTGTATCCGATTGGAGAAGGCGCGCGCAAAGCAGAGGCACCTGGCGAGAGTTGACGATGTCAGCTGAAACCCGGGCATGGGTTGTTACGGCCACCTAAGATAGTAAGTAAGTAATAGGATTTCTTAAAAAAACTACGCAGTTTTTAAAATTTTTCAAATGCAAATTTGAATGTCACTCGGCTGGAGCTTGGTTTTTATTTTAGACCCATAGTTTCTTGAGGCTATACGCTTTTCCCATTTTTTCTCACCCGAACTATTTGACCCACCCTAATGCTCATATTGTGAGCAACATCGCTCTGAGCCCGAAACGCAAGAACCAGATCACGTGACCCCACAGAAGATCCACCGTCTCGTTCAGCACCAATCACAGCATGTGATGCACAAAACCTTTCGTCCCTGGAGAACTTCAGCAGCCACACGAGCCTGAACATGACGCGCCTCAAGAATGTCAGCATCCACACCCTCCTGAACCAGACGCGCCTGAGGAATGTCAGCAGCCCCACCAGCCTAAGCCAACAGTGACAGAACTCAGCCAGTCAGTGGCATTCACAGCTCCAGAAACTGATCACTCAGCGCCTCCCACCGAGCTGACAGACATGCACACAAAGCACCAAGCACTTCTCTGCGAAGAAACAACAACGTGCGATCAAACACCCCCTACAGAGCCACCAACATCCATTCGCACCAGCAACCGCTCGATACAGAGGTACTACAATTGTGCATACCAAAAGCGCATTCGCAAGCAATTCCACAAACACTATCAGCATCTCAGCTGGTGACCACGCTAGGTCGCCAGAATTACCTGACGTCCAAGATCCGGCAGACGGCCAACAAGATTATCACCCCAAATCGAGCTAGAACCCACCCACCAGAAACACAAGATATTCAAGAATCCACTGAATTCGATTAACAACATTAATCCTCACAGTTAACCACCAGAACTACCCGATAAGCGAGGTTGCACAGGAATTGGTTAACAACATAGCAAGCATCATGGCAGGCCACCAGAGCCGGCCGACATTCAAAGATTCGCTGAAAACAAGCTACTTTGTCTAGAGAGCATTAACCACTTTGCAACCTGTGGGATCTGGGCATCAGCGATGCTTACAACTCTGCTTAATGCGTTATGATTATGGCTCCGTCCGCGTTAACAATTAGGATCCGCGGCATCAGCCGCGTCAACAACTGAGGATGCGCGGCACCAATCGCATCATCAAATGGGACCCGCGGCATCACTCTCATCAATAACTGAGGATAGCGGCACCACCCGCATCAACAACTGGGACCTGCAACAGTATCTGCACGAAAATGTACTTTTCATCGCCTTCAAGAGTACCGCATTCTACCTGTGTCAAAAACTATGCTTTTGTACCGTCTTATGAATAAAACTAACATTCACCTCGCCGTCCTTGCAATAATTGCCCTCGGCGTCCAAAATATGTGAGTCGATCACGGCGGAGCATATATCTCATGATTTAAGTTTTTTTAACATAATTTCTCATCTCTAGTTTCTACATGGTCATTTACATCATTCTACATTGGTCATCTACATTCTACATGGTTAGCCAGTAACTTCTTTGCAAAAACTCTCACTTAATTTCCGATTTTCTAAATCAGCCGTCCATTTTCTAAGAATCTACTTGAAGGGTAGATACAAGGAATTTGCGTTTGTCATAATTTTTCTATGATTAAAAGCACTTCTAGTGGAGTTCCTCAAGGCTCAGTACTTAAACCGTTATTTACAATGTTCATAAATGATATTTTCAGCAAATTTTCAGTAGAAAATCTATGTGCTCGAGTTAATGAGGACTTCAGTATCTAAATGGGCTGATGAAAACTTGCTTACGTTGAAACCCTTAAAATCATTTGTTTTACCTTTATACAACAAACCATATTATCATGATGACTGGCCTCCAATTCTACTACTACTTGCTTACTATTTCTTACTTTGGTGGCACCTATAACCGTTAGTCGGTTTTCGCCTGGTGTAAGAAATTGCGGCAGTCATTTCTGTTTTGCGCTTGCTGGCGCCAGTTGGAAGCTCCAAGTTTTGACAGGTTGTCTTTTACTTGGTCCTTCCAACGAAGATGCGGTCATCCTCTTCTGCGTTGACCGCCGCTGGGTGCCGAATCGAATATTTTCTTCGCTGGAGCGTCATCTTCCATCCACTCAACATGACCTAGCCTGCGAGGCCGCTCGATTTTTATGTACCTTACTATGTCAATGTAGGCGCATAGCTCATACAGCTCATCGTATTCGGTGCTCGCCATTGACGCAGATTGGTCCGTAGATTTTATGAAGGATCTTTCTCTCGAACGCTCCCAAAGTCTTTTCATCAGAGCTGCTCAACGTCCAGGTTTGTGCTGCATATAACAGGACGGGCATGATAAGTGACTTATAGAGCGTGACTTTTATTCGACGGGAGCTCTTAATTACCTACTGAGAAACACCTGTTGGCAAGAGTTTCCTTTCGTTTTTTCTCATTACTGATATCGTTCATGGAGCTAATTTTGGATCCGAGGTAGGCGAAGTCCTACACAACCTCTGAGGAGGTGTTATGCTGGAACTGTTTTTTTGTTGACACTAGATATTTCGTCTTATCTGCGTTTACTGCAAGACCCATGCGACTCGACCCTTTTTCTAATTTGGAGAATGCTGTACTGACTTCGCGTTTGTTATGGTCAGTGATATCAATACCATCAGCATACGTAGCATAGCACTCTTATTGAATATTGTGCCGCCTTTTCTCAGATCAGCAGCTCGAATTATCTTCTCCATATTTAGGTTGAAAAAGTCGCAACTCAAGGAATCCCCTTGTCTGAAACCTCAATTGGTAACATATGGTGGGGAGAGGTCCTTCCCGATTTTCCACTGCTGGTGTTGCTCAGTGCCATCCTGCATAGACGGTTGAATTTTGCAGGTATACCAAATTCAGACATGGTGTAGTATAGGTGATTCCTTATTGGAACGTCGAAAGCGGCTTTGTAATGGATAAAGATATGATGGTGTCAATTTGTTTCTCTAGGGTCTTTTCCAAGATTTGTCCTAGCGTAAATATCTGGTCGGTGGTAGATTTTCCAGGCCTGAAGCCACACTGCTAAGGCCCAATAATTACAATGGGCTTCAGTCTTTCACATAATACGCTAGACAGAACCTTATAAGCGATATTTAGGAGGCTTATCCCACGGTAGTTGGCGCAAGTAGTGGGATCGCCTTTCTTGTGGATTGGGCAGAGTGCACTGAGGTTCCAATCGTTTGGAAAGCATTTTTCCGACCATATTCTGCATAGAAGCTCGTGAATGCACTTAAATTAAGCTTCGCCTCCATTCTTAAACAGTAAGACCATCAGCTCCCGCGGCTTTATTGTTATTAGCAGTGTTATTGCTGTCAAGACTTCATTATAGTCGGGCAGCTGAACTTCAACGCTGTCATCCATAATTGGCGTTTCCTAGATATCATCTCTATTGGCGGGATTGTTATCATCATCGTTATTCAAAAGACTAGATAGGTTTTTCCTCTATAACATTAGTGTCGTCTGGATATCTGGCACTAGATTCCCGTTTTCATTTTTGCAGGGACAGAGACCCTGGTTTTAAAGCCATTGGCCAGGCTTCTTATCTTTTCGAAAAATTTTTGGGCCACATTCCTGTTGCCATACATCACAATCTCCCACACTCTCGCTCTTCTGCTTCTCTTTTTTTTCTACCTGTAAAGACGTCCCTCGTCCCTCTTCTTATCTCTGTATCGCAGCACGCGTTACAGCCGACCGCAGTGTTGCTTTGTAGGTGGCGTTTTTCTCTGCAGTGGCGTCACAACACTCTTTATCGTGTCACTGGTTTCGGTGCGGGGGGGTGGTGGTAGCCAATAACCTCTTCAGCAGCCGCACGCATAGAGTGAGAGATCTTTGCCCACTGGGCACATATGTTGTCGACCGGAAAGAGTGCTTTTTTGAAGCAGGAGTGAGAGTCAAGTGGTGAAAGCTTCGCCTCTCAGTTTTTCTTGCAGCTTGTCGACGTCTAGCTTTTCCTGTGAAGAACTGCACGCATTCTTTGCATTGCACGAAACACATAAGCAATGCATACTTGTAGGCACTACCTTTTGTGCCACACAACAACCTTGAATTTCTGAATTCAAGGCCAATGCCAAGTCCAAGTGCGACTGCATGAAAGTGCAGTATCAGCATTAATGCACAAAACCACTATGACGTGTGCCATAATTAGCAATGGAAGGGAGAAATTTAGACGAGCTAGTGACAAAGGCTTCGGAAATAGATTATATGCTGAGGAATGGAAATCAGATTAGTCTGGATCAGGGGTATCACAGCAGAGACAGGTGCATGCATTGGTTGACAAGAGTAGTGAGGGGAGCAGACAGAGTAGATACCACAATAGCAGAAGTCTTCCAAAGAAGGATGCTAGGGACAGCATCAAATGCTCGTTCTGTACACGTTCTAAGCACGAAGAAGAATCAGGTTTACCGACAGGGAAACTTCCAGGGGCCCAGCAAAGGCCATTGAGCTGGGAACCCCGAAATCAGCACGAAATAAGGCCGACAACGGCAGAAACAGACAATTCGACGTCTAAAAAGATTGCGAATATCTGTTCAGCTCATCTGGCAGAGAATTTGGTGACAGAGAATTTGACGTCTGAAAAGTTTGTGAATATCAGTACAGCTCAGCCAATTGGGAAGGTAGAAAAGGAGGACTTAACATCCGAGAAGATGGGATAAGTCTGTACATCTAAGCCTGTAGAAAGTATGGCAACAGAGAATCTGACATCCGAAGAGATTGATAACATCTGTACATCTCAGTCAGTGGAAGTAAAGGAAGAGTTAACCCCTAACGAAAATATAAAGGTTTGTATCTCTAAGCCAGTAGAAGGTGGAGTATATCTAAGCCAGGAGAAGGGGAGTATTAGTCCAGAGTTAGAGGAAACAATTGGGTTGTGGAGAACAACAGCAAAGAATTTTTTTTATAACATGATGACCATCATGCAAATTATTCTGGATGTAATTAATATGGTAAACGAGAGAGAAACGTTAAGAAATATAAAAGAAACAGTGGAAAACAAGAGGATAAAGTTTATTATTAAGACACTTGAAATGGTAATAGGTAAAGTCAAAGAGACATTAATGGATAAAATAAAAATGTTTAATAAAAATAAGCCAAGTTGATGCTGGCACAGAAATCTCAACATGCAGGAGAGTAAGAGAGGGGAATGTTTTGACATCTCCAAAGTGAATGATGTGTTTGTAGAAATTCCTTGCAAGAGTACTAGAAATATACGACTCATTCCACTTGTAGATTCCGGAGCAGACACGAGTTTGGTTAAACAAAGTTAGAAACAATTGAAAATAGAAGCAATGAAATAAAAGATTTAAGTGGAGTGTTCGGATTCTTCATCAATACATTGAGTGCGTTAATAATTTCATATAGCGGAGTTGAGAATCTAAGTTTTAAGTTACACGTGGTGGACCTAGAACAAGGATTACCTGCAGATGAAATACTAGGAAGAGATAATTTGTGGAACAGAAGTATAATAAACATATGGGAAAAAGTGGTCACAATGTATGACAACATGGGAAAAAGAATTATATTGCTACAGTTGAGACAAGAAAAAAAATTGAGAGAAGACAAACGATTAATTATTTATAATGAAGATATAAATATAATAATAATAAGAATAAAAGTGAACACAAAGATTCCGTTAGTTGTATGATAGTACCTAAACAAGAAATTGAGCCGGGAGTTTATTTAGGAGAAAATTTAACCAACGTAGTTAACAATACAGCATGCGTATCACTTTTGAATGCAACGAAAAGGGATACGACCATACCGAGAAACTATTGGGGGTTGGAATTAGTTTTAAAGGTTTTCTAAGAGATGGCGTAACTATCAATAGATTGCATCGGGCACACCTGTGACTATATTCATTTCAAAGCACATTGTCTAAGCTTCATTTTTCAGTATGTGTCATTCCACTGAAGTGTAAACAACATACATTTTTTTCTCTGTGAACATGTCGACTTTCGTTCCAACAAAACGCAATTTGAGGGAAGGTTTACTTTTGTGCTTCCATTTGAAGAAAAAAGCGGTTGAAGCACAACGCACGCTTACTGAGGCTTACGGGGACTATGCTCCATCGATTTCTACTTGTGAGTACTGGTTCCGTCGGTTTAAAAGTGGTGATTTTGATACGGAAGACAAAGAGCGTCCGGGCCAGCCGAAAAAGTTTGAAGATGAGGATTTGGAGGCTTTGCTCGATGAAGACCCGTGTCAAACCCTTCAAGAATTGTCAGAATCATTGGGAGTCGACTTATCAACAGTCGGCAAACGCCTGAAGGCCATGGGAATGATTCAAAAGCAAGGAAATTGGGTGCCGTACGAGTTGAAGCCGAGAGACGTTGAACGGCGATTTTGCATGTACGAACAACTGCTTCAACGGCATAAAAGGAAGAGTTTTTTGCATCGTATTGTCACTGGCGATGAAAAGTGGATCCATTACGATAATCCTAAGCGAAAAAAATCGTGGGGACCACCCGGCCATGCATCAACATCGATGGCCAAGCCGAATACTCATGGCGCCAAGCTTATGCTGTGTATTTGGTGGGATCAGAAGGGTGTCGTGTACTATGAGCTGCTAAAACCTAACGAAACCATCACTGGGGAACGCTACCAACAACAATTGATGCAATTGAGCCGAGCATTAAAGGTTAAACGGCCGGAATATGGCAAAAGACACGACAAAGTGGTTTTTCAACATGACAACGCACGGCCACATGTTGCAAGAACCGTCAAGAAAACGTTGGAGGCGCTGAATTGGGATGTGCTACCCCATCCGCCTTATAGCCCAGACATAGCCCCTTCCGACTACCACCTATTCAGATCGATGACGCATGGCTTGGCTGAGCAGCGCTTCACTTCTTACGAGGATACCAAAAAATGGGTCGATTCGTGGATTGCCTCAAAAGACGAGTCGTTCTTCCGGCGCGGAATCCATATGCTGCCAGAAAGATGGGAAAATGTTGTAGCTAACGATGGACAATACTTTGAATAATATACATTGTACCGTTGTTTCTAAATAAATGCTCAAAAACCGAAAAAAACCTTTCAAATTAATTCCAACCCCCAATATAAGCTAGAACTTTTGAATTTTAATATGTATTAAACAGGTAATAACACGATATACACCGTAAGAGAACATAAAGTAAGAAAAAGAATTAAAAATTTAACAGAAACAATTAAATTGGACACAAATTTAAATACAGTGGAACGGTCCTCAATAGAAAATTTAATAACTTCTTATCATGATATTTTCCTAATCCATCATGGAACAGCCGCCAATAAATCAGAAACAACATAGATTATCTCAGGCTCATAGGAATTCAGAACCAAATAGAACAGCTTTTACGACATAATTAGGTCAAGCAAGTCACCTTGGAACTCGCCATTACTATTAATGCCAAAAAAAGCAAGAAGTGATGGAAAGAAAAAGTGGAGATTAGTCATAGATTTTAGAAAAGTAAATGACGCCGCCATCAAATCAATTTTTCCAATTCTAAGAGTTGATGAAATATTAGATCAATTATGACACTGTAGATAATTTTCAACTCTAGATTCGCCAGTGGGTACCATTAGGTACTTGTAAACAAAAACGAAAGAGAAAATAAAGCGTTTAGTACGGCATTTTGGCATTATGAATTCAGTAGAATGCCATTCGTACTCACCGGAGCTCCAGCAACTTTCCAAAGGTTGATTAATCATATACTGACGGGACTACAGGGAATAGACTGTTTTGTATATTTAGATGACGTAGTAATTTATGGGAAAAACTGGCAGACACGAGGAAGACTAGCGCAAGTATTTCAGAGACTTAGGGACAATTGTTTAAAGTTAAATACGGAAAAGTGTAAAATTCTTCGTAGAGAGATATCCTACCTATGACACAAACGTTCGGAGCTGGGGACCTTATCCGACCCACAAAAGTTAGAATGCGTAAGAAATATTCCAATGCCAAGGAAAATAAAGGAAGTTAAAGCGTTTTAATCCTAAAAACTATTACTATTACAGGAAATTCATTAAAAATATGTCACAATTGGCATCCCCCATAAACAATTTATTGAAGAAAGACACAATGTTTCAATGGTCAAGAAGCATTAGAAAAGATAAAAGAAGCTATAACTTTCCGGTTCTGAGAAACCATTTTTACTAACGACTGACGCAAGTGGGGAAGCGATATGAACAGTTTAGTCACAGGGTGAAGTAGGAGAGGACAGACTAATTGCCTTCACAAGTAAATCATTAAATAGCGCAGAAAAAAGGTATTCGACAATAGAAAATGAATTTTTAGCAATAGTATGGGCAACAAAAAATTTTAGAGCATATTTATTAGGTAGGCCATTCAAAATTTACACGGATCACCAACCCTTGAGAGGCATAGCAAATCTGAAAGATCAAACATCAAGATAAGACTTTGAAATAATGTATAAGTCAGGAAAAAGAAATTTAAATGCAGACGCGTTAAGTAGGATACCACAACCATAGCAGGGTATAAGATTAGTGCAAACGTGATCGAAGACCTGAATCAACGAGCAGGAGGATAAATCACGCAATATCCCAGAAATTGAAAGTACGCAGGAAAAAGGAACATTAGTTAGAGAACAAAAAGGAAAAATAATAACGGACCCAAAAGAGATAGAAACAATACTGAAAGATTTTCACGATCCACCATTAAGAGGCCATCAAGGAGCATTAAAAACAGTGTTTAAAAATAAGAATAGAATGCAGGTGGAAAGGAATGCAGAAACAAATAATAGAATATGTACAAAATTGCAAGAATGTTAAGTAAACAAAAGTTCTAGGTTAACTAAAATGCCGATGGTCTTTACGGATACACCAACACGACCATTTGATAAATTTTATATGGACATGGTGGGTATTCTGCCAAAGACAATATCCGGTAATAAATATATAATAACATTCCAAGACGATTTTTCAAAATACATGGTTTGTGTTGCAATGCCAGCTGCGGAGGCAAACACCTTGGTCCTTGGCATTTTTTAACGAGACTGTGACTCGTCACAATGTGCCAAGAGTGTTTATAACCGACAATGGGTCAAACTTTATTTCACGTGTTTTCTCTGACGTATGTAAAATGTTAGGTATAAAGAAATTGCACATTACACCATACCATCCGCAAGCAAATGGTTCACTAGAAAGGAACCATAGACCTTTAGCGGAATATTTGCGGAGTTTCGCAAAAGAAGATGGGTCAAACTGCGATCAAGGGTTGGCAAGTGCAATGCATGTACATAATAACACAGTACACACATCAACAAAGCAGACGCCTTTTCGAACATTGTACGGGTTTGATTCCGAAATGCCGACCAATTTGAAACTCAAATGTGGGCCGGTATATAATTCCGAGGATCCTTCAAAGGTATTAAAGTACCAGATCCAAAGAGCGCATGAGCTAGTAAGACAGAATCAGGAACATGCGAAAGAAGCATCTAAAAAACAATATGATAGTACTTTATAGTACTTTATAGTACTTTATAGACAGTGAAGTTTAAGATCGGGGATAAAGTACTAATGAAAAATCAGTGTAGGAAAAACAAATTTTCACCGATATGGATAGAGCCATACGAGGTAGTAGATATTAAAAGTCCAGTTACAACCGAAATTCTAATCAAAAACAAAGCGAAGAAGATACATAACAATTTACTCAAATTGTTTCATAGCAAGTAAGAAAATAAATGATTATCGATAAATAAATGATTTTGATAATGATAATTAAATGATAGATCACATAAATTAGGCAAATGTTACAATAAGGAAAAGTGTAAGAAAGACAAATGAGCTAATGAAAGAAAAATTAACGATGGAGGTATAATAAGTAAAAGAAAGAATAATATTGAAATAAATTTGAATGAAGTGAAAAATTGCGGAGAAAAAAAAAGAGAAGGAATAACGGTAAATTAAAAAATTTAGTAAAGAAAAAATTATGGGATAATGAAATACAAAGAAATGAAGGAGATATTAAGAAAACAAAAAAACCGGAACAGGGTAATGGTATAGGTATAATTAAAACAGGCTCCAACAAAAAGGACAAGAAAAATGAAGAAAAATAAAGAAAATTCAGAAAAACCTGAAGAAGTTATAGAAGGGCAAAACAAAGAAACGGTAATGCTTGCCGACCAACAAGAAATCAAGAAACTAGAAAATTATGTAGAGAACGAGTGCTTGATAAATAATATTTCTAACAAACGGAAGAAGCAAAATAATTTAATAAATTACAAGAAGAAAATAATTAATATAATAGCAATAAAAAAAAAGAATTTTTTACAGAATAAAGAATGAAAAGAAATTTCAAAGTCAATTTAAATTTGTGCTTACATAGAAAAAAAATATTTAAAAAGAAATTCAGAATAAGAATAGAAAGTAAATGAAATAGTTCCTTCAGAGGAAAAAGAAAATATGGGGAAAATAGGAAGTGTTTAAGATATTTAAATAATTTAAAAGAACAGCAACTAATTCAATGAAATTAAATTCGATTGGAAGGGAAATTGAAAAAAGGATGATTTTTGATTTTCAAAGTTAAAGTAGAACAAATTACTGTTATTTTAATAATTCATGAATTAAGTTCCGGAAAACTTAAATTTAATGAAAAAACATACTAATGAAAATCAGCTGATAGAAAATTAACATCAGAATAAAGAAAAATAAATAAATATCGGTAAGATTTAAAATAAGTAGAATTAAATGTACTCTTAAAGTAAGATACGACGTCCATATCTAAGTCGTTTAATTTTGAAAACTTAAAAAAGGCGCGTTTTACGTAATAAAAAAAGCGCAGTATGGTAGGCGTAAGAATCAGCATTGAACAGTGAACAATGTTTGTTATTTTTCTACGAAACAAACACACACACACAGTATCGTAATTTTACAATTTAAAAAAGATAAAATATTAAAAATAAAGTGGAACGAAAATTCGCATATAAATTATAATTCCATAGAGCGAAGGATAGATTAAATTAATTTTTATTAAATGTTTAGAATAATAATAAGATGAGTTAATATCAGAGAATAAAAAAAAGAATGGGAATACGCATAAAAATGTCAAATTTTTTTGACATCGTGCAGTCAAGGGGTATAGAGGGGTGCCGTCCCCTTGGTAGATTTCTAAAATTGTTTGCTTATGTTCCGTCGTTGTATTTATTTCCGTCGTGGGTCTCTAAGTTGTATGTTAAGTGTTAAAGATAAATGGAATTTTAATTAAATACTTTTACTTGTGTTTTTAACCACATCGTGCAAAAAAATAATATATAAAAATAATATATGTTCATATCAAAAAATCCAGTGTCTTCGTTTCGTTCCGTTACTTAATAAAACGTCCGTCGTTAAATGAGTGTTCGTCCAGTGTATTGTACTTAAAAAAAAAATAAACAAACAGCTGCAATAATCAACAGCATCAATAACAACAAACACAACGGAGGGGGGGGAGGGGGGAAACCACATCAAAAAACAAAACAATAATAGAACTAACAAAAACATCGATAAACTAACAAAAAAAAAAAAAAAACATCAAACAAGTAAACAATAACACTGTGGAACGAATTCGGTGTAATAGTACTAATAGAAATAAAAACTTGTAACAAATAAATAAAATTAAATAAATTAAGAAACATCAACAACAAATGCTGCTGAAATGCAGCCAGCAGCAACATCAACAACGCATCGATTTCGGGCTTCGATTTTTTGCTAACCACGCGAGGGGCTTTTTTATGCTCCTCGCCGCGCGTAAGTAATCGTTTTTTCGTGTCCGTCAACTCCACCATCCTCTCCAGTGTGGCATACCAGTTCGAGGGGGGTCTGAGCGTCACTGATCCGGAATTCAGCTCCATGTGGGTGAGGTTCAGAGTTCGTTCGCACTTGCTACATTTTTGTTTCGTGTATAGAAGTCAGAATTTAGGAAGAGAACCCACTTTTAATAAATTGGACTCTCTCTCTCTCTGATTCGATTACTCACATTTTGGGGTTGTTTCCTGACAGCGAAATCGTTGTTGCCGGCGATTTCAATGCCCACAACTCGGCTTGGTTATGTCACTCGAGCCACACCACACCTAAAGGACAATATCTTGAGCTTTTTGCTGAATCAACCCAATTGATTCAACTAGTGAAGGAACCAACATTTTTCCCACGAAATGATGTGCAAAGCCATAATATCTTCGACCTTTTTCTGACTTCTCATCATGAAAAATATGATCTGAGTGTCAATGCACCTCTTGGTAATTCGGACCATTGTACCATCTCCGCTGTTTTTTCATATTCTGACCTTCGCACCTTTACGCCTAAAGCCCCGAAAAGGACTGCATGGTTTTCTGAAAGAGCAAATTGGAATGCGTTAAATAATTTTTATCGCAACTTCAATTGGAAACTATGTTTCGCTGATAGAAATGTGAATGCCGCGGCTGTCATGGTCTTTTATCACGGTCTTTTATCCCCAATAAGAAAAAAAGCATTAAATCAAAAGACCACTCATTGACCACACACAGGATTGCAGTCAGGTCCAAAGAGGAAGCCTATCAGAATTGGTGATCTGATAAGAATGCTGATACTAATAGACTTCGCATCGAGGCTAGGAATCGCTGTAACGCAATTTTAAAACGCGAAAAGTTTCTTCATGAAAGTCGCATTAGAGAACAGGTTCTTCTCTGCCCTAAAGGGAGCAAAAACTTTTGGTCATTTGTTAAAAGAGTTAAAAATCAAACGTCTTCGTCGATTCCAACTCTTTTAAAAGATGACCAAATCTTCTCTGACTCGGTTAATAAAGCGAACCTGTTGGCTGGATTGTTTGCACACAATTCCACAATCTCGGATGGCAGTCATCCACTGCCCTTTGTCGGGACTAGTTCTTCTTCAATGAAGGGGATATATTTTCGAACGAGAGCAGTCAAAAGAGACCTTGCAAATCTTAACATAAACAAAGCCTGTCCTGATGGCATACCACCAACTGCGCTTAAAACGTGTGCTTCTACACTGGCTCGGCCTTTGCGCAACCTTTTCAACATCTCATACAGGACAGAAGTATTTCCATCTTGTTGGAAGGTCGCAAATGTCCAGCCGATACCTAAAAAGGGCGATGCCACGAATCCTGCAAACTACCGACCCATTGCGATATGCTCTACGCTTTCCAAAGTTATGGAGAGCGTAATAAACTTCCTCCTCATGAACTGTCTGGAGCACAACGAATTGCTAAGTGACCGTCAATATGGTTTTCGTAGGGCTCGGTCTACTGGTGACCTTATGGCGTTCCTTACAGAAAAATGGAACCAATGCGTTCACCTGTTCGGTGAGAGCAGGGTTGTTGCTCTGGATATTTCAAAGGCGTTTGACCGAGTGTGGCATAAAGCACTCGTCTCTAAGCTAATTGCATACGGTGTCGGTGATATCTTTGCTCGGTGCATCACGTGCTTTCTTAAGGACAGAACTATCCGTGTCGTAATCGACGGCATTTCGTCCAGTGAGCACGCCATCAACGCAGGAGTACCGCAGGGTTCAGTTCTATCGCCAACTTTGTTTTTGGTTTTTATCAACGACCTTCTGTCGTTGACTCACAACCCAATTCATTCGTTTGCGGACGACAGCAGCATTTGTCATTCATATTTTTTCAAAAAACGTCCGAGTTCTTTGGACATTGAGAGTAAGAGGCAAAATATGAATGACAGACTTCTTAATGACTTAATCTCTGAGTGGGGTCTTGCTAATAGAGTAGAGTTCAATGCAAACAAGACCCAGTGTTGCCTGTTAACCCACAAGCGGATGAACTGCCCCTTAGCTCCCTTGAATATGAATGCTGTAGATCTTTTGGAGTGAGATGCTCTTGACGTTCTGGGCATATCGATACAATCAGACCTTCGTTGGAATGATCATATTTTTCATGTGTCGAAAGAAGCGGCCAATTCCCAAGGTTTCTTAAAACGGTGCAAGCGATACTTCACCCCATCTGATCTTCGAGTGATCTATACCTCATATATAAGGCCTAAAATGGAGTACAATTCGCTCATTTGGGCAGGAGCTTCGAGATCTTATTTGGAGCTTCAAGACCGAATTCAACTCCTTGCGATATATATGATAGGATATGAAAACATTTTATCTCCTCTCAGTTCTCTTCGGCATCGGCGCAATGTTGGTTGCCTAAGCCCTTTGTATAGGTTCTACCATGGGAAGTGTTCAAGGGAGGTACATGGCCTGACGCCACCAGCTCGTGTATTTCCTAGGTCTACTCGGGCAGCTTTTCAAGCCCATCTTTTTACCATTGCATCGGTGCCCAATAGAACCTCGCATTACCGAGATAATTCGTTTTTTAGTCGCTCGGTACGATTGTGGAATAATCTCCCTGTGAGCGTGTTCCCCGGCAGTTTTAATCTGCGTAAGTTTAAAGCAAATCTTCACCGTCACTACTCCATCTTTCCACCCTCCAACTAACTATCACCCATCTTCCGAATTAACGCAATGCTTTCTCATCTAAAGGGGGCATCCCCTGAGAGTTGTTTTAGTTAAAAAAAAATTTTTAAATTGGAAAATGCAATGGGAAACCAAAAAAAGTTTCTGAGAAATTAAGATTTAATTTAAAAAGTTAAGAAAATTTAGGAGAAAAATTAAATTAATAAAGTAAATAAAATAACTAAAAGGAATATAAGCATGTAAGAGATTTAACGAAAAACTAAATTAAAAAAGGTAGAAAAATTTAAATAGAAAATGTTGTGAAAAAATCAAATAATTAAGACTAAAGATTTTAAGCTCCAAGAAGCGAAAGAAAACAAAACTATACTACTAGAGTTCTAGGTTATGCATTCTTATTTAAATGTAGAATAAACTTCTCAAACAATAGAAAAATAATGAATACAGAAAAGAAGTATTTGTAAAAATCGACGAATAATAAAGTAAAAAGAGAAATAATTGTTAAAGACGGTAAATAGTTTCTGTAATATGAATTATACTTTAGAAATAATTGGTTTGGTTCAACTAGATTAAGGCATGTCAGACACGAGGAAGAGTGGGTTTGCAACCAAAAGATGTCGCCATTGAACCAGATAAAGGAATTATCCGAGAGAGAGTAGGTAGAAGAGAATTGAGAAACACAGCAAGTTTAGCTGAAAAGATGTGTGTGATGCTGATGAGGCAGCATCCGCTTGAAAAACTGCAAGAAGACTGCAGCATTTGCGAGAAAAAACTGCGAGACAGTGGCAAAATCCAAAAACAACTGTAACAGGTAGTAGCATCCGCGTGAAAAAGTACAAGAAAGCAGCAAAAACCACTAAAACAACTTTGACGGGAGGCAGCACGTTGGTGCAATACGACGACGAAGAGCGATAACAAACATTAAGAAAGTGTCAGAGAGGCAAGGCGGTACAGTCCTAATGAACAACTGACACAAAGAAAAACAACAATACAAGGACCAAACAAAAGAGGTAAACATTTTTCTACAATAAAATAAACCAAAAGATGTCAAAACAACACAACAAAAAAGAACAACACTGACAAAATAGTTAAACGAAAGGAATGAAAACCTTTCTAAAAAGCAAAATCAAAAATACTCCACTTTTTCTAAACCAACCCAAGGTATAAAACCCTTTAGTAAAGCAACCAAGTAAGCCAAAAAGTGTCAAAACTTTTATAAAAAGAACAAAACCTGAAAAATAATATTATGGAAGGAATCAAAACCTTTCTAAAGATAACTAAAACAAATAAAAGATATAACCAATTTTCTAAAACAACAACAAACAAATTAAATTATTTAAATAAACCATTAAGCCAAGCAACAAAACAAGTTAAACAAAAACATTAAAACCAACAAAAGCCAACGTAATGGAAGCAACAAATGGCAAATCAACGAGAATCAAAGTATTGGAATAACAAAAGGAATAGATGACCTTAAATAAAACCAACGAAACAGTCCGTTCTGATTAATGGAGTTAAACAAGAATTGATGAACTGCCGAAGAAGAAAGCAACCAAAGTAAAGCTGAAACCTCAAAATATCTATATATCATCATATCACACACACTTCAAACTCATCCAAATAAATCCCAATAGGAAGAACACGTCGAGAAAATTTAAACAAGCCACAGTGGGACCACAAAACAAACTATGAGGGCAGCAAGAAAAAAACGCATTGACAGCACCATTCCCCCTCCCCCAAAAAACCAACAAAAGTAAGGAACTTATATGTTATTTAAATAGGAAATAAATATTAGATAAAACGAAAGGAAAAACGAAAATTTTTTTTTACAATATAAAGAAAAAATAGAATGTAAATGTTGAAAGGCATAATTAATCTGATTATAATATAGTAAATGATGTAATCATGTAAAGAAATAGTGTATTAATGGATTACAGTAATAAGAATAAATAGAATTCAATACAATAAAAAAAGTAAAATTAAATACAAATAATGTAAAGAAATAATGAATTTAGGATTTAAGAAAAAAAAATAATAAGAAATAATGAATACAGTTTAAGTAATAAATAGCGAAAGATAAAATACATGTAATAAGCGAAGAAACACAGCTAAACACGAAAAAAATGTTGTTAGGTTTTTAGCAATAATTTTTTCGTTTTTCGAAGGTCGGAGGAATGTTGTGAATTAATCACAAACGAAACAAATAACCAAGGCATACTTGAAGACACTGCTTTTTCGGCCATAAAACCTTGAATTTCTGAATTCAAGGCCAACCCCAAGTCCAAGTGCGACTGCATGAAAGTGCAGTATCAGCATTAATGCACAAAACCGCTAAAGCTATGACGCGTGCCATAACTTAAACGGCAACAAGTGAGCAGCTTAAATAACAAGCAATACCGCCAGTATGTTGTTGTTGCCATTGTCGTGAGAAAGAAACTAACACCGTTGTGCCTTCTGCACCGGGAACAAAATGCATTATAGTATTTTTTTGCTTTAATTAATAATTGGACAATATTTGGGACAAGAGAGTTCCGCATTTCGAAATAAGCAAAAGAATGTATGGCAAGCAAAATGCAATACGAGCATTTTGTACATACATTAATCTCAATAATGTTTCCGGGGAATTTTAATCTCGGTCAGAAAATAAGGAAATGTAATTGCGAAAACTCTGTAAATATGTTAAGCTAGACTTAATTATGTAAGAAAATTAAGAAGAAGAAGCAAGTCCAGATAGATTATAAATATCTGTGCTTCAGCTAAAATATATTTCAGCTTCATCAAGATGTATTTCTTTTCTCTGCTCTGGAGCGGACCAGTGCATATTGAAGTAAGTATAACGGGGCTGGTGAGCTTTAATGAAAAATGCACACAAAACAAATGGGGCATTTTAATGCTTCGACAGTCGGCAACGCCTTGCTGCAACTTAAACCCAAAAGGCAACACATGAAGTATCTGTATGTCCTAACGACATAAATATAATTCATATGCATAGGGAGGATCCCAACACGTGTACGGATCTTGGCTGCGACAAGATAATGAGCCGAGTCCATGTTAGCATCACCGATCATGCGCACATTTAATACACTGGAGGAGTACCTTCCGTCAATCAAAACGTGATCAATTTGGTTGCGCGTTTTTTGGTCAGGAGACTACCAGGTGGCCTTATGAATATTGAGATGCTGGAATCTAGTGCTACTTACGACCATGTTTCGTGCTGTGGAGAAGTCAATCCGCCTCATTCCGTTATCGGATGTGTTGTCGTGGAGGCTGAACTTTCCGACTGTTGGATCAAAGGTGTTTTCCTTGCCCACTTTAGCGTTGAAGTCACCAAGCACAATTTTGATATCATGACGGGGCAGCAGTCGTAAGCGTCTTCAAGGCGCTCGTAGAAAGTATCTTTGATCTCATTGTCCTTGTCCTCTGTCGAAGCATGCGCACATACTAGGCTTATATGAAAGAATTTAGCCTTCGCGCGGTAATTATGGCCAGTCGTTTGTTCACAAGAGTGAATCGCAGGACCTGTTGCCGTAATCTCTTGCCAACTACAATTCCACACCCAAACTCGTGCTTTTCCGAATGGCTGCTGTAACCCTATTTCTTCCATCGCATTTCTTGGATTGCAGTGATATCAGCTTTGTGTCTTTCCAAGATCTCAACCCGTTGGATAGAGGCACCTTCCTAATTAAGAGTTCGGATATTTCAGGTGCATATCCGCAAATCATTATCAGTTTTTCGTTTGCAGTAGTCGTCATCAGATTTGGGGATAATTTTTCTCATATTTCTTATTAAAATTTTCATTAAAATGGTTTTTTTACGTGGTGGGCTTCAAACCCGACGCACAATCTATTTAAGGCTAGGTAACCCGGCGCTGTGGCGGCCGTGGTGTAGTGGGTAGAGTTTGTGGCTCATAAGCCAGAGAGCTCAGTTTCGGATCCCCCATCTGAGACAGAAATGTTTTGCAATCGAATTAATTTTTCTGTTCGGCCGTCACCTCTCTGCAGACAATGGCAAACCTCAGAGGGTAAAATCTGCACATGAAAAGCTTCTTGAGAACATAAGCCGTTCGGAGTCGGAAGAAAACATGCAGGTCCCGTTCTCGATAATTTGTGTTCAAACATTTCACAATACACACAACACAATTGATCATAAGAAGCTCGGTCAAAGTCCTTTCAAGGACTGAAATGGCCATTTTTATATATATAATCCGCCGCTCAAATTAGCCCGCAAACTGACGGATGCCAGTTTGCCGTTGCCCAATTTTACTAAATAGCATTAAACTGAAACTTTGTAAGCAAAGTCACTAATCTTGGTTTTCAACTGAACTCATCGCTTGCCTGTAATGATCACATCAACTAAAAATTAGTATTTCAGCTGATTATGCCAATCATATCATACTCTTCAGCGTCCTTGCGTAAACTCCTGGTCACTTTTAATAATGCAGCTCGCTATGTATACGGTCTTCAAGATACCTTGAAGCTAGATATTGCATTTTTCTACACCGGATCATATTCTCACGTAGTCCTACATATCTCCTCGAAACGTTTTAGTTTTGCAGATCAAATAGAAGCATTAATCTCATGATTCCTACATTCAATTACCTCAACTCCAGAATATTGTTTTTCGCCGCTGCTATTAGGTCATGGAATTCATTACCTAATTGTATAAAAAGCGTTTCTGATAGAAGTTACTTTAAGCATTTAATCTTCAAACATTTTTCATAGCTATTTTGTTTTTACTCTTTTTATTTCCTCTCTCTCTCTCTCTCTCATCTTTATTACATTTTTTAGGGAAATATCTTGTATTGTCAAAGCTCAAGTAAATTTAAGTACAATTTTTAATATCTGTCTTTAATTTTTACTTGCATTTTGTAAGTTTTTATATCCATCGTCCAATTTATATTCATTCGGCATGCAAGAGAATATTTCATATATGCCAACAACTTTTTGTTAAATAAGTTGAAATTGAAATTGAAATAATGCAACTGCACTTGCATCAATGAATCGTCGACACGATGAGTGTAACAGCACCAAACCTGAAAAGACCAAAGACGCAACCTAGGGAGAAAGATGGTGGAATACAAATGCAGGCTCAAACTCTTCAAGACAAACGCCCGTAAGGTAAAGATCCTCTTATGGAAGAACTTCTGCTCAAGCATAGAGAAAACTGCAGACACAGTGAGACTTAGCTGACGGAAAGCAGTCAGGAATCTCTTGATGTGCTCTTGAAACCGAAACCTCAAACATCTATTCAGTACAGAGGCACTTGGAAAGCCCACTACAGTTTCAAACAACTTAAAAACATCACTCAAAATCCTGTGGGCTATAGATTCGCTCTCAGTATGCAAATTTTCAGGACTAGACGGCATTATCTCCACCATCCTGCAAGCGGCCAAACTACAAGTCACTCCTTGGCTTGTGGGCATTTACAACGGATGCTTCAGGCTGAACTATGTGCCTGTAGCATGGAGAGTAGCAAGAGTTGTATACTTGCCGAAATCAGGCAAGGACAGCCACTTGTCATCAAAGCAATATTTTCTGCATCTTTTGCTTTTTTCTGCGTCATAACTTTTGACTGTGCCCGAGCACTTATATGTTTCAACTACTAGAGTGGTTTTTTTTTAATCAAAAATTTAAAAAATGATGTCTACATTTTTTTGCTGCAAACCCGTTAACTGAGGCATAACTAAGAACCCATCAAGAGTTTACTATGGTACCATGTTCGCTCAATAAGATAAAAGGGTTCAAAGATCACCAAAAATGGTAATTCGCAAATATCTCCGCTCCTTTTTGTCGGATAAAAAATATGCTTAGAACAAAATTGTAGATCATATAATTATCGCCAAAAATGCCCTATGAAGTCTTAACGTTACAGCAATTATGTTGACTCTATAAGACTATGTATGTCTAAACTGCGCAAAGTAGAAATATTATACTTTGCCAAGATTTCCTTAACTTCAATTATGGAGGTATTCCTGTTTGGCAAACATTTTTGTTAAATTTTCCTTTTTTCATATTTTTATAGCTTGGATATTTGAAAATATCGTCCTAAAAGGGTTTTTTAATTTCGAAATACTTTAGGAGACATAGCCTTGTTTGTCCAGCAATGTTATCGACAAAATGCGAGTTATGGCTAGTTTTTAAATGCAACGGTTTGAAGCAACCACCGAATTTCGTTCAACGTGTTCTTTAGTAGGAAATAACTTGTTTGTATACGCATTTTAAAAATAAATGAATACACATTTTGGAGTTTAGGTATTCGAATGTTGGCAGCGTTTAGTTCACTTTGAATTGAGTTATAAATCGACGCGCGCGCGCATATAGTTTTGAAAAGTACAGTTTTGTTAAAATTTTTGTTTGTGCTAAAAGCATAGATAAAAAAGTAATAGAAATAAAAATAAAAGAAACACTGGCAGGAATCGAAAAACTCGTCCCTTGAAACGTCAGTTTCGTGGTAACCAACACGAAAGAGATGAGGACACGCACTATTGAGATTGCCAATTATATTGAAACTGTCATATTAAACGAAGGTTTTTTCCCAATACTTCAAATAATGAACCTAACGGGTATCCCGATTGGCAACGTCACATATGATTTCGCCATGTCTCGGAACGAAGAACGTTTGAAAAGGTCCGAAATCAGAGCTCTGGCCGCATCAAAAGAGGTAGGACTGCCCGAAGAGCGCAAAGAGCCGCTGAGTCCTAATTTTTTGAAGAAGAGGAGAAGGAGTTATTTATGGGGCTGGCATTGCAGATTGATATATGTAAGTATTGTAAAAAAAAAATGTTTTATTGCCTAAACTTTTCTTTGAGTTTTTTCGAAATCACGTTTTTGAACTTCGAAGTCACTTTCCTCCGGTTCTACAGAACCCATTTTGATGAAACCAAATGCAATCGACGCAGAATTATCACCATTCTTAATCACAATTTTTAACAATTTTTTACTATTTTTTTATACTAAACTAAACAAAAAAAAAAAAAACCCAAAATCGGTTTTCCAATGTTTCCAATTATAATTGCGATGGGAACTAGAATTACATCTGTACTGAATCTAACACCGTTTGTTTTTTCCATTTCAGACGATCCGAAGTCGAGCTATCCAGGCCGCAAGCAGCATACCTTTTTGTTTCGACGCCCAACTTTGAAGGCCGACAACTTTTTTTTTTTGTAATATGTAAATGTAAAAATATGTAAAAATATGAAAAATTTTATTTAATGTAATATGTTCTTAATACAATAAAAAGCAGAATTTAAATAACTCTTTGCGTTTTCAAATGTGAAGTTTTTCAAAGAGGTACAAAAACAGCCTTCCAACCAGGAATACTCCCTTATGTAAGTTGTAGGCGGTGGAATTTAATATTTTGTCGTTGTAATTTTTTCATATTGAATATTGTTGCATTGTGAATATTGCATTGTATTGTTTTGCAGAAGATTGTTAGTGTTCTGAGTAAAATAAGCTGCATGAGTTGTTTTTAGTTATCTACATAATATATCTCACAAACTGATTTTGTTTTCTTCTCAAAAATATTCATTGTGGTAAGTTTTACACATGAAATGTGTTTTAAAATTATTATTATTATATTGGTTACAAGTGTTTTCATATATAGAATAACAATGGTGATTACAACGCTATTGCACTACGTTGGGGACGATGTAGTCTTGTTGATGCACTATGTTTTTTTAACACGCACAAGCTATCAACGCAACAGGAGGTTTTGCGGCGGCTATTGCTTACGTATGACTTTAAAAGGCAAGACGATAACATTGGTGTACACATGAATTTGAACAGTTCTACTGTCATTAGAGAAATTCTAGATATATGAAGGAAAACCAAAATACCTGTCTTGTCGTTTAAACCAATTAAAGATAAAGTAAATCGGCTGATCAAGAAATATCACAAATTTCGAAAGTACAGAAAGAGAAGTCAGCAAGCAAAACAATTTGTAAATAAAATAAAATAATTGTTCGAAACATGTCGCCAGCCAGTACCAGCAACTGAAGTCGACTTTCTGTTGGAACAACGTTGGCAGCAGCAGCTACCGTTACCGGATGGACATTTCACTGTTTCCAGTGCTCTCGAATCAGTCTATTTCGATTCGGAAAATTTAGAAGTTAGTTCTGATTCTGAATCAGACTATGTCCCAGGCGAAAGCGATACACCATCAACCTTCCGTAGTAAGTGATGAAATGTTTAAGCTATGGACGATTTAATTACTTTGTTTTTGGTATATATTAACGCGCATTCATGGCTCGATCTAAACAAAATCCACTGCTAAAGAATCTGCAAAATTTCGCAAGCGAATGTGATCAGTATTTTGTATCGGATAGAACGACCGCAGCATTTGAGCCTGCATTTGGAAAAGACTTAAATTTGCTTGACAAGAATGGGCTTCCCATCATCATCGATTAAATGAAACTGCGCAGAGAGAAAATTTTCATCGATTGATGAAAATGGCATTTTCATTCAACGGTGGCATAACTCTAATAGAAAAACGAACACCAGATGAAAAGTTCCACCCACTTTATGTGAATGAAAATCACAAAGCCATTCTTAAGCAACCAGATTCAGTTTTCTTGGGCTACTTTGCATCTCAAGAAAATGAATCAGGCCTAGAAACTGCAGAGATCATTTTACAAATTTTTCAAGAAAAAAATGTCGAGCTCTCAAATTTGGCTCCGATGGAGACAACAGAGGCTGCGAAACTGGAGTCATCCGCAGCTTGGAACTTGCGATCCAAAGGCCTCTCCATTGGTTCATCTTTTTACTGTATTCGAACGAGTTGCCATTTGGGCACATCTTTGCAAAAATTGAGAAATCCATTTCGACTGGACCAAGAGCTGCGACCGGTGTGATCACAAACGCGATCGCAAACGTTGATCTTCCGTTGAAGCTTCAATCCAATTGGTTTGCCAGACTGCATCAGTGGCGTAACTACCACCGGTCTTACCGGTCTCAGAAACCGGGGCCCCGAGCACCAGGGGGCCCCCAAAAGTGGCAAGAGAGAAAAATTTTTTTCATCTTTATATCAGAAAAATGTTCAATATGAAAAAATAAAAATTTTGGTGTTCTTTCGTTATAAATATTCGTTGCCAGCTTAATATTATATTTCTATCGTGTTTTTCATTTTTCAAATTTTCGCGCTATTTCATATGAGCATGTTTCATTCTTGCCAATCTTTTTTTTCTCGCTGTTTTTGCTCAAGCTCAGGAAGTTTGTGACACTGAATATCGAGTGAGTAGTGACAAATATGGAACAAAAACAAACTTGCGTCAACAATCCTTGCTGTTGCATATATTATCATATTTTCAAATCGAAATCATAAGGCTTTGCGACTTGTATGCGGTTTGAATTGCTGGAATTCGAGTTTAAATGTGAATTGTTTTTTGAGGCGCTAATTTTATGGTAAATTTTGGAGTGAATTGTTCCTCTGGTAAGTGACTGTTATCCTACAAATATTATAGATCATAAGAATAATACTCCATTATTGTGGTTATGTTCTGACATTTCCTTCATTCAGTTTTATTTGTATAAATAAAAAATTCTGCCGAACGACAAATAAAAGTTACACTATCGGGATCGATACAGATCGATAAGTGAAAATAGTTGTTCTCCGTATTTTCAAATTTGCTCATTCTGCAATTTAGTGTCAAACGTTAAAATTGAAGAAGAAAAATTCAAAAATTAGAAGTAGGTATTTCAAATTTCAATTATTTTCACCAAAACTAAAATTTGGAATCCAAAATTAAACGAAAACGAAATTCAAAATTTGAAATGTTAACAACACAACAGGATTTAAAATGTGAAGTTTAGAATTCAAAATTTAAACAGAAAATTCAAAGAATTCAAACAAAGCAGGCCTTGTAAATTTGAATTTGAGTTTGCATTAGTGACCGGTTTTGCTTTAGTCCGTTTGTTTACCTCGCCCGGTGAAGTGTTCTTTTTTAATAAAATTAAGACCTGGTATTTGCACCATGAGCTCCGACAAACGCCTTTATCTGAGTGGTGCTCAAAAAAGGAAAATAAAACTGGAGACCGAAGCGGCTGCGAAAAAATTGAAACCAATAACCTCATTTTTTTCGCCGCAACATCAGGAAAAGAAAGATCAACAATCTGATGACGGCTGTGAGGGAAGTGATTTTTCTAGTAGCGATTTGCAGCAGAAAGCAACAGAAGCAGATGTAATCGTTGCACCACCAAACACTGACCCTGACATTCTCATGAATACGGACAATTTTGAAGAGGAAAACATGGCACCACCTACTATGCTAAACACTACTTTGGAGCAGAACGATTTGCTAGAAAAGAAACATCCTACTGATAAAGGACATTACAAAAGCGTTTTGACTGCAGAATTGAAAAGATTTATAATCTCACATGGACCATGCCAACCGAAAGGGCCTTTCCCACAAAATGAAGAAACAGGGAATCAATTTACTTCGTTTTTTTATGAATCAAAAAATAAAGCAGGATTGAAAATTCCACGAACATGGTTATTAGCGAATTACTTGCTTATTATTTCAAATAACACGATATTTAGATTTACTAATAATTTTCCTGTTTGTAGGTTATGCTATTCGGAACTTCTTGACTGCGTATATTGTGAGGTTTGCTGGTTATTTGCTGATAGAGGCTGTCCAAGTTATAAGCCAGCTTGGGTGGATGGAATAAGGAACTGGCCTAAATTGAGTAACAAAATTCTCGATCATGAAAAATCGAAGATTCACTGCAACGCCTGCATGATATACGAATCGTGGCGATTGAATAAATATGAGATTGATAAAGATCTTGAGGATCGAGCTCTCCAAGAAAAATCTTTCTGGTGCAAAGTTCTTGACCGAATTATGAATACAATCCTCACCTTGGCTACATGCAACCTTTCATTTCGCGGGCATCGCGAGGTCATTGGTGATTCTGGAAATAATGGAAATTTCTTATCAATTATTGAATTGCTGGCGGTATATGACCCTGTTTTGAAAGAACTTATCGCGAAACCTGATAATTCCATTCGATACCTGAGCCCTAAAATTCAGAATGAAATAATTGGACTTCTATCTAAGACTGTAGAAGATGAAATCGTCAAAAATATTCAAGAAGCGCCATTTTTTTCCATTATAACGGATGCAACCCAAGACATTGCCAAAATTGACCAGATGAGTCAGATTTTTAGATATGTGAGAATTATTAAGGATGAAAACGGAAAACCAGTCGATGTTAAAATCACTGAATCTTTTTTGGGATTTGAAAAAGTCGATGACCAAACGGCTTCTGGATTAGAATCAAAAATTGTTGATGGACTGGAAAAAAAGAAAATTGAAATTTCAAAATGTCGAGGGCAAGGGTACGATGGAGCTGCGACAATGAGTGGAATTTACAATGGTGTTCAAAGAAAAATTCTTGATAGGGAAGAAAAAGCCATTTTTGTCCATTGTGCAGAACATAGACTTAACTTTGTTCTCAATGATGCCTCGATGGGTGCAATACCTGAAGTCCAAAAATTCTGGGAAACAATTGAGCAAATTTACGTTTTTTTCGCGAACAGTATAAAAAGATGGGAGTTATTATCAACTTTTCTCTCCGAAAATTCTTCGTTGAAACTGAAACGACTCTGTCCAACTCGATGGTCATCCCAGAACGATTCTTTACAAGCTGTTCGATTCAGGTATAGTGATATTTTGAAGACGCTGTCCAAAATCATCCTTATCAGCAATTCGAAAACCGAGCGAAATGAAGCAACCTATCTACGCCAAGTGATGGAAAATTTCGAATTTGTTTTTCAAGTCATTTTGCACACAAAAGTTCTGACAACAACAAACCTGGTTACAAAAGCTCTCCAAAAGCCAGATGTCGATCTTTCCCAAGCAAATGTTTTACTCGAGCAAGCGTATCAAGAACTACGAGAATTCCGAAATGACTACGAGGGAGCAAAATCACAGGCCATCAAACTAAGTGCGGATTGGAAAGTCAAGGTTGAGTTTCAGAACAAGCGGATCAAGAAAACCAAGAAATATTTCGAAGAATTGTGCCAGGACGAAAGACTGTCTGATGGAGAGGCACGATTCCGTGTAAATATTTTCCATGGATGTCTCGATATCATTTGCAATCAATTACTAAATCGGTTTGAAAGTTTGAAGAACGTGATCAAAACTTTTCGAGTACTCCAACCTAAGGAATTGACAAAAATGACGGACCAAGAACTGCACAGGGAAGCTGTGATACTTGCAGATACTTATGCTGAAGACATCGGCGACAAATTTCCTGAACAGTTGTTATCTCTTCGATCATGTCTCAAAAAACAAATTGAAAAACTCAGTTCTGTCAAGCAACTTGCAAATTTGTTAATTATTGAAAATGCTGCTTTATCTTCGAGTTTTCAAGAAGTTTGCACAGCTTTGATTTTATTTTTAACTATACCAGTTACAATTGCTACAGCTGAAAGATCCTTTTCAAAATTAAAAATCATAAAAACTTATCTTCGAAGTACCATGGGCCAAGAGCGTTTGAGTAATTTGAGTATTCTGTCCATTGAACACGAAATGGCCAATCGTTTGAGAAATAACTTGGATCAAATTATTCACAAGTTTGCTGATTTGAAAGTAAGGCGCATTAAATTCTGAATATGCATATCACAACTTTGAGAACTCAAAAATTGTTTATTTCATTCACTGTTTTTTATTTCAGTATTATACCATAAAAATAAAATGTTTTACGTGAATAACACTTGATCCTTTTTTTCAACATCATTTGTATCCGTACCTTGAATAATACACCCCTTCGAAATCCTGAGCGATGAATATAAATGTGTAAAGAAGAAGGGGGGGAGGGGGTGGGGGGGGGTGGAGTGAGAAAAGTTTGAATGATTCAAAGAATTCTTCTGATAAGGGCCCCTTAATGAAAATCTGACTGGGGCCCCCATTTCTATAGTTACGCCACTGGACTGCATGCCTTCTAATATTGCAAGTTTTGAACTGTCAACAGACGAAAAATATTTGTTTGAAATATCGACGGCAGTTTCAACAGGTATTTGACCACCTCACTCTTGGAAACAAAAAGCCAGGTCCAATCCACCATGCGCGGTGGCTGACAAAGGCCTGCAGAGTGTTGAATCTGTACGTTGCAACGACACAACCTTCACCAGACTTGATAGAGTTGACAACATATATAATGCAAGTATATACTGGTACACATTTCAATGTATAGTATCGATATTCATGCACGAATGGCAGTATTAATTTTTTCAATTTAATTAAATATTCGTGATGTTTACCCGCTGTGTATTTCGACGTTGTGAAACAAGTCTGCACACGAAATTCATACTTTGCGCACAGCGAAAACATTATTTGGCAATGATATTTGATGATGAAGTGGCTGTTAGAAAACTGGGTTACGAAACAATAGTGGGCGAAAGAGACGATGACATGGACGTGGGGTGTGAAATAGTCCGCGAATACGTTAATCCTCGAATTTTTTTCGACAAGGAACCGTATTACGAGATTATTGACTGGAATACGGCATACACGGAACCACCATTCACACGAGCGATGGCGTATAAGTTCATTAAAACGCTTTCTGATGCTGTAGATAAAATAGAAGACATTATAGAGAAAGTTCTATGCCATAACCAAGCCACGGAACGACATATTAAAGTTGTGTCGGAGGTGTCGAAGGCCATAGCAAGTCAAAAAAGTCGAGAGGGCCAAATTGCTGTTACGTTGTCCGCAAAAAAAATCAAAAATGAAAAAATTAATAAACTTTTATCATTGGATAGAGAAAAAATTACCTCTAAAAAAAAGTTTGTGTTTCTTTTAAGTAAATAAATTTAATGTTAAAACATCTGCTTACAGTATAATATTTCTACTTTGCGCAGTTTAGACATATATAGTTTTATAGCGTGGACATAATTGCTATAACGATAAAACTTCATAGGGCATTTTTGGCGATAATTATCCGATCTACAATTGTGTTCTAAGTATATTTTTTTATCCGTCAAAGAGGAGCGGAGATATTGGCGAATTACCATTTTTGGTGATCTTAGAACCCTTCTATCTTATTGAGCGAAATATGGTACTATAGTAAACTCTTGACAGGTTCTTAATTATGCCTCAACTAACAGGTTGGCATCAAAAAAATGTAGACATCATTTTTTAAATTTTTGATTAAAAAAACACTTTAGTAGTTGAATCATATAAGTGCACAATCAAAAGTTATCTCGCAGAAAAAAGCAAAAGATGCAAAAAATATCGTTTTGATGAGGACTATCCAAAAATGCGTGAAACTTTTGGGCTTAAAAATTCGCTCTACTCTACTACAGGCCCATTAGTCTTACCTCCTTTGTACTCAAAACTCTCGAAAAACTGATAGACTTGCACTTATGGAATGGTGCAACCCAGTTCCTGGTAACTAGTGTTGTCCTTCCCGGTTTCGGGTTATTCGTGAATCCGGGTTTTTATTGATTTTTCGTTTTCAGTTTTTTTTTAAATTGTGCATTTCGAAATACCGGGGTTTTCTGGTCTGGTTATTCGACTTTTTATAATACCCAAAATTCTTATTTTTTTAAAATATTTTTTTTTTTTGCTAATTTCCAGCGTATTAAAAATACTTACAAAATAAAGGCTATCCACAAAATCTTCGTGGTGGCAGAACTATTGTGTCTACTAAACACATCTACTAAAGTGCATTTCTTAAACAGCTGTTTGTGACCATATTGTTAAATTTGAATTATTAACGCAAATTGCAAACAAAGCACTATTTCAATTATTTCTGAGGCAATGTAAGCACATCCATTCAAATAAATTCTTGAAAATGTTCTGATACATATTCCTGCATATATTTACAGTGTGGAAATATTTTAAGAAAAATAAGGATAAAGTGCTATGTACATTGTGTCCTGAAATACTTTCCTGCAAAAGCTCATCGACATCTGGACATTAAAAACTTCGACAGTGATGACAAGAGCGAGCAAAAAGACGAAATACCAACAAGCTTGAAAGAAGCAAGTCCGAAAAGCGGAGAATTATTGACATATTTTATGAAAAGTGATATATTGCCGGAAATTTCATCCAGATGCGTAGCAGAGGATGGTTTATCTGTTAACGCATTAATAAGATCGAAAATAGTTTCGTTATATCTGACATCGAAAAGATTGGAAGCACCTGCTAGCTGTGCTACAGTCACTAGACATATGAATGCATTTTACGAGGAAAAAAGCACGAGTTCATCCAATTTTAAAAGAAATAAAAGCATTGTCGATGAATGCATGGACTTGTCTAATAAAAAGTACGTAAAAGTAAGCATGGGAGTAAATAATAGAAAAACTAAACAGTGGAGTTGTATAACCTAGGATTAGAGGAAGTGAGATTAAAAGGCAATTCTAATTACTTAAAATTTTGTATTCGAAATAAATTGTTAGAATTTTAAATAAATCTTTCAGATGACATTGTGGCGAAATCATGCTCATTTCTGAGTTGTGCACGTTTTGATAGTGAATCTTGGTATGCAGGTGCTATAGGACCAATTTACAGTCACTATGTATATATAAATGTTGTCACTCCCACTTTAACTGCCCACAAATCAATTAAAATGCTTTATATCAGACGGCTTTTGCCGTAGAATATTGTGATTAGGTAATTTAGTTCATATGATTACTGTCGGCAAATGTACAAAAAATGGGCATGGGTGCACTATATCTACGCCCACTTCATCGAAATCATGCTTATTCCTGAGTTGTACACGTTTTGATAGTTAATCTTGGTATGCAGGTGCTAAGGGTCCAAGTGGCAGTCACGATGTATATATAAATGTTGTCACGCCCACTTTTACTGCTTACAAATCAGTAAAAATTCTTTATATCAGACGGCTTTTATCATAGAAGACTAAGATTTGGTAATTTAGTTCATATGGTCACTGTCGGAAACTGTTAAAAATGGGCGTGGTCACACCAAATCTACGCCCATCTTTTCGAAATCATGCTTATTCCTGAGTAGTACATGTTTTGATAGTAAATCTTGGTATGCAGGTGCTATAGGCCCAAGTGGCAGTCACTTTGTATATATAAATGTTGTCACACCCACTTTTACCGCCCACAAATCTATATGATTACTGTCGGCCCATGTACAAAAAATTGGCATGGCTGCACTATATTTACGCCAACTTTATCGAAATTATGCTTATTCCTGAGTTGTGCACGTTTTGATAGTGAATCTTGGTATGCAGGTGCAATAGGCCCAATTGGCAGTCACTATATATACATAAATGTTGTCACGCCCACTTTTACTGCCACAAATCAATTAAAACGCTTTATATCAGACGGCTTTTGCCGTAGAAGACTAAGATTTGGTAATTTAGTTCATATGTTCACTGTCGGCAACTGTTAAAAATGGGCGTGGTCGCATCATATCTACGCATACTTTTTCGAAATCACGCTTATTCCTGACTTGTACATGTTTTAATAGTAGCACTTGATATGCAGGTGCTCGAAATAGCAGTCAATATATATATATATAAAATTTGCCACGGCCACTTGTACCACCCACAAATAAAAAAAACAAAATGAAATGGCCAATTTCAGCTCTTGAAAGTACCGAGCTACTTATGGTCAATTGTGTTGTACGTGTTGTGAAATGTTTGAACACAAATGATCGAGAACTGGACCTACAAGTTTTATGCCGACTCCGAATGGCTTATATTCTCAAGAAGCTTTGCATGCCAATTTTTATTCTCTGAGGTTTGCCATTGTTTGCATAGAGATGACGGCCGAACAGAAAAATAAATTCAATTGAAAAAACTTTCTGTGACAGATGGAATTCGAACCTGAGTTCTATGGCATACAAGCTACTCACTTCAACCAGTATGCCAAGGAATGGTTTGAAATATGCTCTAAAAATTGAGTTTTTTGTAAAAATATTTACTGTTGTGGTAGTTGAAAATAACAAACGGTCAGAATCTGCACAAAAAAATTTTAAATTTTTGCAGTCGGACCAGAGGTAATGCGGACTTTCATTTATTTTTTTAAATTTTTTTATATTATATTCACTAAAATTCATATTAAATTTGTTTTAGTGTTTTGCCATGTTACTTCTAGTTATTTTTATTAGCTATTGATGATAAGATATAGTGTAAAGTGAAGAATTAAATTGAATGAAATTACAAAAAAATTTACATATTTTTTACATTTAATAACTTTTTTGACTAAAAGTAGTATGGGAAAAAATTAATTTGAATTTTAGTGAAAATAATATGAAAAAAGTTAAAACAATCCATAAAAATCCGCACTATCTCTGATCCAACGGAAAAATTTAAGATTTTTTGATGCAAAGAATTTTTCATTAATCTTATTTCTGTCCGTTTGTTTTTTTTTAACTACCATACCAGCCAATACTTTTAGTCGAAATATTTTGGGGATCATCATAATATAAGCCATGGATTATTTTGAAGATTCGAACTGAACAACTTTTTTTTTCTAATGAATCTAACGTATGTGTTTATATGTTAACCGCTAAGCCTAGTTTTATACCAAAGCCTTGAGAGTGTTCCTATGAAGTCTGGTGCCGATCGTAAAAGGCACTTTAAATATACCTAAAATTTTCTATATCGAACAGTTTTGTAATTGTAGTTCGCACAGCCTCGGAATTCAGTATCCGACCTCAATTTACACATGCCGTTCCACTGGTAACATTTTATGGGCGTTGGACGAGGGACGTAGTACTTTTCAGCACCCCAAATTTTCGGTATAGCTTTCGAAATAAGTCACACATCAATGAAACTCGGTACGAATTTACTATAAAAGCATGGCTTCACTAAAGCTACGCCCTCTTGTAGGCTGAGCGGAGTATAAGAGCTGAGAGCAGCGAAGCGCGCCGGGTATAAGCTAGTATATATATATATATATAACAGAATTCACAATTATATTGAAAAAACTGTCAAACATCCTTTTAGTAGATAATAACAATAAAAAGAACAAAAGAAAGTTTTTATGGAAGATATACAAGAAACTTTCAATGAACTTAAAAAAATTAACCAAAATATAGTGAAATCTGTTAATCTGTTAAGAAAAAATGCACCATTTTAAAACTTTTGTTTTAAGTTCTGTTTTCTTTTAGACAAAATTTTTTTATATTATTAAATTATAACTATTAAGGATTTATCCCTGACATTTTTGTCCAAAAATATTCGTCGTTATGGAAGTGCAATACCGTGAAAGACCTTGAATTTGCGGTGAGCAAGATATCTGAAGACTAGTTGACCTAAAAAAAAATTGTTTCCGGTTTGTTAAATAGTTATGGGGCGTTTAATCGTTGATTTTTGAAAAATATGAATTTTTGACAAAATGGCGGGCGTAAAACTGACATTTTAATTTTTTGTGCACGAAATTTATGTCGTTTTAGGTTATAAATCAAAAAGTATGCATACACAAAAAATCGAACGATTAAACGCCCAAGAGATCTTTACTAAACCGCAAAAAGAATTTTTTCAGATAAACCAAACTACAGATATTTTCCTCACAGCAAATTTTTAAGGTCATTTGCGGCATTGCTCTTTTCTTCCTTATCGACGAATATTTTTAGACCAAAGTTTCAGGGATAAGTCTTCAATAGTTATACTTTAGTAATGTATTTTTTTTCGAAAATCTTTCGGAGGCCCTTAATGGAAAATATACAAGAGAAATATTTAAAATAAAATTAAATTTTTGAAATCATTATAAGATACACTTTCAAAACATTGCAAAAAATTTAAATTAAATCGAAGCATATAAGCAATTGAACAAATTAACTTTCTTTTAAAAGAAATAGAGAAACTTTTATAAAATCATAGCATAGAAAATGATACGACCATGACTGAATTCAATCTTGAATTAATTTTGAAAACAATTCCGAGTTTCAACGGAAGTTACAAAGATCTAGAAATATTCTTATCTAAGGTAGAAATAAACGGTACATGCACAGCAGTTCAACAAAAACAATTAATAAATATTGTGATAAATGTAAGGCTTACCTCGACCGTAAAAACAACCCTAGGACACACAGCAAACATAGACACTTTTGCAAAACTTAAAACAACTCTTAAAAACACTTTCAAAAGTAACTTAACAACTGCACAAGTTCACACGCAACTTTCCACACTGACACAACGGAACGGTACAGTGGCAAATTTCAGAGACAATCTACTAAATTTAACATCCGAACTTAACAATCTGCAAATCAAAGAACTGACACTTGAACATTTGCATCTCAACCAAAATCATTAATTGAAGCGACAAACTTAGCCTAAGAACTAGAGAAGAATATGAAAACAAGCAACCAACTTATGTTTTTAGGTCAAATAATAGTTCATACAAGAGACAACAGATTACAAATACAAACAATTCGTATAGAAGACAGCAGAACAACAGAAGCAACTACATCGCCCGACAGAAAAATAACACCAACACAGATTTCATGCAACGCACAACCTTTACAAATTACAGACAAACCCAGAATAGTCACAATAACCATAACCAAAGGTATAATAATTTCAACAATTATAGAACAAATTTTAATAACAGCAATAGGATCAGACATTATAATAACAATTAAGATAATAGGAACTCCGGTTATAATCAAAGACGTAACTTCCATACAAAAAGAATTTCTAGCAATCGAATAATACGAAGAAAATCTTAAAATTCATGATTGATACAGGTACGGATATTTCAATTAGCAAAATTGAAAGCATAAAAGATGGCATAGAACTGATGACGGGAAAGCAATGCAAGCTAACAGGCATTACAGATAACGAAATTCTTACACTAAGAACATTAAAATTGGAACTCGATTTCCAATATCGTATAGTATCCCATATATTTCATGCAGTAGATAATAATTTTCCTATAGCAACAGACGGCATATTAGGCAGAGATTTTATCTCAAAAAACATTTGCAAAATAGACTACGAAACACAAACATTGACTACTGTAGTAGCCTTATAGGAACAAACTAACTTGTTTTTAAGAACAACTAATTCAAAAACTAATTTAAAATAAACTTGTACACTCAGTTCTGTTTTTGCACGACTTCTTTTTACACGAATTTGATTTGACACGAATTAAAAATAAATCTTTATTATGTTTTTACATGCTTTATTTTGATTTAACACGATTGACGCAAATTCTGAAAATAACTTTTTTAGTACTAACAGTTTTCACCGCTATAAAATTTTTCATTTTTATTATACTTCCGTGTTGCAGCGTGTAAACATGCATGTCAACAGTCGTCCCTATTGTATTGTATGTGTACTATATTGTTTTTTTGCATTCTTTTCTAAGTTTCTGGAATTGTTATTTTTTTGCATTCTTTTATAAGTTTATGAAATTGTTTTTTTTTTGCATTCTTTTATAAGCTTATGATATAAAAATTTACGCAAATAGTATCTATAATGCTCCAATATGAGTTTAAAAATGGTTTATTGTATTTTTTCAACAGATGTGTTAAATTTGGAACCAATCTTCTACTTTTCCATAAGTGCAATGCATTTTTTTACACGATTTTTTTTGCACGAAATCTTTGGGAACGTATCTAACGTGTAAAAACAGAACTGAGTGTATATGAACTAGGTTAGGTTAGGTATGAAGGGTCGTGCACCGTTACCGGCGTTTTCGCGGGGGCCTATAGGTCCATTACGAATCCCTTTTCTATAGTTGTGGTACCAAGTTAAACCATTGTTCCGATTTGTTCCTCAAACCATCCTGTGCTTTTAATGAACCTCCAGATGTCTAGCAGTGGTGTGTTCACCAACTCTTCCAAGTCTTTGAAAAATCTGTTCCCCATATGTTGGAGTCGACGATTCTGTAGACTTGGACATTCGCATAGTAGGTGAGTTATTGTTTCTATTTCCTCCGGGTCTTTGCAGCTCCGACAAAACTCTGGCGCTGTTATACCTATTCTATTGGCCATTACCCCAATGGGGCAATGACCCGTTAGAACTCCAACAAGGATCCGGATTTCCCGTTTGACCAAAAGCAGAAGGCTTCTAGTTCTTTTCTCATTAAGCTCAGGCCAAATTGTAATCGTCGGGATCACCGTGTTCGACGTTAGCCATCATAGCTTTAAGGATCTCATTCTCTACAAGCAGCCATTTTTCCCCCGTCATAGAGCCATCTGGGTCAGTTGCGTCTATAATGGCTACTTGTAGCTCCTCTGGTGAGTTTTCGAAGCTCCCCCCTGCTTTTCTTCGCTTTGAACAACTCGCATCGACCTCTGCTGAGTTTTCGAAGCTCCCCCGGGTCTTGCTACGCTTCGAACAACTCGCAGCGACCTCTTCCGCAGATCTTTGCCGTTTGGCCGTGGAACCAGGTGTACAGGGAGGTTCTCCTCTCGAAACCGTGGTCAACCCCCGGTTGGTCCCTGTTTGAGGTAACCTTGGGTTGACCTCGTCTCGCTTTACCTTCTCCTTGGTTCCGCTTTTTCCACACTCCTGTTTGCCGCTTTTGAAGACATTGGAGTAGGAAGGACCTGCCTTAACCGTCGTTGCCCCTTCTTTCACTCCCTTGCTTCCACCTATATCGCAATCCCGTTTGTCCCCTATAGCAACCTTGGATTGGGATGGTTCAGCTCTGTCCCCTCTATTCTTCCTGCCTCTTTTCCTCCTCTTTCTACCTCCCATTTCCCTCTCCCGTTTGTCGCTTTTCCCGTCATTGGAGTTGGATGGACCTGCCTTGCAAAGACCCTCATCCGTGGAAGCAGGCAGAGTTGTGGCAGCTTCGTTCGTCGATGCTTTGGTGGCATAGTGACATTCAAAAGTGTTCACTCTCTTCGTGTTCTTGACCAAAATTTTCTGCGGTTTTCATTTTCAGCAGATAGTTCTTAGCAGTCCTGTAGAACTTTCGTTGCGTGGCTTCTTTCGAAGTAGATCTATTGTGGACTGCTGCACTACCCGCCTCAATGACCGTCGCGTCGGAGTCGGAGTTGAGAAGCTCGTCTTCAGTCTCTGAGCTAGGAACTTTGTGAAGGACTTGAGGGATGCTCGATTCCTCCGTGCCACTTCCAATGCTCAATCTGCCCAGAATCCTCAGAGTCGCTGAGTCCAAGTCCCCACCCGCGTCGGTGTTGTCCTGTTTGGTCAGAGTAGGTCGCCCTATGCTAGACCTGCCAGTTTCCGTCGCAGTTGCCGTTTCGTCTGTAGTAGTTGTTGTTGTTGTCGCCTCTGTACATTCTTCCTTGTTGTTTTTAAAAGTTTTGTTCATTTTTGGTCCCACGAGTAGCTAGGGTATATGAAGCTAGTAGAGGCTAGGTATATGAACTACTTTTTCTATACCTATAAAACGTATTCATTTGTATTCATCAAAAAATTAATATATTTATGATAATAAAAGAAATAAGAAAAAAATTAAGATAATAAAATTTCATATATAATAATATGTTTAAATAAATTATCAAATATGACCAATAAAGTGAAAGGAAAAGTATTTTTATTAAAATTCTTTTTTACTTTGTAGTGATTTTGTAGTCGGTTGTTTTTTTTTTAAATTTTTATATCTTCCTTTTTAGAGAATATGATAAATTTTCAAAAAAAGAGTATAAAGAACAGTAGTACAATTGTTCCGAAAAAATTTGTTCTATTAAATTCTGAAAGTTTGTTGGTTATTTCAAATATCTGCCTATTAAATTTAAATGACATGTTTTGAAATTATTATACCCATTCTTGTAACGAGTTTTATTACCCTAGTGTCAATATTATTCGAGATATAGTATTTTTTAAGATTTTCACGCCCCTTTCTTATATAAGCGCCCACTTCCTTGAGCATTATTTCCAATAATTGTGCCTACCCTTGTACTTTATTTCAGTACCCCAGCGTCAATATTAACTGCGATAGTGTTTATCTAGTATTGCCACGCACATTTATCGAATAACGCATACTTTATTGACCATAATTTTTAGTAATTCTGCCTTCCCCTTTACTACAATAAATTTCAGTGCCCTAGTGTCAATATTATTCACGATACACTGCTTTTCTAATATTGCCACGCCCAGAAGTCGAAAGCCGCCCACTTTCTTCACCGTAATTATTACTAATAATGCCTACCCCTATACCAAATTGCATTACCATAGTATCAATATTATTCGAGATATACTCTTTTTCTAATATTGCCACGCCCATTTCTCAAATAATGCCCATTTTCTTGACGGAAATTTGTAATAATTGTGCATACCACTACACTAAATTTCAGTACCCTAGTGTCCATATTATTCGAGATACAGTGTCTTTATAATATTGCAACACCCATTTGTCGAATAACGCCCACTTTATTGGCCATAATTTGTAATAGTATTGCCTACCCTTATACTAAATTGCAGTACCATAGTATCAATATTATTCGAGATATACTCTTTTTCTAATATTGCCACACCCATTTGTCAAATAACGCCCATTTTCTTGACCGTAATTTGTATTAACTGTGTCTACCCCTACACTAAATTTCAGTACCCTAGTGTCCATATTATTCGAGATACAGTGTTTGTATACTATTACCACGCCCATTTGTCGAATAACGCCCACTTTATTGACCATAATTTGTAATAATAATGCCTACCCCTATACTAAATTGCAGTACTCTAGTCTCAAAATTATTCAAGAAACACTGTTTTTCTAATATTGCCACGCCCACTTGTCAAATTACGCATATTTTCTTGCCCGTTATTTGTAATAATTGTGCCTACCCCTACACTAAATTGTATTACCCTAGTGTCAATATTATTCGAGATACAGTAGTATTTAATATTGTAAGATCTATTATTGCCACGCCCAGTTATCGAATACCGCCACTTTTTTAGGGGCACCTCCATGCTTATCATATCTATCTGTTCCCCAAAAATTATGGCAATCAGGCATATGACTTAGGAGTTATCGATGTACATACATTTAAAAAAAAAAAAAAAAAAAAAAACAGAGAAACCGACGAACTTGAGAACCTCCTCCTTTTTGAAGTCGGCTAACAATTATAAATAACATTAATTCACTAAGTGAAATAATAAGTGCTTGTTGTAAAAGTTCGACCGTTGAATTTGCGATAAATAAACTTAGCAACGATATAAAAAAAAATTTTAAAAGCTAAAAAGTCTTGAACTCAACCATGAACTTAAAGATAATCTTAATGCTATCCGTAACGATCTCGATCAGACGTGCAGATCCAGTAGCTCACCTTGCTCGTGATACCTGCCACACAAATTTTTTCTATAATGAGCTTTGTCTTTGCGCTTATGCGAAAGCAAAACCACTTATAAAAAATAACAACACAATATAAAAAAAAAAAATGCAAATAACAGCACCACAAGTCGCTGCTGACGATCATCTAATCATCATCTGAACGCGTAAGAAACAACAACAAATGCATGCAAATTATCCGTTACTTGCGTGTTAACGCTCACAAAATTTGTTTTTTTTTGTTTTGTTTTTTTTATTGCCAAAAGTTTCGATGTGCAATATCTTGTGTTTGATTTTGTTTTTTAAAAATCATTTGCTCTTTTGTAAAATTTCGTGAGCTCCACTGATCCAGATACTATGCTCCAGTCTACGTCCAACAAACCGCCACAGTCCCCTCAACAGCCCGATCTGCTAATAGAAATGATGTTTCACAATATTAATTACATCACCGATGAACTAGGTGTTTTTTTGTGCAACACTAGAGGAAATCGTATACGTTGTGAGTGAGCCAATAAATAGAATCGACAACATTAATGAAATCACTCAGAATGAAAATTCCTTTTCCATCTTTGACGAAATAATGGATGCAGCTCTAAAAGCATCCTCAATTGGACCTGCTCCATTAGCAACACCCACAATTACTGTTGACCAATGTTGCCAGTCAAAATTCGGAACAATTTCCACGGAAATTAAATTTTTCCTACACTACCACAAATTAAATACCCTCCTAACAACAACAACAACAACAACAGCTCAAGTACAACCACAACTTTAACGATGGTTCTTTCGTGATGAACAGCAATAATAACAAAACCTGCTTTCATTTATTTATCTATTTTTCTCTTCCTGTTTATATTTTGTTATTTATTTTTCTATTAAACTTAATAATTAACTCCACACTTTTCAGAAAACTTTGCTTTATATCTGTCTTTCCTTTAATAATTCTCTTAATTTTTTTATTTTGATATTTATTTTTGTATTGAATTTTAAAATTAAGCCTTTATTTACCCTAAAAAGCTTTCGCTACTTATTTTCTAGAAACATTTTTTTTTAACCTTTTTGATATATGAATGTACATAACTTATATGCTTCAAAGACTGCACATAATATGATCCGAATCTTAGTAAGTAAAAGAACGGCTTAAAGATATGCCATATAGATGCACAAAGTCTAGGAAAGAAAACTGATGAAGATTCAGCAGTAGATTTGATATGTGTATCGGAGACGTGGTTTAACACGTATATGAGTGGTAGTTTATTTAAAATACATGGCTTTAAATTATTTCGGTTAGATAGACAAGGTCATGGAGGCGATGTAGCTTTTTTTGTGAGAGATGAAATTCGGTGTAGACCAATCTGCACTTCTGCTCCTGATAGTGTCGTTGAATACATATTTGTTGAAATTGAATGCAAACTAAGAAAAATTCTTGTTGGTACTATTTATAGACCAAATCGACATATTGATACGTCTGCGCTAATGACAGTGTTAGACGAGTTATCTTTAACCCATCGTGAGATCGTTCTAGCGGGTGACTTTAATAGCAATATTTTAGTTGAACAAGATATAGTGCACAAGATGCGAGGTATTGGATTATTTCCAATTAATACTGTGATGCCAACATATTTTACTAATACTCTTTTAGATATTTTCTTTACCAATGATATTTCAAAATGTCTGCTTTTTGATCAAATTTCTGTTCCTGTGTTTTCCAAACACGACCTCATCTTTCTAACTTATGATTGTCCCAATGAACTTGTGCTTAACAATTTAAATTTCGTGATTTTAGAAACATTGACTACTTGTCACTCAACATGCAATAACAATAGAGTTCAGCTACTACAGCTATATCGCACTTCCTCAGCATTAACCCATCTAAAGCCACTACCCAGTAATCATTGAAAATATCAATGTTATGGATACCCGTGACCACAAACAAGTTAATGTGGGAAAAATTTACCCACCAATAAATGGGTTGGGCTCAGGGACAACACAAGACGTAACAACTAACCATGCGTATACATAGATCTATTTACACAACTAATTTTAATCTACTTTTGAGTTGACCTTTTGACAAATTAACATCAAAAATGCTACAATTGTTAACAAAGGAACTCATGCGACTTAAAGGAGCAGTAGCCATATAATTTGTTCTACTAAATGGCAAATAAATTAAGTTGTTAGCGTTTCTACTGCTTCTACGGTTAGTGTTAAAATTTATGTGAGAAAGAAGTTCTGGAGAATCGAATACACCTGTTATGAGCTGGTGTAAATATACGATATCTGCCGATTTCCTTCGATCACCTAAAGACTGCATTTTTAATAGTTTTAAACGATCCGCATAAGGAGGAAGGTCTAATATGTCAGTTCCACTTAAGCCCCTTACAGCAAACTGAACAAAACGTTTTTGGATTCTTTCTATTCGATCAACATGCACATTGTAACTTGGGGACCACACTTGACTTGCATACTCTAAGTGAGGACGCACTATTGCATAATACAACGTTGTAGTTGTAATCATGCTATTAAATTCTTTGGCCCAGCGTTTTACAAAACCAAGCATTGAAGATGCTTTTTTACAAATATTATCAATATGAATGTTAAACGATAGCTTAGAATCCATGCATATACCTAGGTCTTTGACGGTGTCTACACGACTCAAGGCAGTATCTTTAATCTTATAATCAAAAATACAATTATTCCTTTTTCGCGAAAAGGTCATAGTTTGGCATTTATCTGGATTTAAAAACATATTATTTTTAGAACACCAAACTTCAAAGGATTTTAGATCAGACTGGAGTAGATCTGAATTATCTCTAGAATTAATCGTTCTGTATATTTTTATATCATCGGCATAAATAAGCAGATGAGAGTGTTCAATGACGTGAGTTACATCATTGATAGCTAAAATAAACAGAAGAGTACCAAGGTGACTACCCTGAGGAACACCTGATCCAGCAATAAATTCAGAAGACAATGCGCCTCGGAAACGTATTTGATAAGATCGCTCCACCAAATACGATTTAATCCAGTTCACAAAATATTGTGGAAATCCCATTAACTCAAGTTTAAATAAGATTAGATTGTGTGGTAGCTTATCAAATGCGTTACTAAAGTCAGTGTAAACACAATCGACCTGGTTACCAGAATCAATAGAATTTAAGCAGAATGTTGTAAAATCGAGAAGATTAGACACAGTGGATCTGCCATTCACAAAACCATGCTGACGAGTTGTTATGACTTTCCCACAGTGAATTTTCACCCGATCATACACCATCCGCTCAAAAAGTTTTGGAATCGATGAGAGCTTAGCGATAGGCCTATAGTTACTAACATCATTCCTGCAACCCTTTTTAAAAATAGGACTTATAAATGATTTTTTCCAAAAAAGTGGAAAATAACTTTCGTTAATAGATTTATTGAATAATAAAGACAGTGGTTGACTCAAAACGGAACCGCATTGTGTTAACACTGCGGCAGGAACACCGTCAGGTCCAGCACCAAACTCCTCATCGATCGATCTAATAAACATTAAAATATCCTCTGAAGTGAAGGATATATGTTCCAAAGATACTCTGGGTTCGGAATTCATATATTCAAAGTACTCTCCATCAGGATTAAAAGAATCTGAACAGAATGATTCTTTAAAAAGATTGGCGAAAAGGCCACAAATTTTGACGGGATTGTCAGTAAATCCCTCAGGAGTTCTAAATGAAGAAGGAAATCCATCAGATTTCTTCTTTGTGTTTACGAATCCCCAAAATTTCTTTGGATCTGTCAATATTCTCAGCTTAACATTATCTAAATATTCGTGATATAATGTAGCTGAGCGATTTTCAAATTCCAGAAACAAACGTTTGTAAGTTTCTAGGTCGTTTGAGCCTAAGCTACAGATGTATTTCTTCCATGCCCTATTCCGGTTGTTGCGAAGAGTCTTTAAATCCTTTGTGTACCAAGGGTACGTAGAATTCCTCGCAAATTTGAGACTATAAGGTACGGATTGAGAAAACACAGCAAAGAGTTCCATATAAAACAAAATGTATGGAGTCATCAAGGCAATTTCCATTTATATATTCTAAATTTGCATTAAGCTTACCATTAAGCAACTGATTCAACTTCAAAAAGTCAGCTTTTTTAAAATTGAATTCATAAAGCTTATCTGCTGAATTAGAATTTACTATATTTGCTCTGTCGGATTCGTACCAAATACTCAATGGTGGATGATATTCATCAACAGTAGTTAGAGCATGAAAGGCCCTCTTAACAACATCATTGTTACTGTCTGTAGTTAAGACCAGGTCAAGAAATCTTTCAAGACTGTTATAAATACAACTCACTTGTTGTAAGTCTGAACATATATTATCAACAAAGATATGTTCTTGGCGGGTCTTCGAATTAGATGCACAATAGTACGTATCATCGTCAGAAGAATGCCATTTTAAATCAGGTAGATTAAAATCGCCCAATAATAAAATGTCGTCATTAACGTCAAGTAAATCAATTATGTAATCTATGCACTCCGCAAGGCTTGCATAGACCTCTACACTACTCTTAGGAGGAACATATGCATTAATAACATATACATTAGAGTTACAATGTATAACTTTAACGCAAATTAGTTCAATATTAGAAGAGCAGGGAATGTCAACAATAAAACTGACAAAGCAGTTCCTCACAGCCAAAAGGACACCACCACCGACAGAAGAAATATTGTCAGTGTATCTGTCTTTTCTAAAAACTTGAAAACTATTGTCAAACAATTCCAAATCAGTAATGCTTCCGTTCAGCCACGTTTCTGTTAACGCGATAATATCCTCAGAGCAATTTTGAGTTGATAGAAATAAACTCTGCGTCTTAGAACGCAGCTATTGCTGCATTCTAATCTAATCGACTGGAAACAAGCTCTTTTTCTTGAAAATAATATAGCTAGTCTCTTTGATGAATTCGTTTTAGTGAAATTTATAAAGATAAAAAATGTAGGAAGACCTTGGTTTAATGACCGCATCAAAAATTTCTTAGTACAAAGAAATTTGTCGTACAATCACTGGAAAAGGTATAAAACGCCAGAATCGTTCGAAAGATACTGTGGTCTAAAGAAGTGTATTACACAAATGATAAAAAATGCCAAAACAAAATACTTTTCGAACAAGTTCTCCTCTGCTGCGAGTAGTAAAAACAAATGGAAAGAAATACGTTATATTGGAATGGGGAAAATCAAAACCTTTCCGGCTGTTGAGAATAACCTTGACGAGCTCAATGAAAAATTTGTAAATATCCAGGTACCAGTTGCCACTGAAAATTACTATGAAAACTACAACCAAACTTCGAACAGCATCTCTGTTATGTTTTCAGCTGTAGATCAACAGGAAGTTCTGCAAACCATTATTTCTATGAAATCCAATGCTGTTGGTGTTCACGGCATCTGCCCCATATTTTCCAAAGCCTTGCTTCCCAAAATTCTGCCGCACATAACTCATATATTCAACACTGTTCTTACTAAATCTATCTTTCCAGGTAACTGGAAGAGATCGAAAGTCATTCCGATACCAAAAAACAGCTCAAAATTTCGGCCAATAGCTATTCTTCCATTCTTATCAAAAGTACTAGAAAAATTAATTCATTCACAAATTGCACGATTTCTGACAACTCACTCAATTATATCTAACAAACAGTCAGGCTTCCGACCAAATCGTGGCTGTGTAACAGCATTATTAGAGGTAACAGAAGAAATCCGTTCTGCATTAGATAAAAATAAAGTCACTTTCCTTACACTTTTAGACCACTCTAAAGTCTTTGACTCAGTCGATCACAATATTTTAATAACAAAACTTAGAAAATTATTTTGCTTTTCAACAACCTCCGCTCAACTTATTGCTTCATATTTGGATGAAAGATCGTAGGCAGTTTTCTCTGGTGGCTCAAATTCTAGCTTTTTAATTGTTTCAAGAGGTGCACCCCAAGGATCCGTCCTTGGGCCACTTCTTTTCTCAATCTACATTAATGACCTTCCAGAGCATCTATCTGGTTGTGAAATTCATATGTATGCAGATGATGTTCAACTATTTATATTTTGTGATATGAAATCAATAAGAACCAGCATCTCTCCTTTGAATACCAACCTATCTGCATTAAATAACTGGGCGCAAGGAAATGGTCTGCAACTCAATCCGAAAAAATCCCAATGTGTTGTAATGTACAAAAAAATCTTTGACACATCAATACTGCCAAAGGTTCATGTGAATGGTGCAACAATCGAATTTGCTGAATATGCCAAAAACCTAGGAATCATCTTTTACAGAACATTATCTTGGAACACACACATAAATAATACTGTCGGCAAGGTGTATGGTATGCTCCGTGCATTTTGGTCTACCCAATTTTTTACTCCTTTCAATATCAGATTATTAGAGGTAAAAACATATCTCATACCAACCCTGCTTTACGGGTGCGAACTTTTTTCAAATTGTGATTGTTTATATAAGCAAACAAATGCTTAATATAGCCTTTAATAGCATTGCTCGGTACGTATATGGATTACAACGTTCCGATCATGTATCAAGATTTGCTGTTCAAATATTTTCAATGCCTTTTAATAATTTATTGCGCTTTTTTTTTTATTAATTAAGATTTTCGAACTCTATTGATGCTTCACAAAGTAATCTTTAATAAAGAACCATTTCAAGTATACGCAAAACTTAAATTTACTCGATCTAATCGCAATAATGCCTTAATTGCACTAAAGCACTCGATGCTTTTGTCTGAACGCCAGTTTTTTGTCAATTCAATACGGCCTTGGAATCAATTACCATTAACTTACAGATCATAAGCAGCGTATAGCAATTCAAAGCACAATTGTTTAAGCATTTATCAACCAAACTGTTCTATGTCTTCTTTATTATTTTTTTTCGTTTTGTCTTCTTCTTTCCTTTCGTAAATTTATTTTAATTGATAATTTGTATTTCATATTAATAAGTTTTGTGTTATAAATTTTTTTGATGTAAAGGGTGATTTTTTAAGAGCTTGATAACTTTTTTTTTAAAAAAAACGCATAAAATTTGCAAAATCTCATCGGTTCTTTATTTGAAACGTTAGATTGGTCCATGACATTTACTTTTTGAAGATAATTTCATTTAAATGTTGACCGCGGCTGCGTCTTAGGTGGTCCATTCGGAAAGTCCAATTTTGGGCAACTTTTTCGAGCATTTCGGCCGGAATAGCCCGAATTTCTTCGGAAATGTTGTCTTCCAAAGCTGGAATAGTTGCTGGCTTATTTCTGTAGACTTTAGACTTGACGTAGCCCCACAAAAAATAGTCTAAAGGCGTCAAATCGCATGATCTTGGTGGCCAACTTACCGGTCCATTTCTTGAGATTAATTGTTCTCCGAAGTTTTCCCTCAAAATGGCCATAGAATCGCGAGCTGTGTGGCATGTAGCGCCATCTTGTTGAAACCACATGTCAACCAAGTTCAGTTCTTCCATTTTTGGCAACAAAAAGTTTGTTAGCATCGAACGATAGCGATCGCCATTCACCGTAACGTTGCGTCCAACAGCATCTTTGAAAAAATACGGTCCAATGATTCCACCAGCGTACAAACCACACCAAACAGTGCATTTTTCGGGATGCATGGCCAGTTCTTGAACGGCTTCTGGTTGCTCTTCACTCCAAATGCGGCAATTTTGCTTATTTACGTAGCCATTCAACCAGAAATGAGCCTCATCGCTGAACAAAATTTGTCGATAAAAAAGCGGATTTTCTGCCAACTTTTCTAGGGCCCATTCACTGAAAATTCGACGTTGTGGCAGATCGTTCGGCTTCAGTTCTTGCACGAGCTGTATTTTATACGGTTTTACACCAAGATCTTTGCGTAAAACCTTCCATGTGGTCGAATAACACAAACCCAATTGCTGCGAACGGCGACGAATCGACATTTCACGGTCTTCAGCAACACTCTCAGAAACAGACGCAATATTCTCTTCTGTACGCACTGTACGCATTCGTGTGGTTGGTTCAATGTCCAATAAAGTAAACTGAGTGCGAAACTTGGTCACAATCGCATTAATTGTTTGCTCACTTGGTCGATTATGTAGACCATAAATCGGACGTAAAGCGCGAAACACATTTCGAACCGAACACTGATTTTGGTAATAAAATTCAATGATTTGCAAGCGTTGCTCGTTAGTAAGTCTATTCATGATGAAATGTCAAAGCATACTGAGCATCTTTCTCTTTGACACCATGTCTGAAATCCCACGTGATCTGTCAAATACTAATGCATGAAAATCATAACCTCAAAAAAATCACCATTGTGACTATCATTTTTAATGTATAAGGGTTGACCTCTTTCAATGTTGGGATATTCTGAATTAAATAAATACTCGTACAATAAAATAAATACCACCAAAACTACCACGGTCAAAATAAACAAAAAAATTCCCACCGCAATTAAAAAATAACACAAAAAATCCCGCGATCATTAAAAATTACCACAAAAATACCGCGCTATTAAAAATGCCACCAAAAATCCCGTATGCATTTAAAAAAACCAAAAAAAATTTCATACGCATTAAAAAATACTGTAACATATCCATTTATATTAATAGTTCTATGTCTTTTGTTTTAAATATCTTTATTCAAACTGATTGTTTATGCTCCACGGTTAAACCGCTGGAGCTACCCTATAGGAACAAACTAACTTGTTTTTAAAAACAACTAATTAAAAAACTAGTTTAAAATAAACCAGTATATGCACTACTTTGAATTATATTAAGGCGGCATCCACTTCAATATATGAATTAATTAAATTACTACTTGAAAACCAGTGATTAATAAACTACTTTGAATTATATTAAGGCGGCAACTACTCTGATGTTGGCATGTTTTAATTGAAAATTTTTATTAGATTACAAGCTTATATATATTTAACCATTTTATTTCATCAAATATTATTATTTTTTTGCCATCAGTAATAGTTTTCAATTGGTTATTTTAAAGCAATTAAAAAAATAATTTAAATGTAACTAATTTAACAAGTAGTTGAAAATATATGCAGACGACAGTCAATTGACTTATTTAGCGGACATCACCATACAAAATAAGTTAGTTCGTTCTATGGAAAAAAGTCAGAATTTCAACTAGTTGTGGTTGACAAAAAACTACTTTTAAATTAGTTGATTTTTCTACAGGGTACTTAAACTACACATACTTAAATAATTATTACATACATAAATAATTGAGTGTACAGCGTACATGCAAATATTCAAGCTGACTAGACAGACTTCACAGTAGCTCACTGTTAGTCACACGAGTAACGGAAAGTTGTTGGCCATGTAGATTCCCCGTCATCTCGTCTAACTTATAGCCCGAACACAACACGCGCGACGAGCGGCAAGCGCCAATTGTCACTTTTCATTTACATGTATTTCTTATGGGACGAATTTTGGAGACTTGTCGCGCAACATTGCCGCCTGCCGTTGCCGTCAGCTTCAATTTAATTTTAATTTGACAGGCAGCAAAAGCAAGTTTCTGCCATTGTTTATATATGTTATTACTGTTAGCATTCAGCAAATTCATAATGAATGAATTTTTTATTCATATGAATGCTATTTACAAAGAATTCAATTCACAAATAATTTCAGAATTTTTAATTATTTTTTTTTTATTCGTTATTAATTTTTATTCACTATTCATTCGTTATTCATTATTAATTATGAATTCATTTGCACCGCAGTCATGAATAAAAAAATTAATCATTTGCACCGAAGCCATGAATAAAAAATTAATCATTTGTTTAAAAATTAATAATGAATAAAAATTGGATAATGATTAAAAAATTAATAATGAGTAAGAAATGAATAATGAATAACAAGGGAATAATGAATAAGAAGTGAATAATAAATAAAAAATGAATAATGAATAAATTTTTTATTAATTTTAATACTATACACAAAGAATGCATTTCACAAAGAATTTAAAAATTTTCAATTATTCATTTGTTATCCATTATTCATATTTTATTAGCTATTCATTTCATATTAATAGTTCATTTTTTATATATTATTCATTTTTATTCATTATTCACTTGTTATTCATTATTAGTTTGTTTTTTATTATTAATTTGTTATTCTTTACTAAGTTCTTATTCATTATTGATTTTTTTATTCATTAATTGAAATAAATAAAACGAATAATTAATGAATTTTTAGAACTTAATGTGAAATAACAATTTTATTAATGAGTCTTGCATTCATTGAATGGATTCTTATTTCGTCATTCACTTCTTTGAAAATAAGAAGTAAACGTTTCAGAATCAAAACGTTTGCCTCCGTTTTGGTTATATTTCAGTTTTTTATTTTATGGTGCGTTTTAATTATTTTAATTTATTACGGCGTTATTTAGTAACCAAAATTAATTGTTTTTTGAAAAAAGATTTTAAAAACATATCAATTTAACAAATCTAAATTTTTAATTTTAAAAATTTGTCGAAGTTCCTCAGATTGTTTGTCTGCTTCATCAGGGCGCCTTTAAATAATTATAAAACTATGAGAGACTCCCTGATGAAGCAGACAAACAATTTGCGAAACATCGACAAATTTTTAAAATTAAAAATTTAAATTTGTTAAATTTATTTGTTTTTAAAATCTTTTTTCAAAAAACAATAAATGTTGTTTACTAAATAGCTTCTTAATAAATTAAAATGAAATTGAATGTATTTCTTTTTTTAGCTCAGTATTGTTATTCTAAACAGCAACTGTTGAGTCGGCTGAATGCAACCATGGTTTTTTGTTTACTATTGTTTGGCTGTTGAAGTGCTCGGATCTTTTTTTTTACTTTGTAAAAGAAGTTTTTTGAGTTAAAGTTTTGAAGGTAAGTTCATTAATTATAACAAAAATAATTTAATATATAGTATAATTCTTCTATTGCAGTATGGACTTAGATAAACAAATAGTTGAAGAGCAGCTGAAGTTTGCTGCTGTCGCGTTTATTATAATCAAGTCGCTCAACATTTCTCTACAACGACAGAGTGGAGACATGCTGCTTGCTGTTCGTCGCGCACATTGTGTTCGGCCTATTATACATTGTATGCTATGTACGCTACACCTCCTATTTTATTTAGAATGATCTTAATAAGAAGTCATTCTATTTAATTGCAATAACTGTTGAAATTATTATAAACTTGATATATATTTTTATTTTCGATTTGAAGTTGTAAAAATATATTGAAAATACTTAAGTTGTTAAAATTTTTTATTACTTATTTGTTTTTTTTTAAATAATTTTAGTTTTTAATTAATAAGTAATTTGTAATGATGGGGAACATCATTAATGGTAATGGGGAACAGGGGGCAAACCTTCACATGGCAACGTGTCGGTCCGCCTCAACCTGATGAGGCCAACATTATCCATGTCGAAATCGTCTCAAGTCGACTCAAACATCCACGTGGTGTTCCCTGGGCAACGGTAAACTGGCATCCGTCAGTTTGACGGCTAATTTGAGCGGCGGGTCGCTCCATAGACCTTAAACATGGAATGTTTAGCATTCGCTTCAATTGTTTTTACAGTTCTATACTATATCAGCTCCTAGACTATATAATATTCTACCTATTGATATAAGACGTATACGAAATATTTCCTTGTTTCTCAGTAAAAGCATGGCTGTTTAGTCAAAGTTATAATGATGTTAATTCAATGTTTATTGTTGGTCAGTAACTTAATCATTTGTTTTACTTGTTTAATTTTAATTTACTTTCGATTCTTTGAGTTTCTCCAAGTCCAATAAATTTTAATACATAAATTTTTATTTTTTTTCTGCATTTTTGTTCGATTTTTCTACTCATGTTTCAATATTCTTAAAAGCCTCTCAACACTTCTTTTTGCTTTATTTCGTTTTTTTATTTTTTAAATTATATTTTGTTTTTTGTTTTATTAATTTGTTGACCCCTCTCATTACAAAAATCTTGTGATAGTAAAAATAATTCTTATATTTAATTTATTTTATTTAATTTATTGTTTACTTATGTAACTGTTATCGCTTCTAGTTTCTGGCGAACTATAGATAACAGATCTTTTTCAATTTTACTTTTTTAATGTTTAATGTTTAATTCAGAATATGTATAATTTCCAATTCTCTAAGATAAATTCTTAAGTTATATAAAAAAATGTAATTTGAATGTGCGCAGGGTTTGGGTCCCGCCACATTACTACTGCCCAATGAAAACTAAACCAGCCTCGGATAAGAACCCCAATTACGTTGACGACCACCGCAAATGAAAAACGGACAATGATTTACGGATATGCACCTGGAATGTCCGGACCCTTTATAGGGAAGATGCCATTATCCAACTGGCGGTAGCCCTCAAAACAATAAAAGCTGGCATCACCGCCATCCAGGAAATGCGATGGAAAGGGCAAGGCTGCTCTAAACAAGCACACTGTGATATCTACTACAGCTGCCATGCGGAGAGGCGCGAATTTGGATGTGGATTCGTTGTTAGCTGGAAACTACGCCACCTTGTTTCCCGGTTCACACCTGTGAACGAAAGATTGGCCACGATCCGCATCAAGGCAAAATTATTGTCCATAAAATCGTATTCTTCCAAATCTATTTTCAAATCCAAATTTCTTACCGTAAACATATGGTTTAGAGTATGTGATGGCCCAATGTATTGCGGCTAATTCGTGCTCAATAGTAGATTTATTAGATTCACCTTTCGTAAAAGATCTTGATATGCCACGGGAAGCTGTTTATCACCGTCATTTTGGCTAAGCACAACGCAACATGGATATTTGCTTGCGTCCGTGGTAATGCAAAATTGCTTCCGAAAGTCAGGATATTTTATTTTATTGAAATGCTTCTTCACATTCTTGAGACCATTTGAATAATGTATTTTTTTTTACATATTCTCGTTAAGAGACGAGAATATTGCGCAAAGTTAGGGACGAAACGTCTATAATAGTTTCAAAATGCAACGAATCGCTTGGTCTCATCGGCATTTTTTGGAATTGGATAGTCATTAATAATTTTGTAATTACTATTATCTGGAAGAATGCCTTTATTTGTACATTTATGCCCAAGATAAGTCACTTCATGACTGAAAAATGAGCACTTCGCTGGATTTAACTTTAAATTGTATTTTCGACACGTCTCAAAAACATCTGAGATTTTTAAACATGTGATTCTCTGAGCAGCCCAACACAACTAAATCGTCCATATACAGAAATGCTTGTGCTGGTGTCAAACCAGCAAATGCGATAGTCATCATTCTTTGAAAAGAATTTGGAGCTATCTTAAGACCGAATGATAAGCGTTTAAACCGAAACGAACCTTTGTCCGTCGAAAAGGAAGAGATCTCTTGAGTTTTCACCGAGCACAATCTGATGAAAACCTAAGGTTAAATCTAAAAACGAAAAAAATTTGTCTCTGCCAAGCTGATCAAGAATATCATCTATTGTCGGCAGATGAAATTTATCAGCAATTAATTTTTTGTTAAGTTGTCGGTAATCTACTACAAGCCTCCATCTTTTATTGCTATTGCCTGGAAGTGATTTTTTTGGTACCAACAGTATCGGGCTGCTGTACTCCGATGCTGATGGTTCTATTATCTCATCATCTATTTTTGATATGTTTAATTTTTAATATGGTTTTAATTGTTAATTTTTTGATATGTCCTTTAATTTCGTCTTTGTGCGTATGTGGTATTCTATAATTTTTTATGTAAAAATAAATTATAAAAATTATTAACGGAAATTTTTCCATTGCAAATACGTCTATGTATTTACTACAAAGATCTATTAATTTTTGTTTTACAAAGTCTGGAAAATGTTCGGATAGTTGTTGTATCCTTACATTATTAGTTAGATTTTTATTAATTGATATAGTGTCGTAATTTTGTAGACTATCTGTTTTTATTTGGATGTTTGGTATAACTGTTTTCATTTGTGGTATTTAAGATTCTTATGAATATTTGTACACTTGCCGCAACTGTGTTAGAAATAAAAACGCCGCTTTGAAGCTCTTGGTGAGGGATAAGGAATTCTTTTTCGTTTGAATTTATTTTAACCAGTCTGACCACCTCTGACCTCGCTGGGATAGATATTGAATTGATGCTTGGATAATTTCTCATTGGTATTGCAATATCTTCGGGGAAATCTTCTGGTCTTAATACCAGCCAGTCTTGATCTTTTTTGTAGTCAAGTATAAAATTATATTTCTTGACAAAGTCGAGAATCAGTACACCGTCAGGTGGAATAGGGTAAAGATTATCCACCACATGAAAATTATGTTATATTAGGAGGTTCTCAATCTTAAGGTCTGCTTGAATTTTCCCTATTGTATTTGTTATTCCCCTACCAATGCCGTGTAGGCTTGTTATAGAACAAGTATCTATATCTACTGATGTAATCTGTTTATTTTTAATAATAGATATATCCGCTCCTGTGTCAATCAGTAAGGATGAAATATTATCGCTTAGATTTGTTTAAGAATAAATGTAGCTTGTTAGATTTAGATTTGAAAATAGATTTTATTTGTATTATTTCGATTTCTTAATGAGATCTGAGGTATTCGGGTTTTCCAAATTATTTTGTGTACTCACCCTAATATTTCTGTTATTGTTATTATATCCCCTATTTGTGTTATTTCCTCTGTTATAGCTATCGGTCGCTATTATTATAATTTTCATTATATAGATTATGACTTGCTCCACAGGATAGGCCATGGCCACGACAGCGTCCACGAAAATTATTTCCGTATCTGTGAATATTATTTCGGTTTCTATTATAATATAACACCGAATGTTCATTTCCTGTTTCTTCAGTGCAACTGTTAATGAACTTGCAAACGGCCTCATTCATATCGTTCAACTGGGCCGACTCCATTATTAATTTGGGTTTATCGAGTTTTTCGTCATAGCTTTTACCGCAGCATTTGTTGCGTACTTTGCCGCCAGAGGATTTGTTAACCCGTCTGAGATGTATGCGGATTGAAGAATTTTTGTTAACTCTTCTATTTCCTTTGCATATACTGTAGCTGTTTTGTTATTTTGCTTGGTATTATTTAATTTTGCCGTTATGAGCTCTACTGATTCCCCCTTTAGTGATGTACATAACTTATTAATTACCCCCTGAAGGTTTTCTTCAGTTCCCGCTAATAAATTTCGGGCGTTGCCTTTTAGCTTGGTTTTGACCAAGTTCACTGCAACTAGAACATGGTCTTCCCTAATGCTGTTACCGAGATTAAGAGCATCAATAAACGTTTGTAAATTTTCAGATCTACCATTGTTGGGTCACGCTGTATTTGCCGCTGCAGTTTTTTATATCATTTATTTGCTTATAATAGCTCAAAGCAATAACGTAAAAATCATACCATTATTGCTGTACTTTCCTATTATTTTGCCTACTATGAAAAAACTTTATATATTTCCTTTTGGCACTGTTTTTATTACTATTACTTATGTGCTAAAATGTATTACATGCTGCATATACATATTCACATACATAATGACCCTGTAGGAAAATCCACTAATTTAAAAGTAGTTGAAAAAGTAGTTTTTCAACACACTACAACTAGTGGAAAATCTGACATTTTTCCATAGAACGAACTAACATATTTTGTATGGTGATGTCCGCTAAATAAGGCAATTGACTTTCGTCTGCATATATTTTCAACTACTTGTTACACTAGTTAAATTTAAATTATCTTTTTAATTACTTTAAAAGAACCAATTGAAAACTATTTAATATTCCACTTACCGAAGATGAATTTAAAAGCATAAAAATTTTAAATTTCTATACATCATAGAGATCATTTATTTGACTGTTTTGAAAAATACATGAATCATGCCAAAAAAAATCATGCCTGGGCAACACAAATAAATTCTGAAATATAAAATCTGAAAGCAAAATCTAAACAAAGTTAAGAGTGATCAGAGTTTTTTAATGGAAAATTGTGAAATGTCGTTCTTTGTGGTGTTTTAATTGATTTTAAAATAATTTAAAAGTGATTCATGCCAAGCTTCATTGCCAGTTAATTCAAAAAAAGACTAGTAATTACATTCAAGGAGCGCAACAGAAGTACGCTGCGATGGTAGATATAATTTAATTATTCCTTTCTTCATTGGACTATTTCTGCTTCCAGCAGATGATAGTTCCAGAAGCTGGAAGAACTCTGCGCTTATATGTGAGCATGCCTGCCACGGAAGCAGTTTACAAAAACGGGCACGCCACCGCCTGGGTACATGAGCGAAGCTGCCGATCCAATTGATCGGAATTGTGTGGATACTGCGCCTGTTATTTAACACGAGCCAGCTTTTTGATGCTTCATTTTAAAATACGAGCTAAACAAGCGTGTCAGCGAAATTTTCCACGCTTTGCAACCATCAATCATGGTCGATGGACACAGCGATATTTTGCTTAGTGCTTCTTTAAAGTGTCAATCGCAATGAAGTGATGGAGCAGACTCGACTCTACGTAGGGAAAGGCGTGCGTCTTTACTATTGAAGTGATGAGGTGTTTGCTGAATGGTTAAGCAATGCATCAATTTCCGTACAGAGTCCAAACTGTACAATGTTTGCTAAACAGTACCAGTTTGTAATTTGAATATCTTAATTAATAAAGAATTTTTAATCGCTTCACAGGGTTTGGAGGCAGTTTATTAGATTTAAAGTGTGTTTACCACGTCTGCCTTGCAGCTCAATGTCGTAAATAAAAAAATATGGCTTTTTGAGACAAAATGTTACAGCCTAAAGTTAATAATATTTGATGAAATAACATGGTTAAACATTTATAAACTCATATACTAGTTTATTTTAAACTAGTTTTTTAATTAGTTGTTTTTAAACACAAGTTAGTTTGTTCCTATAGGGGAATAACTTGTTTCTTGCTAGTATTGCTACATACATACACACACATTTCTTTCTTCTATTGCCACATACCTTCAGCTTAAGAAATTACCACGCAATAAATCAATTGCATTAAAAGCATCAAAACGTACGGTACGCCTTTCTCTTTAAACTCGCTTTAGTTGACATCAGGGGAAAAATAATTGAATATTTTAAATCGGTGTAAACTTTTTCAGATCGTTCTTATTAGAAGCATAGTAAAAAACGCTTTACTATACAACCATCAAAGTCTGGCAATAGTTTTGATGCTATCCCTAAAAATTCTACGGCAGATTGAGGCATTGTGTTTGAGTTTGTATTCAATTTTAGTTCAATGTCACTGTTGTTATCTTCACTTTCGAAGTCGTCAGTAATAATTTTTAGTTCAGTATCAATTGTTTTTGGAATTTGCAATGGAGTTTTTCGTTTTATTGATATCTAAAGAACTTTGTCTCTTAGATCCCCGAAAATTTGGTTTGCCTCTAATTTGTGGGGTGCGGATAGTTTATTACGATACGCATTTAATAATGATCGTTTATCGTTATATTCCCTAATTATTACATTAGTATGTTTATTTAGTTTCTGTAGAGATTTTTACTGATTCAGATTTTGATATACATTTATGCTCGTTCTCCACGCGTTTCTGTCTTTAATTGTCCAACCTTACTTACTTCTTAATTCCTTGGCAGGCTCTTCTATTTCCTTCCTCCTTAATCCTTGAACGCAACTATTTTTTTTTGGCACGTCCGCCGCATTTAATAATCCAACATCAACTCTCTATTGGCACGTCCGTCACGTTCCGTAGGTCAACAGCTACTAAATCTTGGAACGTCCGCCAAGTTCCGCAGTTCTACAGCTACTAAATATTGGCACGTCCACCAAGTTCCGCAGTTCCACAGCTACTAACTTTTCGTTGTCTTGCTAGCCAGCCTCTGACTCTGCTGCTGGCTGTTCTTCTTCTTTTCTCTGCTTAGTTGACTTACTGCGTTACTTTTCTTTCGTAAATCGTTATATGCACGGATGCCACCTCAAATTCCTACAAAAAAAAAACCCCGTTATCCCACAATAGCAAAATTAATAACCACGAAAATTTCCACGGTACAAAGTTGACAAAAAAATCCCAACGCAATTAAAAAAAAACCACAAAAAAGAGCGTGTCTTTTAAAATAGCCACTAAAATCCCACTCAAATAAAAAAAAAGAAAAATCCCATTCGTATACAAATTAACCACAAAAAATCTCTCCTCTATTAAAAATCAATACAGTTAATATCAAGGACATAAAAAAAGACACAGTTTCGATAGCATCGTAGGTGTGGATGTAGAATTTTTTGTTCGTGCGTTACATCGCAACAAAATTTTTGAATTTCGTTTTAAAAATGTTAAATTTTATTACGAAAGTGTGACATAGAGAGCGGGGAGGGGGAAGGAATCTGAAATTAGCCAAAGAAATGTAACGTTATTTATGAACAGCCCCTAATAAGATAAAACATTTTTCCAATTTATTATATTGTAAAAATAAATGACAAGATAAGATAAATTAAAAACGGCAAGACCTCCATGCCAAACCGCACTGTAAGACGTATTTCTACGTAAAAAAACAAAAAAGGAAAACAGCATATTTCTCTAAAATTGTATAAAATCTTACGCTTACACTTACAATAATTTAGAAGCTGTGTGTTTTTTCTTTTAGACATTTTGCACTTGTTTAGTATTTGTTTATATTTTTCACTATGAAATCAATATTAAATTTGTAGAGTCATGCACGATAGCAAACAATAACAATCAACAAAAACGAAAGCAGCAGATATGAGGTTACATGTTAATTTTAAATACACACATACACATTAATAACAACAACAACAGGATCAGTTACTGAGAGCTTCGCTAAACGATTCTATTCAATTGGGCCCACACATACTGTGTTTTCTTTTTGCAACACACCAAGGATTTGTGTATTTTCACAACATGTGCACAAAAAATTAATTTTAACAGCCCAAAAACCAAAACAATAAGTTTGTACATGAACAACGCTATCTACTGCTTGACTTGTTATACAACTTATTGGTTTGTCTGCACATAATCAAAAATTTTTGATTTTGTCTTCACAAACTGACGAACCTTTTAATTGGGCCACCAACACCTCCACAAACAGGCAAACATTTCTGCAAACCAACCAAGTTCGCAAACATGACCGCCTGTATGTAATACCTACAAGAAACATCACGGTGGTGCGTTCGTTATTTCGACATGAACTAAAGCACCAAGCAAAAGAACGTCAGCAGAAAATCAAGCTTAAATGCAAAATTTTTTTCATAAATTAATGTGAATTTTTTCTTCGATTTTCAAAACAAAACAAAAAATCCCATAAAAGAAAATCTCATATGAATTAAAAAAAAAACACACTCAATTAAAAATAACCATGGGAATTCCCATTTCCCACGGCAATTAAAAATAACCTCAAATGGGATTTTTCCCACAAAGGTCGCAACCGTGGTAATATCGTCGCTCTCATTTTTCCGTTGTATTAGTCTTAGGATCTCGCTAGTAGGCTGCTGTAATATACGCTCAGGCTTGACTTGTTTGTTGCACTTGTTTCGATTGTTGCTAGTTTGGTGTAAGATTCATCTTTTTGTTCTCTTCTGTCGTTACTCATTTACATTCAATTGCGCATCTGTGTATAACCCTCTGCCCGTTGATTGTGTTATACTTTTACTTGAGTTTTTTTTTTCCTGTTGCTTGATCTTTCTTTATGTTTGTGCGGTGAGTTAACACACAATCAGTTGTCAGCATTTCTGCAGAAAGATAGTTTTCCATAAAATATAAGAACAAACAAAACGGGTTTGCTTAGCATAAATATAAGAATAAACAAAACGGTTTCAGCTATCTTTAAGACAGAATTATAAGTAAGTTCATAAGTAAACCCAATCAGAAACAGTTCATTTTCTGACAAGTGAAAAATAATAAAGTTTTTAAAAAAAAACATAAATTGAAAAACTATTATTAATTCGGTGCTCATCTTTCTGCTGCAGTAGCCGTTATTCCCATTATCACATACGAGTATATACAGGGTGTCCCGCAATTGAGTGCAACTATTTACGGGGCTAAAGGTTATGTCGAGCGGAGCAAAAAATTGCATCGGAGGGGCGGGTCTATTTTCACATTCTTATGAGCTACAGGGTTAATAAATATTTCACGACTTTGGTTTACGTTATTCTTTCTAGCAGAAAAACTAACTTTTATAAAACTAATTTCTCATTTTAAAGGCAATGAGATCGCCTTTCCAACGATATATCAACTAACCCCAGCAATTTAACCGTTATCGAGCTGTGATCGTGTGAAGATGAAATCAATCGGTTGAAACTACCAAATTTCAACTTTGAGTGCAAATTTCTCAGAACTTCGCATAATAAATGCATTTTTTTTTAAATCAATTTTGTAATTTATTCAATTTACTTTTCAATGACACCAAAAACATACACATATCTTAAAAAATAAAAAAGTTGGCTGTACTAAAAATATTATACTTATTAGAAAACAATGATATCTACTGCATAACTAATAGTAAAGTCATTATTTATCATTATTTTCAAAAAAGTGTAATTTTTTTAGTACAGCCAACTTTTTCATTTTTTAAGATTTGTTAATGTTTTTTATATCATTGAAAATTAAATTGAATAAATTTTAAAATTGATTTAAAAAAAAAATTTCATTTATTACGCGAAATTCTGAGAAATTTGCATTCAAAATTGAAATTTGGTAGTTTTAACCGATTGATTTCATCTTCACACGATCACAGCTCGGTAACGGTTAAGTTGGTGGGGTTTGTTGATATACCGTTGGAAAGGTGATTAATGAAATCAGCCTTTAAAATAAATTATGAAAATAAATTCTATGCAAGTTAGTTTTTCTGCTAAAAACAATAACGTGAATCAAAGTCGTGACATATTAATTAACCCTGTAGCTCCTAAAAATGTGAAATAGCCCCCCCCCCCCCCGCCCCCTCCCATACGATTTTTTGCTCAGCTCGACATAACCTTTCAACTCCATAAATAGTTGCACTCAATTGCGGGACACCCTGTATATATATTAATATATTTTTTTATTACAGGGTGCTTTCTTAACATAACATTATCTTTACTTTCATATTTCTTAAGAATTTAGTTCCATTGAATTTATTGTAAAATACAATAATTATATTAATTAATTAATTAATAAATAAAACATTAATTCCATTTTTCAGCAATCACTGAGTAGCACTTTAATTTTATACCAAAGTAATAGTATTCATTTATTGGAAACAACAAAGGATGGTTAGATTCAGAAACAACTTAATTCTATAGTGATAAATTATAACTATATAGCAAATAATAAAATAAACAGATTCAATTCAAATTTTTAAACGTAAACATGAATTATAAACGTAAAGTTCAGTTATATTTTGTTTAGTTTTAAAACAATAAATTGGTAATTCAATTAAAAAAATTCTTATTAAATCTTCGCTAGCTGCGTTGTGACGTGGAAAAAACTGTGCACGGTTTTGCCCGCCACAATGTTAACTGAATAATGCAAATTGTTTATGGTTGTGAGCTTGTGGTTGAAGTTTATTTGTTGTTTAGCAAGTAAAACGTTAACAATTCAAAGTTCAACACGTATGGTTTTTATTTTTAATTAAAAGTATATAAGAAAAATTATTGAAACGTGTGAACATATTTCGAATTCTTGTACTCATAAACAACGAAATCAATTATTATGAAAATTAATCTAAAGTGTTACAATTTATGTGTGCTTTCTTTAAATTCTTTCAAACTTTTTGATAATCCCTGCATAACGTGATATTTTAAGCAGTTTATTCCGTTGATTTGTGGTAATTTGCGAGATTTTTTGGTAATTTCAGGTAATTTTTGTGTATGGTAATTTGTGAGAACTCAATGCGAGAAAAAGGGAATTTGTGAGGTATTATAACCTGACAACACTGCATCAGCCTTAACCCTCATAGATTGAAGTTGAATTATGACAAAATTTGTACATTCATAAGAGTAGGCGAAAATTTTTGAACTAAATCGCGGCGATTTTTAATAAAAATGCGGCGCTCATTCTTTATAATATCATTAATTCATTCCAAAATTTTATTGAAAATCACACCGATTCTTAATAAAAAACTTTCGGTTGCGGCGCTCATATATATAAAAATGGATGTATGTATGCATGTATGTGTGTATGTGGGTATGTGTGTATATCACGTATAGACTCCAAAACCGCTGTACACGTTTTGATAGTGAATCTTGGTATGCAGATGCTATGGATCCTAGTATCAGTCACTATGTATAGGTAAATGTTGTCACGCCCACTTTTACAGTCCACAAATCAGAAAAAATGCTTTATATCAGACGGCTTTTGCCGTAGGAGACTAAGATTCGGTAACTTAGTTCGTATCGTTACTGTCGGCCAATGAAAAAAAAAATTGGTGTGGTCACATTATATTTACGCCCACTTTTTCGAAATTAGGCTTATTCCTGAGTTGTACATGTTTTTAAAGTAAAACTTGATATGCAGGTGCTCTAAGTGGCAGTCAATATATATATAAATAAAATTTGCCACGCCCACTTGTACCACCTGCAAATAAAAAACAAACAAAATGGCCAATTTCAGCCCTTCAGAGGACTTTGTTCGTGAAACACAAATGATCGAGAACTGGAGAGCTGACCAAACAGAAAAATTAATTCAATTGAAAAATCTTTCTGTGTCAGGTGGGATTCGAACCAGGCTTCTCTCGAATATGGGCCACACCCTTTATCCGCTACGCCACGGCCGCCACTTTTTTTTTTTAACCACAAATCAATAGAACTTCTATAAATCAGTCGATTCTCATCGTTAAAATCTTAAATTTGGTAATTAAGTTCATACGCTTACTCTCGACAGCTTTGCAAAAAGTGTGCATGGTAGCACTATATCTGCCCACTCTTCAAAAATAATTTTATTGAATTTATTTATTTATTAATGTAGTATAGTTAATTACAATTTAAAAATTATAAGTAAGCACTAGCTGCCAGGGCTATCGGTTAGAAACAATTTTAATTCCTGAGATGTGAACGTTTTGATTGTCAAACTTGGTATGTTGCTATGGGTCCAAGTGGCGGTCACTTTATATATAAATGTTGCCACGCCCACTTTTAATGCCCAGAAATCCGTAAAAGGCATATATATCAGACTCTTTTTACAGTAAAAGACTAAAATTTGGTAGATAAGTTTATATGGTTACTGCCAGAACCCTTAAGAAAATGGACGTGTCGCACTTTATCTACGCCGACTTTTCAGAAATCATTGCAATTTCTGAGCAGTACACGTTCTGATAGTGAAACTTGGTATGTATGTGCAATGGGACAAAGTGGCATTCACTATATATATAAATGTTGCCATGCCTACTTTTCTGTTTATCTTTCTATCTGTAAAAAGTGTATATATGTATACTAAGGCTCCTCACAAAAACAAAGGTGTTCGGATCGGTTCCTCAAAATAACGCTTTCTGTTATGATGATTCCCCAAATATTTCGACTGTAGCGATAGCTATCTGTGAGCTGGAATGGGTTGAAATAAAAAAAACCACAAAAAAGAAATATGCATTTCAGCCCTTGAAAAGACTTTGACCGAGCTTCTTATGATCAATTGTGTTGTGCGTGTTGTGAAATGTTTGAACACAAATTATCGAGAACTGGACCTACAAGCTTATTGCCGACTCCGAACGGCTTATTTTCTCAAGCAGCTTTCCCTGTCAGTTTTTACTATCTGAGGCATTGTCTGCATAGATATGACGGCCGAACAGAAAAATTAATTCAATTGAAAAAACTTTCTGACTCAGATGGAATTCGAACCTGGGTCTTATGGCATACAAGCCACGCACCTCAACCAGTATACCACGGAATGGTTTGAAATATACTCTAAAAATCGAGTTTTTTGAAAAATATTTACTGATGTGGTAGTTAAAATAACAAACGGTCAGAAATAATAGAAATGAAAAAGTTCTTCCTATCTGCACCAATAAATTTTAAATTTTTGCAGTCGGACCAGAGGTAATGAGGATTTTCATAAATTTGTTAACTTTTTTTATATTATTTTCACTAAAATTCATATTAAAATTGGTTTATTTTTGTCTTGCCATGTTACTTTTAGTCAAATAAATTATCTATTGATGATAAAATATGGTGTAAAGCGAAAAATGAAATTGAATGAAATTACAAAAAAAAAAATTACACATTTTTACATTTTACAACATATTTGACTAAAAGTAGTATGGGAAAAAATCCATTTGAGTTTCAGTGAAAATAATATGAAAAAAGTTAAAACAATCCATAAAATTCTGCATTATTTTTGGTCCAATGGATAAAATTTAAGATTTTTTGATGCAAAAGAACTTTTTCATTACTCTTATTTCTGACCGTTTGTTTTTTTTAACTACCATACCAGCCAATATTTTTAGTCGAAATATTTTGGGGATTATCATAACATTAGCCATGGATTATTTTGAAGAACCGGACTGAACAACTTTTTTTTCTAAGGAGCGTGAGGCACCTTAATGTATATACGTATGTGGGTATATGTGTATATCACGTGAAGACTCGGAAACCAGTCAGCCAATTTTTTTACCAAAGCCTTGAGAGAGTTCCTGTGAAGTTTGGTGCCGATCGTAAAAGGCACCTTAAAAACACCTCAAGTTTTCGATATCGAATAGTTTTGGAATTATAGGTCTCACAGCCTGGGATTCGACAGTATTCGACCTCAATTTACAGATGCCGTTCCACTAGTAATACTTTATGGGCGTTGGACGAGGGGCTTGGTACTTTTCAGCACAATCATGCCGATTTTCAATATAATTTTTTCGCCTGCTCATTCTTTTTTTATTTTCATAAGTTACTTTTGTAAATCTTTACAAAAACGCTACAGTTGTTAACAAAGGTACTCATGCGGTTTACAGGAGCTGTAGCCATATAATTTGTTATACTGAATGGTAAATAAATTAAATTGTTAGCGTTTCTACTGTTTCTACGGTTTCTGTTAAAATTTATGTGAGAAAAAAGTTCTGGAGAATCGAATACACCTACTATGAGTTGGTGTAAATGGACGATATTTGCAGATTTCGTTCGGTCCCTTAAGGACTGCATTTTTAACAGTTTCAAACGATCCTCACAGGGAGGAATGTCTAATATGTCCGTTCCACTTAAGCCCCTTAAAGCAAACCGAACAAAACGGTTTTGGATTCTTTCTATTCGATCAACATACATATTGTAACTTGGGTACCAAACTTGACTTGCATACTCTTAGTGAGGACGCATGATTGCATAATACAACTTTGTACTTTTTAACAATGCTATTTAATTCTTTGGCCCAGCGTTTCATAAATCAAAGCATTGTATATGTTTTTTTTACAAATATAATCAATGTGAATGTTAAACGATAGCTTAGAATCCATGAATATACTTTGGTCTTTGACGGTATCTACACGACTTAAGGCAGTATCTTTGATCTTATAATCAAAAGCAAAATGATTCCTTTTTCGCGAAAAGGTCATAGTTTGTCATTTATCTGGACTAAGAAACATATTATTTTTAGAACACAAAACTTCGAAGGATTTCAGATCAGACTGGAGTAGATCTGAGTTGTCTTTAGAATCAACCGTTCTCTATTTTTTCATATCATCCAAATAGATAAGCAGATGACAGTGTTCTATGATGTGAGTTACATCATTAATTGCTAACGCAGCGTCTACACCAGACAATTTGTCTTAACAATCCCAATGCACTCACACATTTTTTACTAACACACTCACATTTTCTCAGTCGGCAGCTCAATTATCTCAATTGTCAGGCAGTCAATTGAGCTGACAACGATTTGACGTATGCTGACAATTTTTGACGTTTCCGTGGAAAAAATGCTGAGAAATGTTAAAAAACTTAAAAAAATCACTTCGAAACAGCAACGCAGTGTGAAAGTTGAAAGTTAAGTTTTCCGCACAAAATTTAATTTTTTCGTTGGCCAATGATCTCGGTGCATTAGTTAAATTTTTCTTAAAAATTTTTGTTTTAAGCGGCACAAGTGCAGCGTTCAATTTTGTTAACATCCTCCAAGTGCCACCACCAGCAACAGAAACAAGTGCAGCGCGAATTTCCTGCTTTTTTCGATGACCAACGTTCTCCAATTGCCACCACCACCAGCTAAAGTAAGTTATGCTAATAAGTGTTTTATTAAATAACAATTAAATAAGTGTTTAACAATTTAATAGTGCAGCGTTTTTTTTTTGTTGGTGGTGGCACTTGGAGGATGTTAACAAAAATTAACGTTGCGCTTGCTGTGTTGGTAGTGGTGTCACTTGGAGGACGTCGGCCAGCGAAAGGAGCAAGAAATTCGCGTTGCACTTTCTGTGTTGCTGGTGGTGGCACTTGGAGGATGTTAACAAAAATTAACATTGCACTTGCTATGTTGCTACTGGTGGCACTTGGAGGACGTTGGCCAGCGAAAAGAGCATGAAATTTGTGTTGCACTTGCTGAGTTGCTGGTGGTGGCACTTGGAGGATGTTAACAAAAATGAACGCTGCACTTGTGCTGCTTGTGGTGGCACTTGAATATCGTTGGGATGCGAAAAAAATTAAATTTTTTGCGTAAAATCCTTTTTAATCTCACAGCTTTCACATCAAAAAACCACGTTTTTTTATTCTTTTTTAGCTCTCGCAACCAAAAACCGCACTTTTTTATTCTTTTCTATTCTTTTTTTGCTTTCAAAGGAAACGGCCAATAACGAAACAAATGTCATTTAGTGTCTTGCCCACCTTCGTCATAATCAGACGATTTTCTTGCAGCTGACAATAATTTGACAACTAATACAGATTATTAAATATATATGACGATTGTCAGGCGTAGACGCAGCGTAAAACAAACAAAAGTGGTCCAAGGTGACTACCCTGAAGAAAACCTGACTCAGCAATAAATTCAGAAGACAATACGCCTCGGAAACGTATTTGATAAGATCTCTCCACCAAATACGGTTTAATCGTGTTCACAAAATATTGTGATAATCCCATTAACTTGATCTTAAATAAAATTAGATTGTGTGGTAACTTACCAAAAGCTTTACTAAAGTCAGTGTAAACGCAGTCGATCTGGTTACCAGAGTCAATCGAATTTAAACAGAATGTTGTAAAATCAAGAAGATTAGACAAAGTGGATCTGCCATTGACAAAACCATGCTGACGAGATGTTCTGACTTCACCACAATGAATTTTATCCTCATACGTACACCATCCGCTCGAAAAGTTTAGGAATCGATGAGAGCTTAGCGATAGGCCTATAGTTACTGACACCATTCCTGCAACCCTTTTTATAAATAGGACTTATAAATGTATTTTCAAAAAAATTGGAAAATAACTTTTGTTAATTGATTTAGTGAATAATAAAGAAAGTGGTTGACTCAAAACAGAACCACATTGTGCTGCGGCAACACTGCGGCAGGAATTCCATCAGGCCCAGCGCCAAAATCCTCATCAATTGATCCAATATACCTTAATATATCCTCTGGATTAAAGGATATATGTTCCAAAGAAGCCCTGGGTGCAGAATTCATATATTCAAAGTACTCTACATCATGATTCAAAGAATTTGAACAGAATGAGTCTTTGAAAAGGTTGGTAAATAGGTCACAAATTATGTCGGGATCATCAGTAAATCCATCAAGAGTTCTGAATGTAGAAGGAAATTCATCTGATTTCTTCTTTGTGTTTATGAATCCCAAAAATTTTCTTGGATCAGACAATATTCTCAGCTTAACATCATTAAAATATTCGTGATATAATATAGCTGAGCGATTTTCAAATTCCAGAAACAAACACTTGTGAGTCTCTAGGTCATTTCAGTCTAGGCTACATACGTATTTCTTACATGTCCTCTTCCTGTTGTAAAGTTTTTAAATCCTTAGTGTACCAAGGGTACGCAGAATTTTTCGCAAGTTTGAGGCTATATGTTACAGACTGAGAAAACATAGCAAAAAGTTCCATATAAAAAAATTAGTGGAATCATCAAGACTACTTTCATTTAAGTCTTCTAAAATTACATTATGCTTATTATGAAATTCTGAGAATGCATTAAAAATGAATGCCTCAATACGACAATTTTTTCAAAACGCCAAATAATAGATGATAATGAAAAATATGAATGAAATATATAGTGGCCAAACAAATCTAAATTTTTAAATATAGTGTTGTTAAAGCTGTATACCACAAAGAAAACCAATTCCAGATCTTTAAAATACATCTTGATCATTTTTTTTGTAGAAGTAACCGTTTTGAAATTTTGATTTCTTTTTTTAATTTTCCACTATGAATAACTTGCAAAAAAAATTGTAAAAAAATGTATGTAAATACTTCTATTTTTCTAAGTACTATCGACGTGAAAGGTACCAAATTATTCCAAATATGTGAGTTTCGAAAAGCGTCCAATTTAACATGGAATCACCAACATAACATATGTTATTTTTTCATTTTGATAATATTGTTTTTTTTGCTATCTTAGCTCCCTCTCCGCTCTCTGGTGAATTCTAAATCCGTCACTGATTATAATACAAATTTATGTTCAAAATAAATGTTTTGCCATATATGTAATACATACATCCCTATAGGAACAAACTAACTTGTTTATTAAAACAACTAATTAAAAAACTAGTTTAAAATAAACCAGTATATGAACTACTTTGAATTATATTAAGGCGGCAACTACTCTGATGTTGGCATGTTTTAATTGAAAATTTTTATTAGATAACAAGCTTATACTCGTATATATTTAACCATGTTATTTCATCAAATATTATTAACTTTTGGCCATCAGTAATAGTTTTCAATTGGTTATTTAAGAGCAATTAAAAAAATAATTTAAATGTAACTAATTTAACAAGTAGTTGAAAATATATGCAGACGACAGTCAATTGACTTATTTAGCGGACATCACCATACAAAATAAGTTAGTTCGTTCTATGGAAAAAAGTCAGAATTTCAACTAGTTGTGGTTGACAAAAAACTACTTTATCAACTACTTTTAAATTAGTTGATTTTCCTACAGGGATATTATATTAACCTACCTATTCACTACTACAGTCAAGCAAATGTCAAGTCATTCCAGGGGCGGTTGAAATGAAAAACTGTGGCCCCAAGAAAGGCCACAACTATTTTTATAAATAAACTAGCTTATACTCGGCGTGCTTCGCTGCGCTCAGCGCTTTTCCCCTTATAGAGGGCGTATCTTTAGTGAAGCCATGCTATTATAGTAAGCTCGTACCGAGTTTCATTGATGTGTGACTTATTTCGAAAGCTATACCGAAAATTTTGGATGCTGAGAAAGTACCACGCCCCTCATCCAACGCCCATAAAATGTTACTGGTGAAACTGCATGTGTAAATTGAGGTCGAATACTGTATTCCGAGGCTGGGCGATCTATAATTCTAAAACTGTTCGATATCGAAAATTTTGAGGTGTATTTAAGGTGCCTTTTACGATCGGAACCAGACTTCACAGGAACCCTCTCAAGGCTTTGGTATAAAAATTGGCTTAGCGGTTTCGGAGTCTTAACGTGATATACACATATATCCACATACGTATATACATTAATTCGCCTCACGCTCCTTAGAAAAAAAATGTTGTTCAGTCCGGTTCTTCAAACTAATCCATGGCTTATGTTATGATAATTTCCAAAATATTTCAACTAAAAATACTGGCAGTTAATATTGGTAGTTAAAAAAAAAACGGTCAGAAATAAAAGCAATGAAAAAGTTCTTTTGCATCAAAAAATCTTGAATTTTTTCCGTTGGACCAAAGATAATGCGGATTTTTATGGATTGTTTTAACTTTTTTCATATTATTTTCACTAAAATTTAAATGCATTTTTTCCCATACTACTTTTAGTCAAATACATTTTAAAATGTAAAAAATGTGTACATTTTTTTGTAATTTCTTTCAATTTAATTCTTAATTTCACACTATATTTTATCATCAATAGATAATTTACTTGACTAAAAGTAACATGGCAAGACAAAAAAAAATTGAATTTGAATTTTAGTGAAAATACTATACAAAAGTTAAAAAAAAAATAATAAAAAAACGTATTACATTATTTTAAATGTATTGTTGCAGATTGGAAGAACTTCTATTACTATTATTTCTGACCGTTTGTTACTTTTAACTACTACAGCAGTAAATATTTTTACAAAAAACTTGATTTTTAGAGCATAGTTCAAACCGTTCCCTGGCATACTGGTTGAGGTGTGCGGCTTGTATGCCATAGAACCCAGGTTCGAATTCCATCTGACACAAAAAGTTTTTTCAATTGAATTCATTTTTCTGTTCGCCCGTCAGACAATGGCAAACCTCAGAGAGTAAAAACTGGCATGAAAAGCTTCTTGAGAACATAAGGTCTTTTCAAGGGCTGAAAGACAATTTCGTTTTTGTTTTTTTTTTTCAAACTATTCCAGCTCACGGATAGCTATTGCTACAGTCGAAATATTTGAGGAATCATTATAACATAAAGCATTATTTTGAGGAACCGATCCGAACACCTTTGTTTTTGTGAGGAGCCTTAGTATACATACATACACTTTTTACAGATAGAAAGATGAACAGAAAAAGTAGGCATGGCAACATTTATATATATAGTGACCGCCACTTGATCCCATTGCACCTACATACCAAGTTTCACTATCAAAACGTGTACAGCTCAAAAATTGCAATGATTTCTGAAAAGTCGGCATAGATAAAGTGCGACACGCCCATTTTTTTAAGGGTTCTGGAAGTAACCATATGAACTCATCTATCAAATTTTAGTCTTTTACTGTAAAAAGAGTCTGATATATATCCTTTTACGGATTTGTGGGCGTGGCAACATTTATATATAAAGTGACCCCCACTTGAACCCATAGCACCTACAAACCAAGTTTGACTATCAAAACGTTCACATCTCAGGAATTAAAATTATTTCTAATCGATAGCCCTGGCAGCTGGTGCTTACTTAGTTATAATTGTTAAGTTGTAATTAACTATAATACATAAATAGATAAATAAATCAAATAAAATTATTACTGAAGAGTGGGCACAGATATAGTGCTGCCATGCACATTTTTTGCAAAGCTGTCGATAGTAAGCGTATGAACTTAATTACAAAATTTAAGATTTTAACGTTGAGAATCGACTGATTTAGAGAAGTTCTATTGATTTGTAGGTAAAAAAAAAGTGGCGGCAGTGGCGTAGTGGGTAAAGGGTGTGGCCCATATTCGAGAGAAGCCTGGTTCGAATCCCAACTGCAAAGTTTTTCAATTGCATTAATTCTTTGTTCGGCCGTCACCTCTCTGCAGACAATGGCAAACCTCAGAAAGCAAAAACTGCCACGAAAGGCGAAAAGCTTTTTGAGAACATAAGCCGTTCGGAGTCGGCATAAGACTTGTAGCTCCAGTTCTCGATCATTTGTGTTCAAACATTTCACAACACGCACAACACAATTGATCATAAGAAGCTCGTTCAAAGTCCTTTCAAGAGCTGAAATTGGCCATTTCGTTTTGTTTTTTTTTTTTATTAGCGGGTTGTACAAGTGGGCGTAGTAAAGTTATTATATATATATGTTGACTGCCACTTAGATCACCTGCATATCAAGTGTTACTTTCAAAACGTGTTCAACTCAGGAATAAGCATGATTTCGAAAAAGTGGGCGTAAATATGGTGTGACTACGCCCGTTTTTTTGCCCAACAGTTGCCGGTAGTAACCATACGAACTAAATTACCAAATCTTAGTCTTTTACGGCAAAATCCGGCTGATATAAAGCATTTTACTGATTTGTGGGCACTAAAAGGGGGCTTTACAACATTTATCTATACATAGTGACTGCTACTTGGATCCATAGCACTGGCATACCAAGATTCACTATCAAAACGTGTACAACTCAGGAATAAGCATGATTTCGATAAAGTGGGCGTAGATATTGTGCGACCATGCCCATTTTTTGTACATTGGCCGACAGTAACCATACGAACTAAATTACCAAATCTTAGTCTTGGATCAAAACTTGGGCATTTCAGGAATTAAAATAATTTCTGGAAAGTGGGCGAAGATAAAGTGAGACCACGTCCATTTTTTGCACAATCACTGAAAGTACCCATCTGAACAAAATTACCAAATTTTAGTTTTATACGATTTAAACCGTCTGATATAACATTTTTTTGTTTGTGGGCGATAGAGCCCATTTGGTTTGTATGGGAGGTACCACGCTCCCTTTTTCAATCAACACTAAACTCCACAGGAACACTCTCAGAATGTTGCTTCCCTAAAAATTAAAAAATTGTTGTATCCCTAAAAATTTCATAAAGATTGGTTCGGCGGTTTTGGAGTCTATACGTGATTAAAACTATTTACATACCCACATATATACATCCATTATTATATATGTAGAAGATAGATAATCTGGTGTTGAAAAAGACCATATTTTGTCTATTTCAAACATGCATCAATGTTTAAATTATTAATCGATTTACAAAGTTATAGTCTATTAAATGAGGAAAGAACATACTTTTAAGTTAAACAACAAATTTTAAAATATAAATTTAACGCGTTTGTGTTTCTACAAAAGAAAATGTTTAATTTTTTTTATAACTCTCATGTCTTTTTCTCGTTGTCATATGAAGCTATTTTTTTTTTTTTTTTTTTTGTGTATAATTTTATCTTATTATTCCTTTTTTATAAAAAAAAAATACTTCGCTATCTGAGATTGAATTAAAAAATCATGTGTCGTAGAATTATTGAGCAGACAATTGAGACCAAGCTGAGAAAAAGTATTTGATTGCTTGAAAATGTTTTTTAATTGGACTTACAATATTTGGAGGTAAGATGAAATAAAAACTATTATATTTAAAACAAACATTTAAATGTTCTTTACATTTAGGATTCGAGTGGTCCCAGGGTTCGCTGATCACAAATTTGACGTGATAAACTCAAAAAAAATGTAATTTAAAACATTAAATTAAAAAATTTAATGGCATCGAACAGATGGGGGTTAAAAATATTTGTTTTCAGTATAAAAATTTTTGTTTTAAATTAATGTTTTTAAACTGAAAATGTTTACTTTAAAAGTATATTTTAAAACATTGTTTTAGAAACAAACGCTTTTGCTTTCAATTTGACTTTTAAAACATTTGTGTTTACTTAAATGCAATTGGTTAAAACTCAATTTCAAAAACATACTCGTTTAATATGAACACAAATTCATTTAATTTTAACCCATATGGTTATTGAAAATGACAGTGTTAATAAATTTCCTTTTTTTATATGGTCATCCATAAATTTGCTTGGCATTGGCATTATTCCATTTGGCATTTGGGGAAGTTTTGAAAAATTTTGTCTTGAAACTTGTGAGGACCTTTCTTTCTGCCAAGGATACGCTCGTCGTATCCAGGGTCCGATACAATTATTTATTTCCTCCTCCCGACCCCAAGTCAAAACTCAAATCTATGCAACAAATATTTATCTGGGTTTATTTTGTTTCTTTTCCTCAAATCCTTAATCTAGGCAGGGTAGCTTAACTTATAACTTAAAATACGACAATTTTCTGAGTTCTTAAATCTTTAATTATTTGAAAATGATTATTTACCCGCTGGGGAGGTGTCACGCTGACAGGGTCACGAGGGTTCAACGTTCTGGGTTTGGTTTTCTTTTATTGATAATACTTGTCAGTGGGTTTCGTGCGGGTGGGGGCGATTACGGCGAACTAACTATACTACTTCCTGTGTTCCAGCCAACCAGCTGCCTACTCATCTCCAACCGATAATTTGACTAGGTCCTGATCTCGTGTATGTTTCTCGTAGGTTCGGATGTCGGGGCTGAACGTGGTAGTACCACTTCTTCCAGCCGCGACAATCCACTGGGGCCCATTGTGGCACTAACGCGTAAAAGACGTGGATGGTGGATGTCGGACCCGGACGTGGTAGTACCACATCTTCCAGCCCCGACAATCCCTCACACGTATTTGCACATCTTGCATCGTTGGTCACACACGATCCTAGCAACTCTTCTACATAAAGCTGAACGGAATTCGCGGCCGAGTGTCGAGGCAGAACGTGGTAGAACCACATCTTTCTGCTCCGACGACTCCTCATGAATGTCTGTTTGTTTCGCCCGGTTGTACATACGCGATACCCGAAGGATGTCGAGGCTGAACGTGGTAGAGACCACTTCTTCCAGCCCCGACGATCCTGTACGTTTTCGTTCACTTTCACGGATTTATGGCACACTTTTCCAGTCGACCTACCTTCCGGACCGCCACTACCCGCACTCCACCACTGATGTTTACTCTTAGTGACCCAACATCATATGGGCGACGATGACCGTGTCACCTTGACGTGTCCTTCCCTGACCTCTGTCACTGTCACACCACCACTGCCTCTAAATGGTAAATTTTTATATTTGAGTTAAAATGGCCTTAAGCGAATACTTAATATAACTTAAAACTAGTGGCGATACTTATGCACGGCCGCTTATGTTGCTGGTGCTACCGTGTCCTGTGAATCCGACCGTGGTGTCTCCTCTTGGTCCCGTAGCTTATTCTTAGCTGTAGTTAGCTGCTCCCTCGCTGTCGGCGCTTTACTTTTCACTGTCGACGTCACGCAGCCGACGTCTTTTGTTCCACTATTCACCAGCGGTACGTCCGCTCACTTCAACTGTTTATATCAAAAAGCCATGATTCTCGTGTTGTTTGTCCTTTTATACTATTTACTCCCTGTTGCCGAACCTTCTCGAATCATACCTGCGAGTTTTCATTTCGGCGATGCTGGTAGTGGTGGTTTTGCCGCATTGTCCGTTATCCATGAGTACATAAAATGAAATGGAAACATGTTAGATGTTGCATGCAACTTTTAGCCCCACCCAAAAATGTTGATTACTACGCATTAGCCCAGCTAGCCTTATCTTCTTCTCGTACGTATCTGATTGTGCTAAGGTTCGATCAAACAGCATAGCCACGGGGAAATGTTGGTCATGTCGCCCGAACACAACGTTTGTCATGACCGACATTTCCCCGGGCTTCTACCGGGGATTTTAATTCCCACTTACCCCATTTTCCTATCAAGAGACAAACAACTGCCCTGAATCTATTTCCTTCGATAGAAATTCAAACTAACTCTTTTTCGTTAACCCTTCGTGGGTTTTGCCATTTATTCATTTGGCTTTTTCGCTTAATCGCTATCGCAATAATTATAAACTTATAACCTAGTAAAAAAGAATAATAATAAAAAAAAATATATTCATTAAACTAATCCTATATCAAAATATATACATAATAAATCAAAAATGGCAAGAACCAATTTGGATGGTGGGAGCGCCTGAGGACGGCAGGCCTTCCCTCCTGGTTCTGTGGCCAGAGGTTCGGATGGTGATGCACCCTCCGTGCTTAAATTTCACGGTCCACCGTACGAGCTAGAAAAGAAAGAAAGTATTTATGCTTTAACATGTGGGATCAAATTTCCCAGAAATTTGGTTCCTTACAAACTCTCTCACTAATTACGCATATGTTGCACACATCTTTAGAAGGTGGTACAAAAGGAATTCTACTCTTAATTTTTGATAAAAGTGGTATTCACCACCTATAATTTGCTGTCTGCATATATATCCCATTTAATGGTTAAACTAACTTTCCACGGTACAAGCCCCGCTATATGCCTAACCACATTTTGTTATACAAAAATTCTTCAGGTTTTCTCTTGAAACTCCTCACACTTATTTCCCATTTTGGGCAATTGAGGTTTTCCTCAGTGCCAATTTTTATGTAAAAAAAAAAACAACAATGTAGCCAAGCGATATAGAAAAAGGAATATTTCTCTTAAGACTATGAAGACATTAAATTTATAAATTTTGACAGCAATTGTTGCAAATATTCTAACTGCATTGCAAGCAAATTGGCCTTTTACAAGTAATGCAGTTATAAGCAGTTTTCCGTATTTTCGCGATGGACATATATAACATAATCTACGTGTATTTTTGCCTACTTTTTGAACTCCTTTTGGCTCTTCGTCTTCGGGTCTACCCAATATTAAATTTATGGTAATTTTAAGTTTCAGACGAAGATTTGGGCTTACAATACGGTCTTCCAAAATAACAAAAAAAAAATACGTACAAACTGTTGTTGGTAAACGCACTATTTACCCACTGCTGAACCAAACATGTGCGGCCGCCACATACAATCACAGCACTGACTCATGAAAAGCTGCTGAGAACTTAAAGTCAGTTTGTGTGAAAAATAGATTAGTAATAGACTAAAAATATTTTGATTTGGTCTCACAGAGCAATAACAGTACTTTAGGGTTAATACTTGCAAATTTTCAATTGAAGATCTAGCAGAACTATGTATTTTTTTTTTAAACGAAGCTATAAAATTGTTTACAGTCAATTCTAATGTAAAACATTATTTGTACATCTGCTTTTACATTTTCAATGGTGAGACGATTTCAATTATCTGTTTAAACTGACTCGCTTAGTGAAAATAGTCGTCTGCATCGGCATTTCACGTCAATAAAAAATATTAATATTGCTATTTAAATGCTGTACCCCCCAATTAATACCCAATTAAGCTTACCGCCGAAAATATGCTTATTATCGTAAAAGTTATATTCCAATCAATAGCCTTGTATGGGTTGATTGTGCAGTGTCACATTAAAATACTGCAAGTATGCCAAAATAAACTTTTAAAAATGGCCCTTAAATTATCGTTTCATTTCTCAACAAAAAATTACACGAAACGAGCCAAGTAAGCCTAATAGCTGAACGTATAAAAAAAAAATTACAGACAGATTTAAATTTTTTTTTGCAGTTTATCTAAAAGCATCTACATATCGCACTTGTATTCAATATAAAACTTTAGTCTTCTACCGGGACAAACCAATCCATGTCTCATTCAGTTTTTGTATATTTTTGCTATTATTAATGCTGCAATATTGCTTCATACACGGTTCGTCTGGTTAAAATTAAATGAAAATGTCTATTAGATTTATATTTTTATATTTATTTATTTGTGAATACAATTGTGCGTTGAGACTACAGGTCTCTTTTAGTACATCAATTTAGCAATTATTTATAAGTGAAAAATTTTATATTATTAAATAAAGAAAAAGTTTGAATAATTTAATAGTTTAAGATTGAATAACTTGATAAGGCTTAAAATAAAATTTTAAAAAAAAATTACAAATTTAAATTGTTTTATGCTAAAATTAAACTATATATAAAGCAAAACATTAAAGATGTAAACTAGCAACTAAACATTTAAGATATAAACTAAACTAACAATGAAGAAGAATCAAAAAAGAAAAGTAAATAAAATTATTGAAGTAAGTTACATACTGCCCTTCTGAAGTACACCTTATTGGTTTCGGCTTTAATATACATTGGCAACATATTCCAGAATTTCTCAACGTTAACAAAAAACATTCTGGAAGTTGTAAGAGATTTAAATTTGGGTACAATAAGATTGAGTGTTCGACTAGACAGAGCAAAACGAAGATTTCTAAATAGATATTCAGGACAACGCGTGTAAATAAGTTTGTGCAAGAAGAGGAGATTGCGAATATTAAGATGATTTTTGAGGTCACAGCCTAGAATTCTCCGAGAAAACTCAGATATTCGATCAAATTTTTTCCTATTAAAGGCGTATCTCGCACAGTTGTTTATTGCTAATTGCAGTTTTTTCTGCGAAACAGTATCAAGGTTCCCGTAAACAAGTTCACCATACGCGATATGGGGAGTTATAAGAGCGCGAACGAGCTTTAATTTCGTTTCCTTTGGAATGAAGTCACTCGAATTCCATAGTTTTCGAAGTACCAAATATATTTTGGAGACAGTGATGTTTACATGATCTGCACAACTAAGGTTATTGTTTATTTTATATCCAAGGCTTTTAACACAATCGACAAACGAGGCATCTATACCTGACATAACTATGGGTGGAAGGCTATTAATACTATAGCGCTGGCGTGAAATTGCAAGGGCCTGAGTCTTGGATGCGTTAAGGTTTAAGAAATTCGCTGCTGCCCATTCTTCTATCGATTTCAGATCCTCGTTTATTCTAAACATCAAGTCCTCCGACAACCCTATTGCTCTAGAGAGAAATATTTGCCCATCATCAGCGTACAGATGAATCGAGCTATTCTGATAACAGGTGACTATGTCATTAACAAAAATACTAAAAAGAATTGGCCCCAAAATTGATCCCTGTTGTACACCTGAGAGTGTTCTTTTTAATTCTGAAGAATTATTTTTATTTTTAACCTGCTGAAATCGATCGTATAGAAAAGTTTTCATTAATTTTATAGCACTGTTGCTAAACCCGAAATAATATTTTAGTTTTTGAAGAAGAATGTCATGATTAACTGTATCGAAAGCCTTAGAAAAATCAATGAGTGCTAGGATAATGAGGTCATCGTTATCGTATGCAGGTCGAAAATCTTCCATTATCTTTAAAACTGCGGTAGTGCAACTATGCCCCTTTTTATAAAAATACTGGTCTTCGGACCGCATATTATAGGTGTTTAGGTGGTTAATGATTTGGGTTGAAAGAATTTTCTCAAATGATTTGGATAAGACGGAGAATACATATCGGACGAAAATCTTCAGGGAGTTTTGGATTGGTTTTTTTACCAATAGCGATTACATTGGCTATCTTCCATTTAGCCGGAAAATATGATGACGTTACATGGAATGGAAGTATAAGTTTAGCAAATTTAATGTTAACGTCTAAATGTATACTATTTATGTATACTAAAATATTGCTGTGATGAATTAGTAACTCTAATCACTTTGCTTTTTTCTTCTCTTCTTTCGAGGCAATCATTACGTCACAATTATCACATAGTGTTAAATCTTTACTGTCTCCACTCCAACATGGATTCGTTTCAACAAAATCTGCGGTTACAAACTGTGACGTGGTTTTATTCAAAGGCTGAGGTTGCTCAGCCGTCCCAGGATCAAACAAAGGATCCACTAACCTTTGATAAGTAATAAGACGCAGTTGGTTTAAATTTAAAAGCAATTATCTTTATTTAACAATCTTTAATGTTTCTACTTATGCAGCGCAATAGTCAGTCTTGCAACAGTGGTGAGTGGGTATGTTTAAATGTGTCAGTGAGTGTCAGCGGTTGGCAGTCGGGTGTATAGCGGGTACTGGTGGTTGGCGACGGGTAACGCGTAAATCGGTTATTCGGTATCCGGGTTTTCTGGTATAGTCGGTATCGGTGTTAGTGTCTCGCTAAGAACGCAGCTCAACCCTGAGAAAGAGAACTAAGAAGGAAAAGCTCATTAATATTACTAATATTAGCTGACGGTAGCAACGACTTCATTCGATCCACAATGAAGTTGATTCGCTGCACAGGAACAAAATAGCAGAGACTTTGGTCAATTCACACCAAAGCTAGTACTAAGCGGTCGTAAAATAAAACTTAGAAGAGCAGAGGCTTCGTCCAATTCACAACGAACCTATGCGATACATCTGCCGTGACTTCAGCCAATTCACACTGACGCCATTGCCAAGCAGACACAAACTATAAACAGCTCGCAGACAGAGCTTGCAGAAGCAGAGGCTTCGTTCGATTCATAACGAAACCTGTGCGACGCCCATGAAAATAGCAAAGACTCCAGCCAATTCACACTGAAGGCAATGCTATGCCGCAACACGTTATGTATTAGCAGCAGCAGAGGCTTTGTTCAATTCACAACAAAGCCTTTGCTGCGCCCTGAGCCAGTGAGCAGCGTCTTTGGCCAATTCACACCAAAGTCCGCGCCAACAAAATATAATTTTGCAGTAGCAGAGCCATCGGTTTCGTCCAATTCACAACGAAACCCATGCAACGCATGTGGACAAGCTAGAAGCGACTTCGGTCAATTCACACCGAAGCAACCGTCAGGCTTTGTCCAGAGGCTGTACTGCAGGGAATATGCGCTGAGTGCAATGCACATATCCCACTGTACTAATAGGGCTTACCTAAGAAGGAAAAGCTGATTGAACTGGCTATGGGCAGTCTTTTACGTGGGTCGGCAAAAGAACCTTTTCGGAACTATAAAAACTATAGCGAGGCGAAAGTATACTTCAACCATGCCTATACTGCTGGTATAATCTTCAATACATGTTTGTGTGTCAGTTGGTCCATTTCTTATTGCTGCCTGTTGTTGTTGGTATAGTTTTCTGGGACACGTGTTCGTATGTTTTGTAGGTTTGTTGTTGGTTGGTTTTGGCTGCTAATAATCTTATAACTAGCTTATGATATTTATACAGTGGGGTGCAGCTAATTCATTATATTTAATAATCCTAACTATTTTAATTAAATATATATATTATATATATTATATTTATATATATATATTATAATAGAAATTCATAGATATATGTTTTGTAACGCCACGTTACAGTCCCCCCCCACTTAAGAGGATGACCTGTGGCCGTTTTTTTTTTTTTTTTTTTTTTTTTTTTTTTTTTAAATATATATATATATATATATCTTAAATAAAAATAATATACAAAATAAAATAAAGATAAAATAAACAATTCATTAATTTAAGCAGAGAAGAGAAAAAAAAACATTTCAATTATTGAGGAGAGAAAGAGAAAGAAAAAAAAAATTTAATAATAAAACTAAATAACCAAATATATATAAAGAAAGAAAAGAACAATCCAGCCTTATTTTATTTCCACCATCTTGCGATGTTTTCCGCAACGCAGTAACGCTTGGGTCGTGCTGAGGATCATGACATTGATGGTAGGGTACCCCTTTTTAAAGATTGCCCACTTTTTCTGGGTGGGGGCCCTTATGTGGATGCCTTCAAATATCTCCTCTGGGCTTTCCGCTTTTTCTCTCTGACTTGCCTCCCAAATGAACCGGCTATGATAAGTGGGGCATTTATAATGGGCCTGGTCTCTGTTGGGGCCGGTGGAGTCTGTGGTTTCGCGATCACCGTACTGGACCCTTTTCTTGGTGTGGCTTCTTCTTGCGGCGGAGTCGGTGGGATCTGTGGACCTCCGCGTTCATCGTTCATCGTAGTGGACCTTTTTGGGGGTGGGTCCGTAGACTTTGCGGCCGAGTGAGCAACCCGCCGCTTGGTTTGGTAGACTCGTCGCCCTTGTGACGACGTTGCGGTGTCACCGGTGCTTGTGGAGGTATATAGTAGGGCCTCCCCCTGCTGGACTGCTACCAGCCGGTGTAGTGCGTTTTGAATCGCCTTTTCTTCGTCGGGATTCGGAAGTGCACGCCGTTGTCCTGGGGCTGTTGCTTGTATCACTTGCTCTACCCTTGATCGTGGTAGTTGGGGTTGGGTGGCTGCCTCTGCTGGTGGTAGATATGACAATGGTCTCTTCGGCATGCTGGTCTTCCTTAAGAATTCGGCCACTTTGCCTGGTGGAATCGGTCGTGTTGGTCGGCGTTCCATTTTCGTTCTGTTTGGAGTACATCTTGGTACGAACGCTCTTAAATGTTGTATATGGGCTCGTATTTTAGCCTTTCTGGCGTGGTTGGTGCTGGAGTCTTCGAGTTCAGCAATATTTGGTGAGACCCACTTGCGGATGGTGTATGGGCCGGAATATTTCGGTGCTAATTTTTGTGCGAAGTGGTCGATTGCAGATGATAGAGGGTGGTCACGTTTTAGCACTAAGGCTCCTATGGCTGGTTTCCAGGCTCGTCGCCTCAAGTTGTAATATTTCTTTTGCTGGTTGGAGGCGAGGCTCATATTGTGTTGAACTTCCCGCCATAAAGATTCCATATTGGGTAACTCGTTATGTGGTTCTGCTGGGACGTGCCCCTTGCTTCTTATTTGATTTGGGATGACGAGATTTCTTCCGAAGTTAATTTCGGCCGCCGTAAATTTTGTTGATTCATGGGCTGCGGTGTTGATAGCAAATGCTATTTCCGGTAGCTGGTGGTCCCAGTGGCGGTGGTCCTGTTGTGTTCTTTGTGCGATCATGGTTTTTACGACTCTATTGGTTCTTTCTGTGGGGTTCTCTTGAGGAGAATAAGGTGCAGTCAACCGGTGTTCAATGCCGAAGGTGGTGAGAGTTGGTCCTGCAGTGTTTGCTGGTGTAGTCAGGCTAACCCCATCCAAAGAAATGCTGATATTCCTGTGATTCAAGAAATCCATGCCCAGTATGATCGGTTCCGCTAGGGTAGGCAGGCATGAAGCGAGTATTCGGGTTTTCTTATTATTGAATTCGATCTCGACGGGAAAAACTTCGCTACACGTGATGCTGGTTTTATCGGCCAATTGAACATTGCGTACAAGTTGACGGGGTTGTATTCCTTGTGCTATAAGGCGTTTCTGCATTTCTTGATTAATGTACGTCAGCGTCGCGCCGGTGTCGACAAGGGCTGGCGTTTTTGTACCACAGATGTCTACTTCCACATAGAACCGCTCACTGATGTTTTCGCTTGATCTCGTTGTGAGTGATGTTCTGCACTCACACGATCTGGAGAACACGTTGTCTTTCCCGCAATATGAGCAGAACAGTCTTCGTTGTCCCCTGCATTCACGGCGTTGGTGACCATACCGCTTGCATCGCCAGCAGTGAGTTCTCCTGTTGTAAGGCTTATTTTCACCTAAATAAAAATTCGATGGTTGGCGGCCAGACTTGGCTTCGTCTTTTTTCAATAACTCATACTCATCGGTCATTTCCATGAGCTCGTCTACTGAGAGAAAATCACTTCGCCTGACGTAAAGTTTATATTCGACTCGCAGTCCGTCGTATATGCGGTGAGTATGGTCCAGGAGTTTCAGTTGTGGGTGTTGGCGAATTAAAGTTTGAATTGCCAATATGTAGTCTCTCGCCTTTTCTCGCTGAAATTGTTTCCGATGATAAATGTGCTCTTCGAGCTGCGCGAGGTAACGTTTTGGCATAAAGAACCGCTTGACCTCTACCTTGAATGTATCCCATGATGAGATGGTCTCTTTCTTCACCCTGTACCACTGTAGTGCCTTGCCACGTAAAATCGCTGGTAGCGACGGTAGAAGTGAATTTGGTGCCAAGCGATGACACTCAGCAAGCTCTTCAATACGTTCGATGAAGTCCAAAAGATTGTCCCCTCCATCGAAATGTAGCTCCCATCGCTGCACCATATTAATTACTTCCGCGTCAGCATAGCGGCTCGAGGAGTGTGGCACGCGAGAAGTGCGAAGAATATCGAATGATAAGTTTTCACGCGCTGTAATAGTGACTTTCTCATCTCTAGTTATTTCTTCCTCTAAGTCTCGTAGAATATTTTCAGTGGACTTCCTGCTGCGTTTATTCCGAATGAAATCGATTAATTGTCGGCGCAATTGTTGGACGACACAACCATCCGTTTCTAATCCGAGCTGCTGGCACTCACTTATCAGTCGGTCCTTTTTCAAGAGATATACCCACCCAATCGAATCAGTTGTTAAGTATTGAGCCTCTCTATTCTGTGGATGGGGGGTTGATTCGACAGTTGCGTTAGACTGCTGCTGCATGTTGGTCTGCGTCGGACCTGCTCCCTCGTCGTGGGCGATTGTTGAGTTTTTTTCGCAGTCGGCGTTGGAATTAGGTCCCTGCTCGGGCGCCATTTGTGACGTGGTTTTATTCAAAGGCTGAGGTTGCTCAGCCGTCCCAGGATCAAACAAAGGATCCACTAACCTTTGATAAGTAATAAGACGCAGTTGGTTTAAATTTAAAAGCAATTATCTTTATTTAACAATCTTTAATGTTTCTACTTATGCAGCGCAATAGTCAGTCTTGCAACAGTGGTGAGTGGGTATGTTTAAATGTGTCAGTGAGTGTCAGCGGTTGGCAGTCGGGTGTATAGCGGGTACTGGTGGTTGGCGACGGGTAACGCGTAAATCGGTTATTCGGTATCCGGGTTTTCTGGTATAGTCGGTATCGGTGTTAGTGTCTCGCTAAGAACGCAGCTCAACCCTGAGAAAGAGAACTAAGAAGGAAAAGCTCATTAATATTACTAATATTAGCTGACGGTAGCAACGACTTCATTCGATCCACAATGAAGTTGATTCGCTGCACAGGAACAAAATAGCAGAGACTTTGGTCAATTCACACCAAAGCTAGTACTAAGCGGTCGTAAAATAAAACTTAGAAGAGCAGAGGCTTTGTCCAATTCACAACGAACCTATGCGATACATCTGCCGTGACTTCAGCCAATTCACACTGACGCCATTGCCAAGCAGACACAAACTATAAACAGCTCGCAGACAGAGCTTGCAGAAGCAGAGGCTTCGTTCGATTCATAACGAAACCTGTGCGACGCCCATGAAAATAGCAAAGACTCCAGCCAATTCACACTGAAGGCAATGCTATGCCGCAACACGTTATGTATTAGCAGCAGCAGAGGCTTTGTTCAATTCACAACAAAGCCTTTGCTGCGCCCTGAGCCAGTGAGCAGCGTCTTTGGCCAATTCACACCAAAGTCCGCGCCAACAAAATATAATTTTGCAGTAGCAGAGCCATCGGTTTCGTCCAATTCACAACGAAACCCATGCAACGCATGTGGACAAGCTAGAAGCGACTTCGGTCAATTCACACCGAAGCAACCGTCAGGCTTTGTCCAGAGGCTGTACTGCAGGGAATATGCGCTGAGTGCAATGCACATATCCCACTGTACTAATAGGGCTTACCTAAGAAGGAAAAGCTGATTGAACTGGCTATGGGCAGTCTTTTACGTGGGTCGGCAAAAGAACCTTTTCGGAACTATAAAAACTATAGCGAGGCGAAAGTATACTTCAACCATGCCTATACTGCTGGTATAATCTTCAATACATGTTTGTGTGTCAGTTGGTCCATTTATTATTGTCGCCTGTTGTTGTTGTTATATTTTTCGGTACTTGTTTTAATTTGAATTTAATACATGTTTGTGTGTCGGTTTGTTGAGTTATTATTGCTACCTGTTGTTGTTGTTAGAGTTTTCGGTACTTGGTTTGAACTTGTTTCTTATTGCTGCCTGTTGTTGTTGGTATAGTTTTCTGGGACACGTGTTCGTATGTTTTGTAGGTTTGTTGTTGGTTGGTTTTGGCTGCTAATAATCTTATAACTAGCTTATGATATTTATACAGTGGGGTGCAGCTAATTCATTATATTTAATAATCCTAACTATTTTAATTAAATATATATATTATATATATTATATTTATATATATATATTATAATAGAAATTCATAGATATATGTTTTGTAACGCCACGTTACAAAACCTACTTGAATTAACTTCCAAAACCATAGAGTATTTTGGAAAAGGCTTACAGACTGATGTTATATACACAGATTTTAGTAAAGCTTTTGATGTTGTTAATCATAAACTCTTAGTCTTAAAGCTATCTCTTGCTGGATTTCCCACAACACTTGTAAGATGGATTGAATATTATTTATGCAATAGAACACAACGTGTTCTTTTTAAACTTGTGAAATTTCATGAGTTTCCTGTCACTTCTGGTGTACCTCAAGGAAGCCACCTCGGGCCTCTTCTTTTTTTACTGTTTATAAATGATTTGCCATCTGTCATAAAGCATTCGATTGTTTTAATGTACGCAGATGACGTGAAACGATTTCTTCCTTTCAAAAATGCTAATGATGCCGTTCTCTTGCAAGCTGACATATACCATCTTTATAGCTGGTGCAACGTGGATCGTATGAATCTTAACATGAAGAAATGCAAGCACATGACTTTCACTCGATAATCTCCTTTCACATGTATTTATAAAATTTGTGACCATACATTAGAGTCTTTAGATGTCTTTCATGATCTTGGAGTATCTATGGATACTAAACTTTGCTTTCATATTCATATTAATTAAATTATAAATCGAGCAAATAGAACTTTAGGTTTTATTAAACGATGGGCAAAAGAGTTTAATGATCCCTATATAACAAAAACCTTATTCACCTCTCTAGTGCGACCTATTTTAGAGTATGATCAATTGTTTGGTGCCCTCGATATAGTTGTTACATTGACGACATAGCATCTGTTCAGAAAAAGTTTCTTTTGTTCTGCTTAAGACATCTTTACTGCAATTTCAACTATAACCTACCACCCTTTGAATATCGTCTGCAACTTTTAAATCTTCCTACTTTAAATAATCGGAGAATTATGCTAAGTGCTACTTGGATTTTCAAACTTTTGCATGGATATGTAGGCAGTCAATACTTACTGAGCAAAATTTACTTTAATATTCCTCTCCGACCTAGAAGATCTTTTGAGTTACTTTACATGAACTTTTGTAGAACTAATTACTTGCAAAACGATCCACTTAGAAGCGCTTTTGGGGACTTTAATTTTGTTTCAGATGCAATTTCTTTAAATGAATCCGTTTGCTCAATTAAATTTATTATTTTAGATTATCTACAGTATCGCCACTAATCTGGATGATGCTTTCCAAGGATACTTAATATTTTCCTGTGATGTTTGGTAACAACTTATACAATCTAGCTGTGTAGTTTAAAATGATTATCCAGAGCGAGACCACGTCCGTCTCGCCTGTCATATGCCGGTTTGACGTCGTACGACTAGCTTTGCATGTGTGAACTGTGTTCTAATCCATTTTTATATAGATATACACGCTATAGATATATTTTGATTATCCAGAGCAAGACCTCGTCTGTCTTGCCTAGCACATGTATGAGCTCGACCTCGTCCGTCTAGCGTAGCATATGGGAGCACCGCTCTAATCAATTCATTCTATTTACTACTAAGAAGCTAACCGGATTGCATCTCTATATACCTGAAATCCTGACAATTTTATATTTTTATAAAATTTAATTGTACATAAATTAATTGTATCATATTTATTTTCGAATATTAATTTCTATAAAGTAATAATAATAATAATAATAAAAAAAAAAAAACTCGTACACACCGAGAATATATATATTAAAAAAAAAAAAACAAATATATTCTAATCATCGAAGAACACAATTAAAACCTCTGAAAATATACATATATACTCAACAAGAAATATATACAGAAAGCATATATATTCAAAGATAAATATATGTCCGCAGAATAAATCTAAGCAGAAGAATATATAAATGCAACGAAAATATATTTTCTCAAAAGAGTCCAAAGTACAGAAGAAGCCATCGATCATCGGCTACCACCAACAAGCCAATAAGCCTACGAGCAGCACTTCGAAGTGAAGCCACGAATCAACATATATACTACACAAGAAAACCAACGAAGATACAGCGGAAATGAATACAATAAGGACGTCATGGGTTTACAGTCTACGTAAAGACGAACTCCTTACGTATGCCAGGGAGTTTCGTCTCGATGAGGTCTGCACCGTCAACGAGCTGCAAAAGAAGATCGCAACGCACATCAATGACGGCCAACATTACGAAAAGACATAAAGCTGTTAATGGGACTAGAAAGTAAACACACGAGGGCCGTGTCTCCAGCTTTACCAAACAACTGCGATAACGGGAACGACATCTCGCAGCAGCAAACAGCCGCCATCGGACCAACAGCGTACTACAACCCCTCCCATCAAGAAGTACCCCATTATAGAACAGGTCCATTCGAAATTACTTCCTACCTTGCCATCATAAACCATGTTAGGAAGTGGGGCCTCAAATACGATGACGGACAAAACCCCATCAATTTCGTGGAGGCAGTTGAGGAATTGGCCGAAGCCTACGGCACTCCAATCGACCTCGCACCCCGCACCATGCCAGAGCTCCTAAGAGGTAAGGCACTAATTTGGTAACGCGCCAACAAACAACCGTGGAACACATTTTACAGTTCTTCTCGCCGCCACGATATCAAGGCCTACACGAAGAATTTATCGATTACTTACTGGCCATCCAGGCCATGATGCATCATGCTGGCTACACGATGGTACAAGAACTACAGCGAGTATGCAGGAATTTGCGCCATGAGTACCAGCTATATATACGTCGCAGCGATTTTAGCTCTCTCAAAGAACTTACCACGCTAGCCAAGGAGTCGAACGTCTCAACACCAAACGTAAAGACTCGAGGCCAGATGTCAGATCACCCACCTGTAACTATATGCCACAATACGAGACGCCACGACCACGTGAAAGTCGATACACCACAAGCGCACGAGAAGAAACGAGGGTCAGCGCACGCGCATGCAGACGATGCGCCAGAGAAGGTCACAACTCCAAACAGTGCAGAAACCGCCAAGTACTTTTCTGCTGGGACTGTGGTAGGCGAAATGTCAAAACAATTGATTGCTGTTGGTAGAACGCGGGAAACTTCAACGGACCACGCTGAGATTAGGGGCGAGCGTGCTCAATAACTCTTCCAGCCCCAGTTAACCACCGAGACACTTACCACGAGTTGAGCCAGTAATGTCAAATCAAGCGCCAACGCAGACAAACGCCAACGTGAGTAGGTTACAAAGCCGATAACAGAACCAGGCCTCCCAGCATCAACGACGACCAAGTGCCTGACCGCGCTAATGGCAGCGGAGTACAACCTAGCTGAATGGGATACGAGCCCATTGTTAGGTCTTACGACATATTTTCCACAACAAACATGTGGTACGCCCAAACATACGAAACCACGCAAGCCAAGAAAGCTCAAACCACGACGCAACGTAAAGCTATCAGAACCTGACGCTTACACACTTCCGCCACCACTAGCTAACGCGACTTTCGAAACGCTTTGGGATCAGGTACATGCGAAACTAGCCGAAGTTCAGGTGAAAGTAACTTCACGCGATGATTAACATGTTGTGACAACCAAAACCTCACCTACTCCACGACAAGTCATCCAGCCGTCAATTACATTTCCAACAGCCCAACAGACACCAGTCGCCAAACGAAAAACTCAAGTCGAACAAAACGTGGCAAGCCGAGTGGAGAATGAGACACTCACCCTATCGTCACCGATCCAATCATATCCAAAGAAAGCGCAGGTGCCACAAGTCGAGCTGGTACCATCAAGCCAGACACAAGCGATCACAGATGATCTCCAACAACGCATAGTGCCAGCAACGCCAGCATGCCAACTGTTCACAAGTGAACCCCAACAAGATCTAGATTTATCGGTACAAGCAGTGCCGGTTACTTGCAAACTACAGTCAGATAAACAACTAGACATATTAAAACCACTCCAGAATCAGGCGATGCTCAGCCACATACAAACGACCCAGTGTCACAGCGAGTTGCATTCGATCCACAACAACACACTGCGTCAGAAGCACCAACCAAAGCAGGCGATGCACAAGCTAGCGACAGGTCACCAGAGGCACTAACGAAGAACCAACTTCCTCAGGTAAAATCGTCAGAAGAAGCTCCAGACAATCACACGCTGCACGTCGAGACGAAGGCACACATCCAAATCCACGTCGCAAAGCCTTCAGTACCACCAGCAAAACAGAGCCTACACCAAATTGAGGTACTAACGGAATGCTCACAGCAACCAACCAGACAGATCAATCAGAGCACGTTAGGCCACCTGTCATCAAATTACCCGCTAGAGACGAATTAGCGGGTCAGAGCGAGCATCATGTTAGGTCACCAGAGCTATCGGACATTCGAGCGCCTAGTAAAGATGAATCAGCAGATCAATGTGAGTATCAGGCGAGGGCAACGGAGCCACCTGACATCCAAGCGATTATTAAAGGCGAAACAGTAGATCAACAAGAATGTCATGCCAGACCACCAGAGCCACCCGATATTCAAGCACACACCAAAAACAACGGAGGCCAACGTGAGCGCCATGTTAGGCCACCAAAGCCACCTGACATTGAAGAAGAAGAAATAGAATATCGTACCAAGCTATCCGACTCACCGGTACGTCAGAAACAACAGCACCCTAGACCACCAGAGCCACCTGACCTTCAGAAGAACACATTGGAAGCAATCCATCTCAGCTGAAGGCCAACAGTGGCCAAATTACTACAAACCGCTCCAGGGGCAAGATCAAGCATTTTCCTGGCCACAACGAACGTTTCAACATAGCCACATGGATAATTTCACTGATACGTGAAAAAGGGACCCTTTAAGAGACTTCTAGTGACGATGACCTTGGCTTATCTTCTTATAACCGCTAATGGACGAACAACTACAACCGAATCTGCACCGAAGAACATGGAAAACCCACATACGATGAAATTCCGACGGTGTGTTTTTATCAAAGTTACACCACCCACATTAAGTTCTTCAGATCATATTCAATATAGCATTTTTAACACGACCCGCTTTAACACGGAAACTCATGCATGCCGAGATCTGTGGGATCCTGGCAACAGCGCAGCAACATAAGCTATAATTTTTCTTACGCGGCACCACCCGCGTTACAAGCTGGGATCTGCAGCCGCATCTGCCAATCTAAACTGCAAACCAGCAGCCATGCCTGCCACTCTAAGCTGCAGCCAGCAGCCGCATCTGCCAATCTAAACTGCAATCCAGCAGCAACGCCTGCCACTCCAAACTACAAGACAGCAGCCTCAGCCAGAGGCACATACCGCATCGTAACTACAACCAAAACTACTACAAGTCGGTACGAGTGACCGAAATTGTCACCAAGGATTGCAAAGCCGTTTTCAAGTCGTAAGCAAGAGTTTGACGCAACCAAGTACACACGAATCGTAGCAAAAGGCTATAATTTTTCTTGCGCAGCACCACTCGCGTCAAAAACTAGGATCCGCAGCACCAACTGCGTCAACAAAGGGGATACGCAGCACCAACAGGGTCAACAAAAGGGACCCGCAGCAGTACCTGCGTCAGTACCTGCATTAACAGTGCATGAACGATTACACCAGGAAATTCATGGTAGACATACAGAACAACTATCACAGTTCTCTCAGCATCGCCATGATTAGTGCTTTAAATAATTGCACCAGAAAATTTATGGTATTCATACAAAGTAACTACCACCATCGTTGCAGCATCGCCATGAACAGCACAATCACATCTGTGCCATATCACGCATGGTAAACCTTGCAACCAACAACTACAGTTTTCATCATCACTATGAGCAGCTCAGCAGAAATCGCGCCGAAAAACTTATGACAACAGTAACATATGTCAAACCAACCATCGAATCAGCATTTTATGTCAAACAAGACAGCGAACACGCCACATAGGTCAATCAAGCAACAAGTCAACAACAAACTGTCAAACAGCTACAGGTCACAAGAAGGCAATATCTCCGGTCTTAGAAGCGTTGAAGAAAACGCTTACGAACAACATAAGCTTCAAACACGCTCGCCTACTCAAAGTCGACGAACTTGCACTCAAGAACATCACATAGGTCTCACAAAACGACAACTGCACTAAAAATGTGAAGCTGGTAACGTCTAGTTCTGCAAACATCAGTAGTTTTGAATAAGCAATTAGAAAAGGCAACGATCATTACAGTTTGTGCCAGCAATAACGCAACGTCGTAAGTGTACCCGCTCCAAATTTAGTAAATCGTCGAAATTACCACGCCATATTGAGAGCAACACAAAATATTAACGCAACAAGTTAAGCTAACAGACATTGGTTGCAATAAAAGTGCAATAACCTTAGTGCAAATTTATGAACAAAAGTGAGCAAATTGCCACAGCAGGCGTAGTGCAAGTGAAAAATAGTTCGACCTAACCTCAAAATTCGCGAACATTCGTTGCCATAAATACAACAAGCGAAGTCTTGAAGGTTGTGCGCCCAAACAACATGGACAAGTTTGAACAATCAAAAGAAGTGTTTGAGAAGCGGGCCAAGGAGATGATGGCAAGGCAGAATAAGAGTATTCTACTGGCTGAACTATTGCCACAACCACCAAACGCTAAGAAATCAAGACGGAACGCGAAGAGATAGCCATCACCAGCAGCAGGCGTAGAGCACTTTAGCGCCATACGACCAGGAGAACTGGTAGTGTCTAGCCACACCACAGGCCATGCGAATTCCCAACGCCGACAGCCATTTACCACGTCACATACATATGACAACCAACGCAGCAGCTCGCAAACAGCCTAGCTACACACGAGACAGCCACATCAACGGCAATCGCCATCTCAGCGATAAACGTCTCGAGCGACGATGATGGTGATGAACACGGAAACATCCTGTTCGTGTACCCATCAGGACAAAACGGTATTACAGTTACGCTACAGGATTACCACTGCCTCGCCACAGGAAACTTCCTCAACGACCGCAACGTCAAATTTTGTATCCACTGGACTCGACGCATTCTCGAGCTAAGAGTTCGTGCAGATGATTTCCATATCTGCAATTCGTTTTTCTACTAACGACTCGAACAAACGAAAGCGATACCCAATGATACGCCATACACTCTTGGACAGCGCAGTCATGCTGGCGTACAGAAGTGAACACGGAAGCAGGACATCTCTGACAAGAAATTCGTACTCGTGCCAATTAATGAGAAGAAGCATTGGTTCCTGGCCATAGTGTGTTTCTCTGCTCTCTATGGAGTAAGGTATTATGATGCGCCTACTCCCACCAGCGACCAAAAAGCACCCGGTCATGCAACCGATGGTTTTATTGATGGATTCACTGGCCACGACAGATAGATCTCACTTTCTCAATCCACTTCGCAGCTACCTCGAACACGAGTTCCAAGTCAAGCAACCAGGACAACAGGCCAAGAGCTTCTCGGCCAATTACTTGCCAGGCCACCGGGTGAAAGAGCCACAACAGCACAACCTGACCGATTTTGGATTGTATATGCTCCAGTATATAGAAGCTTCGTGTGCGACCCGTTTGTCAACTATCAACCACCATTTAGCTGCGACACATGGTTTTCAGAGGCAGTCATAGGTAACAAAAGTCGCCAGATTAGTGCCATCGTACAAGAATTAGCAGGAAGAGCCCTGCCAAGCATTCCACTACAGACACTACTACAGGAAATCCCCAGCAGCCATACAAGCGTGCAGCAGGCGGTACCCAACCAACCGTCCCCCCCACAACAGGCAGTACAAGCCCTCGACACCCTCCAAGCAACATCGATTGCAGTATCAGCATCGCAACAAGTCGCAGCACCTCTCGCGCCGAGGGCGCAAATCAAACGTAACACCTCAATTGAGCACCAAGATGACGACAACGTCAGCAGCAGCAGCGACCAAGCTAACCAGGAAATAGGATGAACCCCAGCAGGTAACGACAGTGACTCCTCAGCAGAGTGCCTAGGTTGGTTACTAGAGCCTGAACAGCCAAATCCCTCGACCACTAGCGATGTGACATTCGTGTCGACAGACGTAACCAGCAGCAGTGCCATACAACAAGATGCAATAACTCAGCCATGCAACGACAGCTGCCTCGAGGTTGTGATACCCACCAATCTTCAGCAACGCATCACACAAGCAGAAGCACGTAGAAGAGGTGTAGCATCTGCTACACCGTGCAAATAATCCGCAGCAGGAATGTGAAGATTTCATTTCCCCAGCCGACGTAAAGGGAGGGTGTGATAAACCTATTTCCATGAAATTGGCCCCACAATTGATACGTCAACTAAAACGTTGATACGCCAAATAAACAGCGATACGCCAACAATATGTCGTAGCCACAAACGCTATACACAACTGCTACCCCATATAAACAACAGCACCAGTGATGCGACAGCTCAGCAGCCAACATAGCTCAGCGAAATAAGCCCCACGAGGCATACGCCACTGTAGCATGATTTATATGCAACATTTATACAATGTATACACGATTGGTATACAACGGCTCGACAGCCCAACATGCATAGAAACATGTTGCAGAACATCGACACTCAAATACAGACAACACACACGAGGTTTGATATGCAAACCAAATATCATGCCAATGGTATGACGCAGCCAGCAATGCAAGAGATGCAGCGACGGCTTATATTAATGGCTCAATTACGTTTACTTTATTTTAGTTAATAATATTTTATAATATCGCTATGAATTCTTAGGTTATCTATTTCTAATTATTCTTAGGGTATTTTACACCATATACGCAATTGATATAATAACTAATATAATTATTATAAATATGTTACGTTCATATTAGGAGTCTTAGTCATATTAGGAGTCTTAGGAGCCTTAGTCTTAGGAGTATTATTTGATAAAAGGATTACGTTTGCCAGCCATTACGATACCATTATCAGCAAGTCTAATGCAATGATTGGATTCCTAAGGCGCAATACAAAAGAGTTCTTCGACCCATACACCCTTAAAACTTTATTTATGTCTCTAATAAGATCAGTATTAGAATATGGTTGTGTAATATGGGATCCATATTATGAAATACACAAAGCAAGACTTGAGAAAGTACAGAGACGTTTTACTCGGTTTGTAATAAGTAAACTAAACTGGGATTTTGTGCCAAATTACTCATCTCGATGTGCCCTTCTTGGCCTTAGCACTTTAGCTTCTAGACGAGAGTATTTTTTAATCATGTTTGCTCGCGATCTTTTGATGAACCATTTTGACAGCACACCTCTTCTTGCACTTTTTAGAATCTATGTCCCTGAAAGGCATTTTAGACAAAGGGATTTCTTTCACATTCCGTACCACAGAACTAACTATGGCAGAAGTGATCCGATCTGTAATATAAGCACAGCGTTTATTTCCGTATTTGCTCGAATAGATTTCACACAAAATAGAGTAACTTTTAAGCAAAATGTATTAAATATTGTGTAGGATAATTTAATAATACTTCCACAATTTATCTATATTTTATGAATAATTATGATATCAATGACTGTAAAACATTTTTGTTGATAGTAAGTAAACAAATAAACAAAAAAAAAACAAACAAAATATTCTAAGTAATTACTCTTTATATTTCTAAGCATACATTGAATTACACATATGGATTAATATTATTATAAAACATGAGTCCTACAGCTGAATAACTATTATTAATATTTTAAATTAATATTCTCGAAAATTCTAAGCATACATATGAATTAATATTTTTATAAAAATCATACGATCTAACACAAAATAATATTAACATACTCATGTACATATTTTTCTATTACATACTTACCTATTGCTAAACCAAATGTATAAGTATTCAATATTAAGACAAATCATACCTGCTACACATTTGTAAAAGTATTATTGAACATCGCTGGCAAAAGCCAACACCTAGTTATAAGTTTAATTTTTCAATAAAAATCAGTCTTGTATAGAGCTTAAGACCAAACGGACGTGTTTTATTTTAGCGCAAGGACAAGGTAACAAGAACAAAAGTAATAGTAAGTTGTTCGCGGTACCTATCCTTTCCACTTTAAGTTGTGTTTCTGTCCGTTGGGGCAGATCGCCTGCTCAGTCTCTCAAATCTCACGCTGTTCTTCACGAGCGTCAATCACCCTAAAAGTGATTCTTGCCTTAGAGTTACGCTGTTGTTCGTTGGGCCAGATCGGTCCGTTCATCATCGTTCTCACCTGTGCTCTCCACGAGTACCAACTTTGTCCCAGAGTGAGTTTCCATATTGTGAGCGAGTTGCTGTCCGTTGAGCCATATCGGTCCACTCAGCTTCACTCTTACCCCCGCTCTTCACGAGTGACACTCTGCATCTGCTTCCCCCTCTCGCACATTGAGTAGTGTTGCTTTCCGTTGGGCCAGATCGGTCCGTTCAGTAGCGCTCTCACACACACTCTCAACGAGCATCGTTCCTACTCCTCTCGCCCACCGCTTCTCTCACACGACCGACATGGACAGACAGGAGACGGAGCGCTAGGAAATTTAGTGAATGTCAACACAGTCATACATCGGACGGTATAAGGGAAAGTCATCCTATTTTCAGTGAAGATAAGGCAAGTGACCAGAGCCATCACAGAGAAGCGGTGGAATACCGTTGAAGAAACGAACAGTCTAACCAGACAAGACGAGCAGCGAATATTCTGGGCCTGCCACCACCACCAAGGTCACCTCCATCACGCATACATTTTTGAGGTTATCCGACCTTTCAGTGGCACAGCCCCAATAAAGATCGCCAGCCAACCACTCGCCAGCATCGCCATCTATCTTGAGACGCGCCGAGCCAAGTTCACGAAGCACCCTCTCACGAAGTACACAAACAAAAAAGTACACATAAAAACAAAATCGTACACACTGAGAATATATATATTACAAAAAAAAAAAAACAAATAAATTCTAATCATCGAAGAACACGATTAAAATCTCAGAATATATACACATATACTCAACAAGAAATATATACAGAAAGCATATATATTCAAAGATAAATATATGTCCGCAGAATAAATCTAAGCAGAAGAATATATAAATGCAACGAAAATATATTTTCTCAAAAGAGTCCAAAGTACAGAAGAAGTCATCAATCATCGGCTCCCACCAACAAGCCAATAAGCCTACGAGCAATACTTCGAAGTGAAGCCACGAATCAACAAATATACTACACAAGAAAACCAACGAAGATACAGCGGAAATGAATACAATAAGGACGTCATGGGTATACAGCTTACGTAAAGACGAACTCCTTACGTATGTCAGGGAGTTTCGTCTCGATTAGGTCGGCACCGTCAACGAGCTGCAAAAGAAGATCGCAACGCACATCAATGACGGCCATCATTACGAGAAAGACATAAAGCTGTTACTGGAACTAGAAAATTAGCACACGACGGCCGTGTCTCCAGCCTTACCAAACAACTGCGATAACGGGAACGACATCTCGCAGCAGCAAACAGCAGACATCGGACCAACAGTGTACTACAACGCCTACCGTCAAGAAGTACCCCATTATAGAACAGGTCCATTCGAAATTACTTCCTACCCTGCCATCATAAACCATGTTAGAAAGTGGGACCTCAAATACGACGACGGACAAAACCTCATCAATTGCGTTGAGTTGAAGAATTGGCCGAAGCCTACGGCATTCCAATCGACCTCGCACCCCGCACCATGCCAGATCTCCTACAAGGTAAGGCACTAATTTGGTACCGCACCAGCAAACAACCGTGGAACACATTTTACAGTTCTTCTTGCTGCCACGATATCTCGAATGCCTTGAGGATAACGTCAGGTGAAGAGAACAAGGCCTACACGAAGAGTTTATCGATTACTTACTGGCCATCCAGGCCATGATGCGTCATGCTAGCTACACGATGGTACAAGAACTATAGCGAGTATGCAGGAATTTGCGCCATGAGCACCAGATATATATACGTCGCAGCGATTTTAACTCTCTCGAAGAACTTACTACGCTAGCCAAGGAGTCGAACGTCTCAACACAAAACGCAGTGACTCCAGGTCAGATGTCTGTCATACCTGACAGTTTTCTTTTTTCCATCTTTTATGTTTAAATTTTCAAATCTGTTAGTTTCCATTTAAAACTGATAGTTTTTATTTTTTTCGCATCTGTCATTTTTATTTTTCTTAAATCTGACGTTTTCATTCTTTTCAAATATGACATTTCTTATTCTCTTCCAATCTGATTTTTTTTTATCCGACTTTTTTTATATTTTTGTAAATGACAGCTGTCGCATTTTGTCGGTTGTCGCATTTTGAATGTGTCGGCTGTCCTTCTTAAGCCAAACGTTGCGAAGGTGAAGGGATTCAGTGTGTGAACCATGTGAATACCCCTAATAAGGAAACAATTGTAAGGAGACCGTACAAATTGTACCAAGTGCTATAAAATTGTTCAAAGCATCTTACTAAACACACCCTAATTTACATATTGTCGATATCGAATAAACTAGGACGAGGGTGAGAATGGCGAACTTCTGCAAATGGAGTGGTATTTTCCTGTCTTGGTGATTTAGGACGGCGTGGAGAACAGTAGCAATCTCAAAAGCAGACACAACAACAAAAATTGCCTCAGCAGCCACGTTCCAAAACTTTTGCCACGCTCAACGGAGCAGCGGTACCGTTCCACAACATATGTCACGCATACCGGAATGCTCTCAAGTTTTCGCCCAGCCTCAACAGCGGCGCAACACCAACAGCAGCAGCTTCCTAAGACGCTTAGCAAACAGCGGCTACAGCCTCAGCTGCCCAACTAAGCAGCGGAGCAACAGCAGTCACTTTCAACAGCATCGGCAGAGGCAGCACAATTGTGACAACTGCAGCGGGCGAAACAACATCGGCAGGGCCAAACTAAACGGCCACACATTGGCCGACAAGTGGACAACAGCACCATCAGCAAATCGACAGCCGTGAAGCAACAACAACAGCTTGTGCAACACAGCACCCTCGTTGTCACACACAATAATGAAAACCTCAAAACGAGGCAACATCCTCGTCAGCGCCCCGTGCAGCATCACCAGTAGCGGGATTCCCAAAATGTTAACGTGCTACAATCGCTAAAGTTAACTAACAACGATTATAGCTTGCAGTAACAACTGCCGTACTCCCAACCCTATGCTTAGCTGCAATATTTGCTACGAGTTGCATTAATAAAGTTAGCGTAATCATTGTTAACAAATATGCAAAATATGGCATTGGCGTTTGACAGCTTAAATTTGTGAAAGATTAAAGAAGAATAGAAAAAATAAGAAAGAATTAAACAAAAATTAAAATGCATGCAGCAAAAAAAAAGAAGCAGCCGTGCAACAGCTGAGCAATACAAGCCGATGCTGGATTTTTTCGTGGCCAATACTAGTTTGGCAGAAGGGAGGTTTGTGGCACTGCATGGTCGGCAAGAAGCCGCCAAGAAGTGGAAAGAACTGGCTGGCCAACTCAACAGCGTCGGTGGAGCTGAAAAGTCCGGGACCCAGTGGCAAGTGGTAAGCAACTTTGTATGCAAGTCTAAAATCTATTTTAAAATGTAATTTTTTCATTATATGCATGGCGTGATCTCAAATGCCGGACGTCGGTAAAGGCTCGAGAGCGTAGGAAGCAAATGGCCTCTACGGGTGGAAAGCCCTTGTCCCTATCTGCGCTCACAGAGTTGGATATGCGGGTGTTGGGCATCCTTGGGCCGCAATATGTGGAAGGGAGCAGCACCTGCGCTGACAGCATTCCGGAAGAAGAGGTAACTATATTATAAAGGGTGTCCCGCAATTGAGTGCAACTATTTACGGAGCTGAAAGGTTATGTCGAGCTGAGCCAAAAATCATATGGGATGGGGGGGTCTATTTTCACATTCTTAGGAGCTAGATGGTTAATTAATATTTCACGACTTTGGTTTACGTTATTGTTTCTAGCAGAAAAACTAACTTACATTAAACTTATTTTGATAGCTCTTTATAAAGGCAATAAAACACCTTTCTAATGGCATGTCAATAAACCCCACCAACTTAGCCGTTACCGAGTTGTGCTCGTGTGAAGATGAAATCAATCGATTGAAACTACCAAATTTCAACTTTGAGTGCAAATTTCTCAGAATTTCGCGTAAAAATTTTTTTTTTAAGATCAATTTTGTAATTTGTCCAATTTTCTTTTCAATGACACCAAAAACATAAACATATCTTAAAAAATAAAAAAGTTGGCTGTACTAAAAAAAGTATACTTATCAGAAAACAATGATATTATCTGCTGCATAACTAATTGTAATGTCATTATTTATTACTATTTTCTAATAAGTAAAATTTTTTTAGTGCAGCCAACTTTTTTATTTTTAAAGATATGTTTATGTTTTTGGTGTCATTAAAAAGGAAAATAAATAAATAACAAAATTGATGATAGAAAAAAATTTCATTTATTACGCGAAATTCTGAGAAATTTGCTCGGTAACGGTTAAGTTGGTGGGGTTTGTTGGTATATCCATGGGAAAATGATTTCATTGCCTTGAGCTATCAAAATAAGTTCTACGTAAGTTAGTTTTTCTGCTAGAAACAATAACGCGAATCAAAGTCGTGAAATATTAATTAACCCTGTAGCTCCTAATAATGTAAAAATAGACCCCCCATCCTTTACGATTTTTTGCTCAGCTAGATATAACCTTTCAGCTCCGTAAATAGTTGCACTCAATTGCGGGACACCCTGTGTAACAATTTATAAGAAGTATTCTTCATAAGTTATTCTTGGTATAGCATTTGCAAATCGCCTTGGAGTCAGGCGATAATGACGTTTTGGTCTCCACTCCAACGGTGCCCAACGTTTTGCTCTCCAATCCAACGGTTCCCAACATGTTTGAAGTTGATGAGGTGGAAGATGTGGTTGTGTTGGAGGAGGTGGTGGAAGTGCCAGAAAAAAAGAGGCGGACTGAAACGTAGCGACCTACTTCGAAGCGTACCGTTTCTGGTGCCGCCAGGGTGCAGTTTGCAACTATAGCAACGCAACAAGCGAATGCTATATCAGTGAGTACACAGTTGTTTGCAACAAGATGTGTTTTAATGTTTTTTATGCTTAAAGATGCAAGCCGAAGCAGCGAAACAACTAGCCGAAGCAGCGAAAGAACATGCTGAAGCGGCGACTTTGCAATCGCGGGCGTTGGATCGCATAGCTTCCGCCTTGGAAATATTGGCGCAAGCTATGGCACCTTCCTACCTTGACACCTCAAATGATGTCTAATAAATTTTTTTTTTTTTTTTATACATTATTTTTATGTAACTTTCTCTTACTACTCGACACTTTTTTCTAATTTAATTCTAACTTATACTTTTAGACTACTCTTTCTACTACTACTTATTCTCCTACTTTTACTACATCTATTTTAACTACCCCTTTATAAATACGATTTTTTTACTTTTCAGGCTGTGTGCTATTCGGAAACTTTTCACTCGTGGTAGGAAAGAAGTTACTGAGTTGAATACAATTTCTGTCTGTTGGAAGAAAATTGTCATTTTTGCTGTGCCAAAAGAACAATGAAATTTTAACAACTAGAAATTTTGGCGTTTTAGATTTCGTTAGTGTATTAGTGCGAGAATTTAATTTATTTTGCAAAATTGTTGATATAACTGAAAATTAACAGAATTTTTCGCAAATGTTTTCCACTTCTGGTTGCTTTGCTGTCGGAAGCAAAAAGTTTTGAACTTCTTTATGACTTTTTTTAAAGGAAGGGGGAAGAGTAAGTACTGCTTTTGTGTTTCTGCTCCGGACAACTACCTAAAATATTATTCCTTTATGGATATTACCTATATTCGGCCAAGAGGTTATTCCGAATCATTAAATGCCATTTTGAATGGAGACAATGCACAAACTTAAATGCATTTAAGAGTATCTGCTAGCTCTGTTTGCAAAATTGTGGAGTTTATTCCAGCGAAGCATAATGGATGGTCAATAGAGTATGAAGTGGTTTGCTATCGAGTAGCAAGTGGCTTTATGGGATTGCGGACAGTATGCAATATAGTTCTACATATTACGTAGAAATTTCTTTGCTGTTCTGTTGGGATTTCCATTACATTTAAATTCTTTGTGCTTTTTTTATTTATAATTAACTAAAAAGTTTAGCTTTCATTAATTTCACTTTAGTTATTTTAAGCGCGAACTTACAAGTGTTTTTTTTTCTAATTATGCTTGTGTCAAAAATTCTCTTGCCGATTGTCAAAATTTATACTAGCCCCTGAGGCTGCATGAATTTTTGACAATCATATTCACCTCGCAAGTGCCAAATATTCACATTCAGACTGTCAAAATTTCATCATCCGAGTGAAAAGTTTCCGAATAGCACACAGCCTCATAACTTATTTATTCCAATTTTTCTCATTTGTATACACTACGTTTTCTACTACTTTTTCAACAACTTTACTACTATATTTACTACTACTTACTACTACTTTTTCAACAACTTTACTACTATATTTTCCACTACTATTGTATTTTTTTTTTGTATTTATTATTTATTTATTTTTGTTTTAAAACTGAAACTAAAAGTACAAAAAGATGAAGACTGTTATCTTAAGAAAATAATATTTATTATTTATTTAATAAAAAGCTGAATTTGTATTTTGATGTTTTTTTTTCATTTATTTTTTAGGTACATTTTTTACGTATATTTCTGGGTAATCAACCTATCTTGTATGCGCTTCGCAATCGATAAACGAACCCCATTGTCTTCTACATTAAGTTCTGCAGACACTGCAGCTACATTTTGGAAGACATCTACCTCCAGTTCGCTAGCATTTATGGAGAAGAGGCTCATGATGTGCAGAAGTGCACAAGCGTTGACAATTTTGCCAGCAAAACCAGGCTCGTAGATGAGCACTCTTTGCCGAGAGAGGCACCGCCACCTACTCTTGAGTACTCCGAACAACCTTTCCACACAATTTCGGGCTTTGCAAAGTGCCTCGTTGTACCGAAATTTTGGAGTGTTTTCTGGCTGGTTCGGCAGAGGTATCATGAGCCACGGTTCCAAAGAAAAATTTTAAAAACGCACCGATACGGAAAGTGCGTCGGTTATCACGCTGATATTCTCGTTGCATGGCCTGCCGAGCAGCACAAGCGTTCCAAATATAAGCATCATGGCGAGCACCGGGATACCTTGCATTTACTTGTAAAATTTTCAGGTTCGGATCGCAAATCTTTAAGGAAATAATACTTTGATATGTACAATTTTAAATTATTGTTAAAATTTTAATTTTACCATCTGGATATTTATTGAATGGTAACCGTGATGGTTAACGTATGCTTCTTCATGCTGTGTTGGCCCAACGATAGCAACGTGAGAGCAGTCAATCGCCCCAATGGCACCATCGAAAGGTTCACGCGCTGTCCTAAACACGTTTCATCTGTTACCCGATGGATAGAGCGGCTCACAGATGACTGACTCATCGTGATGCCCTTCTGCTGCCCTACTGCCCTCTGGCAGCACCCAGTCGCATAAAAACGAATCGCTGAAAGCACCTAACCAAGGAATTTAATGAAAAAATATTTAAATAATTTACTTTTTTACCTACTTGGTTTTCCACTGATAAAGCTGATATTGTTCTGCGCTCTAAACAGTCTCCAAGCGACTCTATCAGGTTTTGAGCTGTCTCGGGGGTCAAGCGGTACAGCTTCATAAATTTGGATTGCTCCAAATCAAAGGAGCAGTCAACTTGGCGAAGAGCAGCCCACTCCACTGCGCTTTCGCGCATTTCAATTTCGCTTTCCAACACTACTGCATCCATTGCCAAATATTGAAATGCCTTTTTTAAAATATTTGTATTCTTCACAACTTCACAAAAAAAAACCTTATTTTACGCTTAACGTTGATATTTGTATGGTTAACAACGTCTTAAAATACGTTGTTAAGCTAGCTACAGATACGTTAAGATATTGTTAACGAACTGTCAAAGCTATCTACAAAAATATCTAAGGTTGAGTTTGGGAATACACGTAAACAATTTTTGTAGCTAAGGCCAGTTAACGTTAACGTAATCGAAGTTAAGATGTTTGGGAATCCCGCTACAGGTCTCCAGGTTAAATTGCTTTTCTTTATATTTTTGTTTTTTATATGATATAGATAGTTGGTAGTATACAAAATGAGAATCCTATTTGCTTACAACTAGGTTTTAAAACGAAATTCTTTAAAATTGAAGTAAAACTACTATTAAATTCATCATTTAAACTAACTTTAAACTATAATAAGCCTACAATAAAACCAAAATTTAAAATTTTCAGAATTTATAAATTATTAAAAATACACAACTTAATTAAACCATATACAGAAATAAACTAAGCCTAAAATAAAACTACCAATTAAAAATCAATAAAATTAACAAAAATTAAACAGAAATAATAAAAACACTAAAATACGAATATATCTAAAATATAACTAAAATTAAAAAATAAAAGAAAACTAACTTACAATGAACTTATAACTTAAACTAAACTACAACAAAACTTAAAGCTTAAGACTTAAAAATACAAATATAAAATGTATTTACTTAAACTTAAATTAAAAAAAAAAACGTACCTAAATTTAAATCACAAAATAATTTACACATAAAACAAAACTAATAATCAATAAAACAAAACTTATATATTCTAAATAAACAGATAATAATACAACTAACATAAAAACTAAAATCCAAAAATAAAGCCTAACCTAAGCAAATTAATATACAACTAAAAACAAAACTAAAAATAATTACAGCTTCAACTAAAACTAAAAGTTTACCTAAATTCAAATCTAAATTAAATTCAAATTTAAACTAAATAAAAAATTAAAATTTAAACTAAAGCTAAATTACAACTAAACCTAAGACTAAACAAAATCTAAAATATGAAAATAAGGCTAAACTAATAATATATATAAAATTCAAACTAAACAGAACTAAAATCTAAATTTACAAATTAAATATAATTTACAGTAATATTAAAACTTAATGTAAATTTAAACAAAGTTCAAAAATTTATTGAAATTTACACTAAATTGGAATTAGGAAGTGTAACTCAAATAAAACTAAAACCCTAAATTAAACTACAATTAAAAAAATTTTAATTAAACTAGATTAAAACAATAACAAACATTAAAATGAAACTTGAAGAATAAAATAAATCTTAAATAAACTACAAATAAAAATGAACTAAGCAAAAATTAAAACTTACTAAACTTAAATAAACTTGATTTAAATTAAAAATAACGTTATCTTATTATAAACAAAAAAAGTTAGTTTGTTACAAATTAGTTTAGTACAAAAATCAAAGCTAAGCACATAACACAATTTTAATTGCAAATAAAACATTTAAAAGTTAACTAAAACTAAAATTTTATAAAAATTAAAATTTTACACACATTTAACTAAATTTAAAATGTTCAAATTAAAAATACAAAAAGTATAACCAAAAACTAAGCAAAATCTAAAAACTTAACAATAACAAAAATATTAAAATTTTAAATACACTAAAATACAAATATAACATAAAACTAAAATTTTACTAAAAATTAAATATTAAATTAAAAAGAAAACTAAAATAAAACATTGAAAATTAAGCTAACTTAAAAATAAAATTAAAACTAAACAAACATTAAAATTAAAAAGCTGACAAAAATCTAAATAAAAATTGAAATTTAATCATAACAAAATAAGAATACAAATTTAAATTTAAACATACGAAAAATTTAAATAAAAAGTCAAAATTAAAACATAAGAAAAATAGAAATTAAAACTAAACTTTTGTTACCATAAAATACATAAAAATAAATAAATATAAAATTAAAATAAAACTAAAACAACCCAAAACTAAAATCTAACAATAACAAAAATATTAAGAATTTTTTTATCTAAAATCTATCTAAAATTTAACAATTAAAAATAATGTTCATTGTTTTAGTTATTTTATTTTTGTTTTTTTATTATATGTATTTAAGTTCAACGACTAGCAGTTTGCCTTGTTTATAATATTCGTTGCTCCAGTTATTATATATGTTTGCGTAAGCAACAACATATTATGTTAATTTGAAACAAGTAGAATTTGCTTTGTTTATATTCTTTATTGTTTTGATTAATTTCGTAAATTGAATTGTGAGTAACTAGTAACCTATGTTGCCGGTCATTGACCAAAGCTGTGTTTTTATTTATGTCAATAAAAATATTGTTTGCGCAATTCAACGTCAGCATATTGCCGGTCGCTAAGCTGAAGTATGCAATATGCTGACCAATAACCAACTTATGATTGTAATGTAATTAGCAATAAGTTACTAAATAAGTGTTCAAATTTCAATTAATAAATGAGTTACAATTTAAACTTCAACAAATCCAATCGTTTTATTTTAAAACTTAGTTAACATTGTTGCATAGGAAGCACAGACTTCTGAAAATTTCTACTAAACGCGTAAAATTTTAATTTCGTTAAGCGTGATAGTGTAAAAGTTCGTCGCGAATAAAATTTCGATCGTCTATCACTTGGACACATCAACCACATTGCGTTGTACAATAGCGTGAGCCGTTTAGTGATTTTAAAGAAGACAACAATAGATCAGGACTATATTCCTGAGTTCCTGAAATTATTTGAACATTTGGACAATTTGAGAACATCGACATGTCCACATTCGACGAAATCAAGGATAGATTAAAAGCTACGGGTGATGAGATACAGAAGATCATCACCAATTTCAAGAAAGATGGCGCAGACAGGAAGAAGACCGCAGCATACTTTCATGAGCGACTTCAAAATCTTGATAGAGCCTGGAATCAATTTGAAGAAGACGATACAGCTTTATGGTCGTTACACAAGGTACCAATGGACTATGAGTACTTTACATCAGGGTACTACGACAAAGTCAAAGCAATAGCAACTGAATACATCAATATTTTTCAAATCCAAGTACAACAGCTTGGATCAGTGGCAGGTGCTACTTCTCAGTCAACTGCAGCTAGCAACACGCCGACCTTGGTAGTCGGCGGAAGATTTACTGCCGGGCAACAAATTCAGGAATCTGAATCAGTAGTCACCATAGCAAGCAGCTTGCGTATCCAACGTGCGCTTATGACGTCATTGCATCGTCTCTTAAATGGAATTGTAGATACTGTAGAACAATCGCAAGAATTTAACGAAGGCAACATAGCACGGCTAAGAAAATTATGGAATGAAATCGAGACATTGAACTACAGGATATGGGAACTTAGCTCATCTCCAGAAGAACAAGGCTATTACTACGGCACTTATTTAGACACTGAAGTGTTTGTACACAATCAGATAATTAATCTGTCAACGAAATCCAGTGTGCAAACTTCTTCAGCAGATACCGTTCAGCAATCTTGCAGGCTGCCAAAGATCTCCATTCCAAAAGTCGATGGTGATTACCTGAAATGGCAACAATTTTATGACATTTTTTCAGATATGGTACATAAAACTTCAATACCCCCAACACAAAATATGTGGTATTTGAAGTCAAACTTATCTGGTGAAGATAAGAGTCATCAGGCAATTAACATTGACCCAGGACAATTACAGCATTGCCTCGAAGGCGCTTCAAGGCCATTACCAAAACAGAAGGGTATTGGCTTCAACATTGCTACAACGAATAATAGGACATCCAATCCTAGCAACAGATAACGCGTCGTCATCAGCATTAAAAAATCTTCATGCTACAATACATGAGAGTACTTTAGCCTTACAAAATCTAGGCATAGACACGTCATCATGGGATTCAATACTCTTGCACATACTCGTAAAGAAGTTGGATAGACAAGGCCACATGTTGTATGAGCAATCATTAAAAAATCCCAAGGAAATCCAAACCATTAGGGAATTCCTATTGTTTCTCGAACATCGTTTCCAATCATTGGAGGTGCTTGGCGGAAGGGAAAGGCCAACATCATCAAGAGCAACAGAATCAATAGCAGCAACTTCTTCCAAAAAAGGATGCAGCTACTGTTCAATCGAAGATCATCCAATATATTATTGTGATTAATTCCTGAAGCTAGCTGTATCTGACCGTTTGAACTGGGTGCAAAGGCAAAGGTTGAGTGTCAACTGCTTCAAACATGATCACAGCTCAAAAACATGCAAAGCAAAATCATGAAGCAAGTGTAGTAAAAGACATACTTTACTGTTACACTTGAATCCCACAAACCAGGTTCCAAATGAGAAAAGGTATCCAGAAAATTCAAAACAACATTCCATCAGAGAAGTAACTGCATCCAACACATCCGTAAATTTAGTCGCAGCCGAAGTGATGTCGTCTCACAGGAGCTATGTACTGTTAGCAACAGCTAAAATCAGAATTACAGCAACCAACAGGCAGTCTGGTGAATTCAGAGCACTCCTCGACTCCGGCTCTCAGACTAATATCGTGACCGAACGACTCATCAAACGACTGAACATTGTTCCATCTAAGGCAGCGCTTCGCATTAAAGGCATTGGTGACAGAACAAAAAATGCAACACAACGTATTAATTTCGAACTTCAATCCAGAACAACCAAATTTTCAACAAGGGTAGAGCATTCGTTTTGCCAAACATTGTTCCAGCTCTATTATTAGACGTCTCCTCATGGTCCATTCCTGGAAACATTCAGCTAGCCGATCCAGCATTTTATGAGCCAGGAAAGATGTACTACTGGGAGCAGAATTCTATGTTAGTTTAATGTCAACTGGTCGAATCGAGCTCTCTCCAGAGTTACCAATCCTACAGAACACATTGCTAGGTTGGATCATCAGAGGTAAAGTTAATAACGATTCAGCGTCAAATGCAACCACTTGTGCAGTCTTCAGTCATGAAGAATGTTCAACCGACGAACTGATACAAATGTTCTGGAAACTTGATGATATCGATGGAGCCGATACCAACCTTACGCTCGCAGACAAACACTGTGAGAACCATTTCAAGCAAAACACAATTAGAAACAGTGAAGGTAGATTTGTCGTGAAACTACCACTATCCGATCACCCAAGCAGCTTAGGCGATTCTAGGACTATCGCATTCAAGAGATTTTTGGCATTAGAGACACGTATGGCAAAAACTCCAGCCTTAAAAACACAATATGTCGAATTTATGATGCAATATCCAACATCTTCATCACTGCGTCTTAAAACCATCAAACACACCTACACAATTGAGAGTAGTCTTTGATGCATCAGCTAAGACGTCATCAGGATTATCGCTTAACGACATCATGTACACTGGTCCAACTTTACAAAGCGACTTATTCTCAATACTATTGAGGTTTCTTCACCACAGACATCGAGACAAATCTTAATTGATCAAGCCGATCGCAGTTTACAGCTCATTTTGTGGAGGGAAACCGAAACCAATCCTCTAAGGCACTATCAGCTCAACAACGTAACTTACGGAACATCTTCAGCTCAATACTTGGCAACTAAGTGCTTACAACAGTTAGCAGAGAGAAACATCGAAAGATATCCACTAGGTGCCCAAGTGTTACGCGACAGTTTTTATGTTGATGATGGTGTGAGTGGATCAGACAATTTAATGACAGCCATGGAAACTCAAAAACAACTAACAACACTTCTTCAAGAGGCAGGATTTAAACTTCGTAAATGTTGTGCAAACCATCCCAAGTTATTGCAAGGAATACCTCCACAGGATCAGGAAGTTAATCTTGACTTGAAAATGCTTCAACCAAAACATTAGGATTAACCTGGATTCCTAAAGCAGATCATTTTTGCGTAACAACGAATCTGGAAAATAATTCAAGCATAATAAAACGCACAATCATCTCAGACACAGCAAGAATATTTGATCCATTAGGTCTCGCAGGTCCAGTTGTCATCACTGCAAAAATATTTATTCAACAATTGTGGCAGCTTAAGTTAGCATGGGACGATTCTTTACCATTAGAATTAGAAGCAACTTGGTCAACATTTCGAAATGAGTTAAGAACTTTAAAAAATGCATGCGTTCCTAGGCATGTCTTCAATGGTCAAAGGCCAAGTACGATTCAAATTCACACATTCGTGGACGCATCTGAAAGGATTTATGGCGCTGCAATTTATCTTTGGTCAAAACTACCAAATAATACCTTAATCGTCATTTTGTTATGTGCCAAATCACGGGTGGCTCCTGTCAAACTTCAAACATTGCCTCGCTTAGAGTTATGCGCTGCAGTGCTTGGGGTGGAATTAACATCAAGGGTAAGGAAGGAGCTACAATTAACGGCTGAGATTTCGTATTTTTGGTCACACTCAGAAATTGTGTTATCCTGGATAAATTCATCATCTGCACCACTGCGAACTTTCGTCGCTAATCAAGTGAGCAAGATCCAAGATCTCACCATTCCAACGCAATGGCGTCATGTAAGCTCAAAGGAAAATCCTGTTGATGTTATTTCGCGAAGACTCCAGCCTACTAAATTAATGACGTGCAACTTATGGTTCTATGGGCCCCTATTTTTACACGGAAGTTCATCACATTAGCCTAAACCATTTGTTAGCAATGATCATATATCAACGGATCCGGAACGTAAACCAAAGGGCCAGAGTCTAGCTGCAACCACGTCCACTGGATTAGAAGATATCGTGTAAAGCATAAATCACAGGAATTCTTTCAAATACTACAAAGGGTAGTGGCGTATGTTTTGAGATTCATCCAAAACCTCAAGACTAATGCGGCAGAACGAACAACACAAGTTTCACTCAGCGTCGAGGAATTAAATGCTGCACTGACAGTAATCATAGCAGCTACACAATCCTCTGCTTTCAGCAAGGAAATCAAACAAATAAAGGCCCACCATGAAATCGACAGTTCCAGTTCACTTAAAGGCCTAGCACCCTTTCTTGACGATACTGGAATTCTTCGAAATGGACGACGATTGGCAGAATCAACATTATCCTGTGACGCCAAGCACCCCATGTTACTACCATATAACGATCCTATAGCTAAATTGATATTAGTAAAGCTACATATTGATAATTTTCACTGTGGTCCACAGAACTTATTAGCAGCTTCAATACACAAATTTTGGATAATCAAGGGAAAAATTATGGCAAGAAGTGTTGTACAACACTGCGTCCGTTGCACCAAGGCAAAACCAAAACTCTTCGATCAAATAATGGGAAATCTACCTACATCCAGAGTCACAAATTCACGTGGATTTTTGTGGTCGATTTTGGGTCCATTATAAGATTCGTGCAAAGAAACCTCATAAAGTTTATATTGCCGTCTCGGCGTGGACAATGTGATACCATATATTGTGGCAATGCCACCAATTTTGTTGGGTCGAGTAATAAACAGGAGGAACTAAAGGACGTATTCTATGCCACTGCTTCAACAGAAAGGATCATAAGGACATGTAGTGATCGCGGAATAAATTTCAAATTCATTCCTCCCAGAGCTCCTCACTTTGGAGGCCTGTGGGAAGCCGCAGTAAAGTCACCTAAACAATTGATGCTGCGTAGCGTATCCACAGCATCTCTAACTCATGAGGAGCTTGAGATGCTCGTCACAGAAATAGAAGCAATTCTAAATTCACGACCGCTCACTCCATTGTCATCAGACCCAAACGATTTATCAGCATTAACACCCGAGCATTTTTTGATTGGCGAATCCTTGACTGCACATATCGATAGGAGTACACCACATAATACAGCTACCTTATCGACTCGGGGGAAATTGGTCACGCAACTCAAGTATGAATTCTGGAATCGATGGTCCCGAGAATACCTCAATCTACTACAACAAAGACATAAGAGGAAAAACCTATCACAAAACTTCCATGAAAGTCAGTTGGTTATTTGTTGTTCTTAATTTCTTTAATAGGCTTTTCTGATCAATTATTTGTATGCAATTAAATTAAAAATTAAATTCATCCTTTTCCCAACGTTTCGTTGATTGTTTGTCAACATCTTCAGGGGATCTATTTATTAAAACGATGAAACAACAATGTCAAACCTTAATCAGAATACGAATTTAACAACAATAATGAATTTACGATAATAATTTTAACAATTCTATAAACAAAAATAAATCGATAGTAAAACAAGACTAAATCAATAACTTACATGGTGAATTTAGAATTAAACTTAAAACATTGAGCTTAAAAACACAAAATAATCAAACTAATTAATTAATTTTAGAAAAATGTAAGTTAATTTTAAAATCTGTTGTACAACTTGTCAACACTGTTTTATTTGTGTAAAACAATGGCGTAGCTCGCGCTTATATTATCTTTGTCTCTCGTGAGTTCATCGTCGTCGGTATCTTTTGTTGTATTCGTAGGCTCTCTAGAGTGAAACGTTTTCTTGTGTTCTGTTCGATGTCCAGTATTTTCACTCCGTTCAAGTCAGCTGTGTGTCCGCTCTCGACCATATGTTCTGTTAGCGCTGTCGACATACGTTTGTGTCTGATGTCTACTTGATGCTCAAGAACTGTCGTTCTGAGTGGTCTCTTGATCGTTCCTATGTACACTTTTTTGCATTGCTCAGCTGCATTTCCATTACATTTAATCTCATAGATGACGTTTTTCTGTTCTTGCTTCTCTATAGGTGTTTTTGTGTTGGTGAATAATTTTGTGAGGGTGGTGTTAGATTTGTGAGCGAATGTTATATTCTCATCGTGTGTGATTGTCTTTAGATGTTTGTTGTCCGTTAGTGTTGGTATATATGTGACGCTGTGAAACTCTTTGGTATTGCCAGATTGTGGACTTAAGGTTGGTATGGGATTTCGCCGGGATTTTTTCTAGTAGTCGTTGATCATGTTCCGAATGATTTTTTTTTTTTTAAAACTATTTTTCGTGAGTATCGTTTGTATTTTTCGTATGTTGTTGTCATGGTATTCCTTGTCGCTGATGGAGAGTACTTTTTTGATAAGGTTGGTAGCTGTGTTTATTTTCTGTCCCATTGGTTGTGTGGAGTGGAAGTTGAATATTCGTCCTGATACTGTCGGTTTAGTGTACCAATCTGTACTGATCTTGTTGGGTTTTCTGTAGTTTTTCACGTCTAAGTATGTTAGGCTATTGTTCTGTTCTATTTCTACGGTAAATTGTAAGATTTTGTGGAAGCTGTTGAGTGTGCTCAGTATTTTTTCCGTGTGGTGTGGCTTGATTATTTCGAAAATGTCATCGACGTACTTACACAGTCCTTTTATGTGCATTTTTTCTATTTTTAAATTTTCGATAGTCGTGTCAAGCAAGCAGTCCAGTACAATGTCAGCTATTGTAGGGGAAAGGGGGTTTCGCATGGGCATTCCAAATGTTTGGCTGTAGGTTCGGTCCTCGTATTTAAAATAGTTATTGTCTCTTAAGCAGAACTGTAGGATATCGAGAAATCGTCTTTTTGGTATTTTGGTGTGTTTTGCTATGATGTCCCATTTTGTCATAATATTTTTTATACCAAGATGGATTGGTATGTTGGTGAAAAGCGATACAACAGCGAAAGATACCATGATGTCGCCATCGTCTAGGTGTACGTCATTGGGGTTGTCTTTGAATTCGTACGAGTTTTTTATGTTGTGATCTTCCGGTATTTTGTAAGTATTTTTCCAATGTGTTTTGCCAACTTGTAGCATGGGATATTGATCGACGATGATATCGGTCTTAATGGTAGATTATCTTTATGTACTTTTGGTTGTCCATACAGTCGTGGAGCTGTGGCACCATCGCATGTTAGGTGTAGTTTCTCTGTTCTGTCAATGTAGTTGTCTTTGAAGAGTTCGTTGATGATGTTGTTGTTTTTCTTTTGAAGTTTTTGAGTTGGATCTTCTCGTATTATTTTGTATGCGTGTTTGTCTTCGATCATTTTGTTATTGTAGTCTTTTCTGTACATAGCAACTGTCACGTTGCCTTTATCGGCTTGAGTGATGATAATGACGTTTTTGTGTTTGTTAATGAATTTTAAGGCTGTTTTGTATGTCATCAGTATGTATTTATCTTTAAGTGTATTTTTAATGTGATTTTTGTAGTTATAAATCCTGTTTGAGATTTTCGATCTGGCCACTTCTTTGTTTCTGTCGTCTCTTATGTTTTGTATCCATTGCTCCATATCCGCTATGAGATGAATCGGTGAGAAGTTTTTCCTTGTAATGGGGAGTGTGAATTTTTTCCCAAGGGAGAGTAGCCATTCGCTCTCTTTGGGAAAAACGACTTCTGTTAAATTAACGAACCAAGCGTCGTTATATGTTATGTTGAGCGATTTTGTCACTCTTAATTTCAATATTTCTAACTTATTGTTGTGAACTTCTCTTGTTTGTTGTAGAACGTGATTATGCATATGTGTTTGTTTCAGTACGAATGTTTTGTACTCCGTCTCGTTTAGAATCTTCCGCATCTTTTCTGAGTAAAAAATGTAGTTGAGTAAGCTTTTGATGTTCATATGTGTTTGTGTGATCTTAAGTGCAAGTAGTTTTCTGAGAAATATTTCTGTGGTTTTTTCTAGTTTGTTATGTATTAGTTGTGATGTGAACAAGTTTTTCGCTCTTATAGTTATGTCTGTAAGATGTTTTGGTTGAAGTCCGTAATTTTTGCAATTTAAAAGAAATTTTAGTTTTTCGCTTTCTTTTGCAAGTCTTTTTTTCAGTTTGCAGTAATCCTTCATTATGATGCAGGCTTCTTCTGTGTATTTTAGCGTGATGTGTTTGAAAAAGTTTTTCATTGTTGTGTAGATTTGTTTTAAATAATCCTATCCAAATTTATTTCGGCAGGTCTTCCGATTCATTAGTTTTCTGTTTTTTGAAGATCAGTTTGAACTTATATGTTATTCAGTTGGTTATAATTAAGGAGGACAACATGCCTGTTTTAAGTTGGCCACTTGGCAGAATCGAAAAGGTTTACAAGGGAAACGATGGAAAGGTCAGAGTAGCTGAAGTAAAAACAGCATCAGGTATTTTGAAACGTCCAGTCCACAGATTGGCACCATTATTCAATCAAGAGGAAGACATCGATAATCCTACAGTTCAAAAGAAACGAACTAATTTACGACACAGGCCAGCAAGTGATGAGGACTCAAATTATATGCCTCCAAAGAGACGAAAATCCACAACCAATCCGTTACTGTTAACAATCCTCATCTCCTTGTTACTACTTCCTACAGTACTTGGAACTACAATTCACGTTAAGCAATTTGGCTCGGATCCAGGATTATACTTTGAAGGCATCGGAACAACGAGAATAATAACAGCAGAATGGAAATTGGTAGTCTATTATGACTTAGCTCCCTTCTGGATAGAAATCAGAACATTTTCATATGGAATAGCAACACTTCAAAATTTATGTTCAAAGACACATCAGCCAACTACCTGCGACACATTAGCAAAAAACTTTGAGTACACCAGAGACGAACTTCTACAGGATAAAGATACGCTATCAACTAGTCGAAAAAGAAGAGCAGCACTCAACATAGTTGGAAACGTTGCTCGCACGTTATTCGGTATATTAGACTCTGACTATGCAGAAGAAATGTCAAAGACAATCAGTCAGGTCAAAGCAAATAGAGATCATATTCTACGGTTACTGCAAAACCACACCTCAATCATCGATTCAACACTGAACATAATTAAACCGGATGACATCACTACAAAGAGTAAAATAACGGATTTACAAGATAAAATAGATCTTCTAATGAACACGTTAGATGACGATTCAAACCAAATCAGACTCATTAAAATTATTACATCATTAACAGCACAACTCACGTTAATGGTTGCGAATCTACAACAAATTCATTCAGAAATAATCAATGTTCTGACTGACACACACCACGGGAAAATTAGTTTACTACTACTTACGCCTCAACAACTAAAAATTGTAATCAATTACATTAGTGGTCATCATTCTCCAGCTCGATCATTGCCTGTTGATTCAGATATTCTAATACAACTCTACAAAATCATGAAGGCAGAAGGAGCAGTCACTAAAAATGAAGTGATATTTGAAATAAAGCTGCCTCTCATATATCATCAACATTTTGACTTATTCCACATAAGTCCCATTCCAACAAAGGGAAATGGAGGTCTAATTTCAATAGAAACTAAAGTCACATTCTTAGCCGCCAATTCACATCGAGACCAATTTATTTACTTAAGTTCTGAAGATCTAAACTCATGTTTTACCATGAAAAAAACCTCTGCATATGCGACAACAAGAGACCAAAGTTTAGCAGAGAATCATCTGTTCATGCTTGTGAATTTCATATGTTCAATAATAAAACCACCACACAATGCGGACTAAGCCAGTTGCAAGGAAAATCTTCTTGGACGCAACTACAGCACAGGAACACGTGAATCCTTGCAACAATGTTAGACATCGCAATATCAGTGGTGTGTGACATTCAAGCCACGCAATTGACTCTAACAGGTTCAGGCTTGTTAGCAATGAGTCCAAACTGCTCAATAAAGAGTGATGGCATTAGCATTTAGGGCCATCACACGTCGTCAACCGTCATGAATACTTCACACATCAGGTTCAAGGAGATCAGCAAGTCCACAACATCAGACGAATTGAGGCAAAGCTCTAACGCAACGGTTGCTCCATTCGAAACCCAACTAGAACAGTTAACTGCATTACAAACCCAGTTAGCAAATGAAGACGTATCAAGGTTACCTGAAATAGTGTTGTCCAACAGTCGTCATCATTACGCGCTGAGTTATACTGCGCTACTGTTGTCCATCACAATCCTAGGAAGCTGTATATTATAGATATTGAAACACAGACGAACTGTCAACAGATCAGTAAATGTGCCACCAAAGCCGCCTCGAATGCACACCGATGAATCATCCTTTACTGTGCGAATTTAACTTAACTAAACTCTCCCGACCTACATCAACATAGAGTTGAGCAACGCCTCAACGTGCGGGAGAATGTTCATTGGTTTAGTTATTTTATTTTAGTATTTTTTATTATATGTATTTAACGTTTTTATTATATGTATTTATACATTTTATTATATGTATTTGTTCAACGACTAGCAGTTTGCCTTGTTTATAATATTTGTTGCTCCAGTTATTAAATATGTTTGCGTAAGCAACAAAATATTATGTTAATTTTAAACAAGTAGAATTGGCTTTGTTTACATTCTTTATTGTTTTGGTTAATTTCGTAAATTGCATTGTGAGTAACTGCAACCTCTATTGCCGGTCATTGACCAAAGCTATGTTTTTATTTATGTCATTAAAAATATTGTTTCCGCAATTCAACGTCAGCATATTGCCGGTCGCTAAGCTGCAGTATGCAATATGCTGACCAATAACCATCTTATGATTGTAATGTAATTAGCAATAAGTTACTATATAAGTGTTCAAATTTCAATTAATAAATGAGTTACACTTTAAACTTCAACAAAACCAATCGTTTTATTTTAAAACTTAGTTAACATTGTTGCTACCAGTTCAAGTGCTGGGAGTAAAAATCATCAAACTCAAGTTCACCATTTCAACTTAGTTCATGTGCAAAGTTGAAGGCTTGGTCCTTGAGTAATCAGCGTTCCACATCGCATCAAATAATTTACCCTAAAATTAAACTCATAACTAAAACGAACTAAATATGTAAAATCTTTTTCTCTTTATAAATAAACTATGTAACATACTGTTTATATGAACGACTAAGTTCTTCTAAATTGGTTAGGGAGAGAATGGTCGCGCTTGGGGAGGATTTTTTTTTGTTGCCCCTTAATCCTCCACGGCAGGGTGGGATGTCTGGGAAGAGTCCTAACAAATGGACTCACGAGTAGTGGTGGTTTCAGCTTCCGTTAGAAATTGATATCGTTCGGTTTGAATCTCCGCCGCGATATTTTTCCTTATGCACGTGAATATTCGAGCGAGGAAGGCCACGACGAACCCCCCCACATCTCCCAAACTGGTAGCAATGGCATGCAAGCACGTGCAGTGGTGGCCAATCACGTGTCTGCGGGTCACCTGGCCAGGGGCGGTGGCGTCGGCTGAGGGAAGCAGGTGCCCTGGCTAGTAATCTGTGCACGGTTCACAGGGGCGCATTCACCGTGCGCCTTCAAAATACCGAGCCAGGGCTGCAGCTTCACTGGCCGGCATCACCGCTCAGCGTTGCCAGACGCCAGAAAATTTAAAAAATTTTGTTTTATTTTGAATATGGTGTGACCAAATGTCCGTCCGCTACAAATTGGCGCCCAACGTGGGGCCTTTTTGTTTAGTGAAATAAGAACCATATGGCGAATTTAAATTTGAGTTTTTAAATGCAACGTTTTTTGTGTTTCCGCTTCCGGTCGTGGCTCATTTCCGTCCTCTACAAATTGGCGCCCAACATGGGGCCTTTTTGTGTAGTGGAATAAGAACCATATGTCGAATTTAATTTTGAATTTTTAAATGAAACGTTTTTTTTGTTTCCGCTTCCGAACGTGGCTCATTTCCGTCCGCTACAACTTTTCTGCTGGGATCGTGGTAGGCGAAATGTCAAAACAATTGATTGCTGTTGACAGAGCGCAGGCAACTTCAACGTACCACGCCGAGATTAGGGGCGAGCGTGGTCAATAACTCTTCCAGCCCCAGTTAACCACCGAGACACTTACCACGAGTTGAGCCAGTAATGTCAAATGAAGCGCCAACGCAGACAAACGCCAATGTGAGTAGGTTACAAGAGCCGATAATAGAACCAGGCCTCCCAGCATCAACGACGACCAAGTGCCTGACCGCGCTAATGGCAGCGGAGTACAACCTAGCTGAATGGGGTACGAGCCCATTGTCAGGTTTTGTGACATATTTTCCACAACAAACGTATGATACGCCTAAGCATACGAAACCACGCAAGCCAAGAAAGCGCAAACCACGACGCAACGTAAAGCTATCAACACCCCACGCTTACACACTTCCGCCAGCGCTAGCTAATGCGACTTTCGAAACGCTTTGGGATCAGGTACATGCAAAACTAGCCGAAGTTCAGGTGAAAGTAACTTCACGCGATGATTAACATGTGGTGACAACCTAAAACGCACCTACACCACGACAAGTCATCCAGCCGTCAACTACATTTCCAACAGCCCAACAGACACCAGTCGCCACACGAGAAACTCAAGTCGAACAAAACGTGGCAAGCCGAGTGGAGAATGAGACAGTCACCCTATCGTCACCGATCCAATCATATCCAAAGGAAGCGCAGGTGCCACAAGTCGAGCTGGTACCATCAAGCCAGGCACAAGCGATCACAAACGATCTCCAACAGCGCTTAGTGCCAGCAACGCCAGCATGCCAACTGTTCACAAGTGAACCCCAACAAGATCTGGATTCATCGGTACAAGCAGTGCCGGTTACTTGCAAACTACAGTCAGATAAACAACTAGACATATTAAAACCACTCCAGAATCATTTTCCTGGCCACATTACGTTTCAACATAGCCACATGGATAATTTCACTGATACGTGAAAAAGGGACCCTTTAAGAGACTTCTTTTGACAATGACCTTGGCTTTTCTTCTTATAACCGCTAATGGACGAACAACTACAACCGAATCTGCACCGAAGAACATGGAAATCCCACATACGATGAAATTCCGACGGTGTGTTTTTATCAAAGTTATTAAGTTTAAGTTCTTCATATCATCTTCAATACAGCATTTTTAACACGACCAGCTTTAACACGGAAACTCATGCATGCCGAGATCTGCTGGATCCTGGCAACAGCGCAGCAACATAAGCTATAATTTTTCTTGCGCGGCACCACCCGCGTTACAAGCTGGGATCTGCAGTCGCATCTGCCAATCTAAACTGCAAACCAGCAGCCATGCCTGCCACTCTAAGCTGCAGCCAGCAGCCGCATCTGCCAATCTAAACTGCAATCCAGCAGCAGCGCACAGTGATGCGATTGGTACAAGTTAGATGGAAAATATTATTTTTTGGTAGTTTTCGATGTTTATGGTACAAGAAAGTACAAAAAAAAGTATTTCAGAAATTTTGGACAAGTGGGCGTGGCAGCTGCCATACAACTTAAACACATTTTGCGCCATATCTTAGGAATGAAATAAGCTATGATAACAAAATTAGCCATTGACGTCTAATATAAGATTTGAAAAAAGTTAAAAAAATTTCACCGTGGCAGCTGCCATACAATTTAAACATATTTAGCGCTATATCTAAAAAATAAGAAAAAGTACGATTACAAAATTACGAATAGACGTCTAGTATGTGATTTGCGAAATTTACTTTCTAAATTGAAGAATTTATTTATTTTTTCTTATATTAACATTATTAAGAATTGGATGTTCATCTTTAATTCGACGACCAAGAATCGCCCTCAGGATCGGACCATTCATCACTAGTTGAATCATCATTAACAAGAGGAAAACGAGATTGTCGTATGGCGGTTATTTCTGATTCACCAGCAGGAATAAGAAAAACTAATACGTCCGGATGCAATTTTCTAACATTAGTTAGAGGCTTTTCTCGGTAGGAATCAACCAAAGGATCAGAACTGATGAGAATCATATTCAATAAATCCGTATTTGTATTGACTCTTGAGCTTTTACGTGTGTTTGGCAAACGAAAACGTCTACAGTCTGTGTTACGAGCCTCTTGTGCCTCTTCAGATAATTGCCCTATTCCAACGATGCATTGTTGCACTATATCTTTAGCATGGCAGAGAATTTTATGAACTGTTACCGGCATAAAACACCAGCTATAAAGTTGAATATATAATGCCTTAGTCTCATTAATATAAATTTCAAATGAAGAAATATCTATATTATAACCAGAGGAGATACAGCTTAAAATTATATAAAATCTTTTTATAAGCTTATCGTCTACTCCAGTTATAGAAGAGCTTTTTTCATGGCTTTTAAAAAATCGTCGAGCAGTGTTCCCATCGTTTGAAGAGCCATAGCCTGGCTTGGGCTTATCTATAACTAGACCAAGTTCTTTTTTAAAACGAAGTTGAATTTGCTTTTTTCTATTCTCGACAGATAACTTATCATTGATATCGCGGATTGCCCATTTTTTTACATCTAGCCTGTACCCTATATGTAAGATACAGTCAAGCGTTTTGATCCAAGCATGTAGAGATGATAAGCCATAAGAATACAATTCTGGTCGAGGTTCTTTGAGGTTTTGGATTTCATTCATTTCAGTTGGCTTGGCACCACATATATAACACGACTGTGTTGACTTGTGAGACGAAAGATCATCTATCTATCTTACCGTCGATCATGGTGCAAACAAATTTGAATTTAATTTTTAATGATTTGGATGATATGTTAAAGTCAGCATCTTTCAAACTTTCAATTTGATGACGAATATTTCCAAATTCTTCTTTTATTATTTTTTCGGTTTCTTTAGCGAATACAAATTTGATTGGTCTACAAAGCCGAGTGGACGATGGATGTTTATTTTGCCATACCACTTCATTTGAATTTTCAGTTAGCCGCAACTGTATAGGAACAAATGACATTACAAATAAATACTTATCAGTGCTATCCTCTTCGTTAAACCTTTGCTTATAAGTACTATGACCACAACTACCATCACCACCCCATTTACAAATTAAAGTCAATGTACTAAAATTTTCAATATTGCCAGCAATAACCGACTGTATCACATTTAACAGCCTTTCCGTAGTGTGATTGACAATGTCTTGCATATTTATGGAAGCACTACTTTCAGTCACAGTGATTGAATTTTCTGAAGGAAAACAGTCTTTCTTTTCTTTGCAAGTTTATAAAGAGAAGGATATAAATTATGGCCCGCTCGTAATGATCTTTTTCGAAGATTGTTGTAGGTATAGGAAGTTAACCTACTGTCAATGTAAATGGCTAGCGCCTCCACATTGGTGTAAGTGTGTTGTGTTTCTGTACTATATTTTAATTTTTTAATTTTTTTCGCCTCTTCGGGAGATTCACAAACAGATTTTATAATATCTGCAACAGTACGGAGTCCACTTGCCCGTTTAGACATTTGAGCAGCATATGAGAGCTCATTCACAGTTCTTGATTTCAACAAATCACGTACTTTATTTTGCTTTGAACGTTCTCCGCAATCTGCAAAAAGTTTTGATGGCCTACCGAGCGAGCCTTTAGACGTAGTAGGGAGCTCTTCTAAGACGTTTTGACCAGAGGCTTGATCACTTTTCTGTTGAACTAATACAATATCTTCCATTTGTAACCAATCTGAGTTCTTCATCAAAAATCTGAAAAGTATTTTCAATTTATTCTTACAGGAAGACAAAAATATTATCTTTACACTATATGACAAATTTCAAAACAGTCTTGCTGTGTAGAAGAACTTCAAAATTTTGAAACTTCAAAATTTGCCGCATAGTGTAGTAAGCACAATAGCTGCATTTATACCTATCCTTACGGCGACCAGCTGACTTCCACTTTTGTTGAATTTTATTTGCATAAAAACGAATGTTCACCTTCATCTCATTAACAATTTCATCAGATAAAATTTCATTTGAAGAAACAAAATTTATGACCGTATCGTAAAAGTCATCACTTTGTTGATCGCACCATAACTCAAAAAACTCCACACGGGATATTGAAATAACTATTCCTACGAAAAATATTTTTAAAGCCACTTTTTTAAAGCAATGAATGTTTTATTAAGTAAACCTCCAGTAAAATCTGTCATTTTTAATTTTCTAAGTCTTCAAATCACTTCAGTAATTTTTAATTATTTAACTATTTTTGTTAATACTTTTATCAACTTTGACTTCGTTTTCACTTGCTTGTTTTATTTACTTTTTGCTTTTTCGTTTTTGTTATGTTTTTCTCACAAAGCAAATAACTGTACATAAAATGAGCGAGTTAGAAAAATGCATTTAAAAAAAAAAACAATAAGAGCCCACAGCAAAGAATATAATTTAAAGATATTGCATGTTGCTCCCTCATGTAATTATTGCAAAATATATTTTTTTAATAATTTTTAATTGATTTTCATGTCAGTTTGAGCAGAGTGTATAGTTTTCTTAATATATATATTTTTATACCACCACGTTTACTTTCTCGATTTTACCCATTTTTTGAATTGAAGAATTGCATAAAAAATCAGCGAGTAAGAAAAATACATTTAAATAAAAACAAGAAGAACAAACAGCAAAGAATATAATGTAAAGAAATTGCATGTTACTCCCATATAATATTAGCAAGACATATTTTTTTAATATTTTTTAATTCATTGTCATTATGTTTGAGCAGTGTTTTCTTTTCGTAATATATATATTTTTATATTGATATATATTATATATTTTTATTTATTTCATGTATACATATTTTAATACCGAAACGTGTACTTTGTAAGGGAAATATATTTTTTCTGTCTGAAATGCCAAAAAATAGGAGTGGCAGGTGTAGAAAAGTATATATATTTTTGATCAGCATCACCTCCTAAGTAGATTTAGCAATGACTGCCTGCCAATCTGTCGTCACGATTACAGCCGTTATTTGAAAAAAACGGTAAGAACCTGGTTTTTCAATTAAAATAAATAGCATTTTTAGGTCCATCAAACAGGTTAAATAACAAGACAACCATACATTTGCGCACCTCGGCACTCTTATAGCTTAAAGTACATATAATATTGATTAAACAAAAAAAAAATTTTGGAAATCTGAGGCAGTCCTTTTTTTTTATTTTCAAAAAGGTTTTACCAAATTTTCTGTTTTAACTAAGAAAAAACCTTCGTTTAAGAAATTTTTTTTTTTATTTTGTATGTATTGAAATTTTTTTTTATGTAAAAATATTTTGTGATGTGTTGAAAATATTTTAAGCTCATCATACATTCTCATTGACCTCAAATTCGACTTTTTGCATACAAAACGGTCAGAGCACGGTTTTTACAGCCATTTTTAAGACCATCATATACATTCGAACAAAAAAAGTTGCGCACCTTGGCACTCCCAGGGCTTAAAGAAGACATAATAATTATTAAATAAAAAAAAAAAATTTGGAATTCTGAGGCAGTCCTTTTTTTTATTTTCCAAAATATTTTACCAAATTTTCCGTTTTTAAGCATATTTATCCTTAAATACTGTTTTATAGCGCCTACATTTTATAAGATACGTTATTAAATTTATTTTATTTCAAAAGATCATATCTTATTTATGACGCCTGCCAATTTTCAACTTTTTTGGATGTTGATAAATATTTTAAACATATAATTAAATTTAACTACAAAACTCATGAACTAAAATTTCAAAAATATCACTTTTTGGGTCAACAATTTTAGTATTTTTGTAGAAAGCGGAGGTAAGTAAAATTTTTTTCCTGATATCAGTGGACAGTTCTTCAGAGTTCTACATATTCAAAATTCAGAAATAAGATTTCGACTTTTTTCCGTCTAGCATGCCCTTTCGCATCACTGTGCAGCGCCTGCCACTCCAAACTACAAGACAGCAGTCTCAGCCAGAGGCACATACCGCATCGTAACAAACACGTCAAACTAATACAAGTCGTTACGAGTGACCGAAATTGTCACCCAGGATTGCAAAGCCGTTTTCAAGTGGTAAGCAAGAGTTTGACGCAACCAAGTACACACGAATCGTAGCAAAAGGCTATAATTTTTCTTGCGCAGCACCACCCGCGTCAAAAACTTGGATCCGCAGCACCAACTGCGTCAACAAAGGGGATCCGCAGCACCAACAGGGTCAACAAAAGGGACCCGCAGCAGTACCTGCGTCAGTACCTGCGTCAACAGTGCATGAATAATTACACCAGGAAATTCATGGTAGCCATACAGAACAACTATCACAGTTCTCTCAGCATCGCCATGATTAGTGCTTTAAATAATTGCACTAGAAAATTTATGGTATTCATACAAAGTAACAACCACCATCGTTGCAGCATCGCCATGAACAGCACAATCACATCTGTGCCATATCACGCATGGTAAACCTTGCAACCAACAACTACAGTTTTCATCATCACTATGAGCAGCTCAGCAGAAATCGCGCCGAAAAACTTATGACAACAGTAACATATGTCAAACCAACCATTGAATCAGCATTTTATGTCAAACAAGACAGCGAACACGCCACATAGGTCAATCAAGCAACAAGTCAACAACAAACTGTCAAACAGCTACAGGTCACAAGAAGGCAATATCTCCGGTCTTAGAAGCGTTAAAGAAAACGCTTACGAACAACATAAGCTTCAAACACGCTCGCCTACTCAAAGTCGACGAACTTGCACTCAAGAACATCACATAGGTCTCACAAAACGACAACTGCACTAAAAATGTGAAGCTGGTAACGTCTAGTTCTGCAAACATCAGTAGTTTTGAATAAGCAATTAGAAAATGCAACGATCATTACAGTTTGTGCCAGCAATAACGCAACGTCGTAAGTGTACCCGCGCCAAATTTAGTAAATCGTCGAAGTTACCACGCCATATTGAGAGCAACACAAAATATTAACGCAACAAGTTAAGCTAACAGACATTGGTTGCAATAAAAGTGCAATAACCTTAGTGCAAACTTATAAACAAAAGTGAACAAATTGCCACAGCAGCCGTAGTGCAACTGAAAAATAGTTCGACCTAACCTCAAAATTCGCGAACATTCGTTGTCATAAATACAACAAGCGAAATCTTGAAGGTTGTGCGCCCAAACAACATGGACAAGTTTGAACAATCAAAAGAAGTGTTTGAGAAGCGGGCCAAGGAGATGATGGCAAGGCAGAATAAGAGTATTATACTGGCTGAACTATGGCCACAACCACCAAACGCTAAGAAACCAAGACGGAACGCGAAGAGATAGCCATCACCAGCAGCAGGCGTAGAGCACTTTAGCGCCATACGACCAGGAGAACTGGTAGTGTCTAGCCACACCACAGGCCATGAAGATTCCCAACGCCGACAGCCATTTACCACGTCACATAAATATGACAACCAACGCAGCATCTCGCAAACAGCCTAGCTACACACGAGACAGCCACATCAACGGCAATCGCCATCTCAGCGATAAACGTCTCGAGCGACGATGATGGTGATGTACACGGAAACATCCTGTTCGTGTACCCACCAGGACAAAACGGTATTACAGTTACGCTACAGGATTACCACTGCCTCGCCACAGGAAGCTTCCTCAACGATCGCAAAGTCGAATTTTATATCCACTGGATTCGACGCATTCTCGAGCTAAGAGTTCGTGCAGATGATTCCCATATCTGCAATCCGTTTTTCTACGAACGACTCGAACAAACGAAAGCGATACCCAATGATACGACATACACTCTTGGACAGCGCCAACATGCTGGCGTACAGAAGTGGACACGGAAGCAGGACATCTTTGACAAGAAATTCGTTCTCGTGCCAATTAATGAGAAGAAGCATTGGTTCCTGGCCATAGTGTGTTTCTCTGCTCTCTATGGAGTAAGGTATTATGATGCGCCTAGTCCCAACAGCGACCAACAAGCACCCGGTCATGCAACCGATGGTTTTATTGATGGATTCACTGGCCACGACAGATAGATCTCACGTTCTCAATCCACTTCGCAGCTACCTCGAACACGAGTTCCAAGTCAAGCAACCAGGACAACAGGCCAAGAGCTTCTCGGCCAATTACTTGCCAGGCCACCGGGTGAAAGAGCCACAACAGCACAACCTGACCGATTTTGGATTGTATATGCTCCAGTATATAGATGCTTCGTGTGCGACCCGTTTGTCAACTATCAACCACCATTTAGCTGCGACACATGGTTTTCAGAGGCAGTCATAGGTAACAAAAGTCGCCAGATTAGTGCCATCGTACAAGAATTAGCAGGAAGAGCCCTGCCAAGCATTCCACTACCGACACTACTACAGGAAATCTCCAGCAGCCATACAAGCGTGCAGCAGGCGGTACCCAACCAACCGTCCCCCCCACAACAGGCAGTACAAGCCCTCGACACCCTCCAAGCAACATCGATTGCAGTATCAGCATCGCAACAAGTCGCAGCACCTCTCGCGCCGAGGGCGCAAATCAAACGAAACACCTCAATTGAGCACCAAGATGACGACAACGTCAGCAGCAGCAGCGACCAAGCTAACCAGGAAATAGGATGAACCCCAGCAGGTAACGACAGTGACTCCTCAGCAGAGTGCCTAGGTTGGTTACTAGAGCCTGAACAGCCAAATCCCTCGACCACTAGCGATGTGACATTCGTGTCGACAGACGTAACCAGCAGCAGTGCCATACAACAAGATGCAATTACTCAGCCATGCAACGACAGCTGCCTCGAGGTTGTGATACCCACCAATCTTCAGCAACGCATCACACAAGCAGAAGCACGTAGAAGAGGTGTAGCATCTGCTACACCGTGCAAATAATCCGCAGCAGGAATGTGAAGATTTCATTTCCCCAGCCGACGTAAAGGGAGGGTGTGATAAACCTATTTCCATGAAATTGACCCTACAATTGATACGTCAACTAAAACGTTGATACGCCAAATAAACAGCGATACGCCAACAATATGTCGTAGCCACAAACGCTATACACCACTGCTACCCCATATAAACAACAGCACCAGTGATGCGACAGCTCAGCAGCCAACATAGCTCAGCGAAATAAGCCCCACGAGGCATACGCCAGTGTAGCATGATTTATATGCAACATTTATACAATGTATACACGATTGGTATACAACGGCTCGACAGCCCAACATGCATAGAAACATGTTGCAGAACATCGACACTCAAATACAGACAACACACACGAGGTTTGATATGCAAACCAAATATCATGCCAATGGTATGACGCAGCCAGCAATGCAAGAGATGCAGCGACGGCTTATATTAATGGCTCAATTACGTTTACTTTATTTTAGTTAATAATATTTTATAATATCGCTATGAATTCTTAGGTTATCTATTTCTAATTATTCTTAGGGTATTTTACACCATATACGCAATTGATATAATAGCTAATATAATTATTATAAATATGTTACGTTCATATTAGGAGTCTTAGTCATATTAGGAGTCTTAGGAGCCTTAGTCTTAGGAGTATTATTTGATAAAAGGATTACGTTTGCCAGCCAATACGATACCATTATCAGCAAGTCTAATGCAATGATTGGATTCCTAAGGCGCAATACAAAAGAATTCTTCGACCCATACACCCTTAAAACTATATTTATGTCTCTAATGAGATCAGTATTAGAATATGGTTGTGTAATATGGGATCCATATTATGAAATACACAAAGCAAGACTTGAGAAAGTACAGAGACGTTTTACTCGGTTTGTAATTAGTAAACTAAACTGGGATTTTGTGCCAAATTACTCATCTCGATGTGCCCTTCTTGGCCTTAGCACTTTAGCTTCTAGACGAGAGTATTTTTTAATCATGTTTGCTCGCGATCTTTTGATAAACCATTTTGACAGCACACCTCTTCTTGCACTTTTTAGAATCTATGTCCCTGAAAGGCATTTTAGACAAAGGGATTTCTTTCACATTCCGTACCACAGAACTAAGTATGGCAGAAGTGATCCGATCTGTAATATAAGCACAGCGTTTAATTCCGTATTTGCTCGAATAGATTTCACACAAAATAGAGTAACTTTTAAGCAAAATGTATTAAATATTATTGTGTAGGATAACTTACTCTATATTTTCTATATCTATATTTTCTATCTATATTTTATGAATGATTATGATATCAATGACTGTAAAACATTTTTGTTGATAGTAAGTAAACAAATAAACAAAAAAAAAAACAAACAAAATATTCTAAGTAATTACTCTTTATATTTCTAAGCATACATTGAATTACACATATGGATTAATATTATTATAAAACATGAGTCCTACAGCTGAATAACTATTATTAATATTTTAAATTAATATTCTCGAAAATTCTAAGCATACATATGAATTAATATTTTTATAAAAATCATACGATCTAACACAAAATAATATTAACATACTCATGTACATATTTTTCTATTACATACTTACCTATTGCTAAACCAAATGTATAAGTATTCAATACTAAGACAAATCATACCTGCTACACATTTGTAAAAGTATTATTGAACATCGCTGGCAGAATCCAACACCTAGTTATAAGTTTAATTTTTCAATAAAAATCAGTCTTGTATAGAGCTTAAGACCAAACGGACGTGTTTTATTTTAGCGCAAGGACAAAGTAACAAGAACAAAAGTAATAGTAAGTTGTTCGCGGTACCTATCCTTTCCACTTTGAGCTGTGTTTCTGTCCGTTGGGGCAGATCGGCCCGCTCAGTCTCTCAAATCTCACGCTGCTCTTCACGAGCGTCAATCACCCTAAAAGTGATTCTTGCCTTAGAGTTACGCTGTTGTTCGTTGGTCCAGATCGGTCCGTTCATCATCGTTCTCACCTGTGCTCTCCACGAGTACCAACTTTGTCCCAGAGTGAGTTTCCATATTGTGAGCGAGTTGCTGTCCGTTGGGCCATATCGGTCCACTCAGCTTCACTCTTACCCCCGCTCTTCACGAGTGACACTCTGCATCCGCTTCCCCCTCTCGCACATTGAGTAGTGTTGCTATCCGTTGGGCCAGATCGGTCCGTTCAGTAGCGCTCTCACAAACACTCTCAACGAGCATCGTTCCAACTCCTCTCGCCCACCGCTCCTCTCACACGACTGACATGGACAGACAGGAGACGGAGCGCTAGGAAATTTAGTGAATGTCAACACGGTCATACATCGGACGGTATAAGGGAAAGTCATCCGATTTTCAGTGAAGATAAGGCAAGTGACCAGAGCCATCACAGAGTAGCGGTGGAATACCGTTGAAGAAACGAACAGTCTAACCAGACAAGACGAGCAGCGAATATTCTGGGCCTGCCACCAAGGTCACCTCCATCACGCATACATTTTTGAGGTTATCCGACCTTTCAGTGGCACAGCCCCAATAAAGATCGCCAGCCAACCACTCGGCAGGATCGCCGTCCATCTTGAGACGCGCCCAGCCAAGTTCACGAAGCACCCTCTTGCTCTAGTCCTCCCGTGAAGGGCCTGAAGGGGAACCGCTGGCCAAATCGAGTGCATTACCCGCAATGCGAACCATTCATGCAACAACAACAACAAACAGACCTTACCAACAAGGTCGAGCCATCTGAAAAATCCTCCAAGCAGATCGTCTTGTAAGGACCCTAGACAGCCGCTGAGGATACGTCAGCAAATTAGCTGTGACGACCATGAGGTTCGTTACAATTCTTACCATAGATTGTTTTAAGATTGTTACTTGGCCAAGACCCATAATGATGGAAGCCGGTCTCAAAACTTAATTAAGCAATTTCTGATAATTTTTATGATATTGTAGATTTATTTAAGACCCGCGATGTTGGTAGCCAGCATCAAAATCTACTGAAGTAATCACCTTTCAGTTTTGATTCCAGTACTTAAGGTAAACTAAACCAAGACAAGACCCACAATTATGATTGCTGGTTGCACAAACCAAAGGTGCTAAGTTGGATTGTATTCAGCTAATAAGTAGGGGAGCGGGGGGCTAGTTGTAACAGGGGTAAGTTGTAACACCCAATTTTCGCCTAGAATACAAAAGTTATTTTTACAGGTCTCTCTCTTTTCCATCCTATATTACACGCTCTTTCAAACGAGGCCCGTTAGTGTCTCGTCAGACTTCACACCGAGTAGGAGTATGTATAGGCTCAATTTCTAACAGGTATTATAAAAAAATATTTTTTTATTCTTTGCTTCTTGAAAACCTTTTGATGAATTCGAAAAAAATTTTAATTTTAGTCGAAGGAAAATTTATTACTGTTTACAGAAATATATTTATTTTTTTTTTTAAATTAAGTTGATTTTTATGTACTAAAATGTTCTTCAAAATTTATACTGTGGGGCAAGTCGTAACAATTCTTTGGGGTAAGTTGTAACATGTTACAACTTGCCCCACTTATTTGATTCAGATATTCGATATATGTTAACTTTACTCTTATGTCTTAATTTTTCTTTCGCAGAATGAGAAATTATAAACGAAAGTCTAATCGCGCAACTCAAAGTAAGGAGGTTTTCGAGTTGGCTGCTATTGAAGTTAAAGAAAATAAGACAAGTGTCAGAAAAGCAGCCAAAGCGTTTAATTTGTGCCATGTATCTTTATATAGATACATAAAGAAATTAAATAGCAATGAATTGCCATCTGTTGGCTACAAAAAACCCAGAATGGTGTTTAAAGATGAAGACGAAGTTAAAATAGCTTCATACCTAATGAGGTGTGCAAATATATATTTTGGACTGCTTCCAATGGAAGTGAAAGAGTTGGCATACCAATCTGCTGTTCAAATTGGATCAAAAAATATACCAGCCTCATGGCACAAATATAAAATGGCTGGACCTGATTGGTTCGAAAAAATTCATGCAACGAAACTCACAGCTTTCTTTAAGAACACCTGAAGCGACTTCTTTAAGCCGAGCCACATCTTTTAATAGGTTCAACGTTAAGGAATTTTTTAAAAAATATGAAGACTTGCTTTAAAAATATAAATTTTCACCATCACGAATTTATAATGTCGATGAAACTGGAGTTACAACAGTGCAAAAACCGAAAAAAATCGTAGCTACACGTGGACAAAAGCAAGTAGGATCCATAACTTCAGCTGAAAGAGGTACACTCGTGACCCTTGCTTGTGCTGTAAATGCTTCTGGAAATTTCATTCCACCCATGTTCGTTTTTCCGAGGTTGAGGTACAAAGAAATATTTGTCAGGTCTGGACCACCTGGTTCTTTGGGCGCCGGTAACTCCTCAGGATGGATGACGCAGAAAGAATTCTTGTTATTTATAGATCACTTTATAAAATTCGTGAAACCAACACAAGAAGATCCTGTATTACTATTGCTCGACAATCACTGCTCTCATGTTACGTAGGGTGCCTTTTATATTTCAGGATTTGGCAACCCTGGTGTTGCAATCTGTCAACTGAAAGCTCTATCGCAAAGTTTGACATTTGTTGGCTTATACGTACTCAGAACGTTTTGACATACGAGCGCTATTTGTGTTGTTTATAGTAACTTAAAAGATTCATCTCGGTCTAAAAATGGAATTAAATCGTGAACATTTTCGTGCGATTATTTTTTACAACTTTCGACGTGAATTAACACAGCAACAGTGCATGGATGAACTTAATTCAATTTTTGGCGATGAAGCTCCATCAAGGACCAGTGTTTATCGATGGTATGGTGAATTCAATCGTGGTCGTAGTTCACTCCAAGACGAATTTCGTGAAGGTCGTCCGAAATCAGCTGTTGTTCCGAAAACCATTGATGCTGTGCGCGAACTGATATTGCAAGATCGTCATGTTACCTATCGTGAGATTGAGGCAACCTTAGGCATAAGTGGGACCAGCATACATTCAATATTGCATAAACATTTGACTGTCAAAAAAATTTGGTCGCGTTGGATCCCACACAATTTGTCAATCGCTCAAAAAAAGGCTCGTGTCGATTGGTCGAAGGAAATGCTCAAAAAATACGATCGCGGTGCTTCGAAACACGTCTATGACATCGTGACAGGTGATGAATCGTGGATTTACGCGTATGAGCCCGAAAGTAAACAGCAGTCGACTGTATGGGTGTTTCAAGATGAGCCAAATCCAACAAAAGTTGTTCGCACACGAAGCACTTCCAAGCAAATGGTCGCCTGTTTTTTCGGAAAATATGGACATGTCGCAACCGTACCACTAGAACAACGCAGAACAGTCAACTCTGAGTGGTACACAACCATTTGTTTGCCAGTTGTCTTCCAAGAAATCAGGAAAACCAACCGCCGCACAGTGGTCGCTGTTTCATACAAAGAGCGGCCAAAAATAGAAGGAACTATCTTAGGTGAATAATATTTGGCACATCTTACAATCTCTTTAAATGACACCAATTTCTAAAATTTGGTTAAAATCTGCAAAAGGATTCAAGGACCTCTCTTAGATCCTGAAAATTTAAAATTCATAGCAGGCACACCAAAGTCGGCATATCCATTGAATTCATTAATTTATGACTAAATCTTCAGTTTGGTCAATGTCGGACAAAGGATTCAAGGACCTCTCTTAGATCCTGAAAATTTAAAATTCATAGCAGGCACACCAAAGTCAAAGGCAAAGGATTATTTTATTGTACCATAGTAATATATAATAGATCAATCTAATAGATCAAAAACAGATGTATTTAAAACTGACTTATGCTTAGGTGGTAACTTTCGTTATCCCGTTATAAACGGATCTGATGTAAGGAGTAGACGATTGAACAAATCTTCATTTGTTACCACACGAGACATTTTACGTGTATGTTGCAGGCGAAATTTTTTTATATCCTTATTTCTCGACTCAGCAGCTTCCTCAGACAACTCCCCAATCGATACAAGAGCATATTCAATAATTGCAGGTCCGTGAATTAGAATTTTATGAACAGTAGCTGGAAGATAATACCAGGAATATGTAGTTGTAAGTTCTTTGGCTACATCGAGTGCGAATGTGTTAAATTTCCCAACATTAATATTATATCCTGAATTGAGCGCTTGTAATATTGTAGCACATCTTTCAATAAGGTCTTTATCTAGTCCTGTTATTTGAGCGGACAAGCCAGCATTATTGAAAAATTCTCTGGCAGTATTTCCATCATTCGATGTTCCACTCCCACCACATTTAGGCTTGTCGACTATCAATCCCATTTTTAATCGAAAATCTATTTGCATTTTTTTTTTCCTTTCCTTAACTTGAGCTTTTCCTTCGAGGGATCTAACTTGCCAGGATTGTACATCCAGTCTGTATGATAAATGCAAAAAATATTCAAAAAATCGTATAAAGGCATGAAGTGGTGACAATCCGAATTCAAATCGATCAGGTTGAACTTCCCTTTGCAAGCATTTCTCAATATTGTTCATATCTGTGGGTTTGGCGTTGCATATATAACACTTTGAGGATGAGGTTTGGGTTAAGGCATTACAAATTTTACCATCCACCATAGTGAGTTGCAAAATATTCTGAACACATAATGTTTTATTACCAACAATAATTTTAGTTGGAACAAGCCCCTCTATTTTCTTTTTAAAATAGTTTTCTTCCTCGAAGCTCAATTCTGTCGATTCCTTTTTAAATTGAAATCGAACAGGACGACAATATCGAGTGGAAGATGGTCGTGGATTTTTCCAGATTATTTTGGAACTGCTTGAAGTATCTTCAGTTGTTAATAAAGCAAGTGGAACATATGATGTAACAAACATGTGGCTATCATCCAAATTATTGTTCTCCACTTTCTGTTTGTATTCGCTGTACCCAGAACTTCCGTCGAAGCCCCATTTGCCTATAAGTGCCTATAAATGCTTTCGCAAAACTTGTGATCTTGTTCGATTGCATTTACACCAAATTATTGAAATCCGTTTGCAGCAGTAATTAACTCGTTCTTCCAATTGCCCCAAATATTTAGCTTCTACTATATAGCCTTCACTCTCGATTTTCAATTTCAAAATATCAACTACCCTTTTAATTTTCTCTGCATTTGCAGTGGTCTCGGCACACCACTTATCAAATATAAACTTGCGGCTAAATTTGCATTCATAAGAATCTCCTAAACGAAAAATAGAAAACAATAAAAATTTAAATTATAAACATAACATAATAAAACAAACTCCACAAAAGAAACGAAGACGATAATCACAACACAAAGTCACAGAACAGTTACGAGTACACAATCAAAAAAAAGACACCGAAAACGGTGAGGCCGCTTTGTTCTATTCAAGATAACTTAGCGCCAGGCAAATTGGGGCAGCTGAAATTTACAACATATAATCTGTAAATATTGACAAACAGTTTACAACAAATTTGATTGTAAACTTAGATTAACTTCGCAACTGAAAGTCTAAGTGAAATTTAAGTTTACACACGAGTTAATACTGAAATAGGCACATATATTACAATAATTTAATAAAATAAACACAACATGCTGAGAAGTTTTTAATTCTTTTAAATAATAGTTAATACCTTTCTTTACAATATTTAATTCTTCCATTGTTCAAGCAATCTTTTTTAAAGAGGTTTTTACGTTTTATTTTGGAACTTCACTTGACAGTTACTCATGCTGCGAAACAAAATTATTTTCATGCTCTGCCTTTTGCAGCTATTCTTAAAGAGGACAGGTGGAATAAAGCAGAAACAAAAGTTATTTGAAAAAGCTATATCTATTATGAAATAGTGTTGCCACAGTTCTAGCCAGAATTTTGACTTTAAGGTTTTTATTTTTGGCCAAGGGCCAGACCACAGTGCGCCGAAGACGGATCACTCTTCACCACGACAATGCGAGCTCTCACACATCGGCTCAAACAACTGCATTTTTGAGCACCCAAAACATCGATTTGATGGGTCATCCGCCGTATAGTCCTGACTTGGCACCAAATGACTTCTTTTTATTCCCAACCGTGAAGAATAAACTGCGCGGACAACGATTTTCGACGCCCGAAGAAGCGGTTGCGGCATTCAGAATGCATGTTTTGGAGATACCTCAATCAGAGTGGCAAAAGTGCTTCGACAATTGGTTCAAACGCATGCAAAAGTGTATAGATCTTAATGGAGAATATTTTGAAAAACAATAAAGTGATTTTCGATGATTAATATTTGTTTTTGTTCTCTAATCCCGAAATATAAAAGGCACCCCTCGTAATATCGATGTCGTGACCAAAGCGAAAGAAAATAACATCGTAATGCTTTCTTTCCCACCTCATTGCTCACATCGCTTGCAACCACTAGATGTAGGAGTTTACGGTCCGTTCAAAAATTATTTGAACCGTAAACAAACGTCCTGGATGTACAGCAATCCCGGAAAAACCATGACAATTCATGATATTCCTGGTATTGTCAACAATGCTTTGCCATTGGCATTTAATCCTGCAAATATAATCAGTGGATTTAAGGCCACGGGGATTTGGCCATTAAATGAAGACATATTTCAAGACTCAGACTTTGCTCCATCTTACGTCACGGATCGTCCTAACCCTGTTGAAGGAGAAAACGAAGGAAATGCAAGTATGGCTGAAAATGATTCTTCGGAACATACTCAAGCTGCTCCGGAAAAAAATATTAGCGGCACGGATACAATTAATGCGAAAGAATACTTTATAGGAAATAATGAAAGTTCATCAGTCAGCACACCTACTTTTTCAAATTCAAAAATAAGGCCTTTCCCTAAAGCCCAAAAAAAATCGCAAGCCGAAAACAGCGTAAAAGAAAATCCTGCGTTTTAACAGACGAACCGGAAATTGAAGCTTTACAGAAAGAAATTAAAGAGAAAAGAATAAAAAGAGAATCATGCAAAAATTCAAAAAACAAAGGAAAGCGTACTGAAGAAGGAAAGAAAAAGAGAAAAATTTAAATTTTATTTATTCAGAAAAAACTATTAATATGAAGTAAAAGTTATTAAGTTTTTTTTTTAATATTGTTTCAAATGTCGACTAATTAATATTATGAAGATATAATTTCTAAAAGTCAATCAATTTGAATAAAGGCTGTAAATGAACTCGTAATTAAATTTTTTCAACTTAATGTTGTTAAATACTTCAATAATTTTTAGTTATATCAATTGAAATAAAGAAGTTAAGCAAAAACTTTGGTGTTATTTCGTGTTACAATATACCCCATGGCTGTTACAACTAGCCCCATACACGGGGTAAGTTGTAACACCAGCAATTTCATTTTTATATGTGTCCCAGTTAAAAAATACTACCAATTCCAAAACTTTTTTTTTGTGCAAAGATAGTTAGACATATAATCTTTCCACTCATGTTTTTGAAACCAGGATGTATAATGTACTTTCGTTATTCCATCATATTTTCCAAAAAGTGTTACAACAATAATAATAAATAATATTTAATAATAAAATAATAATAAAATAATAAAATGTAAATACAATAATAAAATATTTTTAGACCAGATTCTATGCCGAAGTGACACCAGCCAATACGTATATTTAGTGTGAGGTCATAGAATACCTTAGCCACTAATAAAGAATTCTTGTTAATTTTTTTTTTTGGCTATTTTATACTTCTTTACTTATATCATAATTAATCATTTTTGCGTTCTAATATTTAGCATAACTAATAAATTTTTAGGGACTAGGGAAAATAATTTAAGTTGTATTTTTTTTATAAAAAACGAATATATTTTACTTCAGCCCTACAACAATGTGGTCAGAGAACCGTCGCTCGGAATGTCGACTCCTTACACCCGCCTCTGAACCTCGAGAAAGAAGCAGCGTTTGAGTCAAAATAAGACCCAGATTTTCCCCGGATTTTAAATTAAGCAAATTTAATCATGGTGAGAACTTCCTGGATATACTCACTGCGTAAGGACGACTTACTTATGTACGCAGAAAAGTTTGGGTTCATCGCCGACGTCACCGTAGATGAGCTGCTATAGAAATTCGCTGCCGCCGTCATAGAATTAGACGAGGAACATCCCCTCCAAAAACGACTACCGGAGTTAGAATTTAAATATACCGAGAAGCGACCTACCACACCACGGCCTCCCTTAAAGACACCCACAACAGATGTCACGACACAAGCCGAGATTTTAATACAAGCAGAGATTGTGACACAAGCACCGCCCGCCGAGGTCAAGCATGTAGAAAAGGAGCTCAGGCCAGACAGACAGACACATTTTTACAAGAAGTTTTAAAGAAATTCAAAAATCTACAAGGCCTGGCGAAAGTAACGCCCCACAAGATTGCCATGCTGTATGACCGGCTACTGAAGCAGCGGTATTTTCCGTAGAATCCTGCCATGCAAGAAATATTCAACGCGGAGATCGATGAGCTTTTGGCTAAAGGGTGCATCGAACCTTCCAACAGCTCACATAGCACACCCATCGTGCTGGTATGGAAGAAAACTGGCACATGGAGACTTTGCGTCGATTACCGGCATCTGAACTCCAAATCAGTGCCCGATGCGTACCCACCGCCCCGGATACACCATATCTTAGATCGACTGAGGAACGCCAAATTCATAAGTAGTTTTGACCTAAAAAATTGATATTGGCGGATCCCAATGGACCCAGCCAGCAAAGCTTACACTGCTTTCACCGTTCCGGGGAGGGGCTTTTTAAAGTGGGGCGTGATGCAATTCGAGCTGCAATCAGCACCGGCCACTTTTCAACGAGCTTTAGACCCAGCAATCGGCCTAGACTTGGAGCTTTACGCATTCGCCTATTTAGACGATATTATCGTCACCGGAAGTATTAGAGAAAAACATCTAAGGAACATAAAAGAAGTGTTTCGTCGACTACGGGAAATCAACTTGAAATTGAACATCGAAAAATGTGAGTTTTTCAGAACTGAGACGAAGTACCTGGGACACGTGGTCAATGGGGAGGGAATTCACACGGACCCAGATAAAGTAGCTGCATAAAGATGCTAGCACCTCCCACCAGTTTGAAAGAACTCAGGAGCTATTTAAGAGTGGCCTCGTGGTACCGTCGTTTCGTATTCGATTTTGCAACGATAGCGCATCCAATGACTCTTCTATCAAAGAAAGGCAAGCATTGGCTATGGGTCCTGAGCAACAAGCGGCCTTCGAAGCACTAAAGGAAAAGCTCAAAGAGGCACCGGTTCTGGCGTTCCCGGATTTCATTAAAACGTTCGTGCTACAGACAGACGCCAGCGATTCAAGTTAGGCGCAGTTTTGACATTAGGTTTTGAAGGCGTCGAGCGTGTGATCACCTATGCAAGCAGACACCTAATTCAAGGTGAGAAGAACTACAGCCCGACCAGGAAAGAATGCCTAGCGATCGTCTGGGGAATTCGAAAGATACGATGCTGTCTCAAAGGCTACAAGTTTGTAGTAATTACCAACCACCTCTCGCTGAAGTAGTTAAACTCCATTGAAAGCCCGTCAGGACGCATAACCCGGTGGGCGTTAGAATAACAACAATATAATTTCGAGTAGCAGTACCGCAGAAGAAAACTACATGTCGTGGCTGCTGCACTCTCACGCCACCCACTGGAACCATCGTGTCAGAATATTGATGTCACAACCGAAATAGCATCGTGCCCATGGCTGGAGGCATACAAACATCTTGACTACTTCAAAGTTATAGCTGTCGGATGAAACGTGGGACTCTAGACGCCGCACTCCTTGCATATACTTTGTTTTACACTCATTTATCGTCAAACCCACTTTGACTGTTTCCTTTTCTATAGCGGTGAAAGCAGCGGTAACATCTCTCTTGGCTCTGCCAACAATATCAATATCATCAGCGTACGCAAGTAGCAGGACACTTTTGTAGAAAATGGTGCCATTACGATGCACACCGGCCTTTCGTACGATCCCCTCCATGATGATGTTGAAGAGATCGCAAGATAGTGGATCGCCTTGTCTGAAACCTCTTTCGGTATTGAAGATTTCGGAGAGGTCATTCCTACCTTGACAGAGCTGCGTCTGTTGCTCAACGTCATTCTGCAAAGTCTAATCAGCTTTGCAGATATACTGAACTCAGACATTGTTGCGTGTAGGCAATCCCTTCTCGGGCTATCGAACGCAGCTTTAAAATCGACAAAGAGATGGTGTGTGTCAATTTGATTTTCGTGAGCTTTCTCCAGGATTTGTCGTAGCATGGAAATTTGGTCTATGGTGGACTTTCCAGGTCGAAAGCCACACTGATAAGATCCAATCAGTGTGTTTGTGATCGGCTATATGCGATGGAAATAAGACTGATACCTCGATAGTTGGCGCAGATTGTTGGGTCTCCTTTCTTAAGTATAGGGCACAGTACGCTGAGATTCCAATCGTTGGATTCCAATGAGCTGATGCATGCGCCTTATCAATTCATCGCCGCCGGTTTTAAGCAATTCAGATGACAGGTCGTCAGCACCCGCTGCTTTATTATTTTTGAGTCGTTGTATAGCAACTCGAACCTCTTCATGGCTAGGGGTGGTACTTCCACTCCGTCATCGTTGATTGGTGGCGTTGAACTGCGCTCTCCATGGGCGGCATTGATGGAATCGTCGCCTGTAAGTAAATTGGAGAAGAGCCGTCTCCACAATCTCAGCACACACTGTTTATCCGTATTCAGATCTCCATTTCCGTCTCTACAAGTGAATGCTTCGGGCTTGAAGCCTTGGGTTAAGACGTTTAACCTGTTGATAGAATTTTCGTGCATCCTTCTTGCCCTGGTATACCTCTAGTTCCTCACGCTCATGCTTTTCCTACTCTCTTTTCATGTGTCTGAAAAGGCGCCTCTCTTCCTTTCTCTTTTCGCGGTAGTTTTCTCGCACGGTTCGCGTTGCAGCTGACTGCAGCGTTTTTCTATATGCGGCGTTTTTTACTGCTGTCGCGATGCGACACTCCTGATCATACCATTGTTTCCGAGGTTGCCGGCGCCGGGAACCAATGACTTCTTCAGCGGCTGCGCGCATGGAGTGGGATATATGCGCTTAAATTCCGCCGGTGTCGTCGGGTCCAGAGGTTGGTTGGTTGAGCTTATCCGAGAGTTGAGCGGAGTAGGCCTCGGCAGTCCGTTGTAATTGAAGCTTAGCGATATGTAGCTTTCGTTGCATTCCTGTGCGTATGTTTCTCGCATTGCATAAGCGCATGCCGATCTTGGCTGCAACAAGATAGTGGTCGGAGTCAATGTTGACCCCCCGAAATGTACGCACATCTAGAACACTAGAGGCATGCCTTCCGTCGATTACAACATGATCAATTTGGTTTCGCGTTTTTTGATCTGGGGACAGGGAGGTGGCCTTGTGGATATCGAGGTGCTTAAATCTGGTGAAACTAACTACCATGTTTCGCGCGGCTGCGAAGTCGATCAGTCTTAGACCGTTGTTCCTGGAGGTTTCATGAAAACTTAACTGACCGACATTGGCGCCAAAGATGCCTTCCCTTCCGACTTTCGCATTAAAATCGACGAGGACTATTTACACGTCATGGACCGGAAGGTGGTCGTATGCATCCTAAAGACAAGCGTAGAAAGCGTCCTTGACGGCTTCGTCCTTTTCCTCCGCCGGGGCATGAGCGCAAATAAGGCTGATGAAAAAAAATTTTGCCGAATTCGCGCTTCTCTGCATGGCAGCTTTAGTAAATATCGCAGTATGCTTGCTTAGAGCAGCCTTGCCCTTTCCATCGCATTTCCTGAATGGCGGTGATATCAGCTTTTATTGTTTTGAGGGCTTCCACCAGTTGGATAATGGCACCTCCTCTATGAAGGGTCCGGACATTTCAGGTGCATATCCATAAATCATTGTCTGTTTTACGTTTGCGGTGGTCGTCAACGTATTTGGGGTTCTTATCCGAGACTGGTTTAGTTTTCATATTAGCACTTATGTACGTTAATAATTGTGGAATTGCAATGAAAATTGCTTAACTCGTTTTTATGTTTCGAATATTAAGATATTCGATGTTCACAAAAGAGATTGCAAAAATTTTGTCATGACTTCCAAGTTACTGATGGTCTCATAAGTTTGTTAGATTCACGTAGTGCTTATGTTCATCATTCATGTTAAGTTCATCCGATTCATCTAATGGAGAGGAATTAAATATATCTGAAATATAATCAATCAATGGTGTAGTAATATAAGTTGCTAGTGCAAGAATGATAACTTTTCCAACCTTTTATTTTTGCAATAATATATGAATTCTTTCCTTTTTCGCAATTTTGTACCTATATATTTAAAATAAGTTGTTATTAAAAATAAAATAAAAGTTTAAAGTGTTTTTTTAACTTTGTTTTTCAAGCCTCTTAGCCTTGACCTTTTTGACTTTTTTTGCTGATTTAGCTTTTTATTATCTAGCTCGAGGCCACATTACCATTGACCTGCAACGGAGAGCTTTTTTGCGACTCTGAGTTTATCCGAAAAAAAATAAGTGCAAAAACCTATTTAACCCTTAGCGCACGCAACTCAACTCTTACTCTCTTCTACGAAGATACAATGTGGCAGCTCAAATAAATATGAGTATCCCAAATCATAAGTCTGATCGGGCAAAGGGTTTCTTCGGCTTATAAGTACTTATGGTTGATGTCGTCTTGTTGATCAACACAAACACCCAAACCAGTCAGCTCATTCTGCCACATATATGAAACAGAGCGCAGTAGAGAGCAGTCGTGAAAAGTGAGTGAATTTTTTGTACTTATTGTATGCTATTTTTTCCTGAGCACTTAGATATCGACAGAAAAACACGTATCCTTCTTGCGTTGTTTTTTGATTTTATCTTACGCTGTGAAAGCTTCTCATTCGAAAAAAACATGCAAACAACTAACGGGCGGTCGCAATTGATTGCGCGTAGAAAACAATAATAAAACATTACAATTTTCAAATTTTAACAAAAATATAAACTAGGCAATCCAAAAATTTGTTTACTTTTTTAATATCATTTTATTCCAATAAAAGCCTTAGCTTTAACTAATTGACGCTTAGAGACGTTGGCAGAAAAAGATCAGTACTCAGAGTACACACAAGTAAGTAAGTAAGCTTTATTGAGACTTCAGAACAATAACAATGCAAAAACAAATAAGCAAAAGTGACAAAGAAGAGAACATAGAACAGCAAAAATAATTCTTTTACTAAGACAGGATAGCATGCAGAGGCAAGGAAAATGACAAAAGGAAATCAAATGTTTGCTCAAAAAAACATTTTTTAAGTTACGTTGATTTGAAATCTAATAAAACTTAAAACTAAAAATAATTAAAACTAAGAAAAAAAACAAAATATTTACATATATACACTTAATAAACACATAATATTAAGATAAAAATCAGCCTCTATGTACATTAGGGCAAGCTTTACGGTAAAATGCAGGTATTAGCAGTGTGGCAGAATTAGAATATAAAGTAAAATCTATACTCTCATTAATTATTCCAATTGCAGAAATATAATTTATATTTGACCAATTATAATCTTTTCGAGAATCAAAAACAGAATTGATTAAATCATTTTCTAAGTAAGGTAATTTATTGATACATTTTTCTATGTGCAAGAGTAAATATTTACATAAAGGAATAATGTTAGCACGATTATAAACGAAAAAATTAGAAAAACGTTTAGTGAAGGATTCAAAATTCCGATCTATACAAAATCTCAAAACCTTACGTTCAAATTTTTCAAGATTTTGCGCGACTGAAGGGGAGATAGTGAACCAAATCGGAAAACCATACATTAAAATGTAACGTATACTTATTTTATAAATAAGCAATTCAGTATTAATAGGCAAATATTTATTTCTAAGTAAATTAGAGACCATACCCAAAATTTTTCTAGTTTTGATTGAAATCATATTATCGTGATTATTAAATCTTGGAGGTTGTTGAAAGAAACTCCTAAATATTTAATAACATTTTTGAAAGGAATATCGGAACCACAAAGGGATAATTTTAGATTTTTACTTTGAGGGACTGTGTTTCTATGACATTTGCCAGAAGGATTTCTGAAACAAATAGCTTCCGATTTGTTTGTATTAATTTTAATTCCCCAATCCCTATAAAAACTATGAATTTTTTCCAAATGGGATCGGACCAAAGTAAGAGCCTCATTAGGAGTAGAGCCATGAGCATATGAAAGTGAGTCATCAGCGTATAAAATACCAGTGGATCCATTATGAACATGAGGAAAGTCGTGAATAAATATACTATATAAATGTGGCGCCATAATAGAACCCTGAGGGTCACCACTTTCAATTTCACCAAGATCTGAAGAGATGCTATTAATATTAATGAAAAATTTACGATTGATTAAAAAACTACTAAGAATTTTGATAGAGGATTAAAAATGGATTAAAACCAATTTTAATTAATTTATAAATAATACCAATATGATAGGCTTTATCAAAAGCTTTTTCTATGTCCAAGGAGACTGCTACTGTACATTTACGTTGACGAAGATTTAAAACAATATCATTTTTGAATTTTAATAAAGCATGAACCGTTGAATGTTTTTTTTTTAAACCAAATTGGAAATCAGGAATATATTGAACATAGAGACAAGTATCTAGTTTATCTTGTATAACTCTTTCAAGAAGCTTTCCAAGATTAGAGAGTAAAGATATTGGTCTAAAATTGTTCACCTCAAAACAATTAGCTTTTTTTTGAATAGGAATTATTTTAGCAATCTTCCATGAATCAGGAAAATAACCGTTATTAATACAGTTATTGAAAATTATTGCAAGAAAATCAAAAACAATATTAGGCAATTTTTTAATAAGAAAATTTGAAATACTATCAGAACCAGAGGATTTTTTTGCATTAAGATCTTGAATGAAAAGGCAAATTTTATCAGAATTAACGAAATGTGAATTATCAGAAGGTGAGGATCAAGTAAAAGAGGGACTGAAAAGATAAATAGAAAAAGGATAAGAATTCAAAGTATTGTGAACTTCAGACTCTAACTCAAAGATATCGAATCTATCAGGAACTGTTTTTTCATAAACTTTTTGAAAGTTAGATTTTAAAATATGCACTATATCAGAGTTTTCAGTATAAAAATTACTGTTGTAATAAATTTTAGAACAAAATTTTCCATTATTTTTTTTAATTAACTTGATAATTTCTTTATAGGCAGTAGGACCAGGTTATATAAGTTTTAACCTCTCACTCAATTCCTTGGCTTTATGAATTTGTACTTGTTCTTTGATTAATATTTTAATAAGTGAAATTCGAACTGCAAGACGTTTATATTCTTCTGAAGTTCTATTGAAGTTAGAATGAAATATTTTCTTAAGTCTACGTTACCATTGATTTTTAATTTTATATAAATTTTGTGACTCTTACGCCAGAGAACCCAGGTTCGAATCCTCCATCCGACACAGAAAATTTTTTCAATTGAATTAATTTTTCTGTTCGGCCGTCACCACTCTGCAGACAATGGCAAACCTCAGAGAGTAAAAACTGCCATGAAAAGCTTCTTGAGAACATAAGACGTTCGGAGTCGGCGTAAAACATGTAGGTCCTGTTCTCGATCATTTGTGTGCAAACATTTCACATCACACACAACACAGTTGGTCATAAGAAGCTCGGTCAAAGTCCTTTCAAGGGCTGAAATGGCCATTTCGTTTTTTTTTTTTTTATAAATTTTTAATTGAATCTGGAATAGAAGTATTATTAAAAAGTTTATTATTATATTCAACCAATTCACTATGTGAATCTTTAACCGTATTAATAGAAGAAGTTAAGAAACGAATATGAGAGTCAATTTCAGAATTTTGTAAATTTATATTATCAGGAGGTAAATTATTTTCAATAACAGAAGTTAAATCATTACGAAAGACATCCCAATTCGTATTTTTATAAGATATAAAAAATTTTGGCTGACATAATTCAAATGTGATATCTTTTAAATCAATTTCTAAATAAAGTGGAAAATGATCGGAAAAGGAAGAAAGAGTTTTAATAGAATAATTTGGATTGAAATTATCTAATAAGTTCATAGAGATTAAGAAATGATCAAGATAAGAAGACCCATTAGGAAAAGAAGGAAAAATATGACAAATTCTTGAAAATTCAAGGGAATGAATTTGAAGCCAATTAAAAAAAGTTTTACCATTTAAATTGTTAATATTTTCGTTCCAAGAAACATGTCTGGAATTGAAATCACCTCCAATTATCAAACCATCATAATTTGAAGCACGATTAGCTATAGACGCCAAGCCGTCAGCTAATGCACCAGGTGGAAAATTACAAGGAATATAAGTTGAACCAACCAATCATTTTTTTTAAACTCTATTAATCGAAACACAGATATCTAAAAATATATGGGGGAAAAGAATTTTAGAAAAAGAAACAATAGAAAATTTTATATTGTTCTTTATAGCAATAGCAACACCTTGAGAACTGTAATCTCTCAAAAAATTATAGTTGTTCAAGCGTATCCCATAAGATAAATGTGTTTCTGGAATGAAGCAAAGATCAATTTTATTAAAATCAAGAATTTTTTTTAGTTCAATAACTCTGCTACAGTTAATCAGTGAAAAACGAAAAACTCAATCAGTGACCTAACATTAAAAGACAAAAGTCTTTTAGTGTTAATCCCCATATTTAACTAAAACTTCATTCAAGAGAGAAGTACACTCCTTTATAAGGTCATTTTTTGAGAGATGGTTGATATTTTTCAAAAACTTTTCGATTTTTTGCTGGAGCGTTTGTTGCTCAGGATTGAGAATTTGCTTAGCAACTTTCAAAAATTTATCAATAATTGAAGGTTTAGCAGAGTTGGGGAGAGAGCTTTTAACAGGATCACACATAGCTGCGTTACAGGCTTTAGCAGAATCAAATGAACCATGATAAGGCAATGATTTAAAAAGACTAGAGAAAGATTGCCCTTTAACAATCAACGAACGACTAATAACAGCTTCTTGGACATTAGAAAAAGACAATTGTTTTTTTGTTCTATCTTCAGAAATTAAACGTTTTTTATTTTTTGTGTAATCTTTGTAAAAAGTACAGCCTCTCCAATTGGCAGGATGTCCAGATTTACCACAATTAATACAAAAGGGTTGAATATTAGAACCCGTATTTAAAGAACACTCACCAGGTTCATGCTTGGACTCACATTTTACACAACAATAAAACCGATTGCAATTTTTAACAATATGACCCCTTTGCTGACAGCGCTTGCATTGCACCATCTTACTTCTTGACTTCGGGGATTCCCATGAAATAACTTGGTACAGTAATTTTTTAATTTTGGATATTTCACTAAATTTTTTACCTGGAAAAGTGTAATTAAAAAAAGACCTGTATCAAAATTACTTTTGATAGAAGAAGGAGTTTGGAATTTTGTAACCTTCTCTACAGTATTAGGAATAATACTATCAAGCTCCGATTTAATATCAATGAGATCTGTAAGGTAATGCAGACCTCGAATGATTAGACTTGTTTGTCTTAAGTTTTTAGGAGTAAAGGAAAATGATTCGATTTTTTGAGCCTTAAGTAGGGCCATCATTTCCAAATGAAGGTTCGAGTCCTTAAGATAAATTTTTGATTTATTTTGGGTTACATTTTTAATTTTGAAATCAATATTTGGGTTTTTAATTTTGAATTGGTCTACTAAATTTTTAATGTTGATATTATAAACAATTATTGGGAGACAAAATTCAGCTTTGGGGGGTGCTGCCACACTGCTAATATCTGAACTTACAGTTTTTGTTTTCTTTCTTTGAGATGCAGGTGCCGCTTCAAAAGTTATATCTGCCAGCGGGGCATAACGATTAGAAGATGAAAATCTTGGCAAGTCAACAGCCTTCATTGCTCCTTTATTTGAGCGCTTGGTTTTCTTTTTTGCGATTGAATCTTCATTGTCGGACTCTGGCAACGGTGTATTATTGAAGACAGGATCAATATCCGTAATGTCTTCGTGAGCATCCATATTTGGATCAATATGATTTAAATCACCCGGATCAATTTGATGATTGGACGCCATCACATCCAGCGGATTTAAAATTTTATTTTTTATATAAAAAAAAATTCTCAAAAAAAACAAAATTTTTTTGAGAAAAAAAAAATTTATTTCTTTTATATTTTTTATTTTAGAAAATTTTTTACAGACGTCTGCTTTATTCAGAGCTTACTCGATTTATTTCAGAGTACACACAAAATATATTCTTCTTTGCAATACACATACTTAACGAACTCATGGAAAAGAATCAAAGTGGTACGGGCTACGCCACGCTAGGGTATAAGTATGTACTTATAGCTGAAAATATGGTAATGAGCTGAATGCGTATAAGTATTTTACATATTTTATTGAGTATGGAAAGGATAGAGAACAGCAGGAAACTCGGGTATGATTTGAGTAACCGATTTCTGTCGGATACTCATTGCAGCTTTCTGGTCCATGCATGCATCAAAGCTAACGTAATGGGATCATGCTTAATGCGTGCATGATTCACACTTTTTTGCATGTGCGTTATCCCATCAGCTTACATGTGCTTAACAGTAATGCCAGATGCTTTGATGCATGCATGCCTTCTATATGCAGGGAACTTTACATAATTATGGTTTGTGACTTGAATAAACTAGCAAGAAAATTTGTTTCGAACTACTAAGTTAACTGGACTAATGTAAATAAATAAAAAAGTATGAAGAGGAACGCAGGTTGTGACATCCGAAGATTTTTAAAACAGAGAGTACCTCAAATCCTAATGTAAATAAAAACCCTACAGACGAAGGCATAATGTTACCTTATGGCCCACGCCTAAATTTTTTTTTATTTTCATAAATAACTTTTAAAAAACTTTAATATTTGATATTCAATTTTATTATTGTGATGAGCGCAAAAAAGAAACCATAAATTTCGGTATCGGAATAACGAAATGTAATAAAATTAACTGGTGTGAATATTAACGTGTGCTTATAAATTTATTAAAAAGAAAAAAAATGTAACTATCAAATCTATGTAACTGTGAAAAAGCTTCGCTTTTCTCGTGTGTCTGACGACGCACCTGTGTTTTTTTAGGACTAATGGTTTTGAAGTTATAATTATTTTATTACATGTCCTAATGACAAATTAGGATTTCTTTTTATTTTCCACTATGCATAATTTTGAAATATATGCAACATTTTTAGATACTATCGATGTGCAAAGTACCAAATTCTTACAAATACTTTGAGTTTCGAAAAGCATCCGATTTGACATTTAATCACCGATTTACTTATGTAATTTTTTCATTTTGGTTTTTTTTTTTTGCTATCTTAACTTTCCCCCTCTTTGGAATTCTAGATCCGCCACTGGATAATCGTACAATAATTTGTTTAGGTATGCTGCGCAGTGATTAGTGATTTCACACATTGTGTGTTATGCTTGAATGTATGAACAATAGATAGAATCAAATGGAATATAAGGTAAATAAAAATAAATAAAACGAATATCTTGTACATTAATGACCTTCTTCGCCGAGAAAATGTAAAAATATGGAATTCTTGCTCCAAACCATAAATAGGGGTTTTGGTGTAAATTCAATTCTGGAGCTACCTAGCAACACAATTTTTTGGAAACGTAGTTTCCTTACCTATATCTATATACATTTCGAATATGAACCAAACCGGATCATAATTAACGATTTTTAATAACAATCGACTTTGGCCCCACCTAGCGGAACAAATTTTTTCAAACGTAGTTCCCTTACCACTATCAAAATTTATTTCGAATATGAGCCAAATCGGGCTATAAATACGGTTTTTCGTAATAACTTGGCTCCCGCGCCATTTGGCGGGTATTTTTCATACAAATTCTGTCCTTGCAACTACAAAAAAAAAAAAAAATTACCAAATTGGTTGAGCCGTTCTCAAGTGATCCGGCAACATGTGGAATTTAATTTTATGGTATGATATAAAGGATGATCCAATACAGGGTCCCTTTTTGAGCTGGATTGTTTTGACAGCTAATATGTGTCAAATGGCTTGTCCATATGACGTTTGTGTGCAGTATTCAATACGACTCAATGACGAATAGACTAACTCCTGAACAACGTGTATTAATTGTGGAAACTTACTACCAAAATCAGTCACAATCGGAAGCAATCGCTTTATTGACGGAAACGTTCGATGAAAACATCATCTCAAGAAATGGTCCTGTTAATTGGCTATTAAGATTATCTGATTTGACGCCATTAGATTACTTTTTTTGGGGATATGTTAAATCATTTGCTTATGTCGACAAACCCGAAACTATTGACGCTTTAGAAACCAACATAACCTGTGTAATTCAAAGAATACCGGCCGATATGCTCAAAAATTGACTCACAGAATAGACCATTTGAGTGGGCAGCATTTGAAGCAAATAAGTTTTAAGCATTGAGTTGTAGGAACCGAACTATCATTCCAAATAAAGATTTGCTTTATTAACATAAATTGATTTTTATGTATTTTATTTAGAAAACAAAGTAGGAAGCTCTTATTGGATCACCCTTTTGTATATACCTCAGGGAAATAAGTATATGTGCATCAGCTTAGTTTGAAACAAAAAAACTGATATCATCGGAACACATTTATTTTTTTAATATATAGTAGTATTAATATATAGTAGTATCAATATTAATGCCTCTCAGGAAATAAGTATATGTACATATCATCATTTATTCAATTAATTGCAACCAAACCAATTTTTTTTTTTTTTTTGTTAGTTTTCAATGTGTTTTCCTTTTTTTATAAACACTTGAGCAATTCTTTTTGGCATAGACTGAATCAATTACTTTAAGGTTAAAGGGCTTATTTGACGCCACTCAAAAAGTAAAGCCCTTTGAACTGTTTTATGGTCTCAAACTGACGACCGTTCTTATAAATTTTGTTCGAAAGTACCCCCCATAGGTACTCTATAGGGTTATAGGGTTTAGGTCCGGACTGATTGCTGGCCACTCAAAAACTAGTATGTTCCTGGATGAAACTAACTTCTTCGTAATGCGCGCTGTGTGAATTGGGGCATTGTCCTGCTGGAAGATCCAATCATCTCCATACAGGTCTTCAGCAAATTCAACGTGCATTTCGTCCAACACATGTGTATAAATGTCCGCATTGCTTTTTGTTGGAATGAATCAAGACGGTGACTTTCCAGCATACCCAAAAGCAGCCCAAGCCATCAGTGATCCGCCACCATGGTTTCGCTTATGACGAGTTTGGCGGGGTTGCCTTATATCGCGCCAGTACTTATAACAATTAAATTTTTTGTCGTCAGAAAAAATTATTTTTTGTAACTCACCGTCCTAAAATTTAAGCTTGTCTGCAAATGCCAAACGAGCGTTTATGTGCAGTTTCATTAATTTGGGAACAGATTCTCGGGAATCATATTTAATCATTTTATTTTCTGCCAAGACATGATGGACATGATGGACTTTTCTTCGCGATACTTCGTCTGCCACAGCGCTTAATTGCACAATAACTATCAGGGTTTTTGAGAAAATTTGAAATCGTATTTTTATGTCGATTTACTCTGGAAGCGATATCTTTATCAGTCCGCTCTCTTCTGCTGACAAGTGTTTTGCACGCGGCATTGTTATAGCTGAATTACAATACTGCCTTAGGTCGGTCGTGCTCTAATCGTATGTTGTTCTGCGTTGTAAGAACTTTACGATACAAGCTGTCAAAATGAACGACCTGAAATTTTGCAAAACATGATGTTGCGTTGACAGATCGTGCTTCTATCAATTTGGAGTTGCTAATAAAAGCAGCTATACAAATAATCCCACGAAAAATATCTTTTTCCCAAATAATGCAAATTTTAATGAATGCAGATTGAATTTTATGAAATCAATAATAAATAAGAAATATATACATAAGCTGTGTGCTATTCGGAAACTTTTCACTCGGATGACGAAAATTTGATAGTCTGAATGAGAATATTTGGCACTTGCAAGGTGAATATGATTGTCAAAAATTCATGTAACCTCAGGGGCTAGTATAAATTTTGACAATCGGCAAGAGAATTTTTGACACAAGCATAATTAGAAAAAAAAACACTTGTAAGTTCACGCTTAAAATAAGTTAATTATAAATTAAAAAAAAAGCACAAAGAATTAAAAAATAATGGAAATCCCAACAAAACAGCTAAGGAAGTTCTACGTAATATGTAAAGCTATATTGCATACTGTCCGGAATCCCATAAAGCCACTTGCTACTCGATAGCTGCATCCACACGCCATTCAATAAAGGAAACAAACCACTTCATACTCTATTTACCATCCATGACGCTTCGCTGAAATAAACTCCATAATTTTGCGAAAAGAGCTAGCCGACCCTCTTAAATGCATTTAAGTTTGCGCGAAATGGCATTTTATGTTTCGAAATAACCTCTTGTCCGAATATAGGTAATATCCTTAAGAGAATAATGTTTTAGGTAGTTGTCCGGAGCAGAAAAGCAAAAGCAGTACTTACTCTTCGCCGTTCATTAAAAAAAAGCATCAAGTCATAAAGAAGTTCAAAACTGTTTGCTTCCGATAGTAAAGCAACCAGAAGTGGAAAATATTTGCGTAAAATTCTGTTCATTTTCAGTTATATCAACAATTTTGCAAAATAAATTAAATTCTCGCGCTAATACACTAACGAAATCTTAAACGCCAAAATTTCTAGTTGTCAAAATTTCATCGTTCTTTTGTCACAGCAAAAATGACAATTTTATTTCAACAAACAGAAACTGTATTCAACTCAGTAACTTCTTTCCTACCACGAGTGAAAAGTTTCCGAATAGCACACAGCCATATAATATTACTATATGAGAAATAATGAAAAAATTTTGTGGCCTTAAAATAAATGAACGATTTACAATTCAATGGTAAGAGTGAAAAGAAATGAAAAGTTAAAATTAAATGTTGGAAAAACAATTGACTTTTTTTGGCACAAAATTGTTTGACCTTTTACCCTCCACAAATCAATTCAAATGCTATATCTCCAAAACTGCTCGACCGGTGAGTTAAAATTTTGCCAGTATATTTCTTTCGACTACGAAGTGATTTAGAAAATGTTCTTGAAAATTCTGAAAAATTTTTGTAACCAACCAAGAAGACTATAAAACCTAACCATAAGCAAAAGTTTACCATTCATACCTTACATATGGACTACAGGCGATACTACTTATTAAAAATATATCACTTTGTCTAAAATTCCAAACTTTTTCACTAGTATGCAATATTCTCCATCATTTTTTGTTATTACTTACTTTATTTTTTGAATATATCAATAGCTTTTTTTGCATTTGACTTAGCTTATAAGCAAAATTGAGTTCTTTATACTTAGAATTTCTTATAAGAATTTTTTTCGATGTAAGAAAAATATTTCTTTCGATTTTATTCGCATTTGTGTTTGCGTTTGTCAAAATATATTATGAAAAACTTAATTTTTAACAAAAGTAATATATGTATGAGCCAAATTTAAGTGACCTTCGTTGAGCCGTTTGGATTTGTACTCCGGTCAAACTAACAGAAAATTACTTTCCTTAATATAGATTATATGTAATATATTCATTAATTTTAATTGGATTTATAATATTAAATTCATTAAAATCATTATAAACAGCACAAAACTTAAAGAAAGTCACATCAATTATAAATTCCTTCGAATATCCCTTGTAATCTAACAGGATAAGAAACTGGAGAGTTTCAAAAGAACACTTCTTTTCGGATCATAGGTATATTCTTTTTGACATTGATGGCTTTGCCCCGAGATCACGAAGCTTTCGTAATCTTAAACAAGTCAACTGAAGTCAACCGAATCGTCCTACCTGTAAAAAATCCTTGGACAACTTGGTTGTTAATCTGACTGAGTCCATGAACAAAGCTCTAGATATCGCATGTCTGCTCAAAACACCAAAGGGGCACCAAAAGCCACCTTGGTGGAAGACCGGAATTGAAGAGCTCCGAAATAAGAGCAGAAAACTCTTCAACAAAGCTAAAGCCACCGGATCCATCGATGCATGGACCAACCACAAAGTGGCTTTAAAAGAATATAAGAAAGAATTGCGGAAAGCATAAAGGCAGTCCTGGAGAACCTTCTATGAAAATATATCACAGACGTCCGAGGCGTCAAGGCTTAGAAAAATTCTAACAATTAGTCCTTCCAACCAAAGCTTTTTGAAGAAAGAAGACGGAACATGGACCACCAAAAGTGAAGAATCTCTCAGAATTTTAGTAAAAACTCACTTCCCTGGTTGTTCAGAAATAGGAAGTACTCCAATTCAGGAAGAATACGCACCCCTGTCAACAACTCCCTCGATATAATCAAACAGTCAAAGCTCAAATGGGAAATTGAAAGCTTCAAACCGTTTAAGTCACCAGGACCAGACGGCATAGCCCCCATAGAAATACAAAAAGCTTTTGATATCATAAAGCAATGGCGTATGATGATCTACCAAGGCTGCCTAGACCTCAATCACATCCCCACACCTTGGTGACATGTGAGGGTAGTTTTTATACCTAAGGCGGGCAAAAGCTCACGCGTAAACCCAAAAGACCTTCAACCAATTAGTCTCTCATTCTTTCTGCTAAAAACTCTCGAGAGATTAATAAAAATCTACTTGAGACAAAAGATAGTAGAAAAACCATTGTAATCGGCACAACACGCTTACAACACGATTACACCGCATAGAAAACTAAAATAGAAACCCAATCTGCTCGAGAGAGCCAAAAAAACCAATATAGCCCTCTACTCATTCAAAAAGGCAAAAGGGTAACAAATGCGGCTTACAGCCAAGTGTTACTCACTGGCTTTAAACGGCGGTAGTAAGGGCAATATTTCTATATGTTGCTATTGTCTGGTGGCAAGCACTAGACAAACAAACACACCTCAACATACTTCGCAAAGTTCAAAGGTCAGCTGAGCTGTGTATTAGTGGAGCATTAAGAACCACTCCTACAGACGCATTACATACTATGCTCCATCTTATACCACTTGATATCTTAGTAAAACAGATGGCTACCAATATTGCCATCCGTCTAGAGGCCACCTCTCAATGGAGGGAGTGCACATTAGGACACTCTAGCATTACGAAGTTCTTTCCTCCGATACCCTAATCTGTAGACTACATCATACAAAAACTTTTCTTTGATAGGAAATTTGATGTATCCATTCCCTCCCGCGAAGAGTGCGCGATTGGAAACCTTCCACAAAACAATGGTATCAGGATCTACTCAGATGGATCAAAATTAGATGGCAAGATTGTAGGAGGAGTCTGCTCTAATATATTAAACATTAATCTAGCCTTCAAGCTCCCCGAACATTAAAGTGTTTTCCAATGTAGTCGCAATACATGAAGCAGTAACTTGGCTTCAGATAAATGCAATATCCTCCATGGATATATACATACTATATGACAGTCAGGCCACCTTGAAACCATAGAATCTGTTGAAACAACATCTAAAACAGTAATTCGCTGCCGCAGATCCCTAAATGAGATGGCAGAGTAGTTCAAAATACATCTATGCTGGATTCCCGGACATAGAGACTTTCTAAGAAACTGCAAAGCAGATGAACTCGCTTGCACTGGAACAACGAAACAACTCCCGATAGAGAAAGAAAGTATTGATATATCCCTCACCACATGTAATCTACTCACAAATGAACTATCCCTAAATAAAGCTTACATTAGATGGTCAACGGGAAGCACATGCCATACAGCGCAGCAGATTTTGCCAAAAATCACCTTAAAACGATCAAAAGAACTGATATCCCTGAGAAGGGATCAAATCAGTGCTATGATAGGAATCCTAAGAGGACACTGCCTAATATGTAATCATACAAAAACCACATTTAGTGTAAATATTATATTTAACAAGTGTACATACTTCTCTTACTTACGTGCTTCTAATTAAAAAAATATGACCACTTCACTTTACATAACTTGTTCACATCCAAATGTATACTGATCTCTGTTTGCACATATACTAATTTCCTAAGCAAATTACGAGGCTGAATACGATTTGATAATAACGGCACTAAATAAGAAGATTAAGGAAGGCTTTTGCGTGTCGCAAAGTAGCATTACATATAACAAAAACTTGCGTACCCAAAAAAAAAATGCTGTTACAAAGAGAGAAGATGAAAACAAAAATGCACATTCAATTATTTCTCTGAGGTATAAAGACTATCAGCCGTATTCATAAAAATATTTTAAAGAAGCTTTCAAACGTTCGTTAAATAAAAGTTAAAATACTCTTTAAAAGCGTTGTAATTATAAGCGAGTTTTAAATTCTTATAGCCAAAGTGAGAATATTGATGCTTTAAAGTAGGAACAGTTGTAATTGTCGTTTGTGACTTTGTTAAATATAATGACCTTTGCTTGAAAATTAAAAAAAAAAAAAAGGTTTGTGAGTTTGATATATTGACAGGCATTTGTTTAAGGCCCAGTTTCAATTTTATTTGTTTGTATTTTTTATTTTTATTTTATTAAATATAGATATAATTTTATTTTCATCTTTAGTTAAGTCTTAAATCAACAGTTTTAATTTTTTTTTGTATTAATAGTTATGGTTATACAGAGTGTAAAAGTTGAGGTAGCGAAACTAAGGTCTCTCGCGGCTTGAAAGATATTTCCTATCCATAGAGCGAAAAACAAAAAAGGTCGTTTTTAGAACAGTTTTGTTTTCTGAGTGGACCAACAAAAATTTAAAATTTAAAAAAAAAAGGCCGCATAAATTAAAAAAAAACTCAATTTTCCGTGCACAAAACCGGACCTTTTAAATTAAATACTGAGAAAAAAAATATGTTTTATTTGATTTTGTTTGTTCACACAAAGCGTTTTTAATTTTTAAAAATTATAAAACTTGAATTGAGTTAATTGAACTAATACTTTTCGAATTAGAGTGCAAGACATTCAAAAAATGTTATTTCGAGAAAACCGCGTTTAAAGTTTTTGTTTACCTTACTTTATGAGCGTTTACTACTCTTAAAAAAACTTAAACATCTCTTAAACGGCTTCGAAATTTGAAGCAAATGTATTTGGCTGAAATTTTTACACATTCTTAAAATGTTTTTCGAAACAATAATATAAAAAAAACGAAAATGTTTCTAAAATTGAATTGAAACTGGGCCTTAAAATTTTGTTTACCCTTAAAAAAATCAACTGCTCATAGCAACTGCCAAAGAAACACGATTATTTTTATTTATTTATTCTTTTTTTGATTTTTGCTTGACACAAAATGAGAAGATTGTTCTCAATTGAGAACATTAAAATTTAAAAAAAGCTTTGTAGGAGGTTTACAGAAGGTTTGTTCGTATTTTAAAATTCTCTCATTTGTGAAGCTGTTACAATAGGTTTTTTTCGTTATTGAACGTTTATGAATAACGTTTTTAGGCATGTGTCTTACAAAGGGTTTACAAGACGCTTGTAACTTTTTATGAATACGGCTGTATTTTGCTGTACGCGAAAAAAAAATACTTAAAAATTTTTTTCATATGACGAATTAGTGACATCCAGTGTAAATTTAACATTAGTTATTTAATTTCCCAAAAAAAGTGCCAAAAGTGACAATCGCAATAAGTGCGAAGCTGTCTCTCAGCTTTATCAGTTGTTGTTTTTTTTCCATTTCAACTTGTTACGACGTTTACGAAACAAGTTGCTGATTTCCGTTTTTTGTTTACTTTGCGGGTTTTATTTTGTTTTTTAGTTCCAGCGTTTTTTTTTTAATAAAATCCCAGCAGTTAATAAAAAAAAAAATGACTAAAAATCTAAAAATATATTTTTAAACATAACAACCGACGGACGGATTAGCTTGGGAAGGTGTGTGGTTAAGCTGTCTCGGCTTTTTTTTTCTATTTTTTTATAAAAAAAATATCCAAAATAACCAACTACATTTGAATAAAGTTGAATAATTATTAAATACTTTGATATCAAATACCAAATCGTAAGTTGTATAAACGTCAAAATACTTTTGCAGCCAAGAAATTCTTTCTTTTTGTAATGAACGACTTACTACCTCGAAAAGCGTGGTTTAAATGACTTCGTTTATTCAGATTTAAATTGCTTACACCGTGTTTTCACAATAATTTATCACAGTAAGAGGGAATTATTTACCGTTACATTTTATTCAGAAAGCACTATAAAGCAGCACTAGAAAGCATTATAAAGCCAGCTTTAGTCAAAATATTTATGCCAACCACAGTATATCATATTGATTTAGTTGTTCCTTTTTTCTCGCAGGCTCGTTAGGATCATTATCCGGCTAGAAGGACAAAAAAAAAAACTTTGAGTTTGTTCCTGTAACTATTTGTCACAACCGTATTGCTGGCTGTAAGATTCACTTAAACCTAGCGTATAACTAAAGGCCATTTTGTTCATGGAGCTTATGCGCAGGAAGAATAGACAAAGAATAAAGAACACCGGTCAGTACAAAACCCTTTATAAAGTTTATTAATAATTTGTAAATTAATTACGACTTTCTTTCATAAGTTTTAAGTTATGTGTTTATATAACTCCAATAATTTTTCAATTATTAAAGGTTATATTTTATCGAGCTCAAGGTCAATGTTGCTTTCCGAAGAAACAACTGAAGGAAAAACAACTAACAACAACAATACCCTATATAGAATATCAATCACATAGCAGAATAGACAGCTGTTCCGTTGGCCGCTACACCAACTCATCAGTAGCCTTTTTTCGTGATTCTTGCTGTAATCCACTAAGCTCTTCATTTTCTACTTGTTTCACGAATGCAATTAGTAAATTACCCTGAATTGCATGTACAAGAATACAAATGATATTTATTACAAATGATTATTATATAACCTCTAATAATTGAAAAATTATTGGAATTATATAAACACTAGGCCGGGTCGATTTGTGGGGAGGCAAAAAAATCGCCCATTGCCCTGTGAAAATCGTATTCTAGGGATTAATATAAGAAACTTTGCCGAAGGAACCATACCTCTTAAACGAATTCTGATGTTCCCCAATTTGGGTCGAACTTTTGGGTAGGGACAAATTTTGAAAAATCCCACTTTGACCCATTTAGAGTGCTCCAACCGAGTCCAAATGTATGACTGACCCCACTAACTTTGGAGGCCCGACCCACCCATGACAGTGGGACACCCCCTGGGGGTTCCCCATACAAACATTTCAAAAAATCGCACTTTACATGAAAAGATCAGCGAAATGCCTATGTTTTTTTCTTTTTGGAATTTTTTTTTCCTTAGAAATTTATTCAACCCTAAAAAATGAAGGTATCACTGTGACACAACTGCAAATCGGAAAATTGCTTGTGTGCGTTTTTAAGCCACCACAAGACACAGCAGGTAGAATTGAAATTACCATTTCATTCTTATTACCTCGTCTCGTAGACCATATATAACGCAACAGTTTTTGTGAATGCATTAAGTCGTTGTGAAGAACTCAAAGTGTGATGTGCTGATTTAAAAAAAAAATAATAAGTGAAGTTGACCATTTCAAATCAAAAAATTTACAATGAATCCACCATCCTCTACACCGCAAGATGAAGCAACAACCACATCAACAACTATCGAAAACCCAATGAGTCATATACCCAAGCACGATGTTTCTGTTTTTGGTGTGTCTACTGATTTGGCTGATCTTAATTTACCAACCCATCTGGATATCTTGAGATATTATTTTTACTTAAGCGAACGTGCTAAAACAGAACAAAAAAAGTTTTCCCATAAATCATTCACTATTCAAGTACAAGATAAGTTGAATGGAATTTGGGAAAACTTGGTATGGAAATAATGCTGAAAAAAAGTGTATTTAATAAATTGAATAAATTGCTTGACAAGTATCAGGAGCAAATCAAGAGAAGAAACAAAACCCAACAATTTACAGAGTATGTAAAATCTCTGGAAACAATTTTTTACATTGGAACATGTAAATGCGATTTGAAGGCAGCTCCATGTGCATGCGGCTGGGTTTCCGAACGCCTCAAAGAGTTCATGCACGATCAACATAATCAGAGAAGACTAACAATGGATGCAGTTGTGATGGAAACTGAAGAGCAAGGAGCAACGTCTATGTCATCAATGCCAGCATACCAAGATCCCGATGATTCAACATACGCACCGCCACCGGTTCAAGAAGATATGGATAGAAGCACAAGTTCACAATACACAGAGAGATACGATTGTTTTAACTTTGCCTTGGTATGTGACAGATGGTGTGCCTGATAGAGTAGCATCGGCATTGGGAACCGCTCTTTTCCAAGATTTTAAAATGAAAGATAAGCATGGCAAACCTCTCATCATGGATAAATCGAAAGTTCGCAGAGAAAAAGAGAAATGCAGACAAGAAGTAGTTCGCAAACGGTTAGATCATACCAATTTGTTAGCGTTTTCATTCGATGGCAGAAAAGATGATACTTTAACGACAGCTAAAGTTGATGAGAAGTATCATACTAGGATGGTAAAAGAACCTCATCTTGTTATTTTGAGAGAACCCAATTCTGAATTGATTGGTTACGTAAGACTGGAACATGAAGCCGCTGAATACAAAACAACCAAATTAAATGATTTTTTCAACGATAAAAATATATCACTGGATGCATTAATTGGAATATGCACTGACGGTGACCCAACAAACACTGGCCCACACGGTGGAATTATACGACGATTCGAATTGCTGTTAAAAAGACCATTGCATTGGTTCGTTTGCCTTCTACACTTCAACGAACTTCCGTTTCGGCATTTGTTTGAAGCTTTGGATAAATCAACCAGCACTGGACCAAGATCGGCAACCGGAAAACTGAGCCGTCAAATCGAAATTTGTGAAACTCTTCCGGTAAGTTATTGCTATCACTCATTTATTATAATTGTCATCCATTTTTAATTATTTTATTATTATATATTTTCAGGTGGTGGACGGCTTCCAGAAAATTGAGTTGCAAAATATGCCCCCGCTCCAGAAAAAAATTTAATTTTCCACCGGATTCGAAGTACTTATACGACATGGCCCATGCAATTTCTAGCGGCGTGGTTTCGGTGGATCTGGCTAACATCAAACCAGGGAAAATTGTTCATTCTCGGTGGCTCACCAAGGCCGCTAGATTATTACGATTATATGTGACAACGGAAAATCCAGATGCAAATTTAAGAATTCTGGTTGAATTTATAATTAAATGTTATGTGCCAATGTACTTCAATATCAAGTATTACAGCTCTGTCGTGTACGGCAGTGCATTATTTTTCAACTTCATTAGTTGGTCACGATTTCTAGAACCTTGTTTACGCAAAATTGTCAATCAACTAATTACAGATAATTCATATTATGCGCATTCGGAAAATATCTTGTTATCAATGTTGTTTGATGATAGCAAAGAAAAGCGCGACTGTGCTATCAACATAATTCTACGCTATCGAACAGATGTTGACGACCCAACGCAACTTAGAGCTTATAAAAAACCAGATATAAAGTTTAATTGCACAAGTTACACGGAAATGATCAATATGAATGACATAAATAACGTATTTGAACCACCATTCACGCGAAGCATTCCGTACGATACATTGAAAGAATATTTAAATCAAGATGATCCACCGTTTAATGATCCAAAAATTGCATCACACATACAAGGAACGGAACGACATGTTCAATTGCTAGCTAGCGTTTCCAAACGGGTTATACCGGAAAATGTAGAGGCTGTTATGGCGACGACATTAGAGAGCCGTGCGAAATTGCCCAGACTTGAAAGTAAAAAAGACTTCAAACAATAATTTTTTTAGTTTCTTTTCTATAACTAACTAAAATTAATTTTTGCATTTACATATGTTCTGACTAAATAAATTTCAAAAGCGAAAAAATAGATATTATTATAAATAAATAATAAATATTATTATAAATAAATAAATTAAAATAAAGAAAAAACAACGCCATTTCGCTGATTTTTTCATGTAAAGTGCCAAAACTGGTGATTTTTGTAAATGTTTGTATGGGGAACCCCACAGGGGGTTCCACGGGGTGTGCCACTGGCATGGGTGGGTCAAGCCTCCAAAGTTAGTATGGGTCGGGCATACATTTGGACTCGATTGGAGCACTCTAAATGGGTCAAAGTGGGATTTTTCAAAATTTGCCCGAACCCAAAAGTTCGACCCAAATTGGGGGACATCAGAATTCGTTTTAGAGGTATGGTTCCTTCGGCAAGGTTTCTTATTTTGATCCCTTGTATACGATTTTCACAGAGCATTGAGCGATTTTTAAATCCGCCCGCCCTAATAAACACATAGCTTAAAACTTATGAAAGAAGTTCGTAATTAATTTACAAATAAATTCTGGTAGAGCCCGGCCGTTGAAAATATGATTATTTGTGTGTGTTTAAACACAATAAATTAAAAATCATAGTTTTCAAAACAAATTTTCATGTCGTCATAGTTTAATATCAGCTAACTGCTGAAGCTAAGATCGACTGTGAAGTAGAAGAGCAATATCAACTAGCACAACAAAATCTTTGAGTAGTTAGAAAGCTTTGATCTATCTTCGAATAAAAGAACTTACTTTCCCTGAAAGTATGCTTCACAAATTAGAAGAACTTTAAGCTGCTTTCATATCATTTGTTTTCCGTACATGCAATTCAGGGTAATTTACTAATTGCATTCGTGAAACAAGTAGAAAGTTAAGAGCTAAGTGGATCACAGCAAGAATCACGAAAAAAGGCTTCTGTTGAGTTGGTGTAGCTGCCAACGAAACAGCTGTCTAGTCTACTATGTGATTAATACACTATATAGGGTTTTGTTGTTGTTAGTTGTTTTTACTTCAGTTGTTTTCTTCGGAAAGCAACATTGACCTTGAGCCTGAGTTATATAAACACATAACTTAAAAGTTTATTAATAATGCTTACTTTTAATCCATCACTTTAATATGTGAAGTAGGTTAGGTTAGGTTAGTATGGTTGAGACGGCTGCCCATCTCATGCACTTAGGCCAATATAGGAACCTTGTGATACCGTATAATCTCCTTTAACTTGGTGTTATAAGAGTCCTGTCTCCATTGAACCATCCCGTGGACTTAATGAATCTGTAAATTTTTTTTGGATCTAGCTTTGAGATTGAAGCATGAGAGTGAAAAAGGGGTCGAATGAGGGTATTTAGTCTCCTTCTACTTAGAGCGGGGCAGTGGCAGAGAAAGTGTTGTACGGTTTCCTCGTCCTCATCATCTTTGCAGCTTCTGCAGAAGTTGTTGGCTTCACATCCTAAACGAAGAGCGTGAGCTCCTATCAAGCAGTGTCCGGTGAGTACCCCTACCAGAACAGAGAGATTCGATCTTCCGAGTCCCAGTAGGGATGAGGTGCGATTGCTGTCGTAGGAAGGTCAGGTAAGTAAGTCTGACTGTGGCACAGGTGCCGCTCATTGGACTGGCGAAGCGTGTTTCGCCTGCACTGGAGTTTAAAGGTGGCCAAGGGTATACCTACCCCATCCTTTTCTGGAAGGATAGCGGCGGTCGTACCCTTTCTAGCCAGTTCGTCAGCTTTACAATTGCCTTCTATGTCTCGGTGCCTAGGCACCCATACAAGGTGGATCCTTAATTGCTCAGCCATCTCGTTGAGAGATTTGCGGCATGCAGCAAGAGATTTAGAGTTTTGGGTATAGGAGCATTATGCTTTTAGAGTCGTTTGACTATCAGAGAAAATATATATAGTCTTCCCTGAGGTGCTCAGCTGGTTGAGGTGCTGTGCTGCTTCCTTGATGACTAAGGCCTCCGCATGGAAGACGCTGAAGTGATAGGGTAGCTGGAAAGAGGTCCAATCCCCAGGTCCGGGGAAAGACTCCCCCACCCACTCGCCCTTCGAGCTCAGAGCCATCAGTTAATATGTTTATGGCCCCCTCCATATAGTGAGGATTACCTGTGGTGTGCGGTAGTCTGGGTTGGAAGGAATAGTGGCCGAGGCCAGTATATCTGAGTGTCCGTTACCATCTCCGAACCAGGATCCAGCCTCCCTTAGCCTTAGAGCTGTGATAGTAGCACCTTCGATGCCAATTAGGTCTAAGGGAGGAAAGTGTAGGACAACATTTAACGCATTCGTAGGAGTAGACCGCAAGGCTCCTGTTATACATAGTTTTGCACTTCTCTGTACTTTGAGAAGCTAATTTAGTACGGAAGACTTACGAGTGGCCTGCCACCAGACAATCACTCCGTGGAATATAATTGGTCTGACGATAGCAGTGTAAATCTAGCGGACTATGATGTTAGAAACCCCCAATTCTGGCCTTTTGATTTCTTGCAAGCGAAGAGCGCTATGTTTGCCTTCTTGATGCGTTCCTCAGTATTCTCATTCCATAAAAGTTTCCTGTCTAGGATCACTCCCAGAAACTTTGCGCTGTTGCTGAAGTTAAGCCTGACTTTGTTCAGTTTCGGGGGTGCGGAGATAGAGGTTTTGTATCTCCTGGTAAAGAGAACCAGTTCCGTCTTTTCCGGGTTAAATCTGAGTCCGCAGGTTCCAGCATTTACCACGTATGACGATAGAGACGTCGTCCGCGTACGCTATCACCTGGTGGCCATCCTCTTCCATGCGTCGTAACATCTGGTTGATCGTTACGACCCATACGAGTGGAGAGAGGACCCCTCCCTGAGGGGTACCTCTGTTGACGTACCTGCGGGCCGACGAGCCTCCTAGTTCCGAGCTAACTGCCCTAATGGTAAGCAATTGGCCGATGATCGAAACTAGGGATGCCCCGACTCCCAAATCCGTCAATGCCAGGGTGATGGCGCTCGGAAGGACGTTATTGAATGCACCTTCAATCTCCAGGAATGCCACTAGCGTATATTCCTTAATTCAGAGTGACCTCTCGATAATCGAGACTAGGGAGTGGAGGGCAGTGTCTGTGGGCTTACCCTTGCTGTACGCATGTTGAGCACTTGAAAGTTTCGAGGGGTGGATGGTTTGTCGCAGATAAACTTCAATAAGTTTTTCTAAAGTTTTTAACATGAAAGAAGATAGGCTGATTGGCCTGAAGTCTTTTGGACTGGCATGAGAGGCTTTGCCTGCTTTAGGTATGAAGACTACCTTAGCCTCTCTCCAATGGGAGTGTGGTTTCGTAGTAAGCATGTGAAGTAGATAACATGCATATGTGAAGTAGATAACCAATGAATGAAGCGTCGACGTGAATAACGTTGTAAGCGACAAGTTAATCAAAAGTGTTTTTTTGCTCTGGCATATATATATATATACATTGTATACATATGTAACATACAAGAAAGTAAACTTAAGAAAATATTTGCATTGTTATTAATAAAAAAAAAAAGAAAAATATATTTTGTCTATTGTTTTATTTGTATATAGTAATAGAAAGTTTTTATAAAAAATTCAATAATAATAAAAGAAACATTTTTTTTTAACTTTATATAAAAACATTTTAAATTTTAAATAATTTTCGTTGTTGAACCAACAATTTCCCTTCTTAATTCCTTTAATTAATTTCGTTGTTGAACTAACAATTTTGCTGCTGAGTTTTTTTAAATACTTGTATTGTTTATTCAACATCTTAAACTCTTAATCCCTTCAAGTACTTGAATAGTTAATCGAACAATTTAAACTCTTAACTACTTTAACTAGTTGCGTTTTTGAACTTACAATTTTGCTTCTTAGTCTTTTTGAATACTTTTATTGATTATTTAAAAACTTTAAGGCTTAATTCCTTCAAGTACTTGAATAGTTGAAAGAACAATTTAAACCCTTAACTTCTTTAAATACTTGCGTTCTTAAAGTGACAATTTTGCTTTTTGGATTTCTTAAATACTTTTATTTCTTATTCAACAACTTTTACTATTAATTCATTTTAGTGCCTGAAGTTAATCGAACCATATCCACTGTTAAGCTAACAGTCAAATTTGTTATAATATTTAACAAATCAATGCTGTCAGTTTTAAGAACTGTCGTTGTTAAGCACAAAACAAATGCAAAAAGTACTTGCAATAAGGTCTAATTTTGTTGGACTTACGATTTTTTTTTCTCGGTGTATCAAAATTTGATTTTTTCTCTCTTCTTCCTGAAGAAGAATCATTATTATTATTACAGTCATATATACCTGTTTTGGCCTTAACTTTTAAGAGATCACTCGTTATTGGGAAATCGTGGCAACATTTATTTACGCTTTCGATGCCATTCCTTATGGTAAGCGCAGTGAGTCCACTCCATTTTTAATAACTCTGCCGCCACAACAGTTACAATTAAACGAATTAAACGTTTGTAATAATCGATTAATTTGCGCTCAGGATGCCAGTGATAATTATTATCGTTTTGTTAGCTTGAGTTGCCAAAACAACGATACAAACATTTAAAATGTTTTATTGGAACCATGAAATGCTTAAAATAAATTTATAATTTTTGGAGTCAAAAAGGGCGGTTTCAAATTCAAAAGGGCTAAAAAAGAGCTAGGAGCTTAAAGCAAATTTTTGGGGCCATTTAAAAAAAAATTGCTAAGCCTAGCCCCAAAATAACCAAAATGGCAGCGCTGCTAATCAAGTAAAACACTCTATCAAAACTCATGATGACTCTCTCATATACGTGAAATCTTACAGATGCCCTTATGCCTATAAAAGCGAAGTTAAAGAACAAATAAATAATTTACTTCAGCAAAAAATAATTAGACCCACCTATTCACCGTGGAGTACCCTCGTATGGATTGTCCCAAAAAAATTAAATGGAAGCGGTAAGCAAAAAAGTTTTTTGTCATCGATTTCCGCAAACTATATGACAAAACTATTTTTGATAAATATCCATTTCCTAATCAAACGGAAATTTTTGATAAACTTGGAAAATGTGTGCTTTTTTCTACAATAGATGTCGCTAGTGGTTTTTGCCAAATTGAAATAGACCCTAGATACATCTCAAAGACCGCTTCTTCAGTAGAATTATGAGCCATTATGAGTTCGTTGAAGTGCCTTTCGGGCTGAAAAACACAACCTCAACTTTTAAGCGCGTTAGGGACAATGTCCTGAAAGACTTAATTGGAGTCATCTGTCTCGTCTATCTAGACGATATTATACTATACTCTACTAGTCTTCAAGAACATATAGAATTCTTAATAAAGTGCTCATTAGACTACGCGAATCCAATTTAAAAATAATATTATATAAGTGTGAGTTCACCAAAAAAGAATGTACGCTTCTAGGTCATGCGTTTCAATGGGCGTTTCATTGGATAAGTGCGTTTCAAATAATTGCAACTAAAAATGTCCCCATACCAAACGCACAAAAAGAAATAAAAAGTTTTAAGGTCTATTAGGTACTATCGGAAGTTCACAAAAGACTTCGAAAAATTACTAAACCACTTGTCCAATGTCTGAAAAGGGGAAGTACTATCTAAGAGTACATATAAATACTAAATTATAGTAAAGTATATATACTAAAGTATATATAATTATTCGGAATTTGCAAAAGTATTTTGATGAATGACCCCATACTCCAATATCCAGATTTCACAAAATCATTTAATTTAACCACAGACGCAAGTAATAATGCATTGCACTCAAAAAATTTCGTGTGTAAATATTACTAATAACTGCGTACATTCTACAAATTTTATTAGTGATTTTCAGCCACGAATAGGATTCGTAGAATGTACTCATATTGGTACATATTACGAATATTTTATTCGTATTCGTAAAAAAACATTCGTATATTGTACGAATAATATCGTTACATTTACGCATGCTCCTAATATCATTCGTACATTGTACAGTGCAATTCATATATTGTACGAATATTATTGTAATATTTACTAATCCTCTTTTAATTCATTCGTGCATTATACAAATGAATTCGTATATTGTACGAATATTATTGTAGTATTTATCAATGTTCTTGATATTCATTCATATATTGTACGGTGCAATTAGTATATTGTACGAATACTATTGTAATATTTACCAATGCTCTTGCTATTCATTCGTTCATTATACGGTTCATTTCGTTTAATGCTCTCAAAAACAAAGCAGCATCCACTGAGTGTTGATTAAGTCTAAAAAAAAATTTTAATAAAGGATTGCAGCTAAAAATGGCGATTTAATTGCTAATTTCATATTTCATTGCATTTACCATTTACGAAATACCGGCAACGCAATTGATTGCTTATTATTCCAAAATGAGAACACTCAAAAAGTTTTGTGTCTAAGTATTTCTAATAACCGTAATTATTACATTAATTAGAAAAATTAAAATTAAACTTACCCTGAGAGCATTTAGTAGAGACAAAGAATGTACAAAATAAGAATGCAGCGTAAAGAATAGGTAAAGATTAAAGATGCAGTGGAAAAAGTTATGGAAATGATAAAATAGTATAAACGTAGACATACATAGAGAACGTAGACATACGTTATCAGGAGCCGATGAGATTTTGGGGAGTTCAACTTCATTGTTGATTTTAATGCAATCAAGATTCTTAGAAAGCCTGATATAAACAGATCCACGAATTGTAAAAGCATTGAAAATAATAGAAGTTGAATAGAAGTTTTCTTGCGCCGATAGAGAGGCTCTCGTGCAAGTAGCGTAGAAGGGATACCATTCGCCACCTTTTTTTTAAACTTTTTTTAAAGCAAACACAAGAAGGATTATGCAAATTCAATACCTTACCCAAATAAACTTGAACATTTATCTACTTTCAAACCATTTAAACAGTATTGCTGAAGCCCTCATATTGTCAAAAGTTGATATAATATATACTTAAAATTCAGAAAAAATTAATGAAATAATACAAATTTTTCAACAACAACATTTTAATATTTTCACTAAAGAACATATTTACGAACTCTTAGAACTCCAGGCGTACTATAATCACTCAATTTTAGTTTTTTACATAAAAATCCTAGCCATTTACCAAAACCAAGCATCCCTATACCATATTGTACCAATACCAATATATATAATATACAATATTTCGACTTAACCCATTTTTGTCCAGCGTTGCGTTAACGCAACGGTATACTTTTCTTAACATGAAGGTCATACAGTGATAGATTTTCATGATCTCCAAAAAGAATATAAAATTTTAAGAATTTATCTTATTGGTCTGTTTTCGCTTAAGGCTGAACAATTACGTTTACTTACATTTCCAAGCTTTTGGAATTTGAGAATTTTCCATTTTTTTATCTCTAATATTAATTCTCTAAAAAATCTAAAAAAAATAGAGTAATATATAATTATTATACGAGCGTCTTTCTTAGGCTTTATATTTACTTTCGTGAATTTTTATGAAAGAAAATTTAAATAATTCCAATGTAAAGAAAAATTAAAAAAAAAAGAAAAGCAATATGTAATTTCAGAGAAGTAGGCGAAATATAAGAAATTGCACAACCAGAACCAAACTTTATAATTTTCATAAATGCCCCAAAAAAGAAAATAACAACTTCTAATGCTAAAAAATCAATTGAAACAATCGGCAACAAAATACTCTATTACAAAAATTGTAAAATTAATAAGGTTTGTTTCATAATTATAAAACCACCCAAGATTTGTTGATATCTCCTAAAAGACTGGCTGCAGGGTGTCTAATATTCTACTCAATTAACACTAAATTGAGAGGGAACTATTCCCCTCAACTCTATTTCATATTTTCAGGGAGAATATATTATTCAGAGAGGTCTCACAGAGAGCCATTTCATGAATCCACTCAAACATTGTGTGGTTAGCAAAGGCCCCTCAACAGCCGACTTAGCAGCGGCAAAACAGCGCTGTTATGGACTCTGATGCTGCTGTTATTTTTCAAGAGCCACAGAACATAAATCTTTGTGCGTTTGACGTGTGGTTCGCTGTTGTCTTGTGTCCAGCCAGTTTATTTTCAATAGGTTTTCAAACTACAGACAACTTTATGTGTGCAATTTTTTTTTTGCTGGAGTTGCTTTTGCTAAGTTTTTTGCATTTTTTATTTTTGTTCTGCTAGAACTTTGTTGTTGAATTTTTTTTGGCTGCATTTCATAGATCAGAATTGAAATAGATTGAAATGTTTTCATACTTCAGCGATTTTGTGGTGTACAACAAAGGGTCAAATTAAAGTGTTGAATATATTTATTAATGCGCTCCAATACCGTCTACCCGATCGCTATAAAATTTTGTCAGTTTATTGCTTGCACTAACGTGATTGTCATAGGTTGCATGAAGATTTAAAAATAGAGATTTTCGGTGGGTATTTTGGAATAATTTATTTTCTTCTATCTCGAACTCAAGAAAGCGCTCAAAAAACTGCTGATTTTGACATATTCGAATTAATTTTCATTTTGTTTCGATCATTCCATTTCCTGTCGGAATGCAGACCACCATTTTAAATCCGATGGGATTTGAACTTTGAATTTAGAACAGGGCAGTTACTAAAGATCGGTAACACCTTAGGCCACCAAATTTTGGACAGATGATATTTGTGTTAATATCTACGCAGAGACAGATCAACTAGCTGCACGGATCATGTAGATGTCTAATCTTACATGACACGTGTAGTAAAAGTAGTTTTCTTACCAAATTTCTACAAGCGACATTTGGAAATACGAAAACAAAATGTGTTTGTAGAAAAACCACACAATCGTGTTGAAACCAGAGCTGGCAAAGAAACGAAACAATTAAAGTACCGTTTGCCCAATGTAAAAGCAAATGAAATGTTTCATTTGTGCTTGTGACCGCGATCAGAAACAAAAACGAAAACTTTTGAACAACAAGGAACGAAATAAAACCGTTAGCACTTTGTTCGTCGCTGCTAGGAAACGTTGCGAAACAAAAAGAAAAGCAAACGTTTGGGTTCATCTAGATTTCTTTTAGTATTCTTTTGAAAGAGTGAAAGTGAAGTGTGCTATCAATATGCCGCGTTCAAAAAATGATTTACTGCGTGATTTATTTAATACAATAGAAAATGGACAAATTTCGTGTAATAATGGCGATTGTAACAATAAAATTTTAAAAGGTCATGCTGGCAATTTGAAACGGCATTTAAAATGTGTGCACCCCGATATATATGAAGAATATATAAAAAAGGAATGTCATTCAACATTAAGTAGGGCAAAAGCAGATGTTAAAATGTCTTTCACAATTAAAAAAGAAAATGCAGAAATGGCTATTTTAGAAATGTTTACAAAAAATGGAAGGCCTCTTTGTATGGTTGAAGATAGGTCATTTAAAATTTTAACCCAACCTGTGTTCGACGCTCTAGGTATAAAGTTAAATAGACATAATTTGATTGAAAAAATTGTTCATTACTCAAGCAGTTTTAAAGAGGAGCTTATTTTAAATCTTCGTGGTAAACTTCTTTCTCTAAAAGTGGATGCAGCAACTAGACTACATATGAGTGTGCTTGGTGTGAATATCCAATACATAGATGACAATTGTATCAAAATAAAAACGCTTGCCGTACGTGAGTTGAAAGAGCGGCACACTAGCCAGTATTTGAAAAATATAATTCTAGAAATTCTCAGTGAATATAAAATACACAAAGATCAAATATTGACAGTCACTACAGACAATGGCGCAAATATGGTAAAGGCTGTGAGAGATTTAAATGACGATGATGAAGTGGAAATGTATGATGACTTAACTGAACTTTCTGAACCAGATATTTCGCTAGATAACGTTACTCACATACGATGCGGAGCTCACACTATTCAACTTTGTGTAATGGATGTGATTAAAGACGCAGAAATTAAAACTAGACTCCGAATATCTTAACGCTGCTAAAAAATGGTATTTATAAGAAACCTATCATCGATTGTCCAACCAGGTGGAATTCTACTTATCTTATGCTTGAGCGGCTACTAGATTTGAAAGATTTCATTAATTTAATGGGTGAAGATGCTTCGCACATAAGTATAACTAATGACGAATGGATCTTTGTTGATGACTTTTTAACATCTTTTAAAGTCTTCTACCAAGCTTCATTAAGATTGCAGGCGGAAGACTTGATCTATAGGGATTTATACATAATTGTTATGAACGTCTTATTAGAAATCGAAAGTCTTCCAAAGAATTATATAAGTTTGGCATTGGTCAGTGCTCTACAAAGGCGAAAGGAATGTTTTTTTGATAACGACTTGTTCGTTACTGCTGTTTTTCTAGACCCCAGAATTAAATCAATATTAACAGCCGAACAAATTTCCAGGTCCAAGATCTGCATTGTACAATTGCATACGCGATTGTCTTCATTGAATGGTAAAAAATGAAAATATCCTTTTGCAAATTTTTAACTATTTATACCACAGAAAATGCAAATACCACCACAACACCATCAAAATCAAATTTAGGGACACCTCCTCCAACAAGTGGATCTTCTTCTTGTATTATTGAAAATGCACTGGAGGCATTTTTGCAAAGTCACGACATGCAAAGGGATGCGGATCAGTCTTCGGAACGCAGTATGATCGAAGTGAACCTCCTATATTACCAACAACAACCAAGAATAGGAATACATGAAAATGTTGTGAAATTTTGGTCAGATCAAAATAATTCCTTGGCCAAAATAGCTAAAGTGGTGTTGGCTATTCCATGCACCCAAGTAAGCGTGGAAAGACTTTTTTCATCCCTTAAATATATTTCATCTGACCAAAGAAATAACTAACACCCCAAAAATTTGGAGCATATTTTGTTAGTCAGAGTAAATTGTGATTTTACGTATGATTAGTTTTTATAGTTTTTTCCTTATTATTTTGCTTCATAATTTTTTTTTTTTTTACTACTTTTAATATACTATTATTTTGAATTGAATATTGTTTTGGGTTGTGTTTATTGAATTAAAATTTTTTTTCATTTTTGCATACATTTGTTATTATTATTAGAAAAAATAAAAAATAAAAACTATTGGCATACGCATTTTTTCAAATATTTTGCCACTCTGCTGATCTGATCTTACTGAAAGGAAAAAAAATAACAGAAACCTGCATCCTTTACGCCGAAACAAATCAAAAATGAAAAAAATAACATTCCACTTGATACTCAAAATGCAAAATGATTTCTGCAAGTTCTTCTCACTCCACGAAATCTGCTCCACGAATGCTTTTGTTTCGTTTTCTGCCATAGAACGAAAAGAAAACGTTTCTCTTTCTTTCTTTACCAGCACTGACAGCAGTAGATCAACCACCAAACGTTTGCGAACTGTTTATCTCGAAAAGTTTTGTTCTTTTTCTCTTTGTCTTCTGCAGAAGAGAAATAATATGAGTTTTTGGTTCTGCTTGCGTTTTCGAACAAAAACCAAACAAACACACATTCTTAGCTTGCTCTATTGCATTGGTTGTGTTTGTGTTTCATTTTCTGTCATAGAACGAAACAAAAGAATTTGCAATCGTTTCGTTTCGTTTCTTTGCCAGCTCTGGTTGAAACTAAGAAGTTGCATGCAGTGTTTTAGGTTTTCAGATTTTCTGCAGGAAGTTTTAGAAAATCATAAGTTACATGCATGTAGAGAAAAATTGCATGAAATGTGCAACTTTCAGCTGGTGTTTAAAATAGTACAATGTTCACATCTCGCAAATTAAAATCCAAAAGCTACACGAAATGTTTAAGTTTTCTGCACAAAATTTAAAAAAAATCCTTAACTACATGCCCGTGTTGAAAAGTTGCACGAAATATAAAGTTTTTTTGTTGTATACAAATTAATCTGGTTGACTGTACATATGTTTGTGTGCCTGCTACTGTTCTACTGTTCACATTGTTTCAATTCAAAACTTTAATTCACATATAGTTTTCCACCAATTCTTCGATCCAAGACCAAACATTGGTTGTATAAGGCGCAGACGGTTCATGGATCTATATATAATTATTAATGATATGGGTACAGGATAATAAATTTTCATTAGTTTCTTAAATATTTTTGGTCCGGTATAAATCTACAACGTTAGTGTACAAAAGCTAAATGTAGATGTTGGAACTTCCAATTTTACATCCGCATATATGAAACCTAAATGCCGCGTCTAAATCTTCTCTTTCTATGTGTACGTGCAGAAAATCTAAACGTAGATGAAATCCCAATTCAACATCCGCGTATATAAACTTAAATGTTGCGTCTAAGCCCTCACTTTCTAAACGTACGTGCAGAGAAGTTGCTCAAACTTGATGGGTGTAAAATCCCAGTCAAATGGGATTAGGTTTATGAATAACATGCTGCCCCACCCTCTTTTTCCGCTTCCATATAAACAAAAATGCCATCTTTAAGACGGTTTTGATTCTATAAGACTAAAATCTGGTAATTTAATTCATATGGTTACTGTCGGTAACTTTATAAAACTTCGCTCACTATACTTACGTCCACTTTTCAGGGGGGGGTATTATAAAGGGTGGTTAAATTTTAAGGGCCGATGTTGATTTGGAATAATTCACTAATTATTTAGGAAATTATTATCATTTCTTCTTATTATGATAATATTGGTATGGTGCAATTATGTCTGGAACAAAATATCGGCCAAATGGCCGCCGTGACCTCAGTGGCACACCTCCATCCGATGGTCCAAATTTTCAATATAACTCCAAATAACTTCAAAGAAAGAAGTCCAACGGTGTCAAATCACATGATCTTGGCGGCCAATTGACATCGCTACCACGTGAGATAACATGGCCATTGAATTTGTCGCACAAAAGAGCCATTGTTTCGTTAGCTGTGTGGCAAGTGGCACCGTCCTGTTGAAACCACATATATCGTCCACATTCATATCTTCCAATTCTGGTCATCAACGACGAGCGTGAGAGGTGCAATTGTTGGATGACGAGTTGAAGTGGACGGCTCTTCAGCCACACTATCGCGAACAGCAGCAATATTTTTTGCAGTACGAGCTGTACGAGTATGCACTGGTGTTTTTACATCTCCTACAGATACGGTTTGCTCAAATTTTTCGGTTTGCACGATTTTTCCGATTGTACGCACATTTGGACGATTAAATTGACGGAAAAAATCACGAAGTGCACGATATGCATTTTGATTTGAACGCCCATTTTCATAATAAGCCTGAATAACTTTAACGCGTTGCTCGATTGTGTATATTTCCATGGTTCATATTGACTTAGTCTGAAATTGAGAAATGTCAAATGAAATGCAGAAAAAAACTTGACGTTTAGGTGTGGTAAGGGCACATTCAACATCGGCACTTAAAATATAACCACCCTTTATAATAAGCGTGGTAGTTTTTAAGTATTATATTTAATAATAAGTAATAATTTTAAACTTTTGGTTTTACATTGGTTTTTATTTTTTTATGTCAAGAAATAAAGGTAAGTACAATAAAAACTCAAAATTAAATCAGTGGAAAATATATGCCTTAAATAATGTTTTTTTGTAGTACATTTTGCCCTAAGACCCAGGACTGGCAATAACTGGCTATAACTTAATATAACTATGCTGGAATTACAAAATTTCGTCTTTAAAAATTAAAACTAATTTTATGAAATCAATCAAGCTATTTCGATTTCCAAAAATTTTCTCTCTTTTCAAATACTTTGTATTTGTTTTTTAAATTTCATGTATTTTTTTTTCAAACATATTTTTATTTTATGGAACTATTTTCATGCATTGTAAAGAAAAATCGCCCACTTTTAGAGATACAACTTCGTTTCGAAAGGGTTAAGCAAACCATATATAACCATAAGCTTATTTGAGCTTGCTAGAAATGAAAACAATTTTTTTTTCAATCCACTTACAGGTATTTCTATGAAATTATTAAATGTTCTTTTTTTAATATTGAAAACATTTAAAACTTGCAAATATCTTACTGGCAAGTTGAAATAAAAGCTATGCAAGCAAAAGCAGCTAAAAAATGTTGACATTGTACTGAAAAAATGAATTCATCCAATTTATTTGAAAATATAAATTGGATTAAATGCCACATCTTCTATTTGACCTAAAAAAATGAAATTACATAGAAATATTGGAAAAAAAATCATTTTCATACTCAATATTTTCAAGCCAGGCAAAAATGTGGTCAAAAAAATTTTATTTGTTCCAATTTTTTTAAAATTACAATAAGTTCGATTAAGTTCAGATAATTAAAAACTTATCTAAGGCTTAAAAATGTAACATTAAAATTCATTTAATCTAATTTATTTGAAAATATAAATTAGATTATATGAAAAATTTATTCAAATAAAATTGGATTAAATTAAACTTGAAATGAATAAAAAATTTCCTATTTGACCAAAAAAAAACGAATTTACATAAAAATATTGAAAAAATATCATTTCATAGTTTCATACAAATACCTGATTCTTGCAAATATCCAATCGGCATATTGAAATAAATCCATGCAAGTCCGTCCAGCCAAAAATGTAAACATTGTGCAGAATCTATTTCAATAAAAGAAAAAACCAGTCAAACCAGTTTCATAAATTCTGAGAGCACACAACAGTCATGGCGGCGACTGCACAAATACCGAGAGCGCTGTTTTCGAAGATAGAATCTTTCGAAGCACAAATACCGACTGCGCTGTTTTCGAAGATTTTTCGTGAACTGATATTTTTGTATCAGGATTGCAATGACTTAAAACTCCAGAGCGAAAAAAATTCTCTGCTATATATATACTCATTGTTGTTTTGTGTACAACTAGTTTTTTCAATAGGTTTTCTAACAAGAGACAACTTTGTGTGTGCATTTTTTATCGCTGGAGTTGTTTTTGTTTCCTTTTTTTTTTGCTTGTATTTTTGTTCTTCTAGAACTTTGTTGACATTTTTTTGGCTGCATTTCGTAGATTGCGATCTGAAAAGGAGTAGATTTATAGGTTTTCATATTTCAGCGATTTTGCTGATCTAACAAAAGTACAGGGCTGTCCATATTCGAAGCGCCCATTTTATTTTTAAATAAATCAAAAAAACCACAATTTTTTTGTCTGTTCGTCATGAATATCATTTAATTGGGTTCAAGTAGATTTACATCATTTCTTGAATATGATATCTCGTAAATGGTCGCCATTGGCCTCTACGACATATTGTGCCCGTTTTACAGCATTTTCCATGGTTTTCTTCAACATTTCGATGGGAAGGGCGGTTATTTCTTGACGGATGTTGGTTTTCAGCTCTTCTAGGGTCTTTGGCTTGTTGACGTAAACCTTTGATTTCAAATAACTCCACAAAAAGAAGTCTGGAGGCGTTTTGACATCAAACCATTTTTTGACATCAAACGGCCAGGGAACAATTGCTTCAAAAAATCGATTGTAGTGCGGCTTGTGTGTGGTGGCGCGCCGTCTTGTTGAAACCAGTAGTGCCTGATACGCTTTCGACGAACGATTGGGATGAAAAAATTGTTTATCATATCGCGATAACGCTCCTGATTGACAGTAACTCTGTGGCCATTATCATTTTCGAAAAAGAACGGCCCAATGAGCATTTTAGCACAAACGCCGCACCAAACAGTGACTTTTGCATCGTGAAGAGGTACCTCTTGAATCTCTTGTGGAGTTTCAGTTTCATACAAACGATAAATTGTTTTCTTGGAAGGCGCACTTTTCCCTTTATTTTTTTTTTTGAAAGCACGTTGAGTTTTCACTATTGACTTGTTTTGTTGAATGTAAATTTCAACAATTTTAGAGCGTTCGCGTGGCGTGACTGTTCCATTGTAAACATTTGCTTGGAATGACGCTTCAAACGCGATATGTCATTAGTCGATTTGGCATCACTGCGGAAAGTTACAATGTTGCCAGATGGGCGCTTCGAATATTGACAACCCTGTATGAAAATATTAAATTTGTTTCATTTAATTCAGCCGCTGCTATGTTCGTTACCCGGAGTCTCTGCTTACACCACAATGTTTGAGTGCATTTATAAAATGGCTAAAATGGCATAATATATTCTCCCTGAGGAGGTGCTATTTTTAAAATAATCAGTAAAAAAAATAATTATTCTTAAAATTGGGAACAGGGAGCGAACCTTCAAATGGCAACGTGTTTGACCGCCTCAACCTGGCGAGGGCAGCATAACCCATGTCGAAATCGTCTCAAGTCTACTCAAACCTCCACGTGGTGTCCCCTGGGCAACGGCAAGCTGGCATCCGTCAGTATATGAAATTTTTTTGTAAGCTAAACACATCTTACAGCAGCTTAATACAATTTTATCTGGTGGGTTTAAACAGTTTTTATCATGTACATAATTTTTGTCATGGAGGTATTAGCATATATATAAGCTTTTTTAATCAGACAAAAAGTAAGAAAATTTTTTTATAAAATAATTATTTTTTTACAATTATCAAAAAGTAAAAATTATAAAATATTTTACCGCAAATATATAAATATTTATGTTTAACTTTTTTACAAATATAATGAAAAACCCAAATAAATCTAAATATTATGATCTATATACACAGATCCCTATTCAAGAAGTTTGACACTAGCAGTAGCTGTTTAACAGATACAGATCAGCTTAGCAGTTATCTGTATAGAGCAATCAGTTTAATAGATAAAAATTGTGATGTAATCAGTCCAGTTGTTTTTGTTGTATTGCTTTTAAATTATTTCTGATAAGGTCTGTGCTATTCTTCATATGAAATTCATACAATTTAATGAAACCACAGCATGATTAACTTCGCACTACATTCACGACGTCAATGCATTTAGGCATCAACAACAACAATAGTAAACATATGTTGAAGCTGCTTAACGCCGATTATCTCTATGTATGTATTTATATCAACTTTCCGTTAATATCTAAACAAAAAATCTGCAACATCCACAACTTGAAGATATCCACACCGAGTAATGATTTAAATAATTATCTGAATTAGAATTGGAGCGTCACTTGGGGGTCGTCTGGGATATTAGTCCCCTCTACTAAAACATTCTAGTTCAAGTTAATAGCACCCAGCTAAGTCTCTGCCGCTGGATTAACGTTGATAATTTCTTGGTATGTATGTATGTGAACTTGCTTAACAACTAACATATACATTCATACACAAAATATTTCCGTCAATTTGCTTAAACAACAATAACGAAAAAAAAAATGAAATGGTCATTTCAGTCCTTGAAAGGACTTTGACCGAGCTTCTTATGATCAATTGTGTTGTGTGTGTTATAAAATGTTTGAACACAAATGGTCGAAAACTGGACCTACATTTTTTATGCTGACTCCGAAACAATAATAACACATACACAAAATATGAACGTCCAATTGCTTAAACACACATACATACATACAAAATATATACGTCCACTTCTTAAACAACAACAACAGCACACACACACCCACAGAAGCTTCGAGCACATTTTAGAAGACGAAAACAACAACAACACACACACACAGAAGCTTCGAGAACATTTTATCAGCCGAAAGCAACAACACACACAACATACATAATATATGTACTTCCACTGGCTCAAACACACTTAGCTTAGCTAAGAGATCTGCTTTAAGAAAATCTAAATAGAAAAACTGCAACATCAGCGTTTTTATAAATACACACACTGAGTGATAATGTACATAATTATTTGAGTTAGGGTAAAAGTGTCAGTGAGGGATAATCTGGGGTATTAGTCCCCCTAAAAAGTCATACTAGCTCATGTTTAATAAAACCCCCTTAAACCCCCGCCGCTGGAACTACTTTGATAAGTTCTAGGTATTTATGTTTATGTACTTCCTTAACAACTGCCATTCACATTCATATACAAAATATGTCCGTCCACTTGTTTAAACATTAATAACGCATACACAAAATATGCCCATCCATTGCTTAAAAACATATACATACACACAAATTATGTAAACAACACTTGTTTAAACAACAACACACCCACACAGAAGCTTCGAGAACATTTTAACAGCCAAAAACAACAACAACACACATACACATACACAAAATATCCTAGTACGCATTGGCAGGCCTTCGAAGGGCTACTAGCAGGCCTTAAAATGGATGTCGGAGGTCTACCCTCCCAATAGGCAATGAAGCTCGGTCTCTTCTAACGAAGGCGTGCATTTACTGCTACTTTTAGCGGTAAAACACATGAGTTCCTCGATGATTCTGCGAGCGCTTCTATGAGTCCTAATTTTTCGCTACCAGGGCAGTACAACAATTATATTTTTCCTACAAAAAATTGTTCTGCTTATATTTCAGGGTTACTTTTTCTTTAAAAGTTAAAATATATATATTAGTACAGAAATACTGAATAATAATCAACGTCATGACGTAGAAATATTCTTATCTGACAAAAATATGTAAAATAAAATAAAATCACAGAATAGGTAGGTATACATAAAAATAAATAAAAAAAATATATGTTGTTTTAATTGTTTTGGTTAACCACTTCTTTGAGCCATTCTTAAGGAGTGCTTATAGCAGGCGTCTTTAAAGCAGGGTGAGCAAAATTTGGCCAATCCATATAAAAAAGTATATGGGATTGGATATGAGCGTTGAAGGACTACGAAATCCATTAGAAGCCCTGCCTGCTATAAGCCTCCTTTAGAATGGCTTAAAGAAGAGGTTAACCAAAACAATTAAAAAACTTTTTTTTTATTTCTTTTTTTGTATAACTACCTATTTATTCTGTGATTTTATTATATTTTAAATAGTTTTGTCAGATAAGAATATCTCTATCTGACTAAGTAATATATATTTTAACTTTTAACGAAAAAGTAACCCTGAAGTATAAGGAGAACCAGTTTTTGTAGGAAAAATATAATAATTGTACTGCCCTGGGTAGCCAAAAATTAACCCTCATAGAAGCGCTCCCACAAGCGAGGAAGTCATGTGTCTTACCGCCAAAAGTAGCAGTAAATGCACGCCTTCGTTAGAAGAGACCTAGTTTCATTGCCTATTGGGATGTACGTCTCCTTGCTTAAACACATATACATACACACAAATTATGTATGTACACTAGGGGTATAACTTTTACAAATTTCTTAAAGTTTTTAATTTACATAGTATCTTAGGATGAGGAATGGCAAAAAAATTATAACTGCGTTTTTACTTTTTAATTTTTTTTCAAAAAGTTTCCGCAGGAAGCATAATTAAGTTGTCTGCTTGAGCTTCTAAGGCAGTCAAAATTCTACTTGTAATTTAAATCAATTCACAAGTAGTCGATGAGTTTAATAGCAAAGTGAGTGTAAATCCGACCTTATAAACATATGATTTTATTACTATATCTCTCTCTCTTCCACTTGTGTTTTTTAATGTTGAACTAGCAGAAGCTAACGTTACGGTAGAATATGTTAAAATAATTCTTTTTGTCAAACTCGCGTAAAATCGAACAGTGCAATTTGCTTTATTTGTGTTTCTCACTTTACATGGAAATAATATAAAGTTCCATAAAATATCTTTTAAGAAAAGTGAGCGCGACGTAGAAAAAAATTCTAAAATTTGGTCAAATAATATAACTTGTTTCGAAAAAAGCAAGACTAAAAGACGAGAAATACCAAATGTAGAACATTTTCTGAGTGGCTTATGCAAAATACCTAAACAAACTTTTATAATTGGAAGATGCAATGCTTTAGCTAAAATAGAAAAAAGTAAAAAAAAATAGACATAAGATAGTGACAGTTGAAGTGATTGATTTGTGGTGCAAGTTAAATTTTCCCAGCATTACAAAATCTTTCGTAGAAAGAAATATTGAAAAACTTATAAACAGTTACTTAAAATTTTTAAAATAAAAAAATGATAAAAATGCACTATACGAAAAAGGTGTATGGCTCAGTACAGAAAAATAATTGCATTTACTGTAGAAAAATACTAACGGAATACTTGGATACACAACAACTAAAAATGTTAAAGTGCATCCATCAAAAGCTTGCTTATTAACTGGAGCTGCAATGGATACAAATATCTGTCAAGACAAAGAAAATGATCCGGTTTCAACTAAATATGAGGAAGAGTTCGAACGACCAGATAAATTAAAGTCTTCAAAATCTTCAACAGTCGCCGCGGTTGCACTTGTACAAAAAGCAAACGCTACAACAAAAAATGCAGCTAAAATATGCAAGGAGTTGACTAAAGCAGGAGATAATGTATCAACACCATCGCAAGCAGGAATTTACAAAGCTGCAATGAAAAAGGCCGAATGTTTGGAAAAAGAGTTTCAGAACTCGCTTAAAAATGAAAGTTGATGCCTCATTTTGATAGAAAAAAATTTGGTGAGAAAGAAATACATGTCATAGTTTTAAAAAATAGAGTGCTAGAAGTAAAACTGGCTGCTTTAGTTCTTGATAATGGTAAAAGTGCACCTATATTTGAAGGAATTAAAACCAAACTATATAAATTTGAACTTTGGAAATCAATAGAGATGATAGTTTGTGATGCAACAAATGTCAATACCGGAAATAAAAATGAAGTTGTTCATCCATCACAATATTGTTGTCAGCATCATGTGCTTGATTTAATATTAAGGCATGTCATGTCACTGGAAGGAAAATCAACATCGCCTAATATATCTTATAGTATATTCTCAGAACTAGTCAATAACTATGAAAACCTAAAAAAAAGTTTCACGCAAAATAAGAAAAAAAATAGAAGTTAAGTGCATCAAATGGCGAGATGATATGCAATATTTATACGAGCTTGGGGCCACCTTTAGGTTCTACGAAAAAAATACATTCCCATTTATCAAGTTTAAAGCTATTCCACTACTAAGTAACGCTCGTTGGAACTCCAGAGCTATTCTTGCCCTTTTAACTTTTATACTAATACCAAAATACAGAGTTCAATTATCTCCGATATGGCAATTTATATGTGGTCCTTGGTATGTTGTATGGTTTTCCGATCATTGCTTTCGGGACACTAATTTTGAAAATTTGTAAATGTCAATAAGCTATGCAAAATCAGCAGCGCTCTCATATTTGTGCAGAACGTGCCATTAAAGTTGTTAAGGACATTTTCCCTATATGCAAAACGCCTCATACCTTAAATCTTAAATTTATTTATTCAAATCATTGAAAAAATAAACTGTTTCAAGTATTAAAAATAATGTTTCTGTTTTTGTTCAGAAATTAAATATAACTTTAAAATAAAATGATTAAAAGTTAAATAATTAATTCAAAGTTAATTAATTTTTTTTTTGTACAGTTGCTTAAACAATAACAATACACACATATACACAAAATATGTACGTCCACTTGCTTAAACATACATACATACACTTAAATTATGTATCTACACCTGCTTAAACACACATACATACACATAAATTATGTATCTACACTTGCTTAAACACACATACATACACACAAAACCTATATGTATATACCCGTGCTGACGTCATCAGCCCCTAACCTCTTTGGGTTAGAACCCTGATAACGTACCTACTTCTGAAAATTTAAAAAACATTTTTTTGATATTTAAACGTGCCTGTAGCGACCTCTATATTGAAAATTTTATTAATATGGGAAAATAGTGCTGTTTTTCCAAAAAAATCCCAATTAAATTTTTTAGCTCTAATTTTCTAAGAACTAGTAGGCTCTCCGCTTTTAATTTTATTTTTTCTTAAAATGAGTTATCAAACATGAAAATCTGACTTAAATTACCAGAGTTATGATTTTTTACTTTTGGAAAAAAAACTAATTTTTTTTTTTTGTTGAATTAAGGAAATTGCAAAAATCCAAATTTTAAAAAAAATTTAGTGTAATGTCATTGAAATATTTTCTAAAAATAAACCTAATACACATAATAAATGGCGCGATTACGTTTAATAATTTGGACATTATGAAATTTTTGGCTAGAAGTATACCTTTTTGGAAATATCGAGTTTAAGTATTTTTATGAAAAAATTCCCAAAAACCCAAAAAATACAAATTTTGAAAAATCAAAGCGGAGTGAACTAGGAATAGTTTTGAACTATTTTGTGCAAAAACTTAAGAAACCAAAAAATCGGATATAAAAGATATAGCTGCTGAAATATGACTTTATTTACAAAATCCTTAAAGTTCCTGACCGTCCCCTTGATAATTTCTATTTCGTTTGTTTAATTACGTTCCGTCGTCGAATTTATATCTTTATTCCCGTCTTGTGTTCCTTGTTTTAATAAAGTGTCTTATGTTTAATTAAACATTAAATTTAGTCTTTTGTTTGCGTAAAGTGCTTTAATAAAATAAAAAAATAAAATAAAAATCTCGTGTCTTCGTGTTCGTTTCGTTGCAAAATGTCCATCACTAAATGTCGCTAATGATCATTAATTGTACAGTGTTTTGTGTTGAAACTATTAAAGCAATAATAAATACATGTAAAATTAATAAACACTAAACAAAAATTTTACCAAAATAATAAAACTAATTAGAAAAAATTCTAAAAAATAATATCAACAAAACAGTAATAAAACTAACGAAAATAAAATCGCCAACAAATAATGAAATAAATAAACACAAGTAACATTATAACATCAACAACCACAACACCAACAAACATAAGTAGCAGAAACTAGTTTTGCCGAGGTCGCCAGCAGCAACATCAACACCGCACCGCTGGGCTCCAAAGCTTTGCTTTTTGGCTAACCACGCGAGGGGCTTTTCAGTGGTCCCCGCCGCGCATAAGTAATCGTTTTTTCGTGTCAGGCAACTCCACCATCCTCTCCAATTAGTTACGTCTGCGAGGTGAGGTTGCACAGTTGGTTGATTTGTGCTGAGGCAAAGGCGTAACACTGATTCAGTACATTTTGCCTATGTCCGCTGTGTTTAATCTTTTTTGCGGAAGTAACTAATTACCGTATTACCCTTATTTGCTCTAGACTTGCATTGTGCCTGAATGTCGGGACATTTTCGCATAGACTTTTGCAATGTTCGTGGACTGAGAGCGAATTTCTTCTCGGTCTATGCATGTTATGCTCTTTATAGGCCTCAAATAATGGCAATAAGTGAGACTCAGGTGACGGAGGATTTAGATCCACTGGATTTTCATATTCTTGGGTATCACTTACTCCCATTGTTTTCTTCGCATAGGGGTATCGCTCTTTTTATAAGAACAGATATGGCATACCAGTACGAGCGGTGTCTGAGCGTCATTGATCCGGAATTCAGCTCCATGTGGGTTAGGTTCAGAGTTCGTATGCACTTGCTACATTTTTGTTTTGTGTATAGAAGTCCGAATCTAGGGAGGGAACCCACTTTTAATAAATTGTACTCTCTCTCTGATTCGATAACACACATTTTAAGGTTTGTTTCCTGACAGTGAAATCGTTGTTGCCGGTGATTTCAATGTCCACAACTCGGCTTAGATAAGTCACTCAAGCCACAGTACACCTGAAGGACAATATGTTTTTTTTCTGAATTAATCCAATGAATTCAAATATTGGAGGAACCAACATTTTTCGCTGTTTTTTCATATTCCGACCTTCGTACCTCTACGCCTTAAGCCCTGAAAAGGACTGCCTGGTTGTTTAATGAAAGAGCAAATCGGAATGCGTTAAATAATTTTTATCGCAACTTCAATTGGAAATTATTTTTCGCTGATAGAAATGTGAATGCCGCGGCTGTCATGGTACAAGAAATTATCTTATTGGGCATGCGGTCTTTTATTCCCAATAAGAAGAAAAGCTTTAAACCAAAAGGCCACTTATGAATGAATGCTAAGCACTTATGGCTTTATAGCAATTAATATTAGACAAAATTAATACAATTTATATATGTACAATAAAATTTTTATAAAAATTTAAAATCGTCAGGCCTTCAGGTATATACTGTTGCCATACGGTTAGCTTCTTAGTAGTAAATAGAATGATTGATTAGAGCGCTGCTCCCATATGCCAGGCTAGACGGACGAGGTCGAGCTCATACATGTACTAGGCAAGACAGACGAGGTCTTGCTCTGGATAATCAAAATATACCCTATAGGGACAAACTACCTTGTTTTTAAAAACAACTAATTAAAAAACTTATTTAAAATAAACAAGTATATGAAGTACTTTGAATTATATTAAGACGGCATCCACTTCAATTCTAAATAGCTTTTATTGCATTATATATGAAGTAATTGAAATACTACTTAAAAACAAGTTGATAATCTACTTTGAATTATATTAAGGCGGCAACTACTCTGATTTTGACATGTTTTAAATGCAAATTTTTATTAGATTACAAGTTTATATATATTTAGCCATGTTATTTCATTAAATATTATTAACTTCAGGCTTCACTAAACTTTTGTTTCAAAAAGACATATTTTTTTATTTACGACATTGAGCTGCAAGGCAGACGTCGTAAACACACTTTAAAACTGATAAACTGCCTCAAAACCCTCTGAAACGATTAAAAATTCTTTATTATTTAAGATATTCAAATTAAAAACTGGTAGTGTTTAGCAAACATTGCACAATTTGGACTCTGTACGGAAATTGATTGCTTAACCATTCATCAAACACCTCATCACTTCAGTAGTAAAGACGTACGCCTTTCCCTACGTAGCGTCGTGTCTGTTTCATCACTGCATTGCGATTGACACTTAAAAGAAGCACTAAGCAAAATATCGGTGTGTCCATCGACCATGACTGATTATTGCAAAGCGTGGAAAATCCCGCTGACACTCTTGTTTAGCTCAAATTTTGAAATGAAGCATCAAAAAGCTGGCTCGTTTTAAATAACAGGAGCAGTATCCACACAATTCGATAAATTGGATCGGCACCTTCGCTCATGTATCCGGGCGGTGGCGTGCCTGTTTTTGGAAACTGCTTCCGTGGTACGCATGCTCACATATAAGCGCAGAGTTCCTCCAGCTTCTGAAACTATTACCTGTTGAAAGCAGAAATAGTCCAATGAAGAAAGGAATAATGAAATTATATCTACCCTCGCAGCGTCCTTTTGTTGCGCTCCTTGAATGTAATTACTAGTCCTTTTTTGAATTAACTGGCAATGAAGTTTGGCATCACTTTTGAATTATTTTGAAATCAATTAAAACACCACAAAAAACGACATTTCACAATTTTTCATTAAAAAACTCTGATCACTTTTAACTTTGTTTACATTTAGCTTTCAGATTTTATATTTCAGAATTTATTTGTGTCGACCAGTCGTGATTTTTTGGCATGATTTATGCATTTATGTATTTTTCAAAACAGTCAAATAAATTTGATGTTCAGAAATTTAAAATGTTTATGCATTTAAATTCATCTTCAGTAAGTGGAATATTAAATAGTTTTCAATTGGTTATTTTAAAGTAGTTAAACAAATAACTTAAATTTAACTAATTTAACAAGTAGTTGAAAATATATCCAGACGAAAGTCAATTGACTTATTTAGCGGACATCACCATACAAAATATGTTAGTTCGTTTTATGGAAAAAAGTCAGAATTTCAACTAGTTGTGGAATTTCAACTACTTTTAAATTAGTTGATTTTCCTACAGGGTATCTATAGCGTGTATATCTATATAAATATGGTTTAGAGCACAGCTTACACATGCAAAGCTAGTCGTACGGCGTCAAACCGACATTTGCCAGGCGAAACGGACGTGGTCTCGCTCTGGATAGTCATATTAAACTACACAGCTAGATTGTATAAGTTATTACCAAACATCACAGGAAAATATTAAGTATCCTTGGCAGCATGATCCAGATTAGTGGCGATACTGTAGATAATATAAAATATTAAATTTAATTGAGTAAACGGATTCATTTAAAGATCTTCTAGGTCGGAGAGGAATATTAAAGTAAATTTTGCTCAGTAAATATTGGCTGTCTACAAATCCATGTAAAAGTTTGAAAATCCAAGTAGCATTTAGCATAATTCTCCGATTATTTAAAGTAGGAAGATTTAAAAGTTGCAGACGATATTCATAAGGTGGTAGGTGATAGTTAAAATTGCAGTAAAGATGGCTTAAGCAGAACAAAAGAAACTTTTACTGAACTGATTCGATGTCGTCAATGTAACAACTGTATCGAGGGCACCAAACAATTGAAGCATATTCTAAAATAGGTCGCACTAGAGAGTTGAATAAGGTTTTTGTTATATAGGGATTATTAAACTCTTTTGCCCATCGTTTAATAAAACCTAAGGTACTATTTGCTCGATTTATACTTTTATTAATATGAATATGAAAGCGAAGTTTAGTATCCATAGTTATTCCAAGATCATGAAAGATATCTAAAGACTCTAATGTATGGTCACAAATTTTATAAAAACATGTGACAGGAGATTTTCGAGTGAAAGTCATGTGCTTACATTTTTTCATGTTAAGACTCATACGATTCACCTTGCACCAGTTATAAAGATGGTCTATGCCAGCTTGCAAGAGAACGGCATCATTAGCATTTTTGAAAGAAAGAAATAGTTTCACGACGTCTGCGTTAATACTCGTATTAAAATACTCGAATGCTTTATGACAGATGGCAAATCATTTATAAACAGTAAAAAAAAGAAGAGGCCCGAGGTGTCTTCCGTGAGGTACACCAGAGGTGACAGGAAACTCATGAGATTTCACAAGTTTAAAAAGAACACGTTGTGTTCTATTGCATAAATAAGATTCAATCCATCTTACAAGTGTTGTGGGAAATCCAGCAAGAGATAGCTTTAAGACTAAGAGCTTATGATTAACAACAACAAAAGTTTTACTAAAATCTGTGTATATAACATCAGCCTGTAAACCTTTTCCAAAATTCTCAATGGTTTTGGAGGTAAATTCAAGTAGGTTTGTAACCGTAAACTTTCCAGAAACGAGTCCATGTTGGAGTGGAGACAAAAAAGATTTAACACTATGTGATAATTGTGAAGTAATGATTGCCTCAAAAAGCTTCGGCAAAGCACTTAATTTTGCAATTCCACGGTAGTTATCGATTAAAGACCTGTTACTAGACTTGTGCAACGGAATAATAAAAGATGACTTCCAGGCAACTGTGAAATAGCAATATTTTAATGAAGAAGAAAAAAGCAAAGTGATTGGAGTTACAAATTCAGCACAGAAATATTTCAATATACATGACGGTATATTGTCAGGACCACTTTTTTATGACGTTTTAAGAGGTTTTAAGTATGATAAAACCGTGTTAGTATAAATTATTGGGAGACAAATATCCTTAGATTGAACACTAAATGGATAGCTTAGAGTATCATAGGATGAAGATCAATAGGTCGCTTTGAAAAAGTCTGCGAAAAAATTACAAATGCTATTCTCGCTATCCGATTCAACAGTCTTATATTTCATAAAAGAAGGATAGGAATCAATCTTGCGTTTAGTGTTGAAAAAGTTCCAGAATGATTTAGCATCAGATTTGATGTTTAATTTTACTTCTATTAAACAAATATCGTAAGATTGCTTGCATAATTGACGATACTTGTACTTAATAGAGGTACAAGAACCAAAATCTGTAATGCTATGAGTTTTTTGAAACTTTTTATAATGCATGGATTTTAAGTTTCTTAATTTTCTCAGTTCTTCAGTAAGCCATACAGGACCCGATGCTAAACGGGCTTTTCTCTGGGGTACTGATGATAGAAATCAATCATTGATAGTTCTATTAAAAGCAGAGACAGCCGAATCAAGGGTTTTTGGCGATATTTTTTTACTAACGATATTTAGTACGGATGTCCAGTTAACCCATTGCAATAATAAACTTCCGCGTAATAAGCTTTCACCTAATGAACTATTTGGAGCACAACGAACTACTAAGTGACCGTCAATATGGTTTTCGTAGGGCCTGCTCTACTGGTGACCTGATGGCCCTTACAGAAAAATGGCCATCAGGTGATGATGGCCAAACAGAAAAATGGAACCAATGTGTTCACCTGTTCGGTGAGAGCAGGGTTGTTCCTCTGGATATTTGAAAGGCGTTTGACCGAGTGTGGCATAAAGCACTCGTCTCTAAACTAATTGCATACGGTGTCGGTGGTAACTTTGCTTTGTGAATCACAAACTTCCTTAAGAACAGAAATGTCCGTGTCGTAATCGACGGCATTTCTTCCAATGAGGACGCCATCAACGCTGGAGTACCGCAGGGTTCAGTCCTATCGCCAACTTTGTTTTTTGGTTTTTATCAACGACCTTCTGTCGTTGACTTATAACCCAATGCATCCGTTTGCGGAAGACAGCAGCATTTGTCATTCATATTTTTTTAAAAACCGCCTGAGCTCTTTGGAGATTGAGAGTAAGAGGCAAAATATAAATGACAAACTTCTTAATGACTTGAAAAAAATCTTCGAGTGAAGTCTTGCTACTAGAGTAGAGTTTAATGCAAGCAAGACCCAGTGTTGCCTCTTAACCCAAAAGCGGAAGCTGAATATGAATAGTGTAGATCTTTTGGAGTCAGATGCTTCCAACCATATATATTCCAACCTTTGTTGGAATGATCATATTTTCCTTGTGTCGAAAGAAGCGGCCAAGTGCCTAGGTTTCTTAAAACGGTGCAAGCGATACTTCTATGATATATACCTCATATATAAGGCCTAAAATGGAGTACAATTCGCACATTTGAGCCAGTGTAAGACGGATATTTCCTTGAACCGCTCGCAGAAACGAATGGAGTGATGCTGCTGGCACAACTTGCACTCATATAACCTAGAGAGAGAGAGAGTAACCAAAAAATGTCTTAGTTTGCGTCGTAAATGAAATATAGGAGTGCATAGTATGAGGATAATGTAACAGAGTCATAATTTGAGAATTCTAAGACTGAAACAAATGAGAGAGATAAAATATAGGAGAATAGAATGAGTATAATGTAACAGGCATAGTTTGAGGATTCGAAGACTGAAACGTATGAGAGAGATGAAATATAGGAGTGAATAGAGTGAGTATAATTTAACAGATAGCAGGTGACAGATAAGAGCAAGAGATGAGATGCAAAGCTAAATGCAATTTGGATATGAGTTGATACTCATTCATTTATTGCGAGGGTAGCACGTATAGCTTCACTATGGGTCGAGTTACGACACCAGTCTGTGTCCGTGCCAAGGTAAGTTTTTATAACACGACTGAGCCGCCATTCCGTGGGAGGAAGTGATTCGTCTTTTATGACGCCAAAATCATCCATGGTGAGATTCCGCGCTGGATACTTCCACTTGTACCGTTTGTGCAGTTCGGTCAAGTATTCCTCTTTCCAACGAAGACTGAATTGGTGACGGAGAACTTATTCAAATTTTCCCACCGATTGATTAACGAGAGATTTTCTTTCTCGAGTTCGGGTAAAGCTACTAATGGGACACCTCGCAGAAAGTGTCGCGGGGTTAAGGGCAGGAGATGAATAGGATCATCGCTCATGGGAGATAGAGGCCTCAAGTTTAGCACAGCTTCGATGCGGGCCAGAAGGGTGGCATCTTCTTCAAATGTAAATCTGTGACTGAGAGTGATTTTTTTTAGTGGATTTTAAGCTTTTACGAGCTTTTACGAGAGTGATTTTTGTAAGTGGATTTTAAAGCTTTTACGCCTGCTTCCCATAACCCACCCATATGGGGTGCACTGGGGGGTATAAAGGACCACTTAAATCCATGGGAACCATATTTTTGAGCAATATCGCGAGCAGAACTTCGAATGAACTGCTCGTATTCTTTCAAAAAAGTTCGGTTAGCTCCGACAAAGTTTTGACCATTATCATAGAACATCTTCTTTGGCAAACAACGTCGTCCGATGAATTTTGCGAAGGCTGCACCGAAGGCTTCTGCCGAGAGGTTGGAGACGGCCTCGAAGTGAATAGCGTTCGTCGCGAAACAAGCAAAAACGGTGACAAAGCCTTTGAGAATTAGAGTTTTTCGCAAAAATGATGATTTTAATTCTATGGGACCTGCGAAATCAACTCCGGTAACAGTGAATGGAAGTGAAAAATTGACACGCGCAGGAAGCAGAGCAGCCTTGATCTGAGTCTGCATCTTTTGTTTGTATATAGTGCACACATTGCACTGGTTGATACAATATTTAATTTTATTTTTGAGCTTTGGGATGTAAAACCCTTGACGAACCATTCTGAGCATGAGTCGGTGTTCAGCATTAAGTAGAGTTTTATGGGAGAGTTGCAGGAGTAAGTGGCAAAGGCGTGATTTTTCTGATACAATAATAGGATATCTTTTACAATAGCTGAGTGCTGCATTTGCTAGACGCCCATGTACTCGTACCAGGGAATCTTTGTCGAGAAAGGGATTCAAAATTAGCAGAGAACTTTTCTTTGAAATTGGTTTCGAATTCTGCAGATCTTTATACTCTTCGGGGTAATATAAGATCTGCGACTGTTTCTAAGGGCGGTCTTTAACGACGTTTTATTCTTCTTGAGTGAATTCTCCCGCCTTTTTTGTGAAATCCTTGTGCGTTTTATGAAGACAATTTTAGACAAATCTAAAGATAAAAGCGATTACACCAAGCGCTCGAGGGTAGGACAAGAACTTATTTAGAATGTCGTCTTCATGACATACATGGAGAAAATCAACCTTTCTGGTTTCCGGTATAGCCACAAGATCTAGGTGCACCTGGGGCCATTGATTGTTTGATTTAAGCAGCCAATGCGGTCCATGCCACCATAGAGTGTTTTTTTTTTTGAGATCTTAAGGAGAGCAGCCTCGAGTGCCAAGGTCAGTAGGGTTTTCTCCCAATGAAACATGCTTCCACGTTGCATTGCTTACATTTTTTCGAATTTCAGAGATTCTATTCGCAACGTAAGTCTTTCAAGAGTATGGAGGTTCTTCTAGCCATGGCAAAACTATTGACGAGTCTGACCAGAGAAAGAGTTCATGTGGTGGTAAATCGAGTTGCGATATCACATGTTTAACCAGTTTCGACAGAAGAACTACCGCACATAGTTCACGTCGGGGTAAACTTATCGTTTGTAAGGGTGCCACTTTACTTTTAGCGACGAGCAGATAGGCAGAAATTTTAGAATGCGATTCTTCATAGCGTATGTGCAGAGTAGCACAATATACATTTTCAGAGAATCGCAAAACCCGTGGAAAAATCGCTCCATCGAGGAATTTTTATTAGAGAAATTGTAGGCAAATTATGGATAAATGCATTCCATTTAACCAGAGATAGTGGCTTCACGCATTCATCCCTGTCGACGCCTTCCAGCCAGAGTTGCTGTAAAAGAGTCTTTGCTTGAACTATTATCGGTGCTAGCCACCCTGCTTGGTCAAAAAATTCAACAATATTTAACAGGGTTATTTGGGTTCGTGTGAAATAGAATCCTTTGGAATTCACGATCGTCTTCATGGACGATAATCTGCCGATACATTTTTTCGATATCACCGTTGAAAACGAATCGATAGAGACGCCAATTTAGAATGACATTCATTAAATCAGCCTGCAGAGTAGGACCGATGCAGAGCACATCGTTCAAAAAGAGCCCACTTTGGGTAGATTTAGACGCATTAAATATCACCCACACTTTTGTGGAAGTGCTATTGGGTTTTATTACCGCGTGATGAGGCAAATAAAAAGATAAATATTTGCCATAACATAGTTTGCTGAAATTGCTGGAGTGCAAGATACCGCGAGTTGCCCAGTGCCAGTTGAGAAAGGAACTGTTTTTTGAATGGAAGCCTGACTACATATCGTCTATCAGACTGACGAGTTGTCGTTTTTTGAAACAGGTCCTCGCAGTATTGGCCTTCCTCTGAGATGGACCGCGCATTGGCCACCTCTTCTGTTTCCCAAAATTTTTGAAGGAGCTCGTTAAGAGAGGGCTCATTCGGGTATGAGACTTTAGCTGAGAAGGAGCACGTTTTGGTGCCAACAGGCCCGCTGAGGTACGATCCAAAAATAGTGTTTTGGGCCATCAGACTACCAAAATATTTAATTTTAACCCCTCGTGCATGATTTATTGAGTTGGGGTCGCAGCGCAATATCTTCTATTTCCTTCAAATTTGGTCGCACGAGAATAGGATAAGGATAAAATGACAATGAAATTGGTGAGTTTAGGAAGCTCTATCGCCTCTACCTCGAGTGGAAATTGGAGACATTTCGTCACGAGCTTGAACAAACATACTTTTTGTGAGCTGCCAACTACGTTGCCACCTATTCCAGAAATGTTGGTGTGGACTTTTCTTGATGGCAATACAAGGCGATCATGCACTTTTTCTGAGAGAAAAGTTGTTTGCGGTCCTTGTTCGATCAGCGCTCGTAGAGTAAATAAGGTGCCAAGGTGGTTAATGTGAACCAGAGCGGTGGGTAAGACGACTTTGTCTTTATTCGCTGCAAAGTGAGAGGACACTTCAGCTACATCTTCTGAAATTGCACCAGATGGTTCCTGGCCTGAGTTGACAATTGGATTAAATGCTTGAGTATGCATTAAGTTGAAAGGATTTTTATTTGAAGAAGATGATACAGTAGAATCCGGATATAACGACTTCGCTTTTAGCGACTAACCGTTTCTATCGACCACGATGTAAACTCAAGTTTGGTTTCATAGCTCAGTACTAAGTAAACATATCCGTTTAGTACGACTCCGGTTTAAGGAACCATCTGCTTATAGCGACCTATTTTCTAGATAATTCGTCCGGTTAGAATGACGCGCAGAATGTCTTAAGATCGGAAGGCTGCGGAAACGCTCGATGTGCTTATTCAAACTATCTTTAATGATGGTTGTTAATTTAAATACCCAGTACTTGAACTGGTATTTAATTACGAGAATGATTAAATTATTATTGAGCTTCTAGTACATGAACTAAGAACTCCCACTGAAATAAAACAATCTTGGTTCTTGAATCTAAAAGAGCACTACTTGATTTCAGCTTGTACTGCTTTATATTTATTTTATTAGCTCTATTTATACAAAATTCTATAAACTACAATACATGGTAACTTATATAAAGAATAGCATATGAACAAAAAATATATTAAAATAAAATGCAGCATAATGACATTATGACCGAAGCCTACGAACATATGAACAAAAAAAAGCATATGAACAAAAAATATATTATAATAAAATGCAGCATTGCAGCAAACTGCATGCATTGTTTTGTTGACGCCGCTTGCTGGTGTCGTATTTATGGCCAAGGTTGTTGTTGTTGTTGTAGCGACTTAAATGTTATTATGCTGCTACTGTTAGTTTAAATGTAGAAATCAATATTCTCCCCCGCGTTGAACGACTGTTCAACAGGTGCGTCTGATGAGCCGAATTATACGTCTATGGTGAATGAATGTTGACGCGGCCTTGGACGGGGTGGAGTTGTATTGGTATCTGTATTAAGTGGGCTTGTCTGGGATGGAGTGAGAACGAACACTTCTTGGTTTTTAAGTGGCAGATGAATTGGTGCCTGCCCCTTTTTTTCGATGACTCTTGTTGTTTTCGCAATACGTAATGTTTAAAGAACATAGCGATTACAAGAAACATACTCAGTGTTAAGGCTGTATATCCAACTGCAAAACTATGGTGATGGTGTTCTTGCAAGGCCTTAGGATGCTCATTGATTTGGTGTGACTCTAATCTTTGTTGTAACGCTGTGAGTTCCTTTAGATGCGTAGTGTATTGTTCTTCCACTATGTTTGTAAATAGAGGATTTGGTTGACTAGGTTTTTTTACTTCAGTCAAATTACCAATGCAGGTGTATGAAGTACTTGCTTCTGATGAAAATATTTGACTTCCGAGTAACGTCAGATGTTTGTGTTTGATAACGCAAGATGGTGCTAGCTGTAGGAGACCTGAGCCTTCCAAGAGTATTTGTGTTACTTGATTATCGCATATTGCTGTTATTTGTATCCGTTCAGCTAGTGCAGAAATCCACCGATTTCTTTGGTTGGTCTGAATCCATATGTAATCATCCATTTGCACAAATTCACAAAGTGAACTTGTTCAATTGATCAATTTGTGAACAAATTGATTTCACAAGAACAAATAGTTGAGCCCTTATTGTAGATTGGCTGCGTGTTGGGGCATAAATATGCTTCTTCGTCCAGTTTTGTGCAAGACTGTAAATTTTCCGTGTTGGTTGGAAAGTATTTGTCACGATGCAGCGTAGTGGCAAGTGTTGATGTTGATGGTTTTATGGCTACCATAGCTATCAGTCGATATAACTCAAATTGATCTGATTCGGTTAACGGGATTGTTATTCTGAATATGGCATGTCTTTTCGTAATGCTTCCTTGAACCTTCATTAATTTGTATATTGATGGAAGGTTTCCATGGTAGCCTGGAATCTGCCTGCTTGGAGGTAATTGTGTCGTGATTTTTGCAATTTCCTTGTCGAGTTGTTGTGGTGATAGGAGGTGAGGGCTAATTTGTCCATGGTGAGCATTGATCAAAACATTGATTATTGCTGATTGTATTCGTCGTATGTTTGATGATGTGAGCATTAATTGAAGAGCCTGCGAAAGGAATATTTGACTTAACTTCTCATTGTTAACTTCCTGCTCTCCTTCTTGGACCATGTTTAATATCTCAACAAATTTTTTCTCGAATTTTGCGAAGGTCTTCTGTGCGATGATCTGGTCATGTTTCATGATGTTTATCGTTGAATCAAGAATCAATGTTTGCTTCTTTACCAACATCGTCGTCTGCTGTTCGTTGTTTTCTATAGTCGCAATTGTGTCAGACATTTGATTTGCATACTCGGAGTCCAACAATCCAAACAACGAATTAGCTACGTTTCCCACAAAATTGATTGCACCTCTTTTTTGACGATGAGGAGTCAAAAAACTGTTGTCCATAGCTAATTCTTTGCCAGTATGCAGAATCTGAGTGACCAGATCTTCACATAATGGTTTTTGCTGCAATTGCTGGCACACGAGTTGCATGGCGTATGTGCCATTTGTAAACAACTCGATTTCAGTAAATAATGGTTTGAGATCATAAAATATCACTAGGTTCCATTCGCTGGCTATGATCCGACTGGTTCCAATATGTTCAAAATGAATGCCCGAAGCTGGATCAAATTTCTCGATCTTGATTGGACTACAGAGCACAATTGGTAACATCAAAAGTATCGCCAGAATTGTTATTGGAGTGCAGTATAGTGATCTTTTTTGCCTTTTCTTGGACAAACCTTCCTGATCGTCGTTGACATTTCGTTGTGTATTCATTCGTCGCTCATGTTTTTCGAGTCATCTTTTGGATCCATCTGTTGAATTGAATTTATCGGAACCTTCTACGGATCTGGATTCTCGGATTAACGGAACAGTTTTATCCTTGTAGTTATTGCTTGGTGGGTCCTCATTCATTTTGTCCTTTCGTTTTCTTGTGGTCACCTCTTCCATTGAGTCTGTGCCAGTATCTGTATCTATGGGTACTCGAGCGAGTCGATGAATTGCACGTTTGTATGTTCCTGTTGCTGTCTTTACATCAGCAACGCGTACCACTCCATCTGGTCCATTATATACCTCTACTATTCGACCTAGTGGCCAACGCATAACAGGGACATTGTCTTCCTTGATAATTACCAGTTCCCCTAGTTTAATGTTATCTGTCTGACTTGTCCATTTGTGTCGCTGTTGAAGTTCATTAAGATACTCATTGGGCCACCTCTTCCAGAAATCGTGTTTTACCTGTGATACCAATTGCCATCGTGCCAACAGTGAGAGTTTTGTTGAGTCGGCCCTGTTGTCTACTTGGGTGGTGAGCGCTTCTCCTATAAGCAGATGACCTGACGTCAGTGCAGCTAGATCAGAAGGGTCTGATGAAATGGCGTTAGTGGCCTAGGATTCAATATGGCCTAGATTTCCACAATGACGGTCTCCAATTCTTCATAAGTCAATGAGGCTGACGCGACACTTCGCAATAAAAGTTGTTTTGCAGATTTAACTGCGGCTTCCCACAGCCCTGCGAAATGTGGGGATCTGGGAGGAATAAAATGGAACTGTATTCCCTTCTTATTGCATGTTTTCTTAATTTGATTTTGAGCGCTTGATGAGTAAATTGCTGATGATAATTCAGCCAATTGATTTTTAGCTCCGATGAAGTTGGTGGCGTTATCACTGTATAAGTTTTGACAGCGACCTCTATGACTTATGAATCTTTTAAGAGCTCCAATAAATGCGTCTGTTGAAAGTTCCGTTACCAACTCCAGATGAACTGCCTTGGAGGCAAAACAACAGAATACAGCTAAGTAAGCCTTGGTTGGCCTTTTTCGTCGGACCTTATAATGCACCCATAAAGCTGTACGTATGTAGCTGTTATCGAGCTGTTGTTTTTCCCTTAATAGGCTAAAAACGTTGCCTCAAGATTCCTAACAACGCTTGAGGTCCACTGTGCTTGTTATCTTCATGCACCTTGATGAAAAGTAACTTGACTAGCGGGTCGTTGTATGGGAGTACCATTTGGTGCTTAGCGTCGAATGGAAGTGCAGCTGCTTCTAAACGTCCCCCCACTCGAAGAATGTTCATGTCGTCTAGAAATGGTGATAAACTGTGAAGTGAGCCTGTAATTTTGAGCTTATTGTGCTGCTTCAAGTTTTGGATTTCTTCTTTGAAGTCATAGGCCTGGATGATCCTGACGATAACTGCCAATGCATGTTCTTGTTTGATTGTCAATAGAACGGTGTGTTTCAATCTAGATTCTTGTTTGCACCTAGTATTGTTTATAAATCTTAAGACGTAGCCAATGATTCTTTGAAGGGTGCCAAATGAATTGTGATGATTGATTTGATAAATCCATTCTCCATTTGCTTGCCCAGTGATCAATAATATGGCTGTATCTTTTTTCTTTTCGATGTCAGACGGAGTTTGCAGCTGGTTTGACCACTTTGGCGGCCATAGTTCTTGTTTGCCATGTAGAAACATCGGTCCTTGGAACCAAAGTGCATTATCAGTCAATGCCTTCGCTGAGCAGCCTCTTGATAGTATGTCAGCTGGATTTTCCTTTGAGCTGACATGTTGCCATTGCAAAGGTGAGGTTAGTATTTGAATTTTTGCTACTCTGTTTGCCACAAAAGTTCTGTATGAAGATGATTGTGCATTTATCCAATGAAGCACAACTTCTGAATTCGTCCAAAAGAAAATTGTAAGATTTTGTATCTGACAATCTGTTTTCACACGAGCTGCGAGTTGGGAACCGACGAGTGCGGCACAAAGTTCTAGTCTAGGCAATGATTGTGTTTTGAGTGGTGCAACACGGGTTTTTGCGCATAATAACCGCGTTATTATCCTACCATCCTTCAAACTTGCTCGTAAGTATGCTGCCGCACCGAAAGCCTTTTCGGAAGCATCAGTAAAGACGTGTAGTTGAGTTGAACACGACGGTTCTCCCTTGAATATGTGTCTGCCTATTTTGAGATTGTTTAAGTTGCTCAAATTTTCTCGAAATGCTTTCCATGTAGCGTCGAGATCTGATGGTAGTGCTTCATTCCAGGGTAACTTTAATTGCCATAGATGCTGTATGAATAATTTTGCCTTAACAATTACGGGTGCTAATAGTCCCAGTGGATCAAACAATCGTGCAAGATCAGAACTGATTGTTCGTTTAGTAACTGCCCGCGCAGGATCCAGCGTTGTTCTGATACAAAATACATCAGCCTTAGGTAACCATAGTAATCCCAACGTTTTTATTGAATCATTATTGTCCTTAGAGAAATCCAAATTCACTTCCTGGTCATGTTGTGGAATATTTGTCAATAGTTTGGGATGATTGGCACACCATTTTCGTAAATTGAATCCATTTGTGCTGAGTATTTTGATCAGTTGCTGTTGCATTTCAATGGCTGTTCAATGTCTGATCCTCCAAGACCATCCTCCCAAATGATGGCTTAGCATGTTGTCGTTTGCGATTTGTTGCAGACATCTGGTCGCCAGGTATGGTGCTGCCCGAGTGCCATATGTGACGGTGCTTAATTGATAGTACTGAATTTCTGCTGTTGGATTTTCTCTCCAGATGATGAGTTGATACCGTTGATCTTCTGGATGTATTAGGATCTGCCGATACATCTTATCGATATCGGTTGTGAAAACAAAACGCGGCAAGCGAGAACAAGCAGTATTGAGAACAGTTCACTTTGAACTGTGGGTCCCGTATGCATCAAGTCATTTAATGCATACCCTGTTGTAGTTTTTGCGGAGGCGTCAAACACTACTCGCAATTTGGTAGTGGTGCTCTCGGGTTTTAGTACACAATGATGAGGAATGAAGTACTTGGGGGATGGTATTTAGTCAAGGTTGACCTTCTTCATATGTCCTAATCTTTCGTACTCTCTCATAAAATATACATATTGTTTTCGAACTTCCACGTTTCTCTGAAGACGCCGTTCAAGACCAAGAAACCAATTGTAGGCCATCATACTTGATTCTCCCAGTACTGCTGGTTTTTCGAGAAATGGTATTTTTACGATGAAGCGTCCCTGGTCATTTTTACGTATATTTTGTAAAAAGTGTTTTTCGCATTGTTGTTCTGCTAATGACACACCTTTTACAGTTGTTTCAAATTCATCCATCTTCCATAACCTTTCAATTGCCTTGATTAGTGGACCATCTCTGCTATCGGTATCTGTTTTGATCCCGAAAACTGCACATGTCAATGATTCTGTCGATGGTTCAGATGATCCACATTTTCCGCTCACAATCCAACCAAGTGAAGTGTTTGTGAGAACTGCACTGGTAGTTGTTAACCTTATATGACCAGGTACCAGCAGACTGAGGAGAAATTCGGCACCAAGCAAAATGTCAATCTTATCTTGCTTGCAGAAGTCTGGATCTGCCAGTTGTAAATTGGCTGGGATTTTCCAATTTGAAGTATCCAACTGATGATTCGGTTGAGCTGTGATAATGTTTGGAAGTTCAAAAGCTTCCAAATTTGTCGAAAAATTGCCACTCTTAGATTGCATCTTCAAATTAATTCTCTGGGTGATCTTCTTATGAGCATCACCAATTCCTTCAATGCACAAAGAAGCCTTGTTTGGAGATATGGATATTCTCTTTATGAGACGTTCTGAAACGATGTTAACTTGTGACCCGGAGTCCAGTATTGCTCTGAATTCCCCTGAATTGCCATTGGCCGCAGTGATTTTTACTCTTGCTGTTGCAAGTAGCACGTATCCTTCAGTTAATACGTTACTTGCTGCTGCTGACGAAACTGTTGCATTTGGAATGTTATTGATTGCTTCATTGGCTGAACGTGTTTTTGGAGCTTGTTTTGCTTGGTTTTCAATTTCTACATGTAGCAACGTGTTGCGTTTCTTATCGCACTTGCTGCAACATCTTGATTTGCAGTTATTTGATGTGTGATCGTTTTTGAGACAGTTGATACACAATTGTTGTTTTTTGACCCACGACTGGCGTTATGTAGATGACTGCTGTAGAAACTTCTTGCAGAAGTATAATGGATGAGTACCATTGCCACATAATTTGCAGCTGTTGCTCGACGTTGTAATGGATGACACAACTTTGTTAGGTAATTGTGGTGTTACAGCCTTATCCTTAAGTCCGATGGTTTCCAGTGTATGAATCTGCCCTTCCAAGAATAGAAGGAAGTCACCCACTTTTTGTAATTCCCTCGGATTTGTCAAGGATTGTTCAAACCTCATGTGTGTTGCTCGATCTAGTTTCTTTAGCAGCAAATGAAAAAGAATCGGATCCCATGCTTTTGAATCAACCCCTAAGTTGTCTAAAGCCATGATGCATTCACGTGTTGTGTCGTGTAAATTCTTCGTTGCTACAGCAGTTGCGGTGCCGGATGGCTGATTCAGTATCCTTTCGATAAGCGTAGTTACTATTACCCTTCTGTTGTTGTATCGTTCTTGTAATAACGTTCAAGCGTCTGAATAGTTGTGTTCTGTTGACGAAAAATGGCTGATGAGTTTGCAGCTTCTCCTGTAACGTTGGCCTTAAGATAACACATTTTTTGCACTGCTGCTCTTGGCTGTTTGTCGATCATTTCGGAAAATAGATCGGAGAATTGTTACCACTTCAGGTAATCGCCATTAAACTGTGGCAAAGTTATCTTTGGAAGATGAATGGCACTTTGTATTGTTTGTACTTCTTTCATGGTTGCAGCGGCGACTCTGGTACCTTGACATTGATCTGCTCTTATAGAATGCTCAATTAACTGATATTGCACCATTTCACCTAGTTGGTTGTATTCTGCTTGGTTGAAGCCTGCTGCTGCAGGATCTTCATAGTTTTCCCATAATTCATCGTGCATCAATTCTATCTGGTTCCACAGATGACTTATGTTATTTGATTTAAATTGGAAAAACTGCAATGGCTGATTTTGTATTGCTTCAAGGTTGTCTAGTGTTCGCCTCAATATGTTCATTCGAGCAGTCATTTTTCGAACTAGTCCGTGTTGACTGGAAACTCCAGATGACTCTCTCATGATTGATGTTTTTTTTTTGCTACATGTTGAGCAGCTGCTGTCTTAACGTCCGATAATCCTGGTGCTATCGGCTGAGGAGCTATGCTCGGTAGCCCTTCTTCTTTCAAGCGAGTGGCTTCTGTTTGAAAAATTTCTTAATAATTGGTGACTATGTCTTTGATTTTGCCGTAATATCCATATATAAAGTACTCCTGTTGCATTGGTTGTTCGGTTACTATCCGTAATTTTTCATCCGTGTCTTCGAAGTCGGCCCAACATTGCTCTAGATTTCGACGTAGATTTCCTCTCAGCCGAATCTTTCTTGAAGTTCTTGATAATCCTTGTGATTTCATTACCGAGCTCCTTTTGGTGGTCAACTAACTCCGATGTTGATGTCATATTTGGTTTAATGTTCTGGTACTTGGACCAAAAAACTACGTTGATTTGAAAGCAAAGAGGTTTGTTTGTACAGATATTTTACCACATAAACTAGAATATCTCGCCGGGGCCTCCAAAAAATGTTAATTAAAAAATTACGAGAATGATTAAATTATTATTGAGCTTCTAGTACATGAACTAAAAACTCCCACTGAAATAAAACAATCTTGGTTCTTGAATCTAAAAGATTACTACTTGATTTCAGCTTGTACTGCTTTATATTTATTTTATTAGTTCTATTTATACAAAATTCTATAAACTAGAAAACATGGCAACTTATATAAAGAATAACATATGAACAAAAAATATATTAAAATAAAATGCAGCATAATGACATTAAGACCGAAGCCTATGAACAAAAAAAAGCATATGAACAAAAAATATATTATAATAAAATGCAGCATAATGACATTAAGACCGAAGCGGTCAGTTACCTGCCTTGCTTAATTCAAGGCTAAGCCAACTGCATGCATTGTTTTGTTGACGCCGCTTGCTGGTGTCGTATTTATGGCCAATGTTGTTGTTGTTGTTGTAGCGACTTAAATGTTATTATGCTGCTACTGTTAGTTTAAATGTAGATATCAACAATGGTGTTATGAAAACTAGGATGTCGAGTATTCGCAATGCTGTACGAAGTTCTTACTATCGAACAAAAATTAAACAAAAACAAACTCGAATTATGCAGGCTTTCTACGTTAGTACCTACATATTTATTTGCATAGAATGTAGGTTCATACATTGTATTTCTTTGTATATGTTACAGTATGTTTTTAATGCGGAATGTTTAAGTAACATTAAAGTTTTATGTAATTGGTAATTAATGTTTTATTTACGTAAATGGAAACTTATCTAACTGTACATTTAAATACAAACATATACAAACAAATACAAACATACTAAAAAAACAAGCTTAATTTATTCGTCCGTTTTGTGCGTCGTCCGGTTAGAACGACCTAGTTTCGCCGGTCCCTTGGATGTCGTTATATCCGGATTATTATTATTATTTATTTGAATGCTAAGCACATATGGCTTTATAGCAATTAATATTAGACAAAATAAATATGATACAATTAATTTATGTACAATTAAATTTTATAAAAATGTAAAACTGTCAGGATTTCAGGTATATACAGTTGCAATCTTAGATTCTAAGTAGTAAATAGAATGAATTGATTAGAGCGGTGCTCCCATATGCCAGGCTAGACGGATGAGGTCGAGCTCATACATGTGCTAGGCAAGACAGACGAGGTCTTGCTCTGGATAATCAAAATATATCTATAGCGTGTATATCTATATAAATATGGATTAGAGCACAGCTCACACATGCATAGCTAGTAATACGGCGTCAAACCGGCATATGCCAGGCGAGACGGGCGTGATATCGCTCTGGATAATCATATTAAACTACACTCAAAGAAGTATTTGTTCACATTGACCAATTCCTAGGTCAAGTTGATAAATTTTTTGTCAGTATAGAGACAACAAAAGCGTTTGTCAATTGGATTGAAGGTGAGAGTTTGTAATCATATTAACAAAATTTTATTTTGCTTATTTTATAAATGGATATTTTGATTTGATAAAAGTCTTTATCAGGAATGTCGCGCTTGCATTGCACATTTGATAAAAGAGTTTGTCAAAATGAATAAACAATATTTCCACCTGAAAAAATGGTTTGTTGAATACAAAAATGCTTTTATGTTGAAAATATATTTTTTTATCAATCAAACAAAAATTATTTGTTATTTTGATAAAATATTTAAATTGTTTTATATTTTTCGACCTTTATTTGTATATTTTTGTTTCTTTCTATTTGTTTGGGCTCTAGGTCTCTTTTATTATTGTAAACTCTTAATTGTTGGTTTTTATGTTACAATATTTATTTCTTCTCAATATTTCGGACCACCTTTGGTGTCCATCTTCAGGAAAACTGAAAATTTACACAATGACATTAAATACACCATCACTTAAAACTAAAAACTATTTTTTTTTTCCTTACTTAGATAAAATAAATACGTCCGTTCAGTTTTTGTCCGAGTTGAATTATCACTGCCGTTTGCCTTGTTTATGTTCTGTTATTATGTGTCTGTAGATATGTGCGCATTTTTCTGTGTCTGTTTTATAGTTCATTCGTTGATCTGTGGGTGTGTTTATTATATGTAACATTTCTATTGTGTATCGCTTTTTATAATTTTTTTCTTGTTGTAAATTTGTACGTTTTCTATGTTCGGCGAGTGTCCAGTGGAAACACAGTGGGCCGCAAGCGCTGTTTTGTTGTCAATTGTTCCTTTTCTTGTTTTGTAGTCTGATCTGTGTGCAGCTAGCCTTGTCCGTAGTTTTGATTTGGTTGTTCCAACATATATTTTTTTACATATGTTGGATCCGTCTCCATTGCAGGGTATTTTGTAAATTACGTTCGACTTTTCCAATTTGTCCAATTTTGTTTTTGTGTTTGAAAATAGTTGTTTTAATGTGTTGTTGTTTTTTAGTGCGATACTGAATTTGTCTTTGTCGTAAATGTCTGAGTTGACAATTCTATTGGAAAAATCTGGTACGTGTGTCATTGTTTTGTATATTTTTGTAGGCTTTTCAACATTTTTCATGTCTAGTTTGTTTATCACTTTTTTGATTATATCCATAGTTGTTTTTTTAGGAAAGCTGTTTTTTTGTAATATTTTTTGTGCTCTTTTTATGTTGTCCGCTTGATATTGTGTGTCGCTTATTTTTAGGACTCTTCTGACGAAGTTCTGTGCCGTGTTTATTATAATATGTTTTGGGTGATTCGAGTAAAAATTAATAATTCGTCCTGAGGCTGTAGGTTTCTGGTACCAGTCAATTTTTTCTCTATTTTGTGTCTTTATTATCATTGTGTCTAAATATGGCAATCTGTCTCCTTTTTCTAATTCTTGTGTGAATTGTATCTGTCTGTGGAATTTGTTCAATTCTTGTAGCGTGTTCTCTACTGCATCCTTTTTAATGATGCAGAATAAGTCGTCAACATATTTTGTGAAGAGTCTTGGTTTATTTTTCAAATTTTTAATCGTCGTGTCTATAAGTTCTTCCATAACTATGTCCGCTATAACAGGTGACGCTGGTGATCCCATTGGCATTCCTTTTAGTTGTTCGTAAACTTTGTCTTTATGTTTGAAATATCTGTTATCCTTAATACAAAAACTTAAAATGTCAAAAAATAATTCTTTGGTCATGTCGGTATAATTTGTTATTTTGTTCCATTTTTTCTTTATTATGTCTATAGCTGTATTAACTGGAATGCTAGGGAATAATGATACCACGTCGAAAGATATTAGCGTTTCATCATCATACGTATAAATATATGTGTTGTTAATTTTTGTTTTAAACTCTACAGCGTCCTTAACATTATATAAAGAGTTTTATGTTAAGTTTTTTAAAATGTTTATAATAAATTTACATAGTCCGTATGATAGTGAATTTATTGAAGAGCATATTGGTCTGAGTGGTGTACCTTCTTTGTGAACTTTGGGTAGTCCGTAGATTCTTGGTGCAGTTGCAGTGTTGGTCAGTAGTTTAAACCTTTCGTTTATTGATATTATATTTGCTTTGAACAGTTTTTCCACCAGAATGTTGTTCCGTGTTTGTAATCTTGTTGTAGGGTCATTTTTTAATTGTTTGTATGTACACAGGTCATGTAAAATCCCGTTCATTTTTTTGTCATATTCAAATTTGTCTATTACTACCGTGGTATTGCCTTTATACGCGTTTAATATTAATAAGTTTTTGTTTTTGTTAAGAAATTTTTTTGCTTGTTCCACTGTGTTGAGTAAGTCTTTGTCTCTCGATGTTAGGGATATTTTGTTTAAGTAATTGTCCATTGTTGTTATTAATTTCGTTCTCGCGATTTCTTGTTTCTCTTTATCTGTGTTCGTGTGTATGATGTCTTCTCCGTCTGCAATGCATTTAAAAAGTGGGAATTGTTGTTTTTCGGTCGGTAGCGCGATATTTGGTCCCAATGACAATAGTTTTTGGACCTTTTCTGGTATTTTCATGTTCGTCTTGTTCACGAACCATTCTTTGTTGTGTTTTATGTAATTATCTTTGTCTTGATTTTTCTTGAGTTCCTTAAATATGTTGATCTGCGTGTCAGTTGTTTTTCTTATTAGACTTTCGTAAATTGTTTTTTCGCTGGTCAAAAATAATGTATAATCGTCGTTCTGCATATATTGTTTTAAATATGTTGTTGTATATTCCAATTCTGTTTCGTTCACTTTTAATTTTTCGTGTTTTTGTTTTATTAGCAGGTTGAGAATTTTTTTGAGAAAAGTTGATGTGTATTTGTTGAGTAAATTGTCTGATTTTTGTAATGATTCATTTTGTCTTAAGTTGTCGTTTTGCTGGAAAATTTGTTTAATGTTCTTGGTTGAATTAGTGATGAAGTTTGGAATTAATCCACTAGTTCTGCACTTAATAAGGAATGTAAGTGATGTTTTTAATCTTGCCATTTTTTTCGTGTAGCGTTTACATATATTTCAGTTGAACCATGTAGTTTGAAAATTCTTAAAAGATTAAGGCAAACTACATCGCTCAGCTGAAATATATGTAATACGTTACACGAAAAAAATTAAGTTAAGTCTACATAGTCAAATAATTGAGTTGCAATTCATAATAGGGACCTTAGAAATGCATCACTAAGAATATAATTTTTAGATTAGTTTTCAAAGAAAATAATTCAAATCTATAACATTATACGTTGCTGTAGAACTGTTAAGCAAACTCCTTACTTCCACTGAATTGTTCTGGGAATAATTTTTCTCAAAATTTATTAAATTTAACAAATTAAATAATAAGTAGACAACTCAAATTTCTGCGAACAACAAATAACGCCACCGAAATTCCAGACATCTTTTTTTGTTGTAATGATTGAACGTTTTTGGATTTGATAATTCATTTCATCATTACGAAACTAAAATTTTATCCGCTTGACTCAGGCGATTATCAATTTTATAAATGATTTCTTCAGCACAACAAACCTATTTATCAACCCAACGAAGTAAGTTTGTTAACTCTATTTACAAAAATTATAAAATTTTATTCCGACTGACTGACGATTTTGTTATTGTGGATAAGTTTCTATCAAGTCGATAAAAGCATTTTTCAAAAAAATAAAACACATTTTTTCAAATCAACACATTCAGTTTGTTAACGTTTTATTATGATTTTCATCAAATGGATAAAGTTTCTTTCGAATTGATAAAAAAATTAATCATTTATTATAAAATTTAATCGAGTGCACAATTCGGTTTTGTTAAAGATTAACAAAAGTTATTTATCAATTTTACCAAGAATTTTTCGTTGAGTGTACACAGCTAGATTGTATAAGTTGTTATCAAACATCACAGGAAATATTAAGTATCCTTGGAAGCATGATCCAGATTAGTGGGATGCTGTAGATAATCTAAAATATTAAATTTAATTGAGTAACAAATTCATTTAAAAAAATTGCATCTGAAACAAAATTAAAGTCCCCACAAGTGCTTTTAAGTGGTTCGTTTTGCAAGTAATTAGTTCTACAAAAGTTCATGTAAAGTAACTCAAAAAATCTTCTAGGTCGGAGAGGAATATTAAAGTAAATTTTGCTCAGTAAATATTGGCTGTCTACATATCCATGTAATAGTTTGAAAATCCAAGTAGCATTTATCATAATTCTCCTATTGTTTAAAGTAGGAAGATTTAAAAGATGCAGACAATATTCATAAGGTGGTAGGTGATAATTAAAATTGCAGTAAAGATGGCTTAAGCAGAACAAAAGAAACTTTTTCTGAACTGATTCTATGTCGTCAATGTAACAACTGTATCGAGGGCACCAAACAATTGAAGCATACTCTAAAATAGGTCGCACTAGAGAGGTGAATAAGGTTTTTGTTATATAGGGATTATTAAACTCTTTTGCCCATCGTTTAATAAAACCTAAGGTACTATTTGCTCGATTTATAATTTTATTAATATGAATATGAAAGCGAAGTTTAGTATCCATAGTTGCTCCAAGACCATGAAAGATATCTAAAGACTTTAATGTATGGTCACAAATTTTATAAAAACATGTGACAGGAGATTTTCGAGTGAAGGTCATGTGCTTACATTTTTTCATGTTAAGACTCATACGATTCACTTTGCACCAGTTATAAAGATGGTCTATGCCAGCTTACAAGTTACTAATTCAGCACAGCAATATTTCAATATACATGACGGACCATCATGTATATTATACAGGCAAGTTTCTTTAAAACTTTTCTCCAAAATATTGGAAATCAAATGGTTCTAAGTGCGCCATTAAAAAATTTTCTTTTAATTCCTGAAAACTTATTGTTTTCTATTCGCTCGATAAAACTGATTTGATTACCGCTTTTTGTGTCTAGGCACATGAACCTATACACACGATATTGTTTTTTATTGAATTAAAGCTCCTTGTGCCTAAGCTCTTGCTACTTGTGCACAACTTGATTTGTTTTTTAACGGCTTTACTGGTTCACTAGAATAAAAAACTTTAATCGTTTTACTTGTTGAAAACGACTTAATCGATTTTATTGAAAAATAATGCTTATATAAATTCTCTGCATTTAAGTAATCAATATACCTATATTGAATATAATATAATTAATTCCAACAATTAATATACTTTAATATACATATGAGTTCTAACTAACACCAACACTTTTACGTTGGATATATATACACATAGGCATATTTACAATTAAATCTGATAAATACAAAAATAAAAACTATAGTTCATGCTTTCCAACATTCAAGGCCAGATCGTTGACTCCACAAAAAATGCAGCTGCAGGTTCCCGCAGTCAACAATTCACGGCCAAGCCAATATGAACAAAATATGCAATGTTGCAGTTTTTTTGTGTGCCACTGGTGCCTGGGAAACATGACAGCATAATTTTTTGTTGTTGGATGGCTAGTTGATGGTTGCCGTTGTTGTCGCTGATGGCTGGTTACAGATATTCTCCTCCTCGTTGAGCGTTGAGTTCAACAAACTGTATTTAAGTATTAACGGAGAAGTCCAAATTCCGAGATCGTCGTGTCATTGGAACAGGCGGATCGGTTATCTGACGGCTTTTATGTGATCGTTTCAGCTTCCAGGTTAGAAATGTCATGACGGCAATGCTAATAAGCGCAGAGCTCAGTAGTACGTAATTCACGATAACATGATGAACATTAAAGTTGTTGTCCGCTCTTGGAAGTTCTAAGTTTCGAGACGCCAGTTGATGCACTATGTCATTTAATTTTGTTTGTTGGGTTTTGTATTGCAGAAACTCGTTTTCCATGGGTTCAGCTCGTGCCGGTAGATCCAAGGTATTTGGCTCCCTCAAGACCGTGTATGATAAACGTATCTGACTAATATATTCGTGATGACCTCTGATGGTTAATAGCTCATGACTTAAGGTACATCCTGGTGGTACCATTATTATTCCGGATCCATCAATCGTAACTGAAAAGGCTGTTTCGTCACACACTGCGTTAAAAGTGGTCTTTTCTGTCAATGCGTACAACCATTGGCTCACGTTTGATAAATTTATCCAGATAGGGCTGTCTGAAAATGCTGTTAATCTGCATCGAGTGTCTGATTTGTTGTTAAAGACATTAATTTCGCACATATCCCCTTTTGAGAATATTGGATGGGCTTGTTTGCACCACAACTTGGTTTCTTCAATTTTGGTGCATGTTGAGACCTCGGTTTCGGTCATTGGATAAAATGTATCTCGATGCAGATTTATGGCCAGGAAAATAGTGGAAAGTTCTATGGAAACGCGGGTATTATTGACTGTGGCTGGCACGGGTAGTAACTTAAAAATCTCGAACTTGTCTTGAAGAACTAGCGGCAACTTAAGTCTGAATATTGCGTGGTTATTTACGATCGTTCCTTCAACAGGCATTAATTTGTATACTTGGATTATGTTTTCGGCTGGAAGGCGAGATGTTTGTGGCAGGTGAGTCTTAATTTTTGTTATTTCTTGGCTTAAGTGCTGTGGAGATAGAAGAAGATGGCTTATTTTTCCCGTGATGAGTATCGGTGATAACATCAATAATTGATGATTGGATGCGCTGAAGTTTCCTTATAATTAGAATTAAATGCATTGACCATGATGAAAACAATCGTTGTTTTCTGTGTTGAAATAGTTCTTCAGTGTTATTGCTTATTCGGTTAATGGTTTCGGTTATCTGAGCATCTAGACTTCTAGAATTTCTGCTCTACGTTCTTTTGATCTGTTTTGATGATGTTAATCGTTAAGTCTATAACGGATGTCTGGTTTTTCAACAAATTTAGAATAAATTCATCGTTGCTTGAAAATTGTAATAATTTTCTTGAAGTTAATTTAAATAAACAGTAATAAATTTAAAACAGTATAAATTTCTTCTGCATACTGTTTATCTAATACTCCAAAAAGCGAATTGGCGATGTTACCCACAAAAGAGCTCCTCGTCTTGCTCTGACGGCCACACGACGATGTGCAAGCAATCCGTTATCTTGAACTATTTCAGAAATTGAGTACTGAATTTGATTAATCTACTCTTTATTTGGCAACATAAATGCTGTAGAAGGTTTGTGCCATTGTTTAACGTCTCAAATTCATTCCAATACTGGCTTAAATCGTAATAAGCAATTAGGTTCCATTCATCTGATATTAACTTCGAATTGGGCTTCCTTCTTTTGGAGGCTGTTCCTCATTTGCTGATGTGGTGCTAGCCTTGTGTTTCTTGGAGTGTTGTACTGTCTCATCACCATTAGCGATGTTTGCTTTATTGTTTGGCTGCATTAGATTACCATTGATAAGTGGATTATCTTGTTCACAAGGAAGTGGTGACAGTCTGCTAATGGGCCGACGAATACATCCCTTTGAAGTTTGGATATCTGCCACATGCACGAAACCATCTTGCTCTGTAATAGTCCTTATAATTCTTCCCAAAGGCCATTTCATCACAGGTTTGCAGTCATCTCGAATTATTACTATGGTATTTGGTTCAATATTGGTGCACGGTGTCTTCCCCTTAGATCGATTTTGCAATTCGTAGAGATATCTCTCCAAAATTCATTTTTGATGTGATTAACCAGCTTCCATCGTGACAATAAATCTTGTTGAGTTATTTCTGCATTTGGATGTATCCCGACTGTTAAAGGCTCTGCTATCTGACATGGCCGTTAGTGGTCTAGAATTCAAAATAGCTTCGATTTCTATTATACAGTTTCCTATTCCTCCTAGCTAAGAGATGCAGTTTCGCTGCTTCTGTGCATCAAATGCTTGGCTGATTTGACCTCAGCCTCCCACAATCCACTGAAGTGGGGTGCTCTTGGTGGTGTGAAGTGAAACTCCATCATCCTTGAGCTGCATTCTTTTTGTACCATTTCTTTGCCTCTTTTTGAGAAAATGCTTTCAGTCAATTCCTCTAGTCGGTTTCTTGCACCAACAAAGTTTGTGGCATTATCACAATATAAGTGGCTGCAATGACCGCGACGCCCAATGAATCTTCTTAGGGCAGCAATAAAAGCTTCCGTTGACAAATCGCTTACTATTTCTAAATGTATTGCCTTAGTAACAAAACAGATGAATAGTGCGACGTAGCTTTTTTGGGGTCGTTTTCCTCTGAGACGATAATGGATCCAAATAGGCCCACAAAAATCTATTCCTGCATTCACACATGGACGTGCTGGCTGAACTCTGCTGAACTCTGCTGAACTCTAATTTCCCATTATTTGATTTAGCATCTTTGGCTTAGCTCTGGCGCAACGCATACAACGTTGCACAATTGATCGAGCAAGTATTTTTCCCTTGATGGGCCAGGACTGTTGTCTTGTTGTTGACAAAAGACCTTGCGGTCCGATATGTAAATTCTCTCGATGCAGCGCCTCCATTAGTAGTTTGGTTAAGGGGTGTGAATATGGTAGAAGTGCTGGATGCTTGGCGTCATACGATAATTGTGACGCTTCTAAACGTCCTCCAACTCGTAGTACTTCACAACTGTCTAGAAATGGTGTAAGCCCAATTAGGGGACTCCTCATTGGTAACTGAGTTTTATTTTTAGATATTGTATTTCTTCTTTAAACTCTTCAGCTTGCATCAACTTAATGATGATTTGAAGGGATCGCTCTAGTTCTGCGGCCGTTAGATTTTCTGAGGTTGACGTATTCTGCCCAATTATTAACTGTTTGAAGCTCAGCATATAACTTATTATTCTTTGCAGTCTTCTAAATGAATTTCTGAATTCTTTTTTAGAGCAAGTAATGTGCTTGGTTCAGCCTGTGGTTCCTTGTTTTGGCTGCATTGAGCGATTGATTCACTTCCTACGCCTTCCTCCGAATCGTAAATGGTAATTTTTCTTCTTTCATCTTCGGCATTTGCGGTTTTTTGAAATGGTGGTCGCCACAATGACTCATTGCCATGCAGGAAGAGTGGGCCGTAAAACCAAAGGTTGCATGAGATTAGTTTATCTGGTGAAATGCCTCTTGACAGAACGTCGGCTGGATTTTCTTTACTACTTACATGTCACCATTGATGCGCCACAGAATTATTTTGAATTGAGGCAATTCTATTTGCTACGAACGTATGGAAGTTTGTCGATGTAGAGTTGACCCAATTTAATACTATCTCGGAATCTAACCACAAATAAACCTTTACATTTGTTAAATTTAGTGCCGCCTTAACTCAACTTGTAAGTCCTGCAGCGAGTTCAGCAGCACAAAGTTCAAGCCGTGGAATAGTTAATGTCTTTAGCGGAGCTACGCGTTTTTTAGCGCAAAGTAGTCTCGTTATTACTATTATGTTTTGATTGATAGATCAGATGTACACTGCGGTTCCGTAAGCACATCTTTAGGAATATCGTTAAGTGCATTCATGTCTTCACGAAATTACATCCATCGATTATGCATTTCCAGTGGAAGAGCGGCATCCCAATCCAATTTAAGTTGCCACAATTGCTGCAAGAAGATTTTTGCGGCTATCACAATGGGTGCCATTATTCCCAATGGGTTGAAAAGTCGAGCTATGTCAGAGGCCACTATTCTTTTAGTTACCTTGCAGGTTTCTATTTGGTGACACTTGATACGAAATAGATCAGAGCTGATGATGTTCCATATGTTACGGTTGTCCAACGGTATGTTTTCAAAGGCTTATTTGAATTATTTCTCCAGAATATGAGCTAGATATTTTGGTCTTCATTATGAATCAGGATTTGGCGATACATTTTCTCAATGTCTGCCGTAAACACAAACCGTGGCATCCTGAATCGGAGTAATATTGTAAATAAATCGTCCTGTAGTCCTGCATGGAGAATATTATTCAGTGATATGTTTGAAGATGTTTTCGATGACGCATCAAAAACCACTCTTAACTTAGTCGTGCTACTATTTGGTTATAAAATGCAATGATGTGGTAAATAGTAATTGGGTGTTTGAACGGCGTTTTCATTAACTTCTTTCATGTGACCTAAAGCCAAATATTCATCCATAAATTTAGTGTACTGTTTTCGTGGGTCGTTGTTTTTACCTAATCTTTTCTCGAATGACAAGAATCGGCGTAAGGCGATGTCCTTAGAAAACCCTAACATATCTGCACTCTCGGTAAATTGAAGGCGAACAATAAATCGTCCGTCCGCTCGTCTCTGCATAGTATTATCAAAGTGGATTTCACATAACTCTTCCTTCGGAGTCAAGGTCGTCTTTATGTCATCTGCTTCTTCTATCTGCCAAAATTTTATTGTGGCTTCATTAAGAGACTCGTTTGTAGTTATGACATTACATGTTGACACCGGTTGATGTGTTCCATCGATCTTCCCTGAGACTACCCATCCGAAGACCGTGTTTTGGAAAGTTTTACGTAGTTTTATTTGTCCAACAAAAAATAGCTGGTGATAGAACTCTGCTCCAATCAGTAAGTCAATCGGACCTAGTGTGTGGAATTCCGGATCAGCAAGGTTAATGTTTTTCGGTAAACGCCATGAATCCACTTCTATTCGACAAGATGGTTGCATAGGTGTAATTTGGGGAAGTACAAAGGCTTCCATTCTTGTAGTGTAATTGTTTTCTCTCGATCCTAAAAGGACGTAAACCTTTAATTTTTAAACGCCCATTTTCAATGTATTAAATCGTCGTAAGATTGCCTTAAGGGTGGAGTCCTATTTTCTTTATGAGCTTCGTTGTTATTATATTTACTTGTGATCCAGAGTCCAGTAATGCACGCCATTCTACAAATTTTCCATTGTCAAGACCTAACTTGACTTTGGCGGTGCTCAACATCACATAACTCTTATGGCTGACATTATGAGTTGTTGCTAATGACAACTTAGAATCCGTATAAGGAAATGAATGAATAGCTTTACTCAATTGTGGTTGATTTTGTTGGTCTTGTCCTAGTGGATCTCTTGATATCTTCAATGCTTCATGGTTCAGGTGGACTAGACTGTTATGTTTTCGCACACATCTTGTGCAGCCTCTTAGTGTGCATTGTTTACTACCGTGTCCACCCTTCATACAGCTTACACATAACTTATTTCTTTGCACCATTTTTAATCTATCCTCTGGTGATAGTTGTATGAAATCCTTGCATGAATAAAGTCAGTGCAAAGTTTCAGTGCAAGCTACACATCGAGCAAATGTTGTTGTGAGCGTAGTCAACTGTTTTGAATTGGAATAATTTTTTTGTTCAAATTTTTTTTTGGGATTATTGCCTATTGCTTCAAGCGATTGAAAACGATTTTCCAAGAATCTGAAGAAGGATTTTATTGTCTGGATATCTTTCGGATCATCCAATGATTGTTCGTATAGAATGTGAGTTTGGTTGTCCAACTTTTTTATTAATAAGTGTAACAATAGTGGGTCCCACGATGTTATATTTACGCCTAGATTTCCCAGTGCAAACAATCCTTCTTGTTGAATAATTAGGCTGTCCTATAATTTGTTGTATAAGGCAGGACGACAGGATTCGTTAATTGTTGTATCTATAAGGTACCAACACTTTTGTATGTTTGGCATCGCCTTTTTATGGACTATTTCGTTGAATAACTCGTAGAATTGGCGCCAGTTAATATAGTTACCATCAAATTTCGGTATAGAGATTCTTGGTAATTGCATTGGATTTTCGGTTGATATTGAGTCTGTTAAATTCATTGCGTACTGGCTGATTCACTGTTTTGCTTGAATTGATAAATTTTCCAATATATTCATTAACATTATATTCTGGCGTTTCTGGGTTTTCACAGATTTCTCATATCGCAAAATTTGCATCTTCACATTGCTGCCAGAGTTGGTTTAATGTCTTCAATTTGACATCGAAGTATTGAGCTGGTTAGTTTTCGTTTACTCTTGTTAATTTTGTCACGAATCGGTGAATTGAAGCGAATGTCACAGATTGCCGTAGCAATCTTATGATGTCATCACCGAGCGTTTCTTTCTTTTTCTTGTGTATCTTTTGATACACTTCTTATTGGTATGGAAATTTCGCTGCTAGCATAACTTTTTTCGTGTGCCGCCCTTGTTATTTCCGTCGCAAATAGTTCCTGATATTGTTGTATTAGATCCTTTATTTGGTTGTAGTATTCTGATGTAAAATATTCGTGGTCTAATGGTAGTTTATCGAGACGATGTATTTGCTTATCCACTTCTTCAAATTTTAACCAGACTTGTTTAAGGCACCTTGCCCGCTCTTGATAGTAGAATTTCCTCTCCAAAGTTTTCCTCTCCGATGAGTACTTTTTCATGTTCCTGATGATCTGTTGAATCTCGTTACCCGTTTGAGTTTGCTCCTGCACAAACTTGGTAAAATTGGCCATGGCCGCTGTTGATGGTTATGCAACTGGGATTAGCGGTTTCATGAATCACTTTGGCGTGATCACGTAGGTGTCACCAATGTTTTTTATTTACACGATAAAACTGATTTGATAACCGCTTTTTGTGTTTAGGCACATGAACCTATACACACGATTTTGTTATTTTATTGAATTAAAGCTCCTTGTGCCCAAGCTCTTGGTACTTGTGCACAACTTGATTTGTTCTTTAACGGCTTTACTGGTATTACTAGAATAAAAATACATTAATATTTTTACTTGTTGAAAACAACTCAATCGATTTTATTGAAAAATAATGCTCATATAAATTCTCTTCATTTAACTAATAAATATACCTATAATATTATTAATTCCAACAATTAATATACATTAATATACATATGAGTTCTAACTAACACCAACACCTTTACGTTGGATATAAACATAAGCATATTTACAATTAAATCTGATCAATGCAAAAATAAAAACTATAGTTCATGTTTTCCAACATTCAAGGCCAGATCGTTGACTCCACAAAAAATGCAGCTGCAGGTTTCTGCAGTCAACAATTCATGGCCAAGCCAATGAACATAATATGCAATGTTGCAGTTTTTTTTGTGTGCCACTGGTGCCTGGAAAACATGCCACCATAATTTTTTGTTGTTGGATGGCTAGTTGATGGTTGCCGTTGTTGTCGCTGATGGCTGGTTACAGACACTTATAATTTGTCGCTTACAACGTTATTCGCGTCAACGCTTCAAATGGTAAAATACATATATCCAATATGACTGCTAATATGAAGCGACCAGAATGGATTATTAAAACATTAGATGTTGACACTCGTAATCAATATGTGATCATCTCAATACTCAATACTTTAAGAATTTCTTATATTTTTCAGTATGTCGGCTATACTTCAATAGGTGAATAAAATATGAAATATCTACATTGTTAACGAAAACTACTGAAGCTACACATAATCAATTTGTGTTTGTAACCAGAAAGAAGCAAAAAGCTCGTCGGATAAGCCGAATGATTGGCTCGTCAGAGGATCGGTACTAGAACTGTGAATAGTTATGTTTCATGTAATCTTTCACATTGTTCTGCGTTAGGGCTGTGGCCTAAGCAACTTCTGTTGTACTACAACGGACCAATCACCTAGTCTTAGAGTGTTGGTCTTGAGGTCGGACACCACCTTAACCTAGCCCACAAAGCACAGCGTAACGCCCATTTGTTTTGGGTGCACTCGGACGAACACGTTAAGGGTCAATAGCAAATGTACGAAATGAGTGTACTTTTTGTTTAAGCTGTGTGGTCGAGATCAAAATTGTTTGAAGAATTTATAATTTAATATATATATATTTTTCTAGAAATTAAGGTAACAACTCTAAAATAAATTATTTAAAATAAGCAGCTTCTCGAGAGTAAAATAAAATTTAGTAAGGTATGTTATACTTTTTATCAAAAATTCTATTAAATTTATTGTGTTATTTATATGTATTTCGCTTTGAACTCGTAGCCAAAGAATGTATTGGAATTTGATTTTGCTATAAATAAAACTATGAACCATTTTATTCTGTGTTTTTTCTTCGAAAGTAAAATCATTCCGAACCTTCATTCAAATGACTTCCCGGATGGCCTTGCAGTAGCCCATACGATAACCCAATTTTTCAGTACATTCTAAACTGAACGGAGATCAATTTGATCGATGACTGCACCTTTCGTCCTTTCGCAAAATATTGATTGTTGTTTGGCTTGTGTGTGTGACTTTGTACGTCATCCGGTTGAAACCAAATATTGTCCAAGTACACATCTTCGAAAATAGGCCAGAAATAAGCAGATATCATTATACGACGGTAGCATTCACAAAGTTAATAGCCTTATATATTTTTTGGTTTTTTTTTTTAATACTAGCTAATACCCTGCGCACTTCGCTTCGCTTCGCCCGTATCCCCTGAAAAGTGAGCGTAAGCAAAGTGTTTTTCTGTAGTTTTGAAGGAAGAAATAAAGATTTCATAATTAAACTTCAATCACTGTACTATGATTCAGTAAACTACTATCATAGGTATGCAAGCTTATTTAGAAAGCTTCAGAGAATGTAATTCTTAAAAAAATCAGGTGGCAATACGGTTTTTTATCTTGCGCTAAAATCTTGCGCTAATATCATTGCACACAGTTGTGCCTATATGTAGTAAACCAAAAATCGTGTGCTACATCTACAAATAACCTTAAACTAAGAATTTATAAGGGATAATAATAATAAAGGCTTTTAAATAAGGAATATGTAAGAAACTGGCAAACTGGCATACGTCAGTTTGACGGCGGGTCACTCCATAGACCTTAAACATGGAATGTGCGTAGGGTTTGGGTCCCGCCACATTACTACTGCCCAATGAAAACTAAACCAGCCTCGGATAAGAACCCCAATTACGTTGACGACCATCGCAAACGAAAAACGGACAATGATTTACGGATATGCACCTGGAATGTCCGAACCCTTTATAGGGAAGGTGCCGTTATCCAACTGGCGGAAGCCCTCAAAACAATAAAGGCTGACATCACCGCCATCCAGGAAATGCGATGGAAGGGGCAAGGCTGCTCTAAACAAGCACACTGTGATATCTACTACAGCTGCCATGCGGAGAGGTGCGAATTTGGATGTGGATTCGTTGTTAGCCGGAAACTACGCCACCTTGTTTCCCGGTTCACACCTGTCAACGAAAGATTGGCCACGATCCGCATCAAGGCAAAATTTTTCTCCATCAGCCTTATTTGCGCGCACGCCCCGACGGAGGAAAAGGACGAAGCCGTCAAAGACGCTTTCTACGCTAGTCTTGAGGACGTATACGACCACCTTCCGGTCCATGACGTGAAAATAGTCCTCGACGATTTTAATACGAAAGTCGGAAGGGAAGGCATCTTTGGCCCCACTGTCGGTCAGTTCAGTCTTCATGAGACCTATAGTTAGTAGCACCAGATTTAAGCACCTCGACATCCGCAAGTCCACCTGGCTGTCCCCGGATCAAAAAACGCGAAACCAAATTGATCATGTTGTAATCGAAGGAAGGCATGCCTCTAGTGTTCTAGATGTGCGTACATTTCGGGGGGTCAACATTGACTCCGACCTCTATCTTGTTACAGCCAAGATCCGCATGCGATTATGCAATGCGGAGAACATACCCACAGGAATGCAACGAAAGCTAGATGTCGCTAAGCTGCAATTACAACGGACTGCCGAAGCCTACTCCGCTCAACTCTCGGTTAAGCTCAACCAACCAACCTCTGGACCCGACGACGCCGGCAGACTTTGGGCGCATATATCCCACTCCATGCGCGCTGCCGCTGAAGAAGTCATTGGTTTCCGGCGCCCGCAACCTCGGAATCAATGGTATGATCAGGAGTGTCGCATTGCGACTGCAGTAAAAAACGCCGCATATAGAAAAACGCTGCAGTCAGCTGCAACGCGAGCCGTGCGAGAAAACTACCGCGAAAAGAGGAAGGAAGAGAGGCGCCTTTTCAGACGCAAGAAGTGTGCTGAGATTGTGGAGACGGCACTTCTCCAATTTACTTACTGGCGACGATTCCACCAATGCCGCCCATGGAGAGCGCAGTTCAGAGCCACCAATCAACGATGACGGAGTTCAAGTACCACCACGTAGCCGTGAAGAGGTTCGAGTTGCTATCCAAAGACTCAAAAACAATAAAGCAGCGGGTGCTGACGGCCTGTCAGCTGAATTGCTTAAAACCGGCGGTGATGAATTGATAAGGCGCATGCATCAGCTCATCAGCAAAATATGGCTAGAAGAAAGCATGCCCGACGATTGGAACCTCAGTGTACAGTGCCCTTTACTTAAGAAAGGAGACCCAACAATCTGCGCAAGTTATAGAGGTATCAGTCTTATTTCCATCGCATATAAGGTTCTCTCAAGCGTACTGTGTGAAAGATTAAAGCCGATTACAAAAACACTGATTGGACTTTATCAGTGTGGCTTTCGACCTGGTAAGTCCACCATAGACCAGATTTTCACGCTACGACAAATCCTGGAGAAAACCCACGAAAATCAAATTGGCCCACACCATCTCTTTGTCGATTTTAAAGCTGCGTTCGATAGCCCGAGAAGGGATTGCCTATACGCAACATTGTTCGGTATACCTGCAAAGTTGATTAAACTTTGCAGAATGACGTTGAGCAACACACGCAGCTCCGTCATGGTAGGAAATGACCTCTCCGAAACCTTCAATACCGAAAAAAGTTTCAGGCAAGGCGATCCACTGTCTTGCGATCTCTTTAACATCATAATGGAGGGAATCGTACGAAAGGCCGGTGTGCATCGTAATGGCACCATTTTCTACAAAGGCGTCCAGCTCCTTGTGTACGCTGATATTGATATTGTCGGCAGAACCTAGAGAGATGTTTCCGCTGCTTTTGCCGCTATCGAAAAGGAATCAGCCAAAGTGGGTTTGACGATAAATGAGGGCAAAACAAAATATATGCTGTCTACAAACAAGGGAGCTCGGCGTTTAGACTCCCACGTTTCATCCGGCAGCTATAACTTTGAAGTAGTCAAGGAGTTCGTTTACCTTGACACCGCCATTAATACCAAAAACGAAATCAGCCTGGAGATAAAGCGAAGAACAATAATAGCTAATAGGTGCTACTACGGGCTCAGTAAGCAACTAAGTTCCAGAGCCCTCTCTCGATCGACAAAACTGACACTCTACAAGACGCTCGTTCTACCTGTGCTGCTTTATGGCGCTGAAGCATGGGTAGTTTCGCAAACTGACGCAGCCGCTCTGGGGGTGTTCGAGAGGAAAGTTCTTCGCAAAATCTTCGGTCCTGTTCGAGTCGGCGATGACTATCGCATCCGATTGAACCACGAGCTGTATGAGCTCTACGATGACATTCACGTAGTTCGGCGTATAACTGTGCAGCGACTACGCTGGCTGGGTTATGTCCATCGTATGAACGACGAAGCTCCAGCGAAAAAGGTGCTCGAGGCGAGGGTCGCTGGTCAACGACGACGAGGGAGACCATGCCTGCGATGGATGCACCAGGCTGAGGAAGCCCTAACCGTACTTGGTGTATCCGATTGGAGAAGGCGCGCGCAAAGCAGAGGCGCCTGGCGAGAGCTGATGAGGTCGGCTGAAACCCGGACACGGGTTGTTACGACCACCTAAGTAAGTAAGTAAGTATATGTACGAAACTTTATTTCATTTGTTAACCCGTTTTTATAATATCGTGATTTGTGTAACTACCTTTTTTTACAAAAAATTAGAAATTTCATTTGTTTTCCGAGGCGTAGAAGTAATGTGGATTGTTCCGGATTGTTTATAAATTGTATATCAGGTGAAAATGTGTACTTTAATGTGGTATGCGAAACTTTTGCAGGTTTTTGCACGAATTTGAAATATTCATACAGATCAAATACCATATATTCACCTAAGTCTGTTACTATGACTTCAAATTATATGGGAGCTAGGCGTGGTTCTTATTTGGTTTTTCTCATTTTCGATATTGATGTTTTAGCTAAAGGAAGACTATATACAAAATTTCAAGGTGATATTTTAAGAACTTGGGGATTTATTTAGCTTTTTCCTGATTGATTATGTCACTTTATAGGGGAGTTAAGCGAAGTTTTCATACGATTTCAGCTAATTTCAGCGCTCCTTCAGTTTGAAAGCAAAGTCTATTAGCAAAATATCATAATTGTGTATAATATTTTGTATATAATAATTCCACCATTTTTGGGGAATTTTGAGAGATTTTACCATACTGATCACATCACTTTGTATGGCAGGTAGGCGTGGTTCTTACCTTATTTTGCCCATTGTTGTATATTATCATATCGATAGTATCAAAAGAATATGTACAAGGTTTCAAACGAATATCTCACTCCAGCAACTTTATTCCAAAAAAATTGATATCTGGACCACTGTGCACTGCATGGCTAAAGAAAACTTGTTTTGAAATCCTTTTATTATGGTTAAAAGTTTGAAAAAGACAAGATTGAATGAAAAGTTATGGTATAATTCATAAATTGTATTATTTGAATTTTATAACTATTATTCAATAGTTATGAAAAAAATATTAATTATCAAAAAAATGTACAACTCTGGAATTAATGATTTCTGAAAAGTGGGCGTAAATAAAGTGCCACGCCAATTTTTAGTACAGGTGCCGACAGTAAAAATACGAACTTAAATACCAAATTTAAGTCTAATACAAAAAACCCGTCTTAAAGGTAGAATTTTTATTCTGGGGGTGTGGGGAATTGCAAGCAATTAGTTCACAAAGTTTTATCGCAATCAAATGAACGATATTGCAGCGCATAAGATCCGAATAAACAATCAAAAAAACTTACAAATATTAATTTGTATTCATTAGATTAAAATGTAAGAACTCATACCTTTATTAAACAGGACAATTAAACAAGAAATAATTTTAGTATCGGTTCAAGGAGTTTTGTCAGCAGGACTTCCGTGAACTAAATCTAATATCTATACATCTTAAAGTGTTTATATATAGTTAAATTACATTTTGATATTACGATAAAAGTATTTGGGGTTTAATACTATATGTTAAAGTGCAAATATAACAAAAAGAAAAGTTGTGGGGCATTTTGTAGGGGAAACATTTTTTTAGAATAGAGAAAAGTAGGGATTTTTTCGGCTGCGTAGATACTTTTTAAAAAAGTATGTACCAACACTGCTTCAAACCCTTAACTCGTACAGTTGCTATTTTTCTCATTCATTGTTCCTATCAGATTTCTTAACATCTTTTTAGCGCAGCTTTTAAAATTTACCAAAATTTTAGGAACAAGTCTAGTTTAATGGCTTAAGTCTTATTTTTCAAATAGATGTAAGTGTGGTTGTTTTTAAATAATCAGCATATCAATTTTTTTAATATATTTACGAAAAATTTTTCAAAACTGATATACATTTTGTTAATGAATAATTAATCTGACCACTTTTAATTTGTACAGTGTTTAAAATACTTTATTAATATTTTTTCACCATTCCTTTTGAGGTTATAACTGCTTTTATTCTCTTTGGCATGCAGTTAATAAGATTCTGGTATTCAATTGGACAGATATCTTTGCAATACTTTTTTCTTCAGAGTGTAACGATGCGTTTTTACAGCCGAGGTATCACTGGCCGAATACCAAGGGATCGTGACAAATATTTATTTGTGCAGACACTAAACCAAACGCAGAGGCTTTAAATAAACTATATTATCTAATTTTATTGACAATTTCACTTAGGACTAGGTGTGGTGACTCAATACCACCACAAAATAACACGATAAATTCACAAACTGTATCGTCTCAAATTTATACTCTAACGAATTCTACTTTGTTTATTCTTATTATTACGATCAAGTTTTCTTTGAATTGAAAATTTTATTATACAAAAATTTTCAAATATTTTATTAGTTGTATAAATTTATTTGAACTAAAGACTTAAAAAAATATATTGAAATAAAAAACATCCAAAAAATAAAATTCTTCAAAAATATATTTGTTCGCAACCAAATATTGGCGGAATAATGTGGTGACTCAATACCACCACAAAATAACACGATAAATTCACAAACTGTATCGTCTCAAATTTATACTCTAACGAATTCTACTTTCTAAATTTTATTATTCAAAAATTTTCAAATAATTTATTAGTTGTATAAATTTATTTGAACTAAAGAGTTAAAAAAAAAATATATTTAAATAAAAAACATCCAAAAAAATAAAATTCTTAAAAAATATATGTGTTCGCAACCAAACTAGGCTTACTTAAGAAGGACAACGGTATTAAATTAATTAAAGTTATAGAATGTGATGCGTTCAGGTTAATATTTAATACATTTAAATATTATTTTAATCATGATATCCTTAAGCATACACATATATTGCAACATTTGTGCAGTGAAATTTTGAATAATTATGGTGTTGCTGGAGTGGTATTTAGGATAAAGGAGCGACAGCAGGTTCAGGGATTTACCACGCCCTCGGTTATGTCAAAAAAGATTTATGTGGAATAGAATTGACAGCCGATTCAGGGATTTTCAACGCCCTCGGTGAAAATGACAGTCAATTCAGGGATTTACCACGCCGTTGGCTATGTCGAAAAAAGATTGGTAAGGAACAAAATTAACAGCCGATTCAGGGACTTACCACGCCCTTGGTTATGTCGAAAAATATTGGTATAGGATGGAGTTGACAGCCGATTAAGGGACTTACCACGCCCTCGATTATGTCGAAAAAGATTGGTAAGGAACAAAATTAACAGCCGAATCAGGGGCTTACCCGCCCTCGGTTATGTCGAAAAAAAAAGATTTGTAGAGGATAGAATTGACAGCCAGTTCTGGGATTTACCACGCCCTCGGTTATCTCGGGGTAGGAGAATTATAGGTTAAGTATTAGATTCACTTGCAAATGTAATTTCATTTGAATATCACTTTTCAAACATAGATATAACTTATGATAACTTAGTGATATTGTTTCGCTTTCTAGCGGTTTCCTTCCAGTGGCTTTCGGATTCTCTTGCTGTCGCTGCTCGATGTTAAATAACTCGATTTTATTGTGCTTGTTGAACTCGCTGTGGTCACTGCCGGCTGTTAGCTTCGACGTACAGCTGCCCTTGGTATTCAGCGTAACGTCGTTATGGCTGTTGGCATCGTTGTGCGGTCGCTGTTGGCCTCGGCATTCAGTTGCGGTCGACGTCGACATGCATTCACTGTTGGCTTTAACGTTGTTGGCATCGACTTGACGTTGGTATGGCTGCAGGCGTCGCAGTGCAGTTGCCGTTGACTATAATGTTTACTGGATGTTGACGTCGACGTACTATTGCTGCTGGCTTTGACGCTCCTGTTGCTATTGGCGTCGACGTTGCTGTTACTATTTGACGTCGGTGTTGTGGTATTTATTTGACTTGTGTTTTAACTTCACTTGAAAATAGACTTCACTTTGATGTTGTTCGCTTGGTGATTGTTGGAAAAAGATAGATTTTCCTATTGCGTGGCCCTTTTTATATTCGTCATAGCTTACGTGCCTCTGGATAGTGTCTCGCATCATTGTGCAGTTATTGCGTAAAATACCTGAACAATCGCTGTTGATGTTGTTGCTGGTTTCTTGCTGTCTCAACCAATATCATACGGTTATCCCGTTCAAGCACAAAAATAGAAAAACAAGTATTAGTTAATTTAAGAACTACCCTGCGAGAAAAATGTTTGTAATATATATACGTTCCCGTTGGCCTTACTACCTTAACTTGTCTTGATTTATAAAATATGGAGATGACATTAATTAAAGTACTTCAAGTGTGGTTTAATTGACTACCTTATTTTATACCTTAAGTCTAGTTAATTTTTTAATCAAAATCTTACTTCATTCTAATCGAGTAACTGTATGAATTCCTGGGTATCGTTGATTGGCGCTCATCACATTGGGCTGCCTGGTGGGTTGTTTGTTGTGCTTTATTTCCGCTGATGACTAAGTAGGAAATTCTGAAAGAAAATAAAACACGTAAGACAAAAACTTACATGTTTGGGCAAAATTTCGTGAAACTTTTGGTTCTTACATCTTCCCCGTACTTCCTTTAGACAAATACGCTTCCCTTGCGGTCGATGAGGACCTTGAAATGTTGACCATCGATTTCTTTCAAGAGGCGGTGGCCTGTAGGTGCGCGTCTATGGTTTCACCTTCCTGCTGGGCCAACGGTGCATCTGGCATGCTGCTTAAATTGGTTTAGTGTGGGCGCAAGCAGAAACGATTGACGCTATTGAGTACGTCGGCTGAGGACTGTTTGTTGACGAGACCATCATTATGGCGCTTTTGCGTCTTTGGTGTATCATAGAGTTGGGTTGTACTAATGTCTTCCATGTGGCCTGGTATGCTACTCTGCGGGCTTGCTGCTCTAGCAAGCCGATATGTTTGGCGTACGCGGGTCTACTCTGACCTGGCGTAGAGTGTGGCGTGCTGCTTGTATTGTCTTGTTGTGTTGCCAAGCAAAAGATATTGCCGCTACTATGTACGTCGGCCTTTTGGCTCTGATCTTCTATAAGCAGGAAAACTATGGGTGAGAGGGTACTACTGGCCTCATACGCTGCGCCATAGATTTCTTTGTCACGCCTTTGTTCTATTGCCACACTATAGGGGGCGTTACAACGCCTTAAACGCGTTAAAACGCCTGAGACCTACGAATTACAAGTGCGGTAGCCGGGCCAGCACAGGCTCGCTCACGAGTTGTCGGATGATTTTTAAAACCAATGTTTTGTTTGTGCTTTCCAGTATGTGCTCTACTTGGAATCATCGTTTTTAAAGATTCGATATTTAATATGATTCTTGATAGCGCATCAGCCTTAGTATTCATTTTACCTTTTTTGTAAATAATGTCGAATATGTAATCGCATAGATCTAATCCCCTGCTTGAGACGACACAACACTGAGGGCATAAAATCTGTCAAAAACTGGGTATTGAAGTACCGGGGGATTTAAAAGTTTTATTTTCAGATTTTCAGAAGCTTGCCGGCAACTTTCGGTCTAGATGAATTGCACATCGTCTACACTTGTTGGGACTGGACAGTTTTCTATAACTGTATTTCTGACTGGGTCTGTTTTTATCCCATTTGACGTTATGAGATGGCCAAGATATATTACTTCTGGTTTCAGCAAGCAACATTTATCTGCATTCAGCTTCATATTAAACTTCCTAATTCTATTAAAAACCTTGCTAACTCTCATTATGGTGCCCTAAACTGCACCCAAACACAATTATGTCATCGACATAAAGAAAAGCTTCTGCGTCGAGACCACTTAGCGCGACTGTCAGAATGCGCTGAAAGCTATTAGAAGATATTTTCAGTCCAAGTGGTAAACGTTTAAATTGAAAGAGTCCGTTCCCTGTCGACCAAGTAGTTAGCGTTTGTGAGTGCTCGTGAAAGTAAATCAAGTGAAAAGAACTAGTCATGTCTAAAGTTGTAAAGTAATTAGATCTTCCCAGTCTGTCTGAAACGTCCTCTATCCTGGTGAGTGGAAACTTATCGTTCACTTTTTTCTTGTTCAGTTTTCTAAATTCTAAGAAACCTTCGTAATCTGTCGATTTGGTGAATTATACTGGCTGACTGAATGTTGTATAATATCGTCTTCTAAAAGCTGGTAAACTTGTTTGCTTATTTCTCTCATCTGAATCTGTGGAAGTCTGTATTTTTCTAGCATGTCGCGCCTGATTATTCTATCAGTCGCTATTGGAAAATCATTTTAGACTACGCGAAAATTGTTTTTAATAATCTCATTCTCTAATTTTAAATTTGCTGAGTCAATGCATTATATATATCACCTTTTGATAAACCTACCCATTATGGTTGAAATATTCTTCGTACCTATATCATTAACTTTATTAATTTTGCAAATGGAGAAATCAGCTATCCTCCTGTATCCTGTATCTATATATAAAATATTCCCTAAAACTACGCCCTTTAAAATTTCTTTATTAAAAACTATGTTATCTTCTTTGACTTTGATGTCGAGAGAAAGTATCGATTCTGATCTGGCTGGCATAACTATATTTGCGTTGAAAAAAATCCTTTTTAATTAATGATAGTGTAAATTCTTGCCCTTTCACGATAAAGGTAATTGTGAAGGTTAAAAAAATCTATTTTCGACATGTATTTTTCAAGCATGTCGCGCCCAATTATTCCATCAGTCGCTATAAGAAAATCATTTTCGACTTTGTAAAGATTATTTTTAATAATCTCTTTCTCTAATTTTAAATTTAAAATTGCTGTGCCAATGCATTCTATCTCTTCATTTGATATACGCATTAGGATTGAAATACTCTTCATATCTATTTCATTTACTTTATAAATTTTGCAAATGGAGATATCATTTCCTGTATTTATAAAAAAATTTAAATCTTCATAAGTATTTTCACATTTTAATGTAACATGGATTGTAAATTTTTGTGTAATTTTGTATAATAGTTTTGGCCTCTGTGGGTAACAATTCCTGCTACCCGGCCATTGCCATTACATCTAAAATTCTGATTTTTATTAAAATTATTCTGCCTATTTTAATTTTGGTTCATGTTGTTATAATCATTTTGAAAATTGTTAAAATTTCGATTCGTATTGTTATTATTGCCATATGTAGAATTCCTGAAATTATCGTTGTAATTGTTATAATTTTTTCTGTAGCTGTTCCTTGAAGAAATTATTATGTTCATATCTGTATTCTTTCTTTGTATTTGTGTTTTGTTTACAATCATTTTTGTAGTTTTGGAAGTGTCGCCGGAGAGGTAAAATGCCATTTCCTTTGGTTTTAAATCTTCTCCGAAGAAAACATTGCAGCCGTAAATCGAAAAAGTTTTCTTTAGTACTTCTCTCTCTGGAGCAATCTCTCATTTATTATTTACTCTCTCTGCCTGTTGTCGGATTTGGGTAAGACCCATGATACAAGAATACAGGTAGAAGTGACAGTTCCTTGGCATACCATAAGTTGTCAAAAAAATGCCAAGAAAGAGAGCGTCATTATAAGCTGTGTTTAATTCACATTGGCTGCATTCAGCGGAAAATTTGCTAAGTAGCTGCTGCATGACTTCTGGGCTAAATGGTGTGTAGCATAAAGCAGGGTTAGTATTATTGACGATTTATCGTCCTGTATTATTTAAAATTTGAGATTTAAGTTCAGATTCAAGTTCAGATTTAAGTTCAGTTCAGGTTCAGCTGTTGAGCTAAAATTTAAGTTAGAGCAATTATCAAATGCGATAAGCCCAATAGAGAAACTGACATTTAAAAATACTTGCCGATTTGCTCAAACTATTTCCTAATCTGGTTTTAGAAAACGAAGTTTTAATTCTAAAGTTTTAAATTGAGAGTTTGCTTTTCAGTAATTCAGAAGAATAAGTAGAAATTGAATATTACTGGAAAACAGTTTATTCAATCAGACGAGGAGACTAATCTTTGGCATTTTCTTTGATGCGAAAATTAATTTTTAAAATTTTGACCTAGCCTAGTTCGTCAGCAAACGTTGCATTTTTTCTCAAATAAACTTAAATAAAACAAAAATCAGAGGCATTTAGAGCACACTGACGTTGAGTTAAGAGTGAAGAATTCGTCTTGTTATAATTTGGACATAAGGAAAGAATTAACAAAATAATACAAATTTAATTGAATCTTATAATTTTTGAACCTTATTAATATATTTATTTTATTTGATGTTAATAACAGGAATAAATTCTTAAAGGTCCTATTTAATTTTTCATTAAAACCTATATGTATAAATAAGCTTATGAATAAAGAAAAATTTATTGCAAAACTACAAAATTTACAGTACGGAAATTACTTTTTTTTTCATATCAAGCCGGTTCGAGAGAGTGATTTTATGCTTGTTCTTCTATCTCTTTTGAGCTAAAAAAATACAGAAACATGTGTAAGTTACTACAATCAATTACCTAACCTAGCGTCCATACGTGCAAGTGAATGTTCGAAAAACTCAATACATCCAAACATTTTTACTAACAAACTCACATTTTCGGACTTGCAGCCTACTTTCAGCGCTACTTGAACGGAAATTTCCTAAGCAGTAAATTTTTTCACTTACTGAAAGTAAATGTCACAAAAGGGGATAAAGGTGATGTTTTTGTAGTGCTTTGTGGGTTTTTCCGGGATTTCCTCAAGTATATAGAAGAAGCAACATTAGTTACATGTTTTCCTCGTTTTCTAACTTCTTAACTTCAAGCATTACTGCAATTTCAGGGAGAACCTTCACATTCGACGACATTTTTAAAAGAACTTCCACTTGCACATGTGGACGCTGAAGCAACTTGCAGCTAATTTCAAACTTTTTCGAAAACAATATATATTCTCCACTTGCAAGTGATTACTGGCACATGTGGACACTGGGTAAATAGGCCTATTGTTTATGTTTTCGCTATCGTTTATGTTTCAGAGCTTGCAAAGAAGAAACACTTGCTTATAAAATATTTCCTATTTTTTTTTTATTGTTAATAGTGAGTATTGCAATAATAGTGAGTGATTTTGAGTGGAAGTTATGTAATTTGTTAATACCATGTTATTTAGCAGGAAGTATAATTATATCATGGCAAAGAAGAGAGCGAGCACAATCGGCCATTGTTTTTTTTCAGAGCTTGCAATTAACCAAACAATTTCTTATTCACGTACAAATATTTACCATGCTTTGATTTATTGTAAATGTAATAAACTATTATTAATTCATTAGTGAGAACATAAAAATTGTTGAAAATGTAAAAGTGCAGCAATATAACAACCTTAGCAGCTGCACATGCATAAGACCGATATTAAATATATTTTCAGTAACGAATTTCTAGTTATATTAATGGTAACCGCTCAGGGAATATTTTGTGTGAGTGCTTTATGCTACATACCATTCAGCCCGAAAGTTGTTCAACACCTACGTAGCAAATTTTCCGCTGAATGCAGCCAATGGGTGTATGTTCATTTGCTTCATTTTTAGCTGTGTTGCATGAACAGCTGTTTTTGACAACTTATGGTATGCCTTTAGAAGAGAAAATCAACACTTATCAATGCTACCTGGGTTCTTATATCATGGGTAAGACTCATGACACAAGAAGACAGGTAGTAGTGACAGTTCCTTGGCATACCATTAGTTGTCAAAAAAATGCCAAGATAGAGAGCGTTCATTATTAGCTGTGTTTAATACACATTGGCTGCATTCAGTGTAAAATTTGCTAAGTAGCTGTTGCACGACTTATGGGCTGAATGGTATGTAGCATTAAGAGCTCACACAACATGTTCCCCGAGCGGTCACCATTTTAGGGAACGAAAATATTTTATGCTACTTTTCTACTTGAGGACTCTTTCGGATAGAATGCAGCCGTTGTTGAGTGTAGTTCAATCTGAGAGAGTAACATTAAATTTTAGAACAGACGCAAATTGTCATTTGCTTGTTAATCTTGATGCTTATTCTTCTTCATGCTTGTTCTTAGTTCTGCAGGAAAACATTTCTTCCAGCATACTTCAAGCAACTTTCGAGCTCGAGAGCAGGGTTGGTATTATTGACGATTTATCGTCATTTCGACTTTTTTGGCTTCAGTTATGACCTGACGTTTTTTCTTTTATCCTAGCCTAATTCATCAGTGAACGTTGATCGCATTTTTCTCAAATAAATTTAAATAAAACAAAAATAAGAGGCATTTTGAGCACAGAAGCGTTGATTTAAGAGTGAAGAATTCGTCTTGTTATAATTTGGATATAAAGAATTAACAAACATATTCAATACAATACAAATTTAATTGAATCTTATAATTTTTTAACCTTATTATTCTATTAATTTAATTAGATATTAATAACATGAATAACTTCTTAAAGGTGTTATTTAATTTAATTTTCACTTAAGCCTATATGTATAAGTATGCTTATGAATAAAGAAAAATTTATTGTATGTAGTACTGATTTGTATTAAATGACGATTTTCATGGTGCGAAAATTACTTTTTTTTCATATCAAGGCTGCTCGAGAGAGTGATTTTATGCTTGTTCTTCTAATCTCTTTTGAGTTAGAAAAATACGGAAACACGTTCTAGCAGCTAACCTAGCGTTCACACGTGCAAGTGAGTTTTCGAAAAACTCAATTTTTAAAACATTTTTAATAACGAACGAACGAAAATGGCCATTTCAGCCCTTTGAGCGCACGTAAGGACTTTGACCGAACTTCCTAGATCAATTGTGATGTGTGTGTTGGGAAATGTTTGAACACAAATGATCGAGAACTGGACCTACATGTTTTATGCCAACTCCTTATGTTCTCAAGAAGCTTTTCATGGCAGTTTTTACTCTCTTAGGATTGCCATTGTCTGCAGAGAGGTGACAGCCGAACAGAAAAATTAATTCAATTGAAAAAATTTTCTGTGTGAGAAAGAGGATTTTATTTTCATTTTTAATAACACACTAACATTTTCGGACTTGCAGTCTACTTGCAGGGCTTCTTGCAAGAAAATTTCCTAGGCAGTGAATTTTTCCACTTGCTGCAAGAAAATGTCTGAGAATAGGATAAAAGTGATATTTGTGTTGTGCTTTTGTGGATTTTTCCGGAAATTCCGCAATTTTGTTCAAGAAGCATCACAGGTAACATGTTTTTCTCGTTTTCTAACTTCTTCATTTCAAGCAGTACTTGCAGCTAATTGCAAACTTTTTCGAAGACAATATATATTATCTACTTGCAAGAGATTACTTGCAAATGTGGACACAGGGTAAACAAGCCTATTGTTTATGTTTTCGCTATCGCTTATGTTTCAGAGTTTGCAAAGAAGAAACGCTTACTTATAAAATATTTCCTGTTTTATTTTATTATTGACAGTGAGCATTGTAATAATAGCGAGTGATTATTAGTGGAAGTTAAGTAATTTGTGGAAAACGTGGAAAAGTGCAGCAACCTTAGCAACAGGTATAATAATATGGCAAAGAAGAGCGCGAGCACAATCGGCCATTGCCTTTTTTCAGAGTTTGCAATTAACCAAACATTTGCTTATTCACGCACAAATATGGACCATGTTTTGTTTCATTGAAAATGTAATAAACTATTATTAAAACGAAAGTATAAGTGTTAACTAGTGAAAACATAAAAATTATTGAAAAATGTTAAAGTGCAGCAATAGAACAAACTTAGCAGCTGCACATGCATATGACCGAAATTAAATATATTTGAGCATATTAGAATGATTGCTAAGTCGAAAAAATTATTTTGTAATAACTATCGTTGAACCACTAAAGTTTTTCTGCAAGCATATTTTGAAGTCATTGTTGATTTTTGATGCCGATATTCGAGGGTTTTCATTAAGTTTTCGTATTATTCACCTTTCGTAGCTTGCAGTTAGCTTCTTGATGGGCCACGTTATGACTTTATATGAAATGCGATTATTATGACTTATGACTTTTTATAATATACTGAATGGAGCTGCGACTCATGTTAAGAATTTGAGAAATTTCTGCGTAACTTTTTCCTAATTTATGATTACAAATCGCCAATTTACGTTCTTCAATAGGTGTTTGCTTAATGTTTTAAGTTGTCGCACAAAAATTTCGAAAATGTCTTTGGAAATCTGAGAAAACAATCTGTATAACGGTATCTATCCCACGTTATGATGAAAATCAAGTTTATCGCCGAAATTGAAACAAATTTATCAGCTGTACGATTTGAAGTGACACCACTCTTACGCGCGAGTCAAGTTGCAAATAGCAGCCTATTCTTTAAAAAAAACCCAAAAAGCTTTTTATATATTTCTTAACATATTAATAAAATTTAATATGTATATATTTTATATATTTCTTAACATACTAAACATACTTTTCAATAAAATTTTGCATTTCGTCATTGTAAATAAATTTCATTGTTGTGGTTTAAAAGAATAGAAAAAATAGAAAGTTTGGTCGAAAACTTGAAAAATTGCGAAAACCAAAATATTAGTTTTTGTTTGCAAATTTTGTATTTTGAATGGAAAATGTCCTACATCTCAGGAAGCTCTTCACCGATTTCTTTGAAATATGGTGAAATATGGTAGAGAGGTAAGCTATCATTCAGTTCAAGCTTAAAGATACGTTTTATTTTTTGCGCCCATTCAGACCGCCTACTAAGGGCGTTGCCACAGTTTCAGTATAGGTAATAGCTCACAATTTGAACTCGAAAAGGGATGGTTTAAAAATAATGAAAAGTAGTATTAGGTAATGTGGCGTGGCATCTCCAGTACAAATCCAGAGCCTCAAACGTGATATCTTGGCCGATTTGCGTAAAAGTTTGTATATAGTGATTTTAGGATACGGTTAATATTTAAGAGATATTTTGCTCTATCTCGAACACCAGATGGCGTTGTTGTAAAAACTGTATTAAGGCGGTCTTCTCATTCAAAACCCGTTTTTTGGACCCTTTTTAAAAAAATTCTTATTTGAAAACGCAAAGAATAATTGAAAACTTTTTTTATTTATTGTATTACAAAAGGTTCAAAGTAAATAAAAAAATTTTTTTGCCTCGATACGTGGGCTGTTCAAAAAGTAATGAGACTTCAAAGTTGGTGGTGAAAAAAAAGGTGTCGTCACGGCGGCCACGATTCCGGGTCTCCGGAGCATCTGAAATGAAAAAAAAAAACGGGGTTATAATCAGTATAGATGTAATTCTCGGGTGAACCTCAAGCTTAATTTTGTGATTTTTTTTGACAAAATGGCGGCCATTCAAAAAAAAATTTCAATTTCGGGTTTTTTTTTGTAGTTTAGTGTAAAAAAAAAATAGTAAAAAATTTTTTAAAATTATGGTCGAGGTTCACCCGAGAATGGTGACAATTCTGCGTCGATTCCACTTTGTTTCATGAAAATCGGTTCAGTTGAACTGGAGATATCATGGCCGCCAGTTCGAAAAACGTGGGTTCGAGATAAACGCGTTTAAAGTTTGAAGTAATTTTTTTGGGGAAAAAAAAAAAATCAAAAATGTTTAAATGCAGTTTTAAAGAGCTGACAATTTTTACTTACAAATATTAGTCGGCGATGCCAGCTCCATACAGGCCACCTTCCTCTTTTTCGTAGAAACTGCTTTCTGCTGCCCTCTCTGCTCTGCGAGCCGTTCTGCCAGCTTTTGATGATGCCGCAGCTCGAGTCTCTGATCGGTTCAATCTGTCTTCATTGAGAGATAGTGCGTATTCGTATGCGTTTTTGCCAATCGCAATACCCATCAAACCCATAATTTTAAGTATGGGTATAAAACCGTCGTTGAAGAGGCACGTTGCAATGAAATTGGCCCTTCGATGGTGCGTGCGCCTGAGTTGATGTGTTTGGGCGAAAGTGACCAAAGAACAGAATTGTAGGACTCATTGGAATTCTGAGTTTCAGATCCACGGCATCTTTCAAGCAAATTATCTGCCGACAGCGCTTCGTAAGCTGGTTTTATTACCTCCATCACCTTCTTGTCGAGAGGTGCATACGTGTGGTGAAAGCTATCTAACGTACCTTCAGCAGCTGCTTTCTGCCATGCGCACCAGCTTGACGCACCGGTGGGGCAATTTTGGTGTTGCGGTTTATCATCGGTGGAGCACTTATGGTAAAAAGTGGCCCAAATTTCCTTTTTCATATCCTCCACGGAGGATGACGGCGGATCGCAAGGCCATAATATGTGGTAACATAACTCGGATATTAATTTGTCGGTGAGCTTGCCCGCACCTTTGCCTCCAATGCCCTTATTTTCTTTTTTTATTTTTCGAAGTCGCGTGCCCATTCGCTTCTGCACATGCCCAATGCATTCTTTCTTTTCCACAATAGGGTCACCGTCATAGGGGTCGACATCTAATACACCTTTGAAGGTCTGCGAATCACCATCGCCGATATACTTTACATATTTTATGCCGTGTGTTTCAAACGACCTGGAAAACATCTCTATTACAGCGTCCACCTCCATTTTCCCAGAGCTTCCTTCATGGTTTATGGTGCATTCTTCGTCATGAGTATCAAGCCAAATTTGGTAAGCCTCTGGCTCTTCTTCCTTCTTGGCTTCCCAATATTTGCAGCTGTTACACAGACGAGATTTTACGACAGTGTCAACAATTTTTTTGGTATGCTTGGCAATCAAAGTTGTGACACCATAAAGGGAAGCAAAGCCACGCTTCTTCCAAGTCCCATCCCCCGACACAGTAAATAAAGTGGGATCGCACTCTGGATTCGCTTCGATCATAGCCTCTTTTTCTTCTCCAATAGCTTTTGAAATGACATGTTCGTACATGGCTTTTCCAGCAACGTACAAATTTTGTAGGATAGTATAGTACAGATTGTTGGACAAACTTTGTCCGAGGTCCATGAGGCCACAAAACATGGTTATACCTTTTGGCCCAATCCCTAAAAGCCGCATGGCAACAACCAAGCGTCGATTAATTTCATATGATTTTCCGATCATAGGTGACGAAGGAATATATGTTGTGCGTGGGCAGGCGCAGTTCAAAGCGATTTTAAACCCAACTCCATTTGGTGAGGCTTCTGAGAACTCAATTTTTTGCTTGCATGAGGCACAAATTACCAACGCTGACAACGTGGTAAACACAGAACAGAACTCGAGAATGCAATACTTCAAATTGTTTTTGATTGATACTTCGTCGTCTTCGTTATTCTTGAATTTCTTGGCCGATGTACTGGTATATTCAGAATCTTCTGGTCTAAGATGCTGATTTCAACTAAACCCGCGTTTTTTAGCACGATTCTGACGCTCACTTGGGCGTTGTTTTTTTTTATTACTTTTCCGATCCATTTTACAAAAATCACAATAAATTTATGAAAAATTTACTTTTCCGTTCACTGAAGCGCACGCGTCTGTTGCTCAACTCGATACAAACTGAACTAAATGATGCTTTCAGTTGAACACCTGGACTCAAAAAATGCTTCAACCCCTAAAATAAGCAGAAATGTGTATTCGTATGTTTGTATGAATATGTGTGCAAACACGTTTTTACCTAACAATAAACATTTTCAACGGAATTCGATGGTTACTTTATGCCGCTTCGTTCGAAAATGAGTCGAAAAAAAATAGCTCATTTTGACGAAGACCTTGCTTCACAAAAAAGGCTGTATCTTCTAAAGTATTTCGAATTTCTAAAAATCCTTTTAGTATTCACAACTACCCAAGCTATAAATAAATGCAAAAAAAAAAAGTCGAAAAAAAAGTTGCTCAATGAGAAGACCCCCTTAAATACTCTAAAACCTTCTTAACCGCTCATTCGATTAGCATAAAAATTTGTATAGAGTGGTTTAAGAGTACGGCGAGTAATATAGGGCTATTTATTTTTCTTTACCTTGAACATCAGTGGGCGCTGTAGTACAAATATTTTGAAAAAAAAGCGAAAAACTCGAAAAACGTATGTAGGTAAGGATTTTTGGGAAAGCCAAATCCTTTGGACATGTTAAACTTTATTTCAATGCGTTTAACAACGTGTGCACATTAAGAGCTGTCATTCGAAGCACGAACAAACTTGGTAACCGAAATAAAAGCCGCACGCTGCAGTGTCATTACAAAAAAAAAAAAATCGAAAGCGTGATAAAAAAGAAGTCGTTATTTTAGTAAACATAAATAGTGGCATATATAGTGGAATATTTTAGATTTATTTATTCTGATCTATCTAGAACATTAGAGAGTGCCGCAGTACAAATCTCTTAAGAAATCGTGAGAAACTCCAAAACTGCTCTTTCTATTTGGATGCAAATTTGTACATAGGGATCTTCGAATACGGCAAATGTTTTGGCACTATCTCGAAAGCCAGAGGGCGTTGCTGGCTGAACCCCCGCCTGCTCCTCTAGGCACTTTTTTAACAGGCTTACATATAGGCAAATCCAGAAAATGGAACCACAGGTGTAAAATTAAAAGTTATTAAAAGCTTATGATCTTAGAATATTATCTCGAAAAAACATTTTAATTTTATTTATTGAAGCAATTTATACATTAATTCATTTACCATGATGATCAAATTATCCACACCGTTTCACAAATGTAGTTTTTGTAAATGTTTTTGTTTTAATAAAAATGGAAGGTATCGGCTAAAGATAATAATGAAATAATTGAGGCAAGGAAAGGACAATATATAGTGTTTGGGCGTGTAATACCGCGTATCAGCCACTTGCAATACCGCGTATATTGGCAAAAAGGTCAAAATTTAAAATTTGCATTTTAGTTCCATTTAATTTATTACCAAAGGGTGGATTTCCGCTTATTAAAATACCGAATTCCGAGGCTGTGCAACCTGTGTACCTATAACTCCAAAGGGAGGTGGCATGTTCTTGTCTTATGCCTGCCCATTAGTTCGATTAGTACATACATAAATACATTCATTTTTATGTATATAGATAGATTATACTCAACAAAAGTCTTCGGTCGGTTGATAGCAACAATCAGTCTTTTCATAGAATGCCACAAAGAAATCTTCCTTTGAAAACATTCTGGAAGCATTTCTGGAGAACGACTCAATTATATGCATATGTTGAAAAAATGCCTTCTGGGTATGCCTTCCACTGTATCTTCTTTTGGCAGCACTTTTTTGCTGGGATGTTAATCGCAATGACACACAGGCTTAATTGATTTCATTTTTTCTGAAACCAGCTTTGCTGTTCACATCTTATTATGTTTTTTTGAAATAAGGTGAGCGGGGCAGGCAGACTTGGTAAACTGCAAATCTGCAAACTGCTAATCGATTAAGGCGTTCTCTTCTTGTTATATTTTTCAATGTTGTGAGCGTTTCGAAACAGTATCATCTAAGTGCAGTCAGAATTGTTTGATTTATGTTTTCTTCAAATCGATTCAGTCGTTCACTTCTAATTTTGTTTTTCAATATTAGTAAGCTTAGCAGGTAGGCATGGAAAATTTTGTTTTTTCATCTAAATCTGATACAAAACAATTGAATACTCTTTTCGTTCAAATCGGCTGATCCGTTCTCGTGTTATTTTTTGCTCAATATAGGAGGCGTGGCTTTTAAACCTTTTTTTAATAAAATAACATCGATTGCTATTTTTGCGTTGAAATCTCTAGAGTATTTCTAGCTATTTTATTTTAATACCGTAGTACCCATGTTTACAGAGATATAGTTATTTATTTATAGTGACACGCCTCTTTGACTTATTCTGCCCAGTTTTTCTAATGTGTTTGAAAATGATCCTACCCACATCTGTATCAAATTCCAATACCGTAGTACGCATATTTACCTACCCTGTAGGAAAATCAAATAATTTAAAAGTAGTTGATAAAGTAACACAACTAGTTGAAATTCTGACTTTTTTCCATAGAACAAAGTAACATATTTGGTATGGTGATGTCCGCTAAATAAGTCAATTGACTTTCCTATAGGAAAAGTTTATTCCTATAGGGTGGATTAAGGGATTTGCAAATATTTCCCCATATACACCATATACGCACAAATACATGTTCAAATGCCTATAACTCATGATCCAATGCACATACAAAGACCGTTTGCACATAAAAATCTTTGTATTGAAGTCACCTTACATGGGAAACTTCTAGAAATAAAATCGGTTCACGCATTACAGAGAACATCAATTTCATACACAATGTATTTTATTTTTATATATATAGATTTTAAACATTTCCGTGGCAAACTGGTTGATGTGCGTAGCTTGTATATGATAGAACTCAGACTCCAGGAAATTTGGAACATTAGTTCATATGGTTACTGCTAGAACTTTTATAAAAGTGGGCGTGTCGCACTTTATCTACACTGCCTTTTCAGAAATCATTGTAATTTCTATTTGTATTTGTATTTATTTATTTATTGGCTAAGCTAGTACAACAAGATTAATATCTTATAATTAAAGTACTAGCAACAAGAATAAAAACCATGAATGTTAAAAGAGTTTTGAAAATAAAAGATATTAAGTTAATTTTATAAGCAATAAATGATATAAAAATCTTAACATACATATATTATAAATCTAATTTACATTTAAAGTTACTTAACATGTTTGCTGTATAAATAAACACATTTAACATATAAAAATTAAAATAAAAAAAAAATCAAAATGGAGCAATGGTCAAACAAAAATTATAAGGCAAGATGATTTAGAAGATAGTTCCTGAATTGTAGTGCATTGCCGACTAATTTTATATTTCGGGGAAGTGTATTCCAAAGCCTTACTTCATGTACAAAAAACTGTCGTTCCGATGTTAGACAAGAATGACGTATTGATATAATATTGTTGTTCCTGTCAGAACGTGAAAAACGTAACCTTACAAACAAGTCTCATGGTGATTTATTGTAAATAATCTTATGCAAAAGCAAAGTTGTTCTGAAGTTAATTAGCGTATTTAAAGTCATACCGAAAATGAGTCGAGCCTATTGTGATACGTGCTCAAAACGTCTGAGACCATAAACATATCTCGTGATATTATTATATACAACATTTAATTAAGATTTGCTAGCGCCGTCACAATTGCCAAAAATTTCGCAGCCAACAATAGAGTTGGAATAAGATACGTTTTCGCCAAGAGTGGCCTAATGTTAAAAGTTGTAAAAAATTGTATCGCCCTCAAGGTGCGCAACATACTATAAACTTTTGCAATTGCTATATTTATGTGGTTATTCCATGTAAGAGTTCGGTTAAATGTGATACCCTTGTTTTTGGCGCAGTCAACATATTTTATTACATTACTGTTTAATTCAATGATTGGAATTGAACTGACATCGATAAGTTTCTTATTCATAATAATGCACTTGGATTCAGAAGGATTCAATAATAATGCACTTGAATTTAGAAGGATTCAGACATAGCCCGTTACTGGAAGCCCACTCATAAATAAGTTTGAGGTCATTGCTTAGATTGTTGCTGTACACTCTGTAATTGATGAGAGTTTAGAACTAATATATAGTTGAACATCGTCGGCGTATAAATGAATCTTGCAGTGTTTTGGAATATTGAATATATCATTAACGTATATAGAAAACAGTTAAGGCCCCAATTTGGAACAGGTAAGAAATGTGAAATAGTTTTTTTAATACAGACAGCTTGACAAATACGAATTAATTATTTTAACAGCTGTATCAGAACAGTTGAAAGTATTTTTCAGTTTCAAGCAAAGCAACGTGTGATCAACCGTGTCAAAAGCTTTTGAGTGGTCTAGAAGCGTTAAAAAAGTAACGCTGTTTCTATCTAAAGCTTCACGAATATCTTCGGATACTTGAATAAGAGCAGTCACGCATCCTCTTTTAGGTCTTAAACCAGATTGTTTTTCTGTAATCAGAGAGTTATCGTTTAGAAAACCGCTTATTTGTTTGAAAAGAATTCGTTCAAAGACTTTTGCGATGAAAGGTAATATGGCAATTGGAAGGTACTCGGTATTAGAACTTGGTAAAGGGATAATTTTTGCAGATTTCCAACAGTGCGGGAAGTAAGAACGAGTTATTGCATAGTTAAAAATGTATGTTATGTATGGAAACAATGTGGGTAGTAAAGTCTTCAGAAAAACAGGGGTAATTTCATCAAAACCTACGGCATTGGATTTGACTGAAGTAAAGCAACTTAAGACTTCAAAATTATCTACGCAATGGAAACTAAAAGAATTGGAGTTAGAGAGACAGTTTCTATAATTGTAATTAACAGTGTCTGCTGGTGGCATATTATTATTTTTGCAAAATTGTTCATTTAATTCATTGACTTTTTCGCAGTCAGGACAACGACTATTGTTCTTATTTATACCAATTTTTCTAATCAGTTCCCAGTTTTGCTTGCATTTCTAAATTTAGATTCATAGTATTTAGTTTTAGCTTGTTTTATCATTTTATTAACGCTTCTACGAATTTGTTTGAATCTTTCATAAAAAATTGTGATTTTAAATCGCTTCCAGCTGTCATATGCACTATTTCGCTTAATAATCATAGCATAGATCTCACGGTTGAACCAAGGTTGTTTCTTGCGAGTGGAAGACTTGGATTTTACAACTACAAATTTATCATACAAAAATTTTATCCGTGAATTCAGGAATGACAATTTATCATCAACGCAGGGCATCGTGTAGACACAGTCCCAGTTAATATTTAAAACATCTGTACCCAAGAGATTATAATTGATATTTTTGAAGTCCCTGTAAAAAATGTTTCCGGACTAGATTTTTTTACTACGTCGTAAGTTAGATAAATAAGATCATGCTTAGAAAAAGCTGACGCGTTGATTTGTTTGTTGATTTGTATAATAAAACTTTCGATTCATCATTGACAAAAAACACATCAAGTAAAGTACTGCTTGTTTTAGTGAAATGAGTAGGAATATCACGATTAACAGCGAAGAGACTAAGGGTTTGTATACTATGAAGCAATTTCGTATCTGTCAGTAAGTCACTGTTAAAGTCACCTGTAATAATAATGTTACTGTGAGATAAACTCACCTGTTCAATTGTTGCCATAACGGGACCAATATCGACATTTTTGTGTGTTCTATACACGGTACCAACAAGGATTTTGCTAGACCCGACGAGAATACTTAAGAACAGAAGTTCGCATTGACTGTCTGGACCGGACTGATACAGAATTTTACAAGAAAAACAATTCTTCACGAAGATGGCAATGCCACCTGCATGTGTGATCCTATCAGTTCTATACAAATTATATCCCTGCATACAGAATAAACCATTGGGCATGTTAGGAAGAAACCACGTGTCGGACACACATACTATATCAATCTCAGATGTTTCGAACAAGTATCTAAATTCGTCAATTTTTTTGACCAAGCCCTGGGAGTTTATGTGACATATTTTGATACCAGTCTTTTGTCTAGAACAAATTCGAATCAACTCGAAAGTAAAGTCCTTGGAGCTTCCCGATAAACCATTATTAAAGGACATATAGAATCAGTTTAAAATTAAATGTACAATGCATTAAAGCAAAGATATGATAGAAAACTTGCAAGGTAATTAATAAAGTTTTACGTTTGCTTATAAGAGTTTTGTAACATGATGTAAAGATATGCAATTTAAATGTTGTTGTAGTAATAATAAAAATATCAATTTGATTAAATAGGATATAATAAAAAAACTAAAACAAGTAAGATACCTAAAATATGAGTGGCAAAGAGCTGGTGATAAAAGCTGTTGATTTTATGTAGGCGATTAGTCATCTTGACCACTACGAAAAAACTGATGTCCCATTTGATCCGTGGCTGAGGGATTCTGCAAGATATTGCTAAATTTTTTTAGCTCGCCTAAAGAACATATGCATCATTTTGTTCCTTCCTGACATAAACAAGACTACGCAATGAATAAGCCGTTGAAATTTGTTCTATAATTGCGATAACGCATTATGTTTTCGTTCTCAATATATGGAATACCATTTATTCGAATTTCCATGGCTACAGCAAGATTGTCGAGTTTTTCCTGCTGGGATTTAAAATTTTTTATTTCATCCTGTAGAGAACATATGTTAGGCATGGCTTCTTCAATAAACGTGACTCTCTGCGGAAGATTCCTCAAGCCTTTGTGCTCACTCTCAAGAACATTAAATCTCTTTTGAAAAGAGAGCAACGTTGCTTTTATGTTCATTAATACAGCTGATCTTTCACTGATTTTCTGCATAGCTCGATCTTCTGATGTTTGTATTGCTGAGCGCATTTCAGCAGTTATACTTTCCTTTTGAGTTTCCATTCGCTTCTCCATTTCCCTTTGCGTCTGCTGTTTGATGCTGGTGATCGAGAATTCAATTTTAATACTGAAATTTGGTATGTAGGTGCAATTGGACCAATTGGCGGTCACTATATATATAAATAAATGTTGCCACGCCTGTAAAAACTGCCTGTATGTATACTAAGGCTTTTAGGAAAAAAAGTTTTTCGGGTCGATTCCTCTTAAAAATCATCTTTAGAATGTTTGCTTTATGTTATGATGATTTCACAAATATTTCGACTCTAGCGATAGCCATCCGTGAGCTGGAATGGTTTGAAATAAAAAAAAAACAAAAACGAAATGGACATTTCAGCCCTTGAAATACTTATGATTAATTGTGTTGTGCGTGTTGTGAAATGTTTCAACACAAATGATCGAGAACTGTACCTACAAGTTTTATGCCGACATCGAACGGTTTATGTTCTCAAAAAGCCGTTTATGGCAGTTTTTACTCTCTGAGGTTTGCCATTGTCTGCAGATAGATGACGGCCGAACAGAAAAATTAATTCAATTGAAAAAAGTGTCTGTGTCAGATGAGATTCGAACCTGAGTTCTACGTCATACAAGCCACGCGCCTCAACCAGTATGCGAAGGAATTGTTTGAAATATACTCTAAGAAACGAGTTTTTTGTACAAATATTTACTGGTCAACAAAAACAAACGGTCAGAAATAAAAATAATAAAAAATTTCTTCCAATCTGCACCAATCAATTTTAAATTTTTGCAGTCCGTCCAGAGGTAATGGGTATTTCCATCAATTTTTAAAATTTTTTGAAGCGAACCTTTTTACTCCTCGTTCTGTGGTTTGCTTGGAGTGAAATCTGAAAAATTTTCGACAGATTTTTTCTTGGAAATTTGATGGCTTCTTTGTTGCTAGCGCTTATTACAACAAGAAAATTTAATACTTTAATATTAAATACTAAAAATATTTTTTGGCCCGCCCGTGGGGATCGAACCCGTGTCCTCTTAAATGAGAGTCCAATATACTATCCACCAGGCCACAAAGACTTGCTAGAAACAGTTGTTAATTCAATATTAACTATAACAGAAGCTATGCTGCAGTAGACAGTCACCATCTATCAATAGAAGAGGATTGTGTATTTGCTATGATACAACTAACAAAAATTTGCTTTTATTTGCCACAAGGTGTCTCCAGCATCGGTGTTTTTGTATTGTGAATGCGTTTGTGGCGTTTTTGGTACGAAGAAAATTAGCAATGCCCACAAGTGCGTTTTTAAGTGCCAAAGAAATAGATGATATCAATAAATATGGAATTGCATACCCATGCATAACATCGGCAAGGTATCCTAAATGTTTGTTAAATTTTGTTTCGTGTGCGTTCTTTAATATATATTTTTGAAGCGTAGCTTTTTACTCCTCGTTCTGTGATTTGCTTGGAGTGAAATCTGAAAAATTTTCGACAGATTTTTCCACTAGGTAGTACGCTGTTGAAGGAAAAAATTTGTTCAGTGCAGCCAAGTTCACAACCATGTGGGGAGAGTTAAAATGGAGAGTCGCTGGCATTATATGCCCGTATATGTAATTGGCGTAGAAATTTGACAATCAACAATAAAAAAATAAGCAGTAAATATGTTTTCTGTATATATGGAATTTATGTTATGTTATTTTAAATTTTTAAATTTAAAAGTTTATTTATTAAAAAGAAAAAATATTAAGCTATCAAATCTATGTAACTGCGAAAAACCTTCGCTTCTCTCGTGTGTCCAACGACGCACCTGTGTTTTTTATATTCTTTTCACTAAAATTCACATTAAAACTTTTTTTCTTATTGTTTTGCCATGAAAATTATGTAGTGAAAAGAGAAGAATCAACTTGGATGAAATTAAAAAAAATTTGCACATTTTTTACAGTTTACATTTTACAATTCATTGACAAAAAGTAGTGTGGAAAAAAATTAATTGAATTTCAGTGAAAATAATATGTAAAAAGTAACAATTCATAAAAATCCGCATAATCTTTGGTCCAACGGACGAGAACCGATGTATTCAGCGTGGTATGGTCGTTGGCTCTTTGGTCCAACGGTAATAATTTAAGATTTTTTGATGCAGAAGAACTTTTTCTTTGATATTATTTCTGACCGTTTGTTTTTTTTTTAACCACCATACCAGCCAATATTTTTAGTCGAAATATTTTGGGAATCATCATAACATAAACCATAGATTATTTTGAAGAACCGGACCGAACGACTTTTTTCTCAATGAAGCGTGAGGCGACTTAATGTATATAAGTATGTGGGTATATGTGTATATCACATTAAGACTCCCAAACCGCTAAGCCAATTTTTTAAACCAGAGCATTGAGATTGTTCCTGTGAAGTTTGGTGCCGATCGTAAAATTCACCTTAAATACATTTCAAATTTTCGATATCGAACCGTTTTAGAATTATAGATCGCCCAGCCTCGGAATACAGTATTCGACCTCAATTTACACATGCAGTTCCACCGGTAACATTTTATGGGCGTTGAACGAAGGGCGTGGTACTTTTTCGGCATCCTGAACTTTCGGTATAGCTTTCGAAATAAGTCACATATCAATGAAACTCGGTACGAAATAACTATAAAAGCATGGCCTCACTAAAGTTACACCGTCTTTTAGGGGATAAGTGCTGAGCGCAGTACATTGGTTACTGTCGGCCAATGTACACAAAATGGGTGTGGTCGCACTATATATACGCCCACTTTTTCGAAATCATGATTATTCCAGAGTTGTACACATTCTGAAAGTAACACTTGATATGCAGGTACTCTAAGTGGCAGTCAATATATACATAAAATTTGCCACGCCCACTTGTACCACCCGCAAATAAAAAAAAACAACGAAATAGCTTATCTCAGCCATTTAAAAGACTTTGACCGAGCTTCTTATGACCAATTGTGTTGTGCGTGTTGTGGAATGTTTGAACACAAATGATCGAGTACTGGACCTTCAAGTCTTATACCGACACCGAAAGGCTTATGTTCTCAAGAAGCTTTTCATGCCAGTTTTTACTCTCTGAGATTTGCCATTCTCTACAGAGAGGTGACGGCCGAACAGAAAAATTAATTCAATTGGAAAACTTTCTGTGTCAGATGGGACTTGACCCACGTTTCTCTCGCGCGAGAAATGTAATCAACTTAAAAGTTGATCAACCGATTAAAATGAAACACCGTTTTCTTTGAGTTAAACTTCAGAACTGAACTTTTATTATTTTCAAATATTCTTTCATTAAGTCAAAACAGAAGAAATAAAGAGAACAAAAATAAAGATAAAGATATAGATACAGGTGTACATATTTATTTGTTTACAATGTGTTAGTGCATTTTTATTTGTTTATTTAAAATTCAGTTTCTGCACTGGGTTCTGCTTTGTTAGCATTTTCCCACAGTTTGAGGAATTCAAGTCGTATTTCTACCTGCTGTTGTGGCTGGGACGTGACTCCTCCCCCCTTTAATTCAAGATTCTCCTGAATCGTGTTTTTTACAATTTTATGTTTACAACTTTTACATTAGATTTTTTGAAACTGAATAAAATTATGACAACTACAACAACAATAATTAAAAGAGTTAAATTTATTCCATATGAAATATTCTTGTGAAATTTTAATTCTTCGATTTGCTTAATATTAGAAAAGTGTTGGCTTACAATGTTCTTAAATGGTATGGATACAGTTTTTGTATTATTAATTTCTTTACTGTTTGGATAAAAATATTTCTCATGTATTATTTCTTTGTTATTGTAAAATGATTCATTTCTTATTTTTATTTCACAGTTATTGTAAATAATTAAGTAGTTTTTTGATATTGTTATATTTCTATCATCACAATTTTGAATAATTCTTTCTTCTAAAGCATTTTTTATTAACAATGTATCTTCATCAAGTTCTCTTATCTCTGTTTTATTATTGTATCTAAAGGTACATTCATCTTTCCAAATACAGTTTTTACTTTTTTTTAAATGTTTAAGAATAATATTTTCTTCGTATAATAAAAATTGATTATTAAATTGTATAATATATTGATCTTCTTGTTCTATCTCTAGATACTGTTTATTTGGGAGAGGTGTGACCAGCTTAAGATCTAAAGTAATATATGATTTCGGAATTTGAATAGCTATAATTAATGAGTCGTCTTTGTAATTCATTACTCCAACCTTCAATAGTTTAAGTTTATAAAAATCTATATTGAACTTTTCAATTTCATTGCTCGTCAAAATACTAGGGAGGATCCTATTTTGTTTCCCTGAAACAATATTGTCCTGTATTTGGTCTATTTTATACTCTAAATTCCTAAGTTTGGTTATTTCGTTGTTTTTTGTCCTAATTTCTTTAAATGTTATTTTCGTTCTGTCGTCTTCTATTGCTTCCTTTAGTTTTGTAAACGAGTTGTTAAAATAAGAGTTAATAGTAATTTGCTCATTAAGCGTTGCGATGGCATTGTGATTGTTTTTGTCTATGATCCCTAAATGTTCTATTATTTCGTCTCTATCGTCATTGTCCATCATTCCAAATAGCCATTTGTATGCTGATCCGACTGCATTGATTAAACCTCTTTTTCCTCTTTTTGGAATCGGTGTTATTGTTTTAATTTTTTCTTTTATTATATTTATTTCTGATATTAATAAGTTCTTATTAGCGATATCGAGATTTTCTATATTAGTATTAATTTTATCAAGGATATCGTTGATTTCGTTGGGATTAATAATATGAATTATTGTATTAACTTGCTGGACTACTTCCACTTCCTTAAGCTTTACCTCAATATATCCCGAGTCCTCATGAATGGGGCTAACTTGTAACAGCGTCTGGGTTTGCGTCATCAGAGATATTAGAATTAGTATCACAAGTAGAATCTGAAAATTTTAACGGTCGTTTTATATTAGAAGTATGAATATTTTCTAATTTATATTTTCTAAATTTTGGTTCTTCTTTATGACGGAGTGATTTGTAATTTTTAATAAACCCCGTTGTTCTTGTCTCTGTATAGTCTTCACGATATTTATTTTTTTTATTAATATTACGTTGTTGACTGTCTTCGATACGTTGTTTAATTTTGCTATGGTCTACTCTTTGGTTTTGAACATCTGAAGGGGTGCATTTAATTGTAGAATGGTATGAGCTATTATAAAAACTGATTGCGCTTAAAATTTGTAATTTTATTGGCTGTTTATCTTCTAAGTTTAGAGCTCTGATTTTTTCTGTTATTGTACTGTTAAGTCTTTCTACGTCAGCATTACCAGTGTGACTATTAGGTTTAGTAATGTGATATTGAATGTTCTCTTTTTTACAAAATTCTTCAACGTTTTTTGATTTGAATTCGTTGTCGAATATAAACTTTTTTATTTTTCCTCTAATACGAGGGGTGCCTTTTATATTTCGGGATTAGAGAACAAAAACAAATATTAATCATCGAAAATCACTTTATTGTTTTTCAAAATATTCTCCATTAAGATCTATACACTTTTGCATGCGTTTGAGCCAATTGTCGAAGCACTTTTGCCACTCTGATTGAGGTATCTCCAAAACATGCATTCTGAATGCCGCAACCGCTTCTTCGGGCGTCGAAAATCGTTGTCCACGCAGTTTATTCTTCACGGTTGGGAATAAAAAGATGTCATTCGGTGCCAAGTCAGGACTATACGGCGGATGACCCATCAAATCGATGTTTTGGGTGCTCAAAAATGCAGTTGTTTGAGCCGATGTGTGAGAGCTCGCATTGTCGTGGTGAAGAGTAATCCGTCTTCGGCGGTTGGTTTTCCTGATTTCTTGGAAGACAACTGGCAAACAAATGGTTGTGTACCACTCAGAGTTGACTGTTCTGCGTTGTTCTAGTGGTACGGTTGCGACATGTTCATATTTTCCGAAAAAACAGGCGACCATTTGCTTGGAAGTGCTTCGTGCGCGAACAACTTTTGTTGGACTTGGCTCATCTTGAAACACCCATACAGTCGACTGCTGTTTACTTTCGGGCTCATACGCGTAAATCCACGATTCATCACCTGTCACGATGTCATAGACGTGTTTCGAAGCACCGCGATCGTATTTTTTGAGCATTTCCTTCGACCAATCGACACGAGCCTTTTTTTGAGCGATTGGCAAATTGTGTGGGATCCAACGCGAACAAATTTTTTTGACAGTCAAATGTTTATGCAATATTGAATGTATGCTGGTCCCACTTATGCCTAAGGTTGCCTCAATCTCACGATAGGTAACATGACGATCTTGCAATATCAGTTCGCGCACAGCATCAATGGTTTTCGGAACAACAGCTGATTTCGGATGACCTTCACGAAATTCGTCTTGGAGTGAACTACGACCACGATTGAATTGACCATACCATCGATAAACACTGGTCCTTGATGGAGCTTCATCGCCAAAAATTGAATTAAGTTCATCCATGCACTGTTGCTGTGTTAATTCACGTCGAAAGTTGTAAAAAATAATCGCACGAAAATGTTCACGATTTAATTCCATTTTTAGACCGAGATGAATCTTTAAAGTTACTATAAACAACACAAATAGCGCTCGTATGTCAAAACGTTCTGAGTACGTATAAGCCAACAAATGTCAAACTTTGCGATAGAGCTTTCAGTTGACAGATTGCAACACCAGGGTTGCCAAATCCCGAAATATAAAAGGCACCCTACGTAGAAATGAACTGTTTTAATTTTTCTACTATTGTCAAACTGTTTCTATCTTCCAAATGGAAACTGGTGGCGAACTTTGAAAACTTATCTATAAAATTTATAAAGGAATGCTTGCTATTAACATAAACATCAACATGAACTATTTCGTCAATCGTTAATGGGGTTTCAGTTAGGTGAAATTTATTTTTGATCGGATTCCTCATACTTTGCTGAGGTGCAAATTTCACAATTATTTATTATTTTATGTATCTCTGTTTTTAAATCAGGGTGATATATTATTTTCTTCATTCCCTCATAAGTCGGTACAATCCCTGAATGACCTACTTCATTTTTATGATAAAGTGCAATTTGTTTTCTGAGCTGCTCCTCATCTTCCATATCTTTTGCAAAATAGCTGCATTTTACGAATTTATAAGTCGTCCTGTCAGGAAATATTTCAATAAGAAGTTGCTCTAATTGGTTATATTCATGGTCGTTAAGATTAGAAAAAATTGCTATCTTACCAGTTTTTAAATGCCGTCTTACGATATCACTAACATTACCACCATTTAAGTCATTTTTATCTATATGGACTCGTATGTTTTTCAATGAAACTTCGAAATCCACCTCCTTGTTTTCTACAAGTATAATTTGAAATTTAAATCTGTTAACTACCGTATCTAAGGTTGGAAAATGTTCCTCAAGATTTTCTTCTTGAGAATGGTCAGTCTGGACACTCATTGAGTCTCCTTGTTTACTTAACTCCTCTATGTTATTTATATTTTGACATGAGCTCAAATTATTGGCATCTTCTGAGCAATTATTATTAGATATATAATTTACTAAATTTATTTCCCTACTTTCAACATTTATTCTACTTAAGAAATCTGCAATTTTATTATCTTTCCCTTTGATAAAGTCTACTTTTATGTTATATTCGCCTAACTGTACAATCCATCTTTGCAACCGCGGGTTTATGTCTTTACCACAGTACTTTGCATGAAGCCATTTTATTGGCTGATGATCAGTCTGCAGTTCAAATTCCTTTCCAAACAAATATGGTCTAAAATACCTTACTCCCCAGACAATAGCCAAGAGCTCTTTTTCAATAGTTGAATAGTTTTGTTCATGTACATTTAATGTCCTGGAGGCGTAAGATATGGGGTGTTTGTCTTGCATTAACACTGCACCAATTGCAAAATTGCTGGCATCTGTAATTAATTTGAATTTTCTGCTAAAATCAGGGTATCTAAGTATTGGATGATTTGTTATTAGTTCTTTCAATTTATCAAAAGCTGTGATGAAACTGGGATCGTTTGCATTTATTCGTGCATTTTTCTTTAAATATTTTGTTAACGGATGTGCTATTTTTGCATAATCTCTAATAAGTTTTCTATAAAAGCCGGTTATTCCCAAAAAAGATTTAATCTGTTTTTGAGTGGTTGGTAGTTTCAGATTTTGAACTACTTGTACCTTTGCTTGGTTCGGCTTAACACCTTCAAGCGTTAAAATATGGCTAAGATATTCGGTTTCCTTAAGGAGGAAACTACATTTATCAACCTGAATTTTAAGCTTTGCTTCTTTTAATCTGTTTAAAATTTTTTGAATGCTCAGTATGTGTTCTCCTAAAGACGTACTAAATATTAGTATATCATCAAGGTAGACTACACAAATTTTATTTATGTAGTCCCTGAGAATAGAGTTCATCAACCGTTGAAATGTTGATGGGGCGTTCTTTAGTCCGAAAGGCATTCTGACATATTCATAATGTCCAAACGGAGTTGAGAACGCTGTTTTCACCCGGTCTTCATTTTTTACCAAGATTTGGTGAAAACCTTTCGCTAAATCTAGCGTCGTAAAATATTGTGCCTTTACCAATTTGTCCAATATATTTTCTATATTAGGAATTGGGAATTTGTCACTAATAGTTACATCGTTGAGCCTTCGGTAATCTATTACTATTCGCCATTGTTTTTGGCCAGATTTATCAGGCTTCTTTGGAAAGATCCAAAGGGGCGAATTATATGGCGAGTTGCTTTCTTTAATAATTCCCTGTTTAAGCATTTCGTTAATTTGTTTCTCTATCTCTTTTTCGTGTGTTTGGGGGTATCGATACATTTTTGAATAAATAGCACTGTTACTTGTTGTTATTATTTCATGCTGGATTTCATGAGTAAAACTAAGATTATCTCCTTCTTTATAAAAAATATCCCAATATTCCTTTAATAATTTTTTCAACATCCTTCCTTCCTCTGAATTAAGGTGTTCTAGGTTTAATTTATCCATTACTGATCCCTCACTAAATTCTAAGTTTGTTATTTCATTTATTTCATACGGAGAATCATCTTCGAAAAGAATTATTGTCTGATCTATTTCAAGCTGCCTTTTTCCTACATTTACGATGGCCTTGATTGCCGCTAACAAATTTTGACCAATTATAGCGTCATATTTTCTACCATTCAGCGCAATAACTTTCCATGCTATAGTTCCCTTCTTTAGAAATTCTCTGGGAAATGGTGTAATAATTTCCTTATTTATAGAGTTGGTACCGTTAATTGTTGCATAAAACAGTGGACTTACCAGTTCCTTTTCCGTATAATTTTTAAAGAGTTGTGGTTTAATTATGCTTGTTTCGGAGCCTGTATCTATCAAGCATTTAAACCTTTGGTTATCTATGGTAAGAGTTACTAAGGGCAGTTTGCTATTGGAGGCACTATGTGAAAATTTTGAACACGTTGTTCTAAATTTTCAACTTCCATTGGGACAACATTATTGCTGTCGTAATTTTGGTTATGACTGTTTGCAGAGTTATTATTGTTGTTTGAATAACGACTAGCAAAATTATTGTTATAGTTTGGGTATCGATTATAATTATTATTATTTGAATAACGATTGTTACTATTATTCGGGTATCGATTATTATAATTATTACTATCCGGATACCAATTGTTGTTATAATTATTTGTGTTCTGATTATAATTATTATTATTTGGGTATCGGTTACTATGATTATTATTATCTGGATATCGTTTGCTATTATAGCTATTTGAGTATCGATTGTTATTATAATTGTTGTTACTTTGGTATCTATTATAATTATTATTTGGAAATCTATTATTATTAAAAGTTCTACTAGAATTCTGAATGCAAGCACTGCTTTGTTGTGCCATATTATGATTAATGTTTTTGCTACTAGAGCTACTATTTCTATAAAGATCAGTATTTTGACGAAAAGGGTTATTTATCTTATGTCTTATGTCTTCCCTATACCTGTTTTTAAAAGAGTTTGTAACTTTGCGATGAGCGATATCGACCGCTCTTTCGTCATCAAGAAGTTTAAGGTACGCAAATCTATTATACATTTCAATTAAGGTGCAATTTTTTTGCACATTACCGCGAACAAGATTATCCATCTTTCCCATAACGATTCCTACAAGATACCTATCATTATTTTCAGGTGTATAATTTATTGGTTTTTCTTCATTATTTTCAAAATTATATAATTCATTTAGTTGGTAATTTATTTCTCTCGTGATCTCAAATAATTCTCTTAAATTTACTACCTTACTATTTCGGCATTCATTAATTAGTTCGGCGTAATCCTTTTGGGGTCTGAAATGTAGCTTGAACTCCATCACACTATGCATCTTTTTGCAGTTCCTTGAATTTTTTCGTTCAAAACTATCTGGAATGCATACCGTAATAGTTCCTCATTTCTGCTTAATGCTGCTGCGTCTTCCACTGCTTTGATGAATTCCATCAAAGTTAAATCTTCCTCACCATTAAACGGTTTTAGGCGTCGGAAGTGATTCAATATTTGTTCCGAATTGAGCTGAAACCTATTTAGGCTTGTTGATGGTTGCTGGCCGGTAACTTGCTGTTGTTGTTGGTTCAACTGTTCCAACTGAGCTGCTTGCTGAACCAATGCTTGGGTTTGACTTATTTGCTCCCTTAGTTGGGATATTTCCGCTTGTTGTTGCTGAACTGATTTTAATAAAATACTCATTTCTGCTTGTGACGCCATGTCCTCGTCACTGTCACTGACATCAGCGTTCCTGACTCGATATTTATTTTTCTCAAAACTCATAGATAATTGTTCTTTACTTCGATATATATATATTTTTTTTGTCTATTATATATATTTTTTTTTTTTTTTCTTTATCTTTAATAATTTTTCACTTGCAAAAAAAATTTTCTGTTGCACTGTGTTATTTACTGTTCTTCACTAAACACAAAAATTTCGGTGAATACTAATTTATGATGTTTCAATTTTTAAGATCCCAACTCTTTAGAGAGGAATCCTGCCGACTGCGCCAGAAATGTAATCAACTTAAAAGTTGATGAACCGATTAAAATGAAACACCGTTTTCTTTGAGTTAAACTTCAGAACTGAACTTTTATTATTTTCAAATATTCTTTCATTAAGTCAAAACAGAAGAAATAAAGAGAACAAAAATAAAGATATAGATACAGGTGTACATATTTATTTGTTTACAATGTGTTAGTGCATTTTTATTTGTTTATTTAAAATTCAGTTTCTGCACTGGGTTCTGCTTTGTTAGCATTTTCCCACAGTTTGAGGAATGCAAGTCGTATTTCTACCTGCTGTTGTGGCTGGGACGTGACTCGCGTTGGTCACACGCTCTACCCACTACTCCACGGCCGCCACTTTTTTTTACCCACAAATCAATAGAACTCTATAAATCAGACGATTCTCATCGTTAAATACTAAAATATGGTAATTAAGTTCATACGCTTACTCTCGACAGCTTTGCAAAAAATGTACATCGTAGCACTATATCTGTGGCGACTCTTAAGTAACAATTTTATTTAATTTATTTATTTGTTATGTATTATAGTTAATTACAATTTAACAATTATCACTTAGTATAGGGCTGCCAGATATGTTTATGGCAAAACCGGGACACTTTGGTGAAACAACTGTCGTCAAAAAAAAATTTAAAATAAAGTTGCAAAAATTATATTTTCACATATATTCTTTTTTAATGTACATTTCATTCTCAAAATAAAAGACTAGATTTAATTTTTCAATAAAAATTCCTTAAGAAATTTCTGTCATATTTTTCATTACTTAGAACTTGTTTAAAAATTTCCGGCTTGCCTTTCATGTAATTGTAAAACCCTGTGCAAGTCAAATTAAAATTGGCTTTACATTGAATTATGCTTTCCACCGCTCTAATGTTCAGCGAATTTCTTTCCGTCCGAGATAATGACTTATGATTATGATTTTGACTTTCAGTAAAGTTCTTTAAATATGCAACCTTCTTAAAACATTCATCATGTATTGTTATATTTTTCACTTAAATACATTATAGTTTTTTGAACTTCTGTCCACTTTGGTACAATATTTAAGGTTATCCAATCAAAATCATCAAATTTATTTAAAAGTCCATTGTTCCAAATAACTATTTGCTGTATTAAAAACATGTTTCGCTCCGTTCTTACAGTAAATATAGAAAAAATATTTATATATTTTAATCACCACAGATTTCACATCGATTGACATCACATCCACAGCAGTCGAAAATGTGTTGTGAAGTATATGAGCAGGGCAACCAATTTCCTCGATGTTTTTTCCTGAAGCCCTTTTTAATTTATAAAAAATGTTATTTATTCCTTGCCTTTTCCTTCCACCAAAGTTAGTATTGGTATTATCAACACCAAAAGCTACAAGATTTTTTAAAGATATTTGAAATTCCATAAAAATTCACGTTTTTAATTAATATTTCTACAAAATTTTAAACTGCATGCTGAGCCAAAACGTTCTTTATTAAAGCTGTTTATATTATTACGCTATTATAACGCTTTATCTAGCGTTTGATTGCTTTGCTGCTATTTCCGAGTCCGGATACAAGAGCGCACTTAGTTTAGTAGTACAATCTACTGAGCTAAACGATTGATGGTGATCAATAATTTTATATGCAGTTGTTAACTCAGCGGCAGATATCAGTTGACATTCTGTAGTGTTTTGTTTCACATAAAACGGAGAAATGTCTTTTAAAGTTGAAGCTTCACAGAGTATCGATTTATCTTTGGCACTTGCGATGTGGTCAACAATGTCTAACCGTCCACCGTGCCTTATGGAAATATATCAACCGCACACAGTGCACAAAGAATCGTGATCACTTCTACCTCGTTTTATAAAGGACCACTCTGCTGTACAACAACAAACTTTGACTCGAAACTTACATGAAAAGTTACAGCAGGCAAAGAAAACAAGCACACAATAAATTAAATGAAAGACAGCTGTTGCTAGTAAGAGATTGGATTTTGCAGGTGATATAACAATTATCGATTATTGCTAGGGAGGAGCTCAACTTACTGAAGATGAAAGATGATCTGACTACTATTTCACATTTAAAAAGTAGTTGCAAATTTTAAAAATGTATTTTGCAAATTTGCTCCTAATTAAACCTTTAAACTGGACCCTTTTAAGATAAATCCGGAACATATTAACGTTGGACCGGGACAAGCAATCAAAAACCGGGACGCATGGCAGCCATAACTTACTAAGCACGCACTAGCTGCCAGAGCTATCGGTTAGAGATAATTTTAATTCCTAAAATGTGAACGTTTTGATAGTCAAACTTGGTATGTAGGTGCTATGGGTTCAAGTGGGGTCACTTTATATATAAATGCTGCCACGCCCACTTTTAATGCCCAAATCTGTAAAAAGCATATATATCAGACTTTTTTTACAGTAAAAGACTAAATTTTGTTAGATTATTTCATATGGTTACTGCCAGAACCCTTAAAAAAATGGGTTTGCTGCACTTTATCTACGCCGACTTATCAGAAATCATTGTTATTTCTGAGCTGTCTACGTTTTGATAGTGAAACTTGGTATGCAAGTGTAATGGGACCAAGTGGGGGTCACTATATATATAAATGTTGCCATGCCTACTTTTTCTGCTCATCTATCTATCTGTAAAAAAAGTATTTATGTATACTAAGGCTCCTTACAAAAAAAAAAAGCTGTTTGGGTCGGTTCCTCAAAATAATGCTTAATATTATGATGATTTCCCAAATATTTCGACTATAGCGATAGCCATCCGAGAGCTGGAATAGTTTGAAATAAAAAAAAAACAAAAACGAAATGGCCATTTCAGCCCTTGAAAAGAATTTGACCGAGCTTCTTACGACCAATTGTGTTGTGCGTGTTGTGAAATGTTTGAACACAAATGATCGAGAACCTACAAGTCTTATGCCGACTCCAAACGGCTTATGTTCTCAAGAAGCTTTTCATGCCAGTTGACGGCCGAAAAGAAAAAATGAATTCAATTGAAAAAAATTTCTGTGTTAGATGGAATTTGAACCTGGGTTCAATGGCATACAAGCCACGCACCGCAACCAGTATGCCACGGAATGGTTTGAAATATGCTCTAAAAATTGAGTTTTTTGTAAAAATATTTACTGGTGTGGTAGTTAAAAATAACAAACGGTCAGAAATAAAAGTAATGAAAAAGTTCTTCCAATCTGCATCAATAAATTTAAAATTTTTGCAGTCGGACCAGAGGTAATGCGGATTTTCATTAATTTTTTAATTGTTTTTTATATTATTTTCACTAAAAATTAAATTAAAATTTTTTTTTTTTGCCGAGTTACTTTTAGTCAAATAAATTATCTATTGATGATAAAATAGAGTGTAAAGTGAAGAATTAAATTGAATGAAATTACAAAAAAATTTACACATTTTTTACATTTTACAATTTGTTTGACTAAAAGTAGTATGGGACAAAATTCATTTGAATTTTAGTGAAAATAATATGAAAAAAGTTAAAACAATCCATAAAAATTCGCATTACCTTTGGTACAACGGAAAATATTTTAGATTTTTTGATGCAAAAGAACTATTTCATTACTCTTATTTCTGACCGTTTGTTTTACCTACAATAACCATACCAGCCAATATTTTTAGTCAAAATATTTTGGGGATCATCATAACATAAGCCATGGATTATTTTGAAGAACCTGACTGAACTACTTTTTTTTTCTAAGGAGCGTGAGGCGACTTAATGTATATATGTATGTGGGTATATGTGTATATCACGTAACTCCGAAACCGGTCAGTCAATTTTCATACCAAAGCCTTGAGAGGGTTCCTGTGAAGTCTGGTGCCGATCGTAAAAGGTATCTTAAATACACTTCAAATTTTCGATATCGAACAGTTTTGGAATTATAGGTCGCACAGCCTCGGAATTTAGTATTCGACCTCAATTTACACATGCCGTTCCACTAATAACATTTTATGGGCGTTGGATGAGTGGCGTGGTGCTTTTTTACCACCTAAAATTTTCGGTATAGTTTTTGAAATAAGACACACATCAATGAAACTCGGTACGAACTTACTATAAAAGCATGGCTTCACTAAAGCTACGCCCTCTTTTAGGGGATAAGCGCTGAGCGCAGCGAATTACGCCGGGTATAAGCTAGTACAAATTTAAAACGTGTTAAATTTACAGAAATTGTGTATTAAGATGTTTCAAAATTGTGGAATTGTGTAAAAATACATATTGTGTCGAGAGCCCATAATCGTAGATTGATTAATAAGTTACTCAAGAGTTTCTCTTCAAGTGAAAAACCCGCGTCTATTCCGTGCTAGCGACTGGGATGTTCTATTTAGATTTTTGTGTTGTAAATGCGTTTGTCATTGATCAATGCAGTGATCGTTTGTGTTCATTACAAAATGAAGGTTATGATGATGACCTAAATATCAACGAGTATATCCGCTGGAGTTTCTGCAAGTGCTACTGCTGCCTGCAGTGCGGCTGTATATAAATCGGCTTCCGATAGTGAAGACGAATATGAATTCGAAAGAAATCAGATGGAGGATGCAGACATTCCAATGCAAAACGTCCAATTCGAAATAGCTGGCATTCGCTTGCGGTTTTTTTTTTTTGTTCTGCATTAGACCAGAGCGATACATCAAACCACCGTGTTGCATTGCACGCTTTCATGCTAATAAAGGACTTACAAGATGCCATTGCCGCAAAGGAATTTGAAGCTGCTGACGTACGCGATTTAATGGTAAAGATGCTTGATGACATCGTAATTGACAAGAGCAAAGTTTTCCGTGAACGGCAAAAGTTCCGCAAAGAAGCGAAAACGGCCGCACAATTCTATGATTTGTTAACGTGCATCTCTTTCTATCGGCTACGCTTGTTAAAAGACGGTTACAATTTGGACAACTTGGTAGCGATCAGTTGCGATGGCACTGTCACAAGCACCTGGCACAAAAGAGTTGTCATAAAGTGCTTCGAGTTTTATTTGCGCAGACCACTTCAATGGTTTATCTGTCTGCTCCACTTTAACGAGCTACCATCAACTGCGCTACTGATAACATGGCTTGGAAGACAGAAAGACCCTGAGCTGTGGCCAGGAGAAATTGCTGTCGAAATAAATCGCTGCATGGATTTTTCTGTACGTATGAATTGAATTTAAAAAGTATTTAGCTACTTCAATGTTTGCTTATGCTTTTCCTCAGCCTCTTTTAAATTTGGAGCCAATTGCAATCGGCGAAATGCCTACAAACATTGATGGATGGTTACTACGAAGCGATGGGCGTTACTCTTACCGCATGGTTCTTGCCATTAAAAGTGTTCACTGCGATGAAGATTTAGCCTGCCAACAGCCCGGTGCTAACAACAGCATCTCGCATTTTACGTTGATACGTAACGCAAGCGCAGCCATCCAATATATTGAAAGATCTCGCTATGTTCGTCGTCAGAAAGTATGCGCCATTTTGGTTTTTAGTTAAAAGTCAACTACTAGCCATTCATGGTAGCCGCAATGTGCTTAAATACATTTCATGGATTCGCGATTTGTCCATCTGACCATCGACAACAACCCATATTTTTTTTATCATGAACATATATTACTGTCGATGATTACTGATCCGGATGCATCGGTGTGTGCAGATGGATAGACCAAAATTTTGGAAGCACATTCACATCTAACAGGTCGTATTCGGCAATTTCGCGGACCCAACCACCAGCCCTTTATCCATTATAGCAGCACAACATACACTGAAATGATCGATTGGAGCAAATCTTAGATCAATGAGCCACCATGTCTTCAGTTTTTTACTCAAGAGCAGTTGACTGATCTGCAGTACTCGGATGACATTATTAAAATTTCAGGTGAGCATTCGGTAGGCATTAATTTTATGAAATAAATGACATAATATTGACGTCATATATCAAATGGTATTTACCATGTTATGTTTTTTAGCAGATTATCCTTGTCACTCGCAAAACACCGAGCGTTACGTCCAAATTGTGCACAAGTCGGCCACAGCAGTCACTGACGAAAATCGTTTGAGGCACATTTTGAATCTCTTGAATCTCGTAAAAATTTAGAAAAATTTATTTGTAAATTAATTACGACCTTTTTTCATAAGTTTTAAGTTATGTGTTTATATAACTCCAATAATTTTTCAATTATTAAAGGTTATATTTTATCGAGCTCAAGGTCAATGTTGCTTTCCGAAGAAAACAACTGAAGGAATAACAACTAACAACAACACTACCCTATATAGAGTATCAATCACATAGCAGACTAGACAGCTGTTTCGTTGGCCGCTACACCAACTCATCAGTAGCCTTTTATCGTGATTCTTGCTGTGATCCACTAAGCTCTTAATTTTCTACTTGTTATATAAACACATAACTTAAAACTTATGAAAAAAGGTCGTAATTAATTTACAAATAAATTCTATGGCAGAGCCCGGCCGTTGAAAATATGATTATTTGTGTGTGTTTACACACAATAAATTAAAAATCTAAGTTTTCAAAAGAAACAAATTTTCATGTCGTCATAGTTTAATATCATAGTATAATATATACGATTATAACCTTTAATAATTGAAAAATTATTGGAGTTATATAAACACATAACTTAAAACTTATGAAAAAAGGTTGTAATTAATATACAAATAAATTCTATGGAAGAGCCCGGCCGTTGAAAATATGATTATTTGTGTGTGCTTACACACAATAAATTAAAAATCTTAGTTTTCAAAAGAAACAAATCTTACTTACTTACTTACTTAGGTGGCCGTGACAACCCGTGTCCGGATTTCGACCGACCTCATCAGCTCTCGCCAGGCGCCTCTGCTTTGCGCGCGCCTTCTCCAATCGGATACACCAAGTGCGGTTAGGGCTTCCTCAGCCTGGTCCATCCATCGGAGGCATGGTCTCCCTCGTCGTCGTTGACCAGCGACCCTCGCTTCGAGCACCTTTTTCGCTGGAGCTTCGTCGTCCATACGATGGACATGACCCAGCCAGCGTAGTCGCTGCACAGTTATACGCCGAACTACGTCAATGTCTCCGTAGAGCTCATACAGCTCGTGGTTCATTCGGATGCGATAGTCATCGCCGACTCGAACAGGACCGAAGATTTTGCGAAGAACTTTTCTCTCGAACACCCCCAGAGCGGCTGCGTCAGTTTGCGAAACTACCCATGCCTCAGCGCCATAAAGCAGCACAGGTAGAACAAGCGTCTTGTAGAGTGTTAGTTTTGTCGATCGAGAGAGGGCTCTGGAACTTAGTTGCTTACTGAGCCCGTAGTAGCACCTATTAGCAATTATTGTTCTTCGCTTTATCTCCAGGCTGATTTCGTTGTTAGTACTAATGGCGGTGCCAAGGTATACAAACTCCTTGACTACTTCAAAGTTATAGCTGCCGGATGAAACGTGGGAGTCTAAACGCCGAGCTCCCTTGTTTGTAGACAGCATATACTTTGTTTTACCCTCATTTATCGTCAAACCCACTTTGGCTGATTCCTTTTCGATAGCGGCGAAAGCAGCGGTAACATCTCTCTTGGTTCTGCCAACAATATCAATATCATCAGCGTAAGCAAGGAGCTGGACACCTTTATAGAAAATGGTGCCATTACGATGCACACCGGCCTTTCGTACGATCCCCTCCATGATAATGTTGAAGAGATCGCAAGACAGTGGATCGCCTTGCCTGAAACCTCTTTCGGTATTGAAGGTTTCGGAGAGGTCATTTCCTACCTTGACGGAGCTGCGTGTGTTGCTCAACGTCATTCTGCAAAGTCTAATCAACTTTGCAGGTATACCGAACTCAGACATTGTTGCGTATAGGCAATCCCTTCTCGGGCTATCGAACGCAGCTTTAAAGTCGACAAAGAGATGGTGTGTGTCAATTTGATTTTCGTGGGTTTTCTCCAGGATTTGTCGTAGCGTGAAAATCTGGTCTATGGTAGACTTACCAGGTCGAAAGCCACACTGATAAGGTCCAATCAGTGTTTTTGTAATTGGCTTTAATCTTTCACACAGTACGCTTGAGAGAACCTTATATGCGATGGAAATAAGACTGATACCTCTATAACTTGCGCAGATTGTAGGGTCTCCTTTCTTAAGTATAGGGCACAGTACACTGAGGTTCCAATCGTCGGGCATGCTTTCTGCTAGCCATATTTTGCTGATGAGCTGATGCATGCGCCTTATCAATTCATCGCCGCCGGTTTTAAACAATTCAGCTGACAGGCCGTCAGCACCCGCTGCTTTATTGTTTTTCTTCAAACAAATCTTACACACTTAAAAAATTTTAAGAATCAGACAAGAAACCTGAAATATATAACAAAAAAAAAAGAAAAAAGCACCATAGGGACCATTAATAAAAAAATTTTTTTGAAAATGTCTTAGGTGTCTAATGATTGAGGCGGGGTTAGTTTTGGTGATACGGTCGATCACTTACGGTCGATCGCTTATATCATTTCATCCTGAAAAATTTGTCGCACAGTGTTATAATTTAAATTGGAAATATTTTCTTAGCAAAAAATATCGTAATTTTTTCAATATCGCCATAACTTGTTAACTTGATTCCTCTGAAAAAAACATTAAAAGATTATAACTTGCATATGGAATGCATACGGAATCGCTATACCTCTTTTGAAATATCGTCAAAACGCGAAATTTGCCAACAATTTTGAAATAGTTAGATTCTAATACTACGTTTACATTGCACCCGAATCTGGAGCTTAAGTCCAAAAATGAGATTAAGTTACGTACTGAAAACGCTTATTAACCTCTGGGGTTTCACATATAAAATCAAACCTTATAAGCTTAGAGGTTTCATCGAAATCACCATCGAAATCTTCAAATTGTGTGATGCAACACTGTGTTCATGTTTTTTTTCGTAAGCCACAAAGGGGAATGTCAGATTAAAAAATTCCGAAATCAGAAAATAACCTCCCAACAGACATTGAAAGCAGTTTAGAGGCTTTGAAACCTTTTTCATCAAAACTTCAAAACTAAACTGCAATGTAAACGTATTGTATTTAGATATTTTAACGAAATGGTCCACAAAAGTCGAAAAATGCAATTTCACGATATTTTTTTTATAAATACTAAAAAACGAAATTTCTGCTCATTTGGAGCACGACAACCCGTGCTTTTAATTTTGGTTGTATGTGTTTGTGCTATTTCAGTGTCTAATGAGGCGGGTTTAATTCTGTCTATGTTTAGTGTAATGTTAGTACTATTTTTGCGTATTCTGAAAGCTTTGGTGTTCTCTCAATAACTTCGAAGGGACCATCTTAAGGCTCTTGGAGAGTTTTGCGAATTGTGTCATTGCGAACGAAAACAAATTTGCAAGTACTGAGTGCTCGAGGTATATATGATTGGAAATTGGAGTTATGATGTGCAATATTTGATTCTTTGCTTTCTACGACCTATTTAAGCTTGGGCAAGCTTTCCGATGAATAAAAATTCTGAATGTCGTGTATTACTATTTGCTGTGGTAACCTAAGAGATTGACCAAATACCATCTCATTAGGTGAAGCCTTAATATCTTCTTAGATCGTGGACTTTACCCAGAAAAATTAGTGGCAACTCTATGTACCACTTTGTTTGATTATTGCTCGATTTTTCCTAGATTTTTGACAATATTTTTAAATGTTGCGGACGTGAATTGAGGATCTCGATCAGAAACAATTTCCAGACGAACCCCAAAACGTGAAATTTATTCCCCATTAAGTGTGTCAACGAGTGGATACGCTTCGTGCTAACATGTGTTTCTATCAACTAGGGTGAGATCTAACCGTTTGCGAACCACTTCTTGTCTGCATTTCTCTTTTTCTCTGCGAACTTTCGATTTATCCATGATGAGAGGTTTGCCATGCTTATCTTTCATTTTAAAATCTTGGAAAAGAGCGGTTCCCAATGCCGATGCTACTCTATCAGGCACTGATAGGCATAGGCATAGAGTAGGCATATCAGGCACCGATGCTACTCTATGCTCTTCTTGATACTTGTCAAGCAATTTATTCAATTTATTAAATACACTTTTTTTCAGCATTATTTCCATACCAAGTTTTCCCAAATTCCATTCAACTTATCTTGTACTTGAATAGTGAAGGATTTATGGGAAAACTTTTTTGTTCTGTTTTAGCACGTTCGCTTAAGTAAAAATAATATCTCAAGATATCCAGATGGGTTGGTAAATTAAGATCAGTCAAATCAGTAGACACACCAAAAACAGTAACATCGTGCTTGGGTATATGACTCATTGGGTTTTCGATAGTTGTTGATGTTGTTGTTGGTTCATCTTGCGGTGTAGAGGATGGTGGATTCATTGTAAACTTTTTGATTTGGAATGGTCAACTGCACTTATTATTTTTTTTTTAAATATTTTTTTATCTGAAATTAGCACTTCACACTTTGAGTTCTTCACAACGACTTAATGCATTCACAAAAACTGTTGCGTTATATATGGTCTCCGAGACGAGGTAATAAGAATGAAATGGTAATTTCAATTCTACCTGCTGTGTCTTGTGGTGGCTTAAAAACGCACACAAGCAATTTTAGTATCTGCAGTTGTGTCACAGTGATACCTTAATCTTTTAAAATGGTTGCGGTGCATTCCAGTGATACCTTAATTCTTCAAATGGTTGCATAAAACGCGCATTTCTTAAGAAGGTGCCATAAAATACCCACAAAAAGGGTTGTAAAAACAACCTTCATTTCTTAATTAGGTGCTATAAAAAAACTACACAAGTCAGTTTACGACATGCAGCTGTGTCTTGTGGTGCCTTAAAAAACGCACACAAGCAATTTTCCGATTTGCAATTGTGTCATAGTGATACCTTCATTTTTTAAAAGGGTTGAATAAATTTCTAAAGAGAAAAAAAACTCCAAAAAGAAAAAAAACATAGGCATTTCGCTGATTTTTTCATGTAAAATGCCAAAACTGGCGATTTTTTGAAATGTTTGTATGGGGAACCCCCAGGGGGGTTCCAGGGGGTGTGCCACTGGCATGGGTGGGTCGGGCCTCCAAAGTTAGTGGGGGTCGGTCATACATTTGGACTCGATTGGAGCACTCTAAATGGGTCAAAGTGGGATTTTTCAAAATTTGCCCCTACCCAAAAGTTCGACCCAAATTGGGGGACATCAGAATTCGTTTTAGAGGTATGGTTCCTTCGGCAAAGATTCTTATTTTGATTCCTAGAATACGATTTTCACAGAGCAATGGGCGATTTTTTTGCCTCCCCACAAATCGACCCGGCCTAGTGAGCAGATATCTGTTACCATTTGATATTGGTAAAGGACCTACTAAATCGACATGAACATGTCCGAAACAACCGTGTGGAATGTCTATCTTGTGTGAAATTGTTTTCGTGTGTCTGTGTATCTTTGCTTTTTGATATCTAATGCATTTCTGTGATCATTCGTTGATTTGTGTGTTCATTTTGGTCCAAAAATACCTCTGTTCAATAAGTCGTCGAAAAGCTCGTGTACCTGGATGTGCAATGTTGTGTAATTGTTCGAAAACCTGTTAACGTAATGTTTGTGGTATGTATGGACATGTTTCTGTAATTGTATGTTCGCACCAAATTTTACACCATCTGTCACATACCAAGGCAAAGTTAAAACAATCGTATCTCTCTGTGTATTGTGAACTTGTGCTTCTATCCATATCTTCTTGAACCGGTGGAGGTGCGTATGTTGAATCACCGGGATCTTGGTATGTTGGCATTGATGACATAGACGTTGCTCCTTGCTCTTCAGTTTCCATCACAACTGCATCCATTGTTAGTCTTCTCTGATTATGTTGATCGTGCATGAACTCTTTGAGGCGTTCGGAAACCCAGCCGCATGCACATGGAGCTGCCTTCAAATCGCATTTACATGTTCCAATGTAAAAAATTGTTTCCAGAGATTTTATATACTCTGTAAATTGTTGGGTTTTGTTTCTTCTCTTGATTTGCTCTTGATACTTGTCAAGCAATTTATTCAATTTATTAAATACACTTTTTTTCAGCATTATTTCCATACCAAGTTTTCCCAAATTCCATTCAACTTATCTTGTACTTGAATAGTGAAGGATTTATGGGAAAACTTTTTTTGCCTCCCCACAAATCGACCCGGCCTAGTGAGCAGATATCTGTTACCATTTGATATTGGTAAAGGACCTACTAAATCGACATGAACATGTCCGAAACAACCGTGTGGAATGTCTATCTTGTGTGAAATTGTTTTCGTGTGTCTGTGTATCTTTGCTTTTTGATATCTAATGCATTTCTGTGATCATTCGTTGATTTGTGTGTTCATTTTGGTCCAAAAATACCTCTGTTCAATAAGTCGTCGAAAAGCTCGTGTACCTGGGTGTGCAATGTTGTGTAATTGTTCGAAAACCTGTTAACGTAATGTTTGTGGTATGTATGGACATGTTTCTGTAATTGTATGTTCGCACCAAATTTTAATGTTAAGTGCTGGAATGTGTATTGGCTTGAAATTGTAAGTATATTTGTTTTATATTTCTTGAGGTTCTGAATCTTTTGTTTGTTCTCGGTGTAGAGTTTTTTAATTGATATCTGAGGCTGAAAAAACCTCTATCTCAGGTCGTGAAAGTGCGTCTGCTACGACGTTATCTGTGTCTGTGATGTGTCTCATGTCATTGGAAAATTTTGCAATAAACTCTAGGTGCGGTGTTTGTCTTGGGCTTCTTTCTGTCTTTGAGTGTAATGCTGAAATGAATGGTTTGTGATATGTGTATATTGTGAATGTTCGTAATTCTAAATAAAGTCTAATATGTTTAATTGTGACGTAAATTGCTAAAAGTTCGCGATCAAATGTACTGTATTTTGTTTCGGATGGTGATGTTTTTTTTTATAAGAAAGCTAGTGGTTCTATTTGTTGTTCATGTTCTTGTTGCAAAACTGCACCGATAGCAGTGTTAGATGTATCCACACCGAAAGAAATTTTGCGTTGCTATTAAAATGGTTAAGTAGCAGTAACTACATGGTTAAGTAAAACTTTTTTTATTGTTGCGAATGCTTCTATTGTGTTGTCTGTCCATGTTAGATGTTTGTCTTTTATTTAGATGCCGACGTAACCATGTCGTGGGGAACAGGGGGCGAACCTTCACATGGCAACGTGCCTGACTGCCTCAACCTGGTGAGGCCAGCATTATCAATGTCGAAATCGTCCCAATTCGACTCAAATCTCTTCGTGGTGTTCTCTGGGCAACGGCAAACTGGCATCCGTTAGTTTGACGGCAAATTTGAGCGGCGGGTCGCTCAGTGGACCTTAAACATAGAATGTGCGCAGGGTTTGGGTCCCACTACATTACTACTGCCCAATGAAACCTAAACCAGCCTCGGAAAAGAACCCCAGTTACGTTGACGACCACCGTAAACGAAAAACGGACAATGATTTATATGGAAGGTGTCATTATCCAACTGGCAAAAGCCCTCAAAACAATAAAGGCAGACATCACCGCCATCCAGGAAATGCGATGGAAATGGCAAGGCTGCTCTAAAAAAGCACACTGCGATATCTAATAGAGCTGCCATGCGGAGAAGCGCGAATTTGGATGTGGATTCGTCGTTTAGCTCTCTATCCAGCTCTCAAGTAATCACTCAAGAAAAATGTTACTTATATTTCTGGAGTGCAAAATAGTAGTATGAAAGTAATTTTGGCGGCACACAATTACAAAAACTGTCAGCTGTTTATTGGAAAATATTTGTTAAAAATTATTGAAATAAAATGAATGAATTGCAAAGGTAAGTGTATTCATTTTTCACTTTTATAAATTTCTGACGTGCTATACATTTTTAGGGCTGGTCTAGTTTCAATAATGAACTGTGGGATTTTCCTGGCAGCCATGGAAATATTGGAGGAGGAGGAGGAGGAGAAGAAACGAAAGATTCGCCGAAGTCCCAGATATTGGGTGAGCCCATATCTTAAAGAGCGCAATTAAAAGGGAAGGTTTGTTACCGATTTTACAAATTTGCAAAGTGCTCCATTTCTGTTCAGTGAAAATTTTCACATGTCGCCTGCAATTTTCGATGAATTGTACAAGTTATTGCTGCCACACTTGCTTCCGAAACGGAACACGAGGCCAAATGATTTTATTCCATCCAAGGCAAAACTCGCAATTGCCTTAGAGTAAAAAATTTAATAGCTTTCTGTTTGCAGGTATCTATATATAAATACCATTTTTAGATATTTAGCATCTGGCGACTTACAGCGTCATCTTGCTTCCTGCTACCGAATAAGCAAACAACATTTTGGTAGAATTATTGATCACGCTTGTGAAGCCATATGTACAACTTTACAAAATGAAGTACCTCGGTGGAATCAAGAAATGCTTTCGGAAGTCGCTCATGGCTTTCGAAATGAGTGGAATTTTCCAAACTGTGTTGGTGCAATAGATGGGAAGCACGTGAATATTATAGCTCCTGCAAATAGTGGTAGCATATTTTATAACTACAAAGTATGATAAAAGCAAAATTTCAGTCCTTACAACTGAACTTAATCATATACAACTTTATTTCAGGGATTTCATTCTATACTTTACTGCCACTTGTGATGCCTACTATAAATTTACATACTTGGACATCGGCGCGTATGGGAGCGATTGTGATTGTAATATTTTCAAAAACTCAAAATTTGGAATCAGTGTGGTAAATGATACCTGCCCTTTTCCTCTAGATGCTCATGTGGATGGAAAAAAACTTCCTCATTTCATCGTTGCGGACGACGCCTTCCCTTTAAGCAAGCGGATATTGAAACCGTTCAATTCCAAACCCATTTTACCTGAACAAAGGATTTTCAATTATAGACTAAGTCGTGCAAGGCGATGTATTGAGAATGCCTTCGGTATCTTAAGTGCAAAATGGCTTTGTCTAAAAAAGACATTATTTTGTAGTCCTGCTCGAGCACAAAAAATTGTTTCATCGTGTTGTTTGCTACACAATTTCTTGCTTAATAAAAATCAGCGATATTATTGCCCCACATCGTTTTTAGGATATGAAGATAGCGATGGAAATTGGGTGGACGGAGAATGGGAAGCTAGCGAGCATCGAGAAGGTTCCTTGATGCAAAGTGACTTGTCGGCCTATCATGTCAGATCTTCCGATTACGGAAAATATATTCAAAAAATGCTAACAGAATATGTCAATTCTGCAACTGGGTCTGTTCCTTGGCAAAATAGAGCAGCGTTTCTTTAGTGCTTAAATAAAATTTTAAATGAAATACACAAAACACAATAAGTACATTTATATTAATATGTAATGTTTTTATTTTTGAATATTAAAAACCTATAAAAACATATTTATTTTGTTGGGCAATTTTTGCCAATAAAAAAGATGCATGCGAAATCAGCTACTCTCTTAGGCAGCTGCTTAAGCATCCAATCAATACTTGACAGTGCCTCTTTAAATGGTGACTCAGGCACTGTTTCCTCTTGGCTGCTCAATATATTCGCCTGCTTTTCTAAGAGGCTGTCAAGCCTTTGCCACATTTCCGTCCTTTTCGAAGTGCTTGGTCCGCTGTCTTCAGACGTCAAGGGCTCCTGGGATATGGTCTCCTAAGGACAGAATAATAAAATGTTATTAGCGATATTAAGAAAATTTATGTTTTTAATCCTTAGCCGTCATTTGTGTTAGTTCGTTACATATTGATATTTAAACGTGCCTCAAGCGGCCTCTATATTGAAAATCTGATTCATATGGGAAAATATGAACTATATGAACACAGAAAAAAATTAAAAAAATACAAAAAGCATTGAGATCTCTTTTGAAATGACTCAATAATTCTTCAAAATATATTTGATTTTCTTTCGAAAAGTTATGGAATTGCAGACCATAATCGCAACACATTATTACAGAATTACAACTAAAGGCAAATATTTGTGATTTTGAAGCGTGTGATTTTGAACGGCCAAATTATTACACGTTTGTTTATTGGCCGCCTAAATCAGACAAATACCATATTGTGCATCGTTCATATACTATGTAATGTTATAACAGGATCAATTTACTATTAGCTAGAATCCCTAGCCTTTTTTTCATTTTTGTTTTATGTGAATTTTGATCTAAAAAGCTGATGGTGAAAAAATTTCGGACCGATCTGAATTGATTTAGAAGTCATAGGGCTCGAAAGTTGGGAAAATGGACATAAAAAACTTCATTTTTTTAAATAATTTTCCTACAAAGCATTTCTACAAGCATTATTGGTATCAAAAGAAAGATTATGCAATTATCTATTCAACGAGCTATCAATCATTAAAATCCATGCATTACTCTTAAAGATATAGCATTTTACATATTATGCACAATTCATGTTTATACTTACGTTTGTTTATTTCGTAAAATGATGAACCGCTAAGTGTGCATAATATCTACAAAGTAATATCTTTAAAAGTCATGTATGTATTTTAATGATTGATAGCTCATTTTGTAGGAAAATTAATTAAAAAAAATAATTTTTTAATGTCCATTTTCTCAACTTTCGAGCCCTATGACTTCTAAACCAATTGAGAGCGGCAATTAATTTTTCCATATGTGGAAAAAGAACTTCTTTTTCCACGAAAAAGAAGTTATAAAATTAATTTTTACTTAAAGTAAATGATTTCCTTATGTTCAACCATACTTACATAATTGTACACAGAGCAGCGATTACTTCCTGTTGATGCTGCATCATCATTGTCCGCGACAGGAGTCGTAAAAGTCCTGGAATATAACAAATTTGTTTCAAACTTGTACACTTGGATAAACTCTACTTACTTTCGTTTTTTGGAGGTGCTAGGTAAAAACGCCAAGTCTTCGCCAAACTCCCAGTCGACACTGACATCAAACGCTGGCTCATCTAGTGATTGGCCACCTGCGCTACCACTTTTGCTTTTTTTTGCTACTTTTGCGTGGAAGCGATAGCTCTCTCTCATTGCGGTCCACGCTGCCTCGCATTCACTTTCTGAATTGATATATAATTATTGGTAAAAGCGGTCTTTCAGTGAAGTTAGGTGAATTTACCTGTTTTGCCCAAAATACCGGCTATGGATCGCCATGCCTGGTCAACAGCATTTTTGTTGCTGTGCTGGGTGCATGTAATATCCCATATGGCTGTCCACCCCTTCACCTCCCTTGCTAACTGGTGCTTTTCCTCCTCGGAAAAGTTGGCAGATCGCTTCTTCCTGATCGTCTTTTTTGGGACAAGAGATATTGGGACAAAGTGCCCACCAGCCTGAGATACCTCTTCTTCTCCTTGCGTGTTGTTCATTCTGAAATTTACGATATTTATTTATCTATCTTAAATAAATTTATCAATAAAACTAAAAAAATTACTAACCTCTATGTGTTGTCCAAATTTTACTTGCAGTAATAATAAAACTTTCATATATTTCTTGACGTTCACACTGTTGCCGTTGTCACTTTTCAATGAAAAAAAAGTAGTATAAATAAAAAATTTTCCTTGCGAGCTGGATTCACTTTCAAGTAATTTTGCCAAAGAAAATTACTTTTCGATTACTTTTAAGCTTTTTTGTATGAGAATAAGGCTTTACTTGAGAGCTGGAAAGAGGCCTTTAGCCGGAAACTACGCCACCTTGTTTCCCGTTTCACACCTGTGAACAAAAGGTTGGCCACGATCCGCATCAAGGTAAAATTTTTGGCGCATGCCACGATGGAGGAAAAGGACGAAGTCGTCAAGGACGCTTTCTACGCTAGTCTTGAGGACGTATAAGACCACCTTCCGGTCCATGACGTGAAAATATTCCTCAGCGATATTAATGCGAAAGTCGGAAGGGAAGGCATCTTTGGCCCTACCGTGGTTCAGTTCAGTCTTCATGAGACCACCACGAACAACGGTCTTAGACTGATTGACTTCGCCGCGATGCGAAACATGGTAGTTTTTATTATTATTTATTAGTTATTAAGTGTTTCCTTTCCTAATACAAAGATATAAAAATCTTAATATAGTATTAGTGATATTATGGTTTGAAATCAGCAGAAATAATATAATATTAATTAATTAATTCACAAAAAATTTACTTAAAACTATTATATAAAAGTGAAAAAATTAAGATAGCAACATTTTAAATCATTATAATACTTAAAGTGGTTATGGTCCTGTCATGTCCAGTCAGCCGAAAAAGTTTTGATTAATAATAAAAAAAACAAGTTTTTTGAGAATCTATAAGTGATAACATAAAAATATTAAAGATATAGTATTACAACAAAAAAAAAAATAATTATGAAGTTTAGCTTTGAATTGGACAGGATTAGTAAGAGATGTAATATTGGTGGGTAGAGAGTTCCACAGACGAATAGAATTTATATAGAACGGTCGCTCAGAAACTAGATGAGAAGGCCTTAATTGTATTATTTGAGTAGATCTATTAGATCTGAGAAAGCGCATTCGATCATGTAAGTATTTAGGTTCTTTGTAAACAATTATTTTCTGCAAAAATACAAGTGTTTTGAATTTTAATAAATTGTCGAAAGTTATATGGAAGATTTGTCTAGAAAACGTGGAAATGCTATCTGATCGTCTAAGTCCAAAAATATAATGCGAGATGTTATTATAAATAACGTCTGCTTAACGAGTCACAATTAGCGAATAATTCACAACCATAAAGTAGAGTAGGAATTAAGTATGTTTTTGCTAAAAGAACCCTTATTCTGTGAGGAGTGAAATATTGTGTAACCCAAAGTGTACGGAGCATACCGTAAATTTTGGCAACGGTAGAGTTTATATGATTATTCCAAGACAAATGTCTATAGAGTCTAAGCCACAACTTCCATACAGTTGAACGTCGTCAGCGTACATGTGTTATTTACAGAAGTTCAACATTTTCGGAAGGTCATTAACATAAATAGAAAACAATAATGGTCCTAACAGAGAACTTTGCGGAACACCTCTTGTAACTGCAATAAATTTAGACGTAGCATTATTCACAAATACCGCTTGAGACCGATCTCGTAAATATGAATACACTAAGTTAGACGCAGACAACGAACAATTATACATATTTAGTAACTTAGAAGACAAGATATCATGGTCAACTGTGTCAAAAGCTTTCGAGTGGTCAAGAAGTGTCAAAAAAGTTACTTTTCTGGAATCAAAATTCACTCTTATATCTTCGGTTACATCTATCAGTGCCGTTAGACAACTTCGTTTCGGCCTGTAGCCGGATTGTCGGTCGGTTAAGAGACCGTTATCATAGAAATGCTTGTTTAGTTGCTTGCACATCAAGTCTTCGAAAACTTTAGAAATTAATGGTAAAATTCCAATTGGCCTATATTCATTAACAGTTTTCACGATAGGAATTTTTTTAGCTTTCTTCCAGCAAGATTGATTTGTTAATATTGAATTGAAAAGAAAAGTAAATATTGGTAAGATTTTTGGTAGCAAAGCTTTTATAAAAATTGGATGAATTTCATCAAAACCTACAGCATTTGATTTAATGGACATAAAACTATTTAACACATCGAATTGGTCAACACAACTAAAACTAAAGCTAATATCACAGTTATTATCACAGATGGAGTTTTCATAAACATTAATTTGTATCACAGGCATAGGAATAAAAACGAAACTACTGTTAAGCTCGTCAACATTTATAACACTTGATGTATTTGTTTTCTTACTGACACCAATATCGCGAACCAAACTCCAAGTCTGCTTACTGTCTACTGCATTGCTGAATTTGTTTTCGTAAAATTTGGTTTTAGCTGTTTTAATAGCCAAAGTAACTTTGTTTTTTTCCGCTTAAATTGATTATGGAGTTCAGAAGTTTTCAACCGCTTCTAACGTTTGCTAGCAGAGTTACGTTAAACCAAATTTATTGTACAAGTAACTTAAACATATGTTTAGTTTCGGAACTTGCTCGTCGACAGAATAGGTGTAATATATTATATTCCAATCAATTAAATTAACTTCAGATTCTAGTTGTGTGTAATTAATATTTTTAAAGTCCCTAAAGGTAAAACTAGTCGGCCTATTGCACAGTTAAAAGTCATATGTTAAGAAAATAAAGTCATGTTTAGAAAATATTGCACAAGAAAGTTGATTATAAAATAACAGTTTTGAGATGTCATTTAATAAAAAAAGATCAAGCAGAGTATAAGCTGTATTAGAAAAATGTGTAGGTTCAGTCATGTTGGGAGAGTATAAGCCTAAGGAAATCATCTCATTAATAAAATTATCTTCAGACAAACGATTACTATTGAAGTCACTAGCTATTAAAATATTCGTATAAGACAACGACAAACACTGAACAGATTGCATAAATGAGGACATGTCGATATAACGATTTGGCCTATAAGCGGAGCCAACAAGTACTTTTTCAGTGTCGGACATAACATCAACGAACAAATATTCAATAGAACTACCATTTTGAGATATACAATTTAATTTAAATTTAATTTCACTTCTCACATAAACAGCTGCACCCCGGCATTACTCAAGCGACCAGCTTGGAATATTTTATAACCATTAACTTTAAGTAATTCATCCAGCATATCTGGAACGAACCACGTTTCCGAGACACATATAACATGAACATCAGAGTTTTCAAAAATATATTTAAATTCATCAATTTTTTTTACAAGACTTTGTACGTTTATGTGACATACATTTAAACCGTTTTTTGTTTACATAACACGCGAATTAAAGCATTTGTGCTGTCAGTGGAACTACTATTTACGCTATTTAAAGAATTCAAGGTCAATATTATTTTTACAGTCCCGTGCAATTTTTATAAAGCTCTTTGTTATAATACAAATACAAATAAAATAAGAAAGTGAGATATACATGAAAGTTAAAACAAAACTATTTAAAACAATAAATAGAAAAAGTCGAAAATTAAACATTTTAAAAAACATATACTTATGGTCAGCCTCAGGTATGCTTAAATTGTGTAGAGAGCCGACGTGAGCTATTGTGCGCCCACAGCAGAACGAAAAAAACTAGCACCACTAGAGTCCAAGTTGTTGTTGTTGTTGTTGTTATGCTCAGATTTCGCTTGATTCGCCAAGATCTCTTGCAATTCAGCCATGCAATCAATGCGTCTTGCAGCTTCGGCATCGGTGAGCTTCGCCTAAATAAGACCCCCGGAGAATAAAAGCTGCCGTTAGTTGTTGTCTCTTTTTTAGCCTTACAGCCGCCTGAAGTAAGTCATAATTAGCTTTAGTAAGAATCTCGTTCAAATATATTGAAGCATCTGAATTCATCCCGGCATGGTGCAAACGCACCACAGATCTCAAAACGAAATTTTTTTTCATATGGAGTAGCAAGTTTAACTATTATGATGCCATCAGTAGTGTTTCTGTTGGCACGTACACGAAAAATACTTTTGATGTTGGGTGGTGTGATGGTAATGGAGTTACATATATTATGAAAAACAGACATTAAATTTTCACCGTCAACATAAGGAATACCATGCAATCTCAGGTAACAATTTCACTAACAATAAGTTATTTGTTTTTAACGTACAATTTAATTGTAAATGAATACATTTAATTTTCCTTTCATTTGTTTCTTTCCGAATATATTCTACTCACGACTTATTACCTTAAAATTCAAAGTTTTATTTTGCGGATTATATACCCCATGGGTGTGGCGTATGTACCCCATGGGTGGGGCGGTTTCGCCAGTTTGACTTTTTTTAGAAATTAGAAAAAAAGTAAAAAGCAAAACAAAATAGTAGCCCCTAAATACTAAAATATAAAAGTTTATAAATATAAGCTTCAGACTGAAAAAGATTTCTGATAAAATTGGTTGGGTAAATTTTTTACAGCAGTTTAAAAAAAAGGTGGCGAATGAGTCAATTCTACCCTTCTTGCACGAGAGCCTCTCTATCGGCGCAAGAAAACTTCTACAAGCAGCGATCGCATGCAAGCGTAGAAAAAATATTTTCAATGCTTTTACAATTCGTGGGTCTGTTTATATCAGGCTTTCTAAGAATCGTGATTGCATTAAAATCAACAATGAAGCTGAAATCCCCAAAATCTCATCGGCTCCTGATAACGTCATCGAAAATGAATAGAGTAGCTGCTCTACGTATGTCTGCGTTTATACTATTTGATCATTTCCATAACCTTTTCCACTGCATCTTTAATCTTTACCTATTCTTTACGCTGCATTCTTATTTTGTACATTCTTTTTCTGTACTAAATGCTTTCAGGGTAAGTTTAATTTTAATTTTTCTAATTAATGTAATAATTACGGCTATTACACATTCTTAGACACAAAACTTTTTGAGTGTTGTCACTTTAGAATAATAAGCAATCAATTGCGTTGCCGGTATTTCGTAAATGGTAGGTGCAATGATATATGAAATTAGCAATTAAATCGACATTTGTAGTAGCAATTCTTTATTAAAAATTTTTTTTAGACTAAACCAACACTCAGTGGATGCAGCTTTATTTTTGAAAGCATTAAACGAAATGCACCGTATAATGATCGAATGAATATCAAGAGCATTGGTAAATATTACAATAGTATTCGTACAATATACTAATTGCACCGTACAATATACGAATGAATATCAAGAACATTGGTAACTACTACAATAATATTCGTACAATATACGAATGTTTTTTTACGAATATGAATAAAATATTCGTAATATGTACTAATATGCGTACATTCTACGAATCCAATTCGTGGCTGAAAATCCCTAATCAAATTTGTAGAATGTACGCAGTTATTAGTAATATTTACACACGAAATTTTTTGAGTGTAGTAAATTTGCAATGTGCATAAAGAATTTTCATTAAAATATATGTATTGAGTTTAGCATTTATCATTATATGATTCATAATATTATATCTTAAATATATATAAATATAATCAAAATTTTGTTTTATTTTATAATAGTTAACGTGGTAAAATTTGATATAATAAGTATGTACATATGTTATTTTACAATTAAAAATATTTAGTTCTTACATCTGTGGCTTACATAATTTTAACATGTTATTATGGATTTCTTTTAAAATTCCATCTTTTTTTGTAATTGTACTAACTTCTTTTCTGTTAATTACTTCGTATGGTCCTTTAAATGGAGCTTGATTTTTTCTCCTATTCTCTACTTTTAATAAGACTATATCTCCTACATTTGCTTCTAATTTGTTAGTGGAAGTTGTATTATTATTCATTGTTCTTTTCATTTGAACTCTTGTTGTTATTTCCTTAGCTTTCTTTAAAGCGGTTTGTAATCTGATTCGCAACTCATTAGTGTAATCATCAAAATTAAAAATTTTGTTGCCTTTATTAATTGTGTCAGTGGGTAAACTTGGTAATTTTCCTAATATTAGTTCGTAAGGTGAGTAACCTGTGTCGATAAATGGTGTTGTGTTGTAAGCAAAAGCCTAGTAGGAATCCATTGATCCCATTCATTGCCGTTTGTAAACGATAGTAAATATTCATTAAGTACTCTGTGAATTCGTTCCAGAGCACCTATTGTATGATGAAGGTATGGTGTTGAAAAAGTCTGTTTAATTTTAAGTAAATTGTACATGTTTTTCATAAGTTCGTTAGTAAATTCTGTTCCGTTTTCTGATTTTAATATTTTGGAATGTCCGTATTTTAAAAAGAATTGTTCAACTAATGTCTTAGCTGTCGTTACTGCGTGTTTTGACTCATTGGGCATGCAACTATATATTTTGTTAGTTCGCATTGTATTGTCAAAATGTTCTGTACTCATTTGATATTCTTAAAGGTCCTAATGTGTCGATTGATATTACATCAAAACTGTTGTTGGGTGTGTCGGTTACTACCAGCGGTTCTTTTGTATGTTTTGTTTGTTTATTTCTTGCACAATAATCACAACTTGTTACGAATTTTTTGACCATTATACTCATGTTTTTCCAAATGTATCGTTGTTTTAACTTTATCAATGTTTTACGTATTTCTAAATGTCCTCCATGTGTTGAATTATGAAATTCGCCAATTAGTTTGTATTGTTCTAAATTGTCTCTTATTTGTCTTGGGGCGGCATAAATTATTATTTTTAGTTGAGACTTTCTATCATGTATTTTTTTACTTGCATATGCTTTGTTAAATTCATTTTTTGTATATACTTTAAATATTTCATCATTATTATCTAGGCCTAGTTCTTTTATATTTTTCTTATTCATTCTTGATGCCAACTTCCTCAGTATCGTACCTAGTTTTGCTTAATTATCGTTACATCCTACGTGCACCAAGTTCTTTTTAATATTAATTTTAAAATTCTTCATATTTTTGTCGACATTAAATTTTTATTCCCTCATATTTTTAACTTCAGTTTCGGATGGGCATTTCCATATTTGAAGGTGATCAAGCTTCTGCTGAGAGCTGCATTTCTCCGTATTACTGTCCAATTTGTTTTGTTTGGACATGCCTTTTGTAATAATAAGCGGTCTTTTCACTTTGTCATCTACCACTTGTGGAATCATTTCTCTAAGTATGTCGGAGTCAATTTTAATTCTTGATAAAGCGTTTGCGTTTGTGTTTAGTTTACCCTTTTTGTAAATAATGTCAAAATCGTAGTCACAATGCAGTTGCTGACTGACAAAATGTTTGTACAACTGTGGTACAAATGTTTTGTTGAGCTTTAGGTGGTACACCAAAAGCTGTTTAAATTATGTTGGCAATTTGGCACGTGATACCAATTACCTAAATTTTAAATGTTTAATGTTAAATGAGAACACTTGTTGAGTTTAGTTATAGAATAAAACAACTGAGTTTATTGATTGATTTTTACTTGCTTATATACATAAAAAATAGCTAAATTAACAAATTTGAAAATAACAAAATTTAATTTAAAATATTGAAATATTGAAAATTGCATTAACAGTAAAAAATGCAGTTGCTGACCGACGCATATCCGTCGGTCAACGACTTATTAGCAGAGCTTTAATTTTTGTTGTTTGCATTTGTCTTGGCTTGTTGTTATGCCAAGGCCATACTATGCTGACTTTGCTTTATTTTCATAAAGCGCATCAACACAATATGTATGCAAGCATAACTTTGTTTGTCATTTATTATTGTTTTACATTGCATTGCTTTGCTTTTATTTTAAACAAAGCAATGCAATGAAATATGTATGTTTGTACCTAAACAGGTACTAAAAATATATACGTCCGCTTGCGATTGTGACTGTTGGGTGACTAACCATTTCAGGAACACGTCGATCAGTGTATCGTTCAAGAACAATCCACACTCAATTCGCCCATAATCGTGGTTGTAAACAGCGATGCTGCCAGGTCCTGGGGGGTAATTTAGGATTACCTCTGGCTTGCGGTCGTCCTAGTCAACGCTGGTGCTGTCGACGCTATGGTCGTCGCTGTACCGTAATCTGCCTGGGCATAGCATACCTTTTCCTCGATTGCGGCGGGACTGGCGTTCTTTTTTTTCTTCTCTTTTTTTTTCACTGGCACTGTGGTATGACGATTATATGTTCGCCGCTGTGTTTTCTTCGAGTAGTGCAACGAAAATCAGCTTTCTATATATTTTTTTTTTTTTAATGTTCAAAAGTTTTAGCTGCATCTGTTTTATTTCAACACACACTTGTTGACTACTTGTTGTCGGTTTGAGTTTTGATTTAATTTAACGATTCAGTACAACGTGCGTCATGCTAAGAACTTTGCGATAGACTGCATGGTAAGTTTGCGTTTACATGCAACTTGAGGTTGGTGGTGTGAGTCAACCAATGTCAAACACGAGAATCTTGACCAAGTAATTACGTCAGCCTCAGAATGATGATAGGCACCAAAGACTGCCCGTGTGGAAAATTAATATATAATGTTAACTGAATTTTCGCCTAAGGAAATAGTCGACGTGATAAATTGCGCTGGTATTTTGCTGACTCAGGAGCCGCACATCGTGGGTAACATGATTATGGATGACATGCTGGTGGGCTAGCGCTTGACGACAAGCTCGAGGGTTCCTCCCCGCGTAGAAATGTTCAACAGTGGCTGCCCTTGGCAGTTGTTGGTGCGGTTGCTGCCGCGGGTTGATCGACTTCTGTACAATGATAGTCGCCATTTGGCAGTTGTTTCGGCGGTTGCTGCCACATCTGCAGTTGTTTCGGTGGGTGCTGCCGCCACTGGCAGTTGTTTCGACGGGTGCTGCCGCATCTGCAGTTGTTTCCGCGGTTGCTGCCGCGCCTGGCAGTTGTTTCGGCGGGTGCTGCCGCCACTGGCAGTTGTTTCGGCGGGTGCTGCCGCATCTGCAGTTGTTTCCGCGGTTGCTGCCGCGCCTGGCAGTTGTTTCGGCGGGTGCTGCCGTATCTGCAGATGTTTCCGCGTTGCTGCCGCGCCTGGCAGTTGTTTCGGCGGGTGCTGCCGCATCTGCAGTTGTTTTCGCGGTTGCTGCCGCGCCTGGCAGTTGTTTCGGCTGGTGCTGCCGCCACTGGCAGTTGTTTCGGCGGGTGCTGCCGCATCTGCAGTTGTTTCTGCGGTTGCTGCCGCGCCTGGCAGTTGTTTCGGCGGGTGCTGCCGCCACTGGTCCGAGGCTAAAATTATTATTTAATTGTGGTCAAGGGACTCGTCATAAAACTTTTTAAGTTTTATGAGCTGCTGGTGTCTGTGATTCTCGACCCGTTCCAAACGTGTGTTCGTCATACAGAGCGCCTGGTAGTCGCGCTTCGCGACCTTGTACCCGGAAAGCAGGGCTATAGCCGGTGACGTCAGACTTGCTGCTGAGGTGCTCATCCCATGTTTTATGTTGGTCTGCGCTGAATTGGGCTATCATCGTTTTTAACGTTTTGTTGATGCGTTCCGCAGGGTTTTCTTGGGGCGCGTATGATGCGGTAAGTTGCTGTTTGGTACCAATCTCTTGCATAAATTTTTTGAATGAGCGGCTCGTAAATTGGCTGCCATTATCCGTGATGATAACTTTTGGGGCACCGAAACGAGAAAGAATACGCTCTCTAAAACCCTTCCGCAAGCTGTCACTGGTAGCTTTTCGTACAGGAATGGCCTCGGTCCACTTACTGAACTTATCGAAAAAGACCAATATCATACTGATCCCGTGTTTGGAACGCGGCAAGGGTCCGACAAAGTCTGCGCAGACAACAGAACAAAGTTCGTCGGCAATACGCGTTAACATTTTACCCGCTGGGGCCTGCTGGCTCAGCTTGTATCGCTGGCAGTTTGAGCAGCGCCTCACATATTTACTCACGTCCCTGAAGAGACCCGGCCAATAATACCGACTAGCCACTCTCGCCATCTTTTTTCTAATTCCGAGGTGGCGTGCGCTGGGCTGGTCATGGTTCTCCTCCATAACCCTGGCACGTAAATGTGTTGGTACGCATAGCTTCCAGGGGGCGGAATCTTCGTCGCCTATTTGATTAGATATATGGCCATATAAGTGGCCATTCTCTTCTAAATAATCCGCAAACTTTTCGGGATTTTCTTTTATTTCTCTTTTTCGCTTTTCTAGCCAGCGGCAATGTTGAGTGTTTTCCATCGCTTCCGTTACCTTGCATAAATTCTCCAGCGGCTGTCGGGACAGTGCGTCAGCGACCACATTAAATTTTCCTCGTCGGTATTGGACCTCAAAGCTATATTGCTGTAGTTCGAGGGCCCACCGCGCTATGCGCCCTGATGGACTCTCTATAGAATTGAGCCATTTTAAAGACAGGTGGTCCGTGATGACTATGAATTTATACCCTTCGAGGTAACACCGCATTTGCCTGATGCCCCAAACTATGGCCAAGCACTCCTTCTCAGTGGGGCTATTGTTTTTCTCGGCGGGGATCAGGTGTCGGCTGGCATAAGCTATGACACGTTCCATCCCATCGAAATCTTGGGTCATGACCACTCCGAGCCCGTAATCGCTCGCATCCGTTTGAAGCACGAAGGTCTTGCTAAAGTCTGGGCATGCTAGGACTGGGGCTTGCGTGAGTTTATCTTTTAAATTGTCGAACGCCTGTTGCTGCTCAGGTCCCCATCGCCAATGCTTACCCTTCTTCAGCAGTAGAGTCATTGGGTGGACAATTGTAGCGAAGTCTGGCACGAATCGTCTATACCATGACGCTACTCCTAGGCATCGGCGTAGATCTCGTAGACTTGTGGGTGGTGTAAGCTGTTTTATAGCGGCAACCTTGTCCGGGTCCGTATGGATTCCATTTTCGCTTACCACATGCCCAAGATATTTAGTCTCCGCACGGAAAAATTCACATTTTCCTACATTTAGCTTTAGATTCGCTGCTCGCAGTCGTTGGAACACTTCTTTTAAATTATGCAGGTGTTCATCTTCTGAGCCACCCGTGACGATGATATCGTCGAGATATGCAAACGCAAACGGTTCAAGTTCTGGTCCGATCACCTTATCTAACGCCCTCTGGAATGTGGCGGGCGCCGAGTGCAGCCCAAATGGCATCACGCGACACTGAAATAAACCACGTCCTGGGACAGTGAAGGCTGTATACTGATTGCTGTGGTGATCCATCGGGATCTGCCAGTACCAATTTTTTAGGTCGAGACTGCTGATGTATTTTGCGTTACGCAGCCGATCCAAAATGTGGTTAATTCGCGGCAGTGGGTATGCATCAGGAACAGACTTTGCGTTCAACTGACGGTAGTCCACGCAGAGTCTTCAGGTGCCCGATCTCTTCTTCACCAGTACTATCGGTGCACTATGCGGACTATGTGACGGCTCTATGCACCCCTTCTTCAGCAACTCATTGATCTCTTTATAGATGATGTCTTGCATGGCCGGATTTCGGAAAAAATATCGCTGCTTTAAAGGTCGGTCGTCCAACATGACGATCTTATGGCGGGTAATGTTCGCTGGCCCTTGAAGCTTACTAAATTTCTCGAGTTCTTCTTGTAGAAATTTGTTTACGTGCTCTGGTAACCTTTTGTGTTCTTCGCTTATGGTCGTGCATGCTGCTGGGCTTGTGCCGGGTTGTTCGGTGGCTCGAAGATATATCATCTGTCCACCGCAGGTGAATATCGCTTCTGCCTTTAGTAAGAAATCCATCCCGAGCAAGAGGTCATCGGCGACCCCGGGGAGGATAAGCAGAGGTAATTCACATCGACTGGATCCCATTTCAATTGTGACGATTAGGGCTTCGTTTACGACTTTGAGCGAACCGTCGGCCAGGCGTACATTGGTGGGTATGAGCTGGCGGTTGGACGTTGTTCTTATTTTGTCTGCTAGGGTTTGACTGGCGAAGCTTCTGGTAGCCCCTGTATCGATTACCGCCTCTACGTGGTGTGGCCCTATAGTGACCTGGGCGCAAATTCTGCGGTCGTCGAATTTCAGGCACTTGGGTTCTTCCGAGGATGTTACTGGCTGGACTCGTTCGGCCCTCGGTTCTGATCGAGTCCTCTGGCATTTCCCGCTGGCTGTTGTTGGCGACCGCTAGTGGTGGCCCCGCCGCGGGGTCCTCCTCTTCTGCGATTATACCGTTTCGGGTTGCGGTTGCCCGGTTCGTCGTAACCTTGCTGGCCGCATTTTCGACATGTATGACTTGGACTCGTAGTGTTCGAGGATATTTGTTGTTCAGGCGGAGGGTGGTTCTGCTGTTCACCCCTAGGCTGAACTGGCACGCTCTCTTGTGGGGAGTTCTGACTGGCTAGTCGACATGTATGACTTGGACTCGTAGTGTTCGAGGATTTGTTTTGTTCAGGCGGAGGGTGGTTCTGCTGTTCACCCCTAGGCTGAACTGGCACGCTCTCTTGTGGGGAGTTCTGACTGGCTAGTCGATGGTATTCGTCTTTATTGCGTGTCCCACTGCCTGAAGGATTATTATCGCCTTTAATAATTTCATAGTCCTCGGCCAGTGCCTCAAGTTCTTCAAACGTAGTAAAGTCTCGACGTCGAATATATAATTGATATTCTTGCCAACAATTTCGAAATGAACGTTCCAGCTTCTCCTCTTCGGTCTGATTTGCATGCCGCATGAGGTCTATAAGTTGGAAGCTGTATTCTTTAAATCTCTCTCGAGGCCCTTGCATCCTGCCTCGTATTTGGTCCTCTAGTCGCTCAAAGAACCGACCTGGTAAAAAGTAGGACAAGAATTTTGTCTTGAAGCTATGCCATGAGTCACATCCTTTTTTATTATTACGCCACCAAGTGAGGGCTCCGCCCTTCAATAGCTCCGGCATTGTTCTGGGTAGGTGATCCTTATCCAGACTGTACACAATTGCGAGCTCTTCCACCCTTTCGATAAATTCAATGGGGTCCTGGCCCCCTTCGAACCTAACCGTCCACTTTCGCACGCGGTCCATGATGTTGCTGTGTGCCGTGGCAACCTTGTGGCTACTTCCACTTGTTTGCGTACCTGACACGATTATCTGTTTTGGCGGGTCTTCTTGGCTAAGTATGCCTGACATGGTTGGTACCCCTATGTGACGAGGCGAAGTTGATCTCTTGTCCGAATGCTTCGCTTCTAATTCTTGTAGGCGCTTTTCTAGCTGTGGGTCGTCACTGCCTTCTGTAACTATGGCGGAAAACCGCTTGCGCAATTGTTCAACTGTTCCTTCGTCGCTATACCCGAACTCTTGTGCATAGATGACAAGGTCATCCTTTCGAAGGGAATAAATCCAGGACATCTTAACCATTCTAATGTCCGCTCAACTCGTCACTGGTTATTAGAAAATATTGGCTTTTTTCTCTAATCCCGCTGTACTACCGAATGCTTATCGTTCAGTATTCGGTGGAGTATGAAAAACGCTAAAACCCAACAAATTTAAACCATTACCTGTATTAGACTCTGAAATAAAAGTTTATAATTAATTTATAATAATTGCTAACAATGTTCTTAGCTACTAACGGACCCTTTATATCGAGTTTGTTTTTAATAAAAAATGGCATAGAATTATTTTATCTATGCTTACTCGATTAACGCATGCAAGGAACAATGTAGTTTTTTTTTTTGCTACCCTTGGTTTGTCCTTGACCATGCGTCGAGGATGTAGTCGCCTTCAACTACTTTCGACTCGCTTTTTACTCGGGAACGACACTGTAGTTCTTTTAACTACTTTACCCAATCCACCTTACGGTCAGTGTGCCAACTTTAGTTTTTAGCCACAAAATAGTTATTATCTTGAACTGAGGCTAAGTTTAATTTAGCACTTTGTATTGGTTTTGATTTAGTGTCCCTGCTCGGGCGCCATTGTGACGATGCTTTTCCAGGCCGAGGTGTGGCTCGCCGGATTCCAAAGTTCGTGACAAATATTTCTATGATATCGGACGCTAAATCAAAACACTGTTCAATTTTTACTTCAAGATAACAATCTTTATTTAATAATATGGCTTATAACTAAGCTTAGAAATTACCCTAGGTCTAACCAAATTCTTCACAGAAAATTTATCTTAAATAGTAATTAAATAGTGATAATCATAAGGAAAAAGATAATTGGTGTCCTGCAAGACAGCGCATCGACTGAAGAGATATTTCGACTACAACCCCAGACGATGGCCGAAGAAATATGAATTGTGATTTCCGGAAGGGAAAAGGGCGGTAAATCGGCTGAGGAGATATTTCGACTACAACCCCAGCGATGTCCGCAAGACAAGTCGTGATTCACTGAAGGGGACTGGCGAATCGACTGAGGAGATATTTCGACTACAACCCCAGACGATGGCCGACGATATGTTAAATAGGGATCTATGGCAAAAGGCTGGCAAATCGACTGAGGAGATATTTCGACTACAACCCCAGACGATGGCCGAAGAAAATATGAATGTTGAATATGTAAACGTTAATAACAAAATGAAATTAATAATAAAGTAATACTGTTTTGGTCTTAACTTTCGGTGTTGCACCGAAATTTAGTTTAACCAAATGTTTACTCTGAATGTTTGTTCTTAACTTTAGGTGTTGCACCAAAAGTAAGTTTTACCAAATGTTTATTCTGAATGTTTGTTCTTAACTTTAGGTGTTGCACCAAAAGTAAGTTTTACCAAATGTTTATTCTGAACTTTAGGTGTTGCACCAAAAGTTCGCTATATCAAATGATAACGCAAGAATACTTTCACTGGTTGTAAGAACAACTGATTAATTTTATTTTTCTACCATCTATTTATAATACATTTTCCTTAAAATAAATTATATTAAAACTATAGAAATAAGCAAAAAATGTAAAATAAAACTGTTAATTTAGGCAAAAATAAATGAATCGGTCATTTTGCCTGCCTTGCAATTCTTCAAGGCTAGACTAATGACCGCTTAGCTGTTGTTGTCCAAAGTCGTTGTTCGCTGGTGTCATTTTCCTGCCTTGCTGTTATGCAAGGCCAGGTAATGACCGCTTGCGTTGTTGTAGCAAGCGTTCGCCAATATGCTGGATTGCGTTGTTGTTGTTATAGTAAAACGATGACTTATGTTGATAAGTTTGGTAGCCGGCTGGCTACTAAGACGGTACTGACTGTTTGTATTGTTGTTGTTGCGTACGTTGACTTTTGCAGCCAGCTGGATACCAACATTCTCCCCTGCGTTGAACGAATTTCGATCAACCTTATCTTCCGTAAATAGTTATAATTTCCGGTTCTTCTATGACGTCATCAGGTGCGTTGACGTGGTTTCTTGGAGCTGGTTGTGGTGATAATCGATTGCTGATGTGAAGTTTCCTGATTCGTTTCCACACGGACCACGAAACGATACACGCGATGAGGAGGATACATGAGTAGCTAACGATGTATTGATGGATATCATGTGGCCGAAGGTTATTTGGTTCTTCAAATCTAAGGTTTTCTATTTCGTGTTGGAGTGCTGTCAGTTGGTTGAGCTGATCTTCTGCTGCTGTTTCCTTGATATTTAGGAGAAATGGTTCCATAGGATCAGGACTGTCCAGTTCTGCCATAATGCCCAATTTTGTGTATGAGGAATGCAAGGAGCTGGTGACGATGAAATGTCCTTGTATGGTGATAAAGTCATTTTTCAATGTGCAGTCTGGTTGTAGGCTGAGGCGACCAGACCCACTTAAAGCCACTTGAAATACATCGTTGCTGCATACTGCTGACATTCGAGTTGCTGATACGGCAAAAATCCATTGATTTGCGTGTTCCATTTGAATCCAGATTTCTTTGGAATTGGTTTTTGTGAACTCGCAATTAGTAATGGTTTCGTTGTTCAGCAAGTTGATTTCACATGATTGCTCGCTAGCTCCTTTGTTATAAATTGAATGAATGTTGGCGCATAGAAATATGTCTTCTTTGGCTTGGCTACATTGTTTTAGTTTTGTGGGCGTTGCGGGAAAATACCAATCACGATGTAGATTGACTGCCATGAGCGAAGTTGATGGTTTTATGGATCTCATTGTGTTGTTGATCAAAACTGGAATGGGTATCACCTTGAAGACTTCAAATAATTCCTGACTGACCAGTGGTATTTTGATGTCAAATATTACATAGTCCTCCGAAATACCTCCTTTAACCTTCATTAGTTTGTAGAAGGATAGTAACTCGTCATACTCCACGGGTAACTGAAATTGGGGTGGAAGGTGATTTTTGATACTCATTATTTCCTGTCGACATTGTTGGGGGCTGATTAGCATTGGATGAATTCGCCCATGATGAGTGTCTATTAAAACATCTAACAATGATGACTGGATTCTTTGTAGATTTGAAAGTGTTAGTGTCATTTGTACTGCTAATGACAATAACAGTCTAAATGTTTTATCTTGAAATGATTCTTCTGATGTGATATTGATACGAATAGCGATTTCTTCAAGTTGATGCTCAATCATTCCTAGATTGATCTTGGCCCCGTTTTGATGCTGTTTCATGATGTTAATTGTTGAATTCATTAATGATGTTTGTGTTTTCAGCAAACTCCGTACATGTTCTTCATTCGAATGCACCTTGTCAATGGTCTGAGACATCTGTGTTGCGTATTCGGAGTCCAAAATTCCAAACAAAGAATGCCCAATATTACCAATCAAATCTATCGCTCCTCTTGCGTGTCTTTTATGTGCGTAGAAGAGCCTATTATCCTGCTTGAGTTCTTCTAGTGCTCGCATGAATTGGTCAACCAGGATCGTGCAGGTAGCTACTTGATGAACTTGATCACATAATTGATTTAGAAACGTTGTGCCATTTGTCAAGGTCTCTAATTCAGCTCGAGATGGTGCCATATCATAGAAAACAATTAAATTCCACTCCTTTGTTACTAATTTAATGTTTCCTATGGTCTCGAAATGTATGCCGGAATTTTTGTTGAACTGTGTGACCTCAATCGGAGTACATAGTATTAATGGCAGTATTAACAAGGTTATTAATACTATGTTACTGAACGCTAGTTGAGGCAGTCGCATCCTTTTTGAAGGTACTTCAGGTTTACTTAGAGGTTGAGTAATTGTGGAGGCATGCGGGTGTGCTCTGGAGGGGGTTGGTTCATCCTTATTGACGTTTATTGGATCTTCATCGACTGGAAGTGGTGCTAGCCTATGTATTGCTCTTCGTGATATACCGGTTGATGTGCGTACATCAGCGACTCGAACTAGCCCGTCATGACCCCTTATTACCTTTGTGATACGACCGAGTGGCCATTTTAACAGGGGTAGATTGTCATCCTTGATTATGACCATTGCACCTGGTTTGATGTTTCTGGACTCATGGTGCCATTTGTATCGATGTTGTAAGCCGTGAAGATACTCACTGGACCATCTTCTCCAAAATTCTGCCTTAAGCTGCATGACTAGTTTCCATCTAGTGGGATTTTTGGCGTTGTTTGGCTGGGCATTGGGATCAATTGTTGAGGTCAAAGGCTCTCCTATGAGAAAGTGTCCCGGGGTGAGTGCTTGTAAGTCATTAGGATTTGATGACATTGGTGTGATTGGTCTTGAATTCATTATGGCCTCTGCTTCAGCTAGGACGGTCCCCATTTCTTCAGATGTTAGTGATGCGGATGCCAATGTTTTTTGTAATAAATTCTTTGCTGATTTTACCGCCGCTTCCCAAAGTCCACCGAAGTGTGGTGCACGTGGTGGGATAAATGAGAAGTTAATTCCTTTAATGTTGCATTCATCTTTGATTTTTCGTTGGGCATTGTCATCGTGAATGATCAATTGTAATTCCTGTAATTGGTTCCTAGCTCCTACGAAGTTTGTAGCATTATCGCAGTAGATTGTCGCGCAATGTCCACGACGAGCCATAAACATCTGAGTGCTCCAATGAAGGCCTCAGTGGTGAGATCGCTAACCAATTCCATATGAACAGCCTTCGTCGCGAAACAGCAAAATACGGCTACATATGCCTTGAGCGGTGGTTTTCCTCGAATTTTGAAGTGTGTCCAAATTGGACCAAAGAAATCTACTCCAGCGGTGATGAATGGTCTTGCAGGTTGTACTCTGTCAGCGGGTAGATTACCCATTAATTGTTGTAATAGTTTTGGTTTAGCTCTAGTGCATTGAACACAGTGTTGCGTGACAGAGCGAGCTAAGTTTTTAAGTTTTAGTGGCCAAAATCTTTGTCTCGTGATAGACATGAATGTTTGAGGACCAGCATGAAGGTGTTCCTTGTGCAAATCGTTCAATAAAAGTTTTGTGATTATGTTATTATATGGTAACAGCATCGGATGTTTTGCATCATAGCTCAACTTAGATGATTCTAACCGGCCACCTACTGTTAACATGCCCTTATCATCTAGGAAAGGTCTTAGAGTGTTGATTGGACTATTGTTGCTCACAGCTGAATAGCGAGTTAACTGATAAATATCGTCAGCAAACTCTTGCTGCTGCATACGCCTTACAATATGTAGCAGCGATTCTTCAATTTCATCTGCAGATAAAGTTGTTGTTGCCTTTGTTGATTTGTGTCGAGTATGATTGATGAAGCGTAGTACATATGCTATTACCCTTTGCAACCGACGGAAAGAATTTTTGTGGTTGACTTCTTCCAGCCAGTTTGTTGTGGGATTTGTAACAGTTGCCGATGTGGCAACTACTGCTTTTAGTCTGCGCTCTAACGGACATTCTCCCCTTGGTGGTTGTAATGGCCAACTTGTTATCGCTCCATGCAGAAACAGAGGACCATATAACCAAAAATTATTGTTAATCAGTTTGCTTGGTGTCAGCCCTCTTGAGATTAGATCAGCAGGATTATCTTCAGATCGTACGTGTCGCCATTGATGTTGAGATGTGAGTTGTTGAATGACTGAAATCCTGTTGGCGACAAAAGTATGGTAATGAGATGAGTCTGCATTTATCCATCCCAGCACGGCAGTGGAGTCGGACCAAAAATGTACATTCGCTTGCTTGATGATTTTGCTTTCTTGAAGTTTTTGCATAAGTTCTACGGCTAACTTAGCAGCACATAATTCCAGTCGGGGTAGGGTTATTTGTTTTGTTGGTGCTACCCTTGATTTTGCACATATAAAACGTACCACTATTGTATTGTGAGCACTTGATGTTCTCATGTATGCTACAGCTCCATATGCCTGCTCTGAGGCGTCAGCGAAGATGTGTATTTGAGGGTTGGTTGTTTCCTTATGGCCAAAGATGTGGCGAGGGATGCTGATGCCTTGCAGCAGTTCGAAGTCCGTTCTGAATTTTAGCCAGGTTGTGTGAAGCTCTTGTGGGAGTGTGGCATCCCAGTCCACCTTAAGTTTCCACAACTGTTGAAGAAATATCTTTGCGGTAGTTGTCACTGGAGCAATGAAGCCAAGAGGATCAAATATGCGAGATATATCTGCCAATGCTGTGCGTTTTGTTATCCTCTGATTACTGTTTGCCAGGATTTTTAGTTTGAAATTGTCATTTTTAGGATTCCAAGTGAGACCCATGGTTTTGATGCTCTCATTAAGTGAATTGTTGAAGTCAAGAGTAACTTCTTGATCCTTAGATGGAATATCTTGTAGTAATTTTGGGTGATTTGCACACCACTTTCGTAGCTTGAATCCAGCGGAGCCTAACATAAGGCGTAGTTGACGTTGTATTTCGAGTGCAGTAGTGATTTTGTCGGAACCGCTCAATACATCGTCGACGTAGAAATTTTCTTTCACTACTTCTGCTGCCAACGGATAATTGTGAACTTGTTTTTCAGCTAGCGCTTGCAAGGTGCGCATAGCCAAGTATGGTGCAGAGGTTGGGCCATAAGTTATCGTGGTGAGCTTATAACACTTAAGTGGATGTGATGGATCTTCTCTCCACCAAATAAGTTGATACCTTTGGTGGTCATTGTCCACCCATACCTGTCGGTACATTTTTTCGATGTCAGCTGTAAAAACGAATCTTGGGAGACGAAACCGTAATAGCGTTGTGGCGACGTCTTCTTGTATGGCTGGCCCTGTTGCCAGTATTTCGTTTAATGATAACTTGGTTGATGTTTTTGCCGACGCATCGAATACAACTCTTAGCTTAGTTGTTGAGCTGTCTGGTTTGAGAACGGCATGATGTGGAAGAAAGTAGTGCGGTCCTTTGATGGTGTCTATTGCTATTTCTTCCATATGACGAAGTTTTTCATACTCTTGCATAAAGGGCACATACTGACTCTTGAGCTCAGGGTGTTTAACTAGTTTTCGTTCAATAGCTATAAAACGCTGTAGAGCTATGTCCTTGGATTCACCGAGTAGACTTGGGTCACGCTGAAAAGGTAATTTTACCACAAACCGGCCGTCAATAAGTTGATGAGTGTTTTGACGAAAATCCTCTTCACAACGTCGTTCAGCTGCAGTTAGGTTTGCCACCCGTAAGTCACATTCTTCAAGTCTCCAGAATTTTTCCATTGTCTCGTTGAGTGACTCATCTTCTGTGCATACACCGCAGGTGATATCACTGGTGGATGTATCCTGATTGTATTCCCCACCTATGATCCAGCCAAAAAGCGTATTCTGAAGGATTGGTCGTCCATCTCCAAGTGAAATTTTACCATCGCTTATCGTTGAAAAGAAAAGTCCAGAGCCGATTAGCAGGTCGATGCTTCCAGCTTCGTTGAAATTTGGATCAGCTAACTGCAGGTTGCTTGGTATGTTCCACTTGGTTACATCGATGCTACGAGATGGTTGCTTAGACACTATTTCTGTTAATATGTGAGCTTCAATGCGCTTCTTGAAATTTGAATTATTTGATGAGATTTGAATGTTGACTCTTTCCGCAGTCTGATTTTTAGTTTTGCCAATGCTTTCGATTCCCACGAGGCACGTATTTTTGTGCAGACCAAGTTTTTTCACAAGTCTTTTTGTTATGAAATTGGCCTGTGAACCGTTGTCTAGAAGAGCTCGGCAAGGTATCTGTTTTCCCCACTTGTCACTTATGGTTACAGAAATCGTGCTGAGCAATGCCTTCATGGTGTTTTATGAATGATCCTGCAGCGCAGCTAAAGAAGCTGGGATATCTTGGGCTGGTGCAATTATACTATTGTTGTTTTGTGCTGACTTTGAAAATAGTTTTTGAGATGACTTTTGTGAAACAGCGTTGACCACCTTTCCAAATCCTTCTAAATGCAGAAGTGTGTTGTGCTTCTTATAACATTTTAAGCAGCTCCCTGATGAGCATGAAGTGGCATTGTGACCATTTTTAAAACAATTTACACAACGTTTAGCTCCTTGGACAGCATTTAAACGTCGTTTTGGCGTCATCGTTAGGAAATCCTGACATCTGAAAAGCAAATGGTTTTTTTTACAGATGATGCACCTCTGGTCAGTCGATATTGACACGCTCAATGCTTGATACGATTTGTTGCGTCCTTGATCGCTGCCGTCTTTGCCTGCTCTGGCACCAAGAGCTTCTAGTGTTTGAAAACGACGGTTCAGGAAGCTGACGAAAGAATTGAGTGTCGGCATCTCCTTCGGTTGGCTCAACGATTGTTCCCATAGTGCATTAGTACCTTTGCTGAGATGTTGGGTCAATATATATAGCAATATTGGGTGCCAATTTTCGGATTTACGCCGAGATTTTGGAGGCTGAGAACGCATTCCAGGGTAGTATCATGAAGCAGCTTGATTGATGCTGCGCTTTCTGCATAGGATGTTGATTGAGTGAGTAGCCTTTTTAAAGATGCATTGATCAGCATACGCGGATTTTCATATCTCTCGTTGATTACCTTCCAAGCTGCTTCGTAATTGGCTGCAGATGCCGTGAAATGTTGAATTAATCTTGCAGCCTCATCACACAAGCTGGATTTCAAAAACCACATTTTTTGGCATTGTGGGATTGATTGCTTATCCACCAATTCAGTGAATAAGTCGTGGAATTGCCTCCATTTTGAATAGTTACCGTCAAATTTTGGTAAGTCTATTTTCGGTAGATTCAAACTTGATGCGTGTTTTTGATCGACCGTGGGAAATGAATTGGTTGATGGACTTTGTTGATCAACCGTGTGAGCTAATTCTTGAATCTGCCAGATATTAGCGTTGATATTTTGCTCAATTGCAATGAATTCGTCGTAATTATAATCACCTGAGTCGCAAGAGCTCCATATTTTGTTGTGAATCTCTTGTGCTACATGCCAATGTTGCTCGATGTTGTTTGCTAGATTGGCATAATAGCGTGGTGAATGAATGCTTTTACTGATGTCATCAAGTGCAGCCTTTATTGAGTTTTGTGTTGAAAGAATTATTTTCCTTTGCTTCTCTACTAAGCCTCGTAAATTTTGTGTTGATTTTGCGTCCTCTAATCCTCCTTGACTCCTGGGTGCTGGTTTAACAGTTTTGCTTGCAAGTAGTTGTTTTTCCAAATCTTCTCTGCATTCACTGTATCTAGCACCAATCACTTTGTGAACGTCTTTTTCAAAGTATGGATGATTGCTATCCGAGCCAGGTACGTTGCGTATGGCGTTGTCATTCCTGTTGAATTGAGTCTATAGTTCGTCTAATTCCTTTATTCTTGCTGTGAAAAATTCCGACGTTCTTCTGTCAAGTGGTGCCTTTTTGATGTTTGCAATTGATTTTTGTATCGTGACGCTTAATTCGTCCTGTTGTTCTATCAGTTCATTGAATCCCATGATTAAAATATACTGCGTCTTATGAGACGACCACTGATGTATATTTCGTTGTGTGTCGAAATCGGGTACACCGAATGCTGAGGTGTGTTGTTTTTATGTCGGACACCACTGGCACATTAACCAGAATATCGCGCGTTGCTGAAGGCTGCTTGTCCTTCTTCGGTGTCACCAAAATGTTTTTTGGTGCTTTGCGTTGTTCTGTTGAAGGCTGCTCGTCCTTTTTAATCGTCGGGGTCACCAAAATGTTTTGGTCTTAACTTTCGGTGTTGCACCGAAATTTAGTTTAACCAAATGTTTACTCTGAATGTTTGTTCTTAACTTTAGGTGTTGCACCAAAAGTAAGTTTTACCAAATGTTAATTCTGAATGTTTGTTCTTAACTTTAGGTGTTGCACCAAAAGTAAGTTTTACCAAATGTTTATTCTGAACTTTAGGTGTTGCACCAAAAGTTCGCTATATCAAATGATAACGCAAGAATACTTTCACTGGTTGTAAGAACAACTGATTAATTTTATTTTTCTACCATCTATTTATAATACATTTTCCTTAAAATAAATTATATTAAAACTATAGAAATAAGCAAAAAATGTAAAATAAAACTGTTAATTTAGGCAAAAATAAATGAATCGGTCATTTTGCCTGCCTTGCAATTCTTCAAGGCTAGACTAATGACCGCTTAGCTGTTGTTGTCCAAAGTCGTTGTTCGCTGGTGTCATTTTCCTGCCTTGCTGTTATGCAAGGCCAGGTAATGACCGCTTGCGTTGTTGTAGCAAGCGTTCGCCAATATGCTGGATTGCGTTGTTGTTGTTATAGTAAAACGATGACTTATGTTGATATGTTTGGTAGCCGGCTGGCTACTAAGACGGTACTGACTGTTTGTATTGTTGTTGTTGCGTACGTTGACTTTTGCAGCCAGCTGGATACCAACAAATACTATATATATATATCTGATTGAAGCAAAAGGTAAATTTAATTCAGTTAGATTCAGGACTATTTGGATTAGGATGCAGTTGGCCTAACTGGGGAGATATTTCGACTACAACCCCAGTGTCGGCTGACAGGTTAATTTATGGTGGAAAAAGGGGAAATTTCTATGACCAGGCTGAAGAGATATTTCGACTACAACCCCAGCTTGATCAAAGAAAGGATAGGTAAGGTGGTGCTAGGTGGTGCTCGCTTGACTTTTAGCGATAAACTCAGATCTAAACAATACACTAAATAACTATATAATGTGAAATAAATATATAATGTGAAGCTGATACTCTTTTCCTGGGTGGAATCTATAGTTGGCGGCGCTTGTTGACGTCTGTGTCAGCGTCGCAATCCATAAAAGCGACTGAAGTCGTGGAGGCAGCGGTGCGTGCTGCGGGGACTCGGCGGCGCAGTCCACTTGGCGTCTCTGTTGATGCTGGCTGCGCGGCTTGCGTGACGTTCTTATCGACGTCGAAGGCTCAGGCGCATTCTAGGCGTCAGCTGAGGCGACGAGGCGATCCACAGTCCGACTTGACTGTACGCGTACGCGTTTGAACGTTCCCGACTACGTGCTGCACGGTTTGGCAGCTGCTCGTACGATGACTTATTTCCTCTCGACACTATTCTGACGATGGTTACTAATTGACTGACACTATGCTGACGATGGTTGTTAACCGACTGACCAAGTACTCTTTGATGTTGGCCCTTTTATAGCTGTCGGCTGCTTGTTCTTCCTACAAGCATGCATGGTGTTCGCTTCTCCCTCTCACTTATGTGAAGTTGTTGTACTGGCCTACGTGACTTTTAGCACGCACTTGGCTGGTGGCGTGATGTCTGTACCTGGTGCATATTTGTGTGTGCACATCAGCATCATCCGATTATTCCGTTATTGCTCGTGTCTCTCTCAATAAATGGAATCCGTTGTACATGCAAATAGAGAAGTAAAAAGTAATTTGTTGGAAGCTGACGCAATAATGACCTACCCGGCGCGAACATTATGCACTAAGGCATGAAGCGCGGCTTCTGGGGTAAGGTCTTATGAATTGCATGAATTCCCTTGGGAATCAACAGAGCCCTTGTCTAACCACTATCTTCCCTACTCAATAAGAAAACTGAATAAATCCTAGTATGTTTAAATTCATTTGTTTTCTTATTATTATTTTCCTTTTAACTTCAATGTTTAACTTATTCTAAGTACTGAACTATATTCTTAGCTTCTTAACCTATAACTAATCCTAACTTATTTTTTTTTTTTTTATTACTAAATAAATTCTATTTGGCTTTATCCAAAGCGACTGCGTGGGGTAAATATTACCCCGCTCATCTAGAGCCTACAGCGGTCGTTCCCAATGGGTGGTTACGGCGTGTCGTACGAGTGTGGAGCGCATCCTCGCCCCATGGTGACCCGGTCGGAAATCTAGAAAAGAACGAAAAACATTAAAACATGTAATGGCAAAATTCACTGGGAATTTTTGTCCTTACAAGCGCGAAAAATTATGGCGAACAAAGGACAAGAAATGGTGTCAAGAATGCTGCCAAGTAATGTCAAAATGATACAATTAACACATACAACTACATTACAATCATATTTTTATGTTGTAAAGAAACACATAAAGTGTAACTTCAAAAGCTATGGTATTTGTTGTTGCATGTGTATTTAGTGTAATTTTTTGACAGTAGTACACTAGTGTATTCATAAATACACAAAAGAGCGAATACCACTAATATAATTCTGTTTATTTAATTAATACAAGTTTATATCAATATGGAAAATTGTAATCTTCAAGAAGATTTATTCAACATTCCTTTTGCGCTCTGTAATAATGTTAATTTTAATGATATTTCATCTAGCTCAATTAATCAAAATAGTTTTTAAATACTTCATCAAAATATTAGAAGTTTAAGAAAAAATTTTCATAATTTCATTTTGCATCTTGAGTCATTTATTCATAAGCCTGTCTTCATCTTTTTAACTGAAATTTGGATCTATGATTATGAAACTGCCTTATTTAATATTCCTGGACATAAAACTTATACAAACTGCAATAACGATTATGGAGCTGGAGGAGTAGCTGTTTTTGTAAAAGAGGAATATTAGTGTGATTTTTGTTTTTTTAATTTCAAAAGCTCTGATGTGGCAAGGATTGACTGTTTAATGGATAACCAAAAATACTCTTTTCTTTGTATATACAGGTTCCACGAAAATTTAAATAATGATGTGTTGTTTGGTGACTTGGATGTCCTTTTGTCTAATGTTAAGTCAGATGATGTTATACTGTTGGGTGATATTAACATAAACCTTCTACAAAATTCATCGATGGTTGATAATTATCTATTCTTGCTCTCCGCGTATGGGCTTGAATCGTGCATAAATGAACCCACGCGTATAACTGATAGCTCTTCTACATGCATCGATCACATTTTTGTGAGGATAAGCCAATCTAGTAGTATATCTTTAAGCAGCTCTGTTTCGGATTTTAATTTTTCGGATCATTGTATGACGTGTTTACGTTTTGATAATGTGGTTTTACCAGAGAAAACGCATCCGCAGCTTCAAATTTCTTTCTATAAAACTGATTTTGTTTCATTAAACAACAAGCTAATGTTTGAATCTTGGCATAATGTCTACTGTGAGCCAAATCCATCAAAGTTTTTTAGTATGTTTTTAGATATCTTAGTTGGTCATGTAAATTCTTGTACTACTAAAGTAAACAAGTGCAACTCTAAGCTTAAAAAGCTAAAACCCTGGATGTCTGGTGACTTACTTAAAAAAATTAAAAGTAAAAATAAACTTTTCAAAAAATGCTCTAAGCACCCTAATAACATGAATCTTAAATTTCGATACAAAGTTCTCTGTAAGGAAATTTCTATGGAAGTCTCAACGTGTAAAACGAATTATTACGTTAATGAATTTAATAAAATCAGGGGTAATGTTAAAAAAGAATGGCAATTGGTGAATAATATTTTAAATAAGTCCATGAACAATAATAAAACCGAATATGTATATGTTGAAGGAACATCTTTATATGAGGATATCGACAAGGCCAATGCTTTCAATAATTTTTTTCGCTAAAATAGGTACGGATGTTTTTTCTAACGAAGAAGTTAACAGTTGTGATTGTAAATGTTTAGATAAAGAACCATTATATCCAAATAGCTTTTTTTTAACCTATTTCGTCTTTTGAGTTGTACAAAATTGTTATGTCTCTGTTCTGATGGGTGTTTTTCTAATGTGTTTATTAAAAAAATTGTATTTTACATTGTTGATGTTCTCTGTAATATCTTTAACAGAAGTGTAAGACTTGGAATATTCCCTGATAATCTTAAATGTGCAGTAGTTATTCTATTATTTTAAAAAGGTGATACATCTGCTTTGAATAATTACAGACCCATCTCGTTGTTGCCGGTTTTTTCAAAAGTTCTTGAAAAAGCTGTAAAATCAAGAATGCTCCAATTCTTAACTAAAACTAAATTTTTTAACAATTGTCAGCATGGCTTCAGAGAGGGTTTATCCACTGAAGATGCGCTTTTAAATTTTTGCACAAATATTTAGTGGTTTAAATAATAAAAAAGTCTATGCTGATCTCTTCATAGACATTACAAAAGCCTTTGATACTGTCGATCATGTAATTTTACTCAATAAAATTTTGAGATGCGGTTTCAGAGGTTCTATATATTGCTTTTTTCAATCTTATTTGTCAAATAGAAAGCAAATCAGAGAGGGTTTATCCACGGAAGATGCGCTCTTAAATTTTTGCACAAATATTTAGTGGTTTAAATAATAAAAAAGTCTATGCTGCTCTCTTCATAGACATTACAAAAGCCTTTGATACTGTCGATCATGTAATTTTACTCAATAAAATTTTGAGATGCGGTTTCAGAGGTTCTATATATTGCTTGTTTTAATCTTATTTGTCAAATAGAAAGCAAAGAGTAAGAATGAATGGAGAGTTTAGTAGCTTTGTTAATATAAATATTGGTGTTCTGGGGCCTATTATATTTCTTGTTTATATCAACTCAATTTTTAGTCAGCCTTTTTTGTGTAAAACGATAGCTTTTGCGGACGATATGGCATGTACGTTCACGAGTGACTCTGCCTTAAGCGTACACTGTGATATAAATCACGACTTAGAACTATTAAGACATTGGTTCTCATCACACAATTTAGTTTTGAGTGATAAAACTAAAATTATCTACTTCAGTGTAGCGGGAATTGGTTTAAATCTAGGTAATTTTATTTTTCATAGTGCAGGCTGTACAAAATACTTAATTAATAATGATATATGTAAATTTTCAAATCAGTCAAATGCTTATAACGATTCTAGAAAGTGCTCATCAAACTGTTTAAATCTTTTAAATATCCCGGGCTGCTACTTGATTGGAAAATTAACTGGGTAGATCATACAGCTGCTCTTAGAAGATACATTTTGGGTTCTACAAAACATGTCTATCTTCTTAAATCGTTCTGCTCTTCTAAACTGCTAGTTTGCATTTACCATGGCATCTTCCACTCAAAACTACAGTATGGCTTAGTCTGCTGGGGTGGAACACATGCTAATAAAATTAATCCTTTACTTATCGCTCAAAAACACGTCATTCGTATTATATGTAATAAAAACCGACTTAATAGTAGCTTTCCTTTGTTCAAAAGCTTGAACATTTTACCCATTAAACATTTCTATTACTTTAGAACACTACAAATATTTTTTAATAGATCCGGTTACTTATTAAGCAGAAATAATTCTAGTCACAAATTGAGAACTAATAGTCAAAACTTTACAAAGATTCCGCCTCACTACTTAAATAATTTTTCTCCTTCTATACATGCACTGCACCTAGAGTCTTTAACAGTTTACCATATAATATTCGTTGTTTGCGTGACAAAAATGTGTTTCTTCATGAAGTGAAGTCATGGCTTTTCAATAAAGATTTCAATGTAATTGACTGCCTTAACATTGTGTCCTTTTAACTAAAATATATTTGTTTTATAATTTATTTAATGTGCATTCTTCATAGTATTATTAAATAATTTTTTAATGTTCTTTATTTCAAAATTGTTGTAAGACCCCACAACCTTACATTATATTAAAATATTTTGTTTTATTGCTAAGTATCATAACTGCATTCGACACTAATTGAACAACAGAATCAATTCTTATGTATGTATTATTAAATGTATTTCGAAAATTGTTATTTCTATATATTTATTGATTGATAAATAAAATATTATTGAATTGAAAAAATTAAAATTCTGAGCAATAATATTCGAATTGAATCTTCTGATAATTTAAGAATATTTGGTCTAATCATCAATAAAAAATACAAATGGAACACCCATATTTCAAATCTCTATATCGACCTTTCAAAAAGGCTTAATATTATTAAATGTCTTTCAAGCCTTAAATTTAATTGTCATACTTTAACCTTAATAAATGTAATAAAAGCACTATTAATATCCAAAGTAAACTACGGACTTTTCCTTTATGGTGTTGCTCCAAAAAGTATCATAAACAAAATTAAAACTTTAATTAATGCAGCAATTAGAACTGCTTTAGGAGCATACCGAACAACTCCAATATACAATATGTTATATGAAACTGGTCTTTCCACCATAGAATTAAAAACAGATTTTTTAACAAATAAAACTTCCAAAAACTCCTATACAGTGCGAATACCCCGCTTAACAAAATTGTTCGTAAATTTAAAAAAAAATAAAATGCCAAAAAAAATGCAATCCACTTTATGCAGAACCATTTCCAACTGCAAACTAATCACCAACCTCCATGGGCCTATAAGGAAAACTCAACCAACGCAACACTAAATAAATTTAACAAATCCTCAACCCCCCTAGTTATTTTCCAACAATATTTCCTTGATATTAAATCCAAATTTAAAGACTATACTTTTATTTACACAGACGGATCTCAAACCCAAAATAGCACAGCATTCAGTGTCACCACGGAAAACAATGCGATCAGCATCATTTACTCTGCTGAAATAATAGAAATTATGTCAGCAGTAAACCATTTCTAAAACAAAAGAGGTAAATTTGCAATCTGCTCTGATCTGATCACCGTCTTAGTTTTTCCCGACTTGATCTAGTAAAACTTGAACGTCTACGCCTTGGACATACAAAACTTACGCATGAGCATTTAGTGGACAGTAATATCTCAAACATATGTTCATTCTGCAATACCGCTACTATTTCAATACCTCATATACTCTCCAACTGTACTTTTTTCAACACCCGTAGAAATCAGATTTTCCAAAACAACGACCCCATCCAATACCTCGCCAATCGAAATATCACCAATATTAATAAAATACTCCAACTCCTCAAATTTGCAAATTTATTTAATAAAATTTAAAACTATTGTATATATTTATAATTAATGTATAACTGGATATATATATACTAAGATAGAAATAAGCTGAAGGCCGTAGCAGCCATAGCTCTTTGTATTTTACTTATAATTTATTATAAGTTTTAGTAAGTAATAAATAAATAAATAAAAATAATACAAGCAAACTCTCAGATTTGAATAAAAAAAAATGTCAGATGTCAAATTAAGCAAGTAGGTTGGCTGTCAACGTGAGAGAGTCAGCTGTCAAAGAAGACTTATAAGCTGTCAAAGGAAAGTGTTAACTGTCAAAGTACAAAGTGTCAGCTGTCAAAGGCATCTGTCAGCTGTCACACCTCGAACGGATCAGCCGTGAGATGAGCAGTATGTCACTCATGTTTGCATGACACACTACTATGGTGAATTCCGACCTCCATGTTCGAATGTGAGTTTAACTTCCCAGTCAAAGCCACCTTCAAACATGGAAGCAAGAATTCACCACTTTGTGTGCCGTTACAAAACAGTTCTTCGGAAAAAGTTGAACACGTGTTGCAAAGACAGAAGGCACTATTCCCTAATGTCTTTAGCGTGAAACACCCCCAATCGCTTATTAGCCATATCAGCCAGATCATAGTATGCTGAACCTATCTTCTTAATGACCCTAGCTTTCTCAAAAACGTTCGCCAGCTTAGCATTAAAATGCTCAGAAGCTTTACTTTGGGCAAAACTTCTTCGATACACGACCTAAGCAACCTAAAAACTCACTGGTCGTGAACGCATATTATACAGCTTCTCATTCTTCTCATATGCCTGTCGCAAGTTCTCTCGCACCTCGAATCAGCTCATTTCTGGCCTCTGGCTTAGTTTCAGCCGTTGGATCTTCCAATAACTTTAACTTACCCAGAAGTTCATAGTTTTCCACATCGCGTGGCATATCATATTTGGTCCGAAAACAATAAAATAAGGCGAAAAACTATATGAAGAGTGAACTGAGCTGCGGAGAGCTGCGCTAATCACAAACAATGATTCATCCCAATCCTTTACGCGCGAACCGCGGCTATTATTGAGTGTTTTACGCGTTCTACTGCATTGGCCCGAGGAGAATAATTAGCCGTCAAATTATGCGTTACGCCATTTTTTTTAAAAGATCTTTAAATTGATTTGAGTTAAATTTAACTCCATTGTCCGTGGTGATAATTTCTGGAACGCCAAAAAATGGCGAAAATTCACTTTTCAAAAAACTCCACTATATTCTTCGTGGTGAAGGTACGAATGGGTTCCGAAAAATTAAATTTCGAGAAGTGGTCAAGCACAATCAGGAGACCCACGTTCCCTGAGCGTGACCTTGGGTAAGGCCCTAAAAGGTCCACGTAGAGTCTCTGAAAGATTCGTACCAAAGTAAGCTGTTGTCCAATAGGCGGACGAAGTATAAAATGAGGCGCTTTGATAATTTTGCAAACCTCGCAAGCTAAAATATAATCACGTACTTGCTTTGCCATTCGTGGCCAAAAATACAACATTTTTCTCATTGGGTGATCGTGAGATTTAACAACGTTCTCAATTCCTCAGAAACCCAGAGTTCCATGACTGTTCTTCTTGAGTGCGATCACCACTGGCAAATTCACACCACTTGTAAATCAAACCATCGACTGCCTGAATGTCCGGCTGCTGACTGCCAACCTTTTGGAATTCCTCGACAAGTTTTAGATAATTCGAAGTTGTAATAGGTGCTGAGAAAAATCTAAAACTGTCGAGATCGCAGTCGAATCCTCTGATAGTTCTGGAACAACGTTTTGGCTACCTTTACGATGAAGAATGATAAATTTGAAACTTTGCAGTTTCAATGCCCAGCGTGCAAGTCCGCCATGCAAATCGGTTTCGCCTATCAACCATTTTAAAGATGCGTTATCAGTGATCACTTGGAATTCATGCCGCTCGACATGAGCTCGGAATTTTTTAATAGCCATTACCGCTGCAAGACATTCTTGTTCAGAAACAGTAGTTTCTTTGCGCTTGGTTAAATTTATGCAACATGTATGCAATCGGGATTTCATTACCCTCGACATCGCGCTGAGCCAAAACTGCTCCAACTCCATATTGAGATACATCGCACTGGATGGAAACGGACGAGGGAAGACAGGGCTGTAAAGCACTGGTGCACTACAAAGGCTATTTTTGACGACCTCAAAAGTTGATATCGACTCATCAGTCCAAACTAATTTTTTCGCCTTTTGCAACATATTGGTAAAAGGTGTCGAAATGGAAGCGTAATTGAATACGAACCGTCGGGACCATCCACAAACTCCAAGAAAACGACGAAGCTGTTGAACAGTTTTTGGCAAGGGAAAATTTCTGAATCGGTACTTATAGTTCCATGCCCAATCAAGTGACCCAAATAGTGAATTTGCTCAAGCAAAAATTTGCTCTTTTCGATGTTGATGGTTAAACCAGCATGTTTAAGCAATAGGCTACCTCCTGAAGCAAAGACGTCTTCAGGAGAGTCAAACGTCTCAGTGATTAGCAATAAATCATCTAAGTAAACAAAAACCTTAGTTCTCAGGTGAGCAGGTATGACCTTGTCCATCAAGCGGGACATAGTCTGAAAGGCATGGTAACGAACTGGTACAATGGTCGATTAGGCACTGTGAAGGCTGTCTTATCCCTTGACGCTGCATCTAATGGAATCTGCCAGAAGGCGTCCTTGAGATCCAAGCTCGAAATAAATTGAGCTTTTGGAAGCCGACTGAGGATTCCATCAATGAGCGGCAAAGGATAAGCATCCTTCACAGTAACCTCATTGGCCTTGCACGCATCGAGGCATAACCTCACTTTATTTGGATTGACAATCAGTGGCACAGGAGATGACCAAGCACTTTGAGACACCTCAATAACACCAAGTGCTAGCATACGATCTACTTCAGCGAAAAGCAGTTTTTCGACACCAAGAGAAACAGAGAAATACCGTTGTTTGATTAGCTTTGCGATTTCTACGTCAATGACGTGACTAATCAAACAGGTGCGGCCTAAGCCTTCTTCAGAAAAAGATGGAAAATTTAAAATTGTTGCATTTAGTCTAGTGTGATGGGGGAAGCCGATTTCGCTTATTGTTGACCAAAAACGTCTCTCTGTAAATTTATTTTTGATAGGACGCGCCGCGGAGTTTGCGTGTAAGCTCGCCAGCTTTACTTTGTTAAACAGCCTAGCCGGCCAGAGGGAGAATAAAAAAATGAAAAGAGTTTTTCCTTTCGTTGTAACTTCAATTCTAAGTTTTATTAAAAATATTCTTATTATTTATACAAAATCTACCAGTATTTCTTAATCTTAAAACTTGCCAGTATTTGTTATGCTCCTCCCAATTATTTGGGTCATCGCCAATCAATTTTGTTGGTCGATGCAAAAATATATTATACTAACAACAAGTACATAAATCGATTTTTGGTTATTGCATTGCAAGAACAATGAAATCGTTTTTGTTAATAAAAGAAAAAGAAAAGAACAATAAATGCATACTAAAAAGTCAACGTCTCTAATGCCATGGGATACATGTGGCCTTCATGAAATGTCGTTGTCTCTAGCAATATGATATAATCTATATGCATTCGCTTGCGCTAAGGTATTGTTGTTGTTGTAGAGTATGCGTTTATGCAAAGCTATAATTGTTGTTGTGGCGTATAGCTTATACTGAGTGTTAGGTATATGCTTTGCATGTGGGAAAAGAAGATGAATTTAAATTACGTGAAGTGTGAGTGACATTCGAGTAGCAGCAGAATTTTGGATGTTCAAGTGTCCGTCATTATTTGGGTTTATGTTACATCAAAAATTCTGTGTTACGTAAAATGTTTAGGTTATTGCAATTGATTATTATTTATTTGTTTTTGGTATGTGGTCTGAATGAAATTATTGCTTAGCTAAGAACAACTTATGATAAGTGTTTGGAGTGGTAATAGTGACTTTAGGAGTTCACTACACCATGGCCCTCAAGCGAAAATTTACCTTGAAAACTTAAATTTTTAAGATGGGGAGTTCTCGCATATACGGATAAATTTAATAATATTGACATGTGTAGAAAAATATTATCTTATAGGAGATTATATATTTGTGTTTTGTATTCTTAATATGTGCTTAAAATAATTATAATAGGAATTGATTTATTTTAACTGATTACGATAAAAAGGTATTGTAAATATAAAGTATTAATATGATATTAATTACATATTTGTAATTGTTTAAAATATATATTCCTATGTATATATAGCGTATTACATTATAATAATTGGTATAATAAAAAAATTGTACATTATATTAGATATTTAATTTTAATATTTTATAAATATATGTTATTGAATAATTCTTAGCTATTCTTATGGCTAAAACGCGTTTTGTTATAATAGGCAGTGTGTAACTTTAAAATAATAATGTAGAATTTAAATGTTTAATATTAATGAAATTAATATAATTATTACTGCTATTTTATATGTAATTTGTTTATTACTTGGTAATCGCTTATTTTATAAAATTTGGTAATAATAATGAAAGGTTAATTACTTACTTTAAATAATATAATTTATGGATACAAGTTATTCTATTTGTTGAATTTTTTCAACATATTGTTATGATACATTTTTAGTTTGTTATTTATTTCTATTATAGAATTTACTCCATTTATTTCTTTAATTGCATATGGTCCTTTGATTTTGAATTATATGCAAACGTATAATATGGAATCCATTTGTCCCATTCAAAATCGTCTGAAAATGATAGTATTCATTAAGTGTTCTATGGTTTTTCTCTATTGAACCTAATGTTTCATGATGATAGGGGTTGAAAAATTTGTTTAACCTTTAGTAATTCACATATGTTTTGAAGAAGTTCATTTGTGAATTCTGTTCCGCGATCTGGTTTTAGATACTTAAATAAACCGAATTTAAGTATGAGTTGTTCTACCAAAGTTTGTGCAATTGTTTTTGCGTCCTTAGTTTCTATAAGATGAGCTATAACGAATTTTGTTAGTTGACATTGCATTGTCAGTATGTAGCGGTATCCGTTTGAAATCTTAAGTGGACCAACAGTGTCGATTTCCACTGTTTCGAAACTTGTGGTTGGAGTGTCCGTTATTTTCATATTTTCTTTTGTGTGCCGAATCTGTTTATTCCGTGCAAATTTTTCACATGTGCTTACATGCTGTTTAATCATTTGTCTCATGTTTTCCATGAGTATCGTTGTTTTAAGTTAAGCATTGTTTTTCTGATTCCTAAGTGTCCTCCCTGGGGTGAATCGTGGAATTCCTTTATTAATTCTTTTTGCATTATTTTATTCTTTATGTTTCGTGGGGTTTCGTATATTAATATTTTAAGAGATTTCTCATATTTATTCTTTCTTTTATGCTGCAGCTTATTGAATTTCTTTTTAAATGCTTGTTTACCAATTATTTGAAATATGACATCTTTTGCCTCTAGCGCTAATTCTTTTATATTTTCTTTGTGCATTTTAGATGATAGTTTCTCCAATGTCGAATCTAGAATCGTTGGATTATCACCACATCGTACCACGTCACCACATCGTGATGAATCGTCTGTAATAATTGCAAAAAGCTACAAAACGTCTTACTTCGTCCGCATTTGTCGGTGTTGGATAGTTTTTTATCGTATCGTGTTTTGATGGGTCAGTTTTAATCTCATGTTGCGAATTAAATGTCCAAGGTAAACTACTTCTGCTCTTAAAAATTTGCATTTTGCTGCATTCAATTTTAAATTGTATTTTGATAGTCGCTCAAAGACTTTAATTAAATTGTCGTTATGGTGCTGGAGACTGCAACCAAAAACTATTATGTCATCGACATAAAAAAATGCTTCTGAGCTTAGACCAGATAATGCGAGTGTGAGCATGCGTTGAAAACTATTGGAGGATATTTTCAATCCGAAATGTAGTCGTTTGAATTAGTAGTGTCCATCGTTTGTAGAGAAAGCTGTTAGTGGTATAGATTTCTTGTCCAAAGGTATTTGGTGGAAACTACTTGTCATGTACTACTTCTTATGAGTGTGGAAAAGTATTTTGCTCGACCCAGTTTGTCTAAAACGTCTTCTATCCTTGTCAGTGGGAATTTGTCGTTAATTAGTTTGTCATTGAACCTCCTGAGGTCTACGACTAGTCGCCATTTTTTTGTGTCATCTTCTGACTTTTTAGGTACTAACAATAGTGGTGCATTGTATGGGCTTATTGAGTGTTCAATGACGTCATCTTTTAGTAAGTCTTGTACCTGCTTATGAATTTCATCATCATGGGCGTGCGGTAGTCTGTAGTTTTTTATGTAGGTAGGAGTTGTGTCATTTGTAGTTAATGTCTGTGTATAGAAGTTGTTTATTGTTAGTTTTTCGTCTTTTGGATGGAAAATGTGTTGGAAATCCCTAAAAATTTCCGTTAGAGGGTGATTGTCATCTATTTTTAGTTCTTGTGTGAGTTTTTTGAAACGTGTTTTGTTATATGTGTTATTTTGGTTTAGTTGAATGTAGTTAGAAAGTGGCTCTGTTTTTGGTGTTAACTTTGTTTGTTTGATTTCGGTGTCTGTTTATTTCTATCGTTAATGTTTGTGTGTTCGTAATCGATTTTGCATGCTTGTTTAGATAAAAAATCTCTGCCTAGTATTCCGTCGGTTTGTATCGGAAAATTGTCTTCAACTGCGTGGAAATTGTGAAAAAGTTTAGCATGTTGAAAGTCTAATGTTAAAATTATTTTGCCGAATGTTGTGATTTGTTCATTGGTTATTCCCATGAGTTTACATGTACTGTTCATCATCAAATCTGCTTCAATGTTGTTTAATTTGCAGATAGATATATCTGCTCCTGTGTCGATAAGAAAGGTAAGTGGTTTCCTAGAGGTATGACTTTACTATGATATAGTTTGTTTTACTATCCGATAGGTTGTATATCTTTAATTTTGCTGTCCCGGATGATCTTCCTCGATATCCGAGCGCTCGTCGTTTCCCTGTCGCTCAGTCCCGAAAGCGAACATCCTTCTATTATTACGATGAGTTGTGTTGTTAGGACTTGGTCTCCTATTAGTACTTGATGCGCGGTATAAAGTCGCGTTATTTTTGTTTGGTGCATTTCTGTAAGCATTGTTATTGTTATTGAGTCTTACAGTATTGTTGGAATTTTGATTTCTATTGAAATTATTGTTTCTTGGATTAAAATTATTATTGTTATTATTAACATTTGTATTGTTATATTGGTATATGCGATTGTTGTAGTTGCTATTGTTGTGGTGTCGACGGTTATTATTGTTGTAAAACTGTCTAGGATTTGTATTGCTATTGCGTTGATTGTTATAGTTGTTGTTCCGGAAATATAACAATTGGTTGTTTGTTTTGTTGTTATTTTCTAGCTCGAGTGCCAGGTTTGTTGCTTCTGTTAATGACTTTGGTTGGGCAGCAAATATTGTGTTCTTTAGGTCGTCGTTTAAACCATTTTTAAAGATGTTCAAAGCATAAGTTTCGTTAATTTTGACGATTACTGATTGTTGCGATTCGTCACCAGTTAGTTCCGAAATCTGTATTTTGTTTAATTTTGATATTAAGGATATTAATTTGTCTCTGTACTGGGTGATATTGTTGTTCTTTTGTGTTAGAGTTGACAATTTTGTGTGGATTTGAGATGTGGTTAATGTAGATTTATATGATGATTTCAAAACATCCTTAAGTTGTTGTAGTGTTGTTACGTTACTCGCGTTTGCTATAATTGTGCTTACTTTTGTATCTAATTTTACTTTAATGATTAAGTCAATAAGTTTAGTTTTGTCTGCAGTGCTAAACGAGTTATATAGAATTTCTAATATTTTTAGGAAACTACCAAGTTCTTTGTAGATACCTGTGAAGGTAGGAACAATATTTAGAATAGTTTCTAAATTGAAAGGTGTTGTAGTAGTAGTCATGATTGGGTTTGCTGGTGAATCTTCTTGAGACATTGAGCTCAATAAAGAAATTGTTTCTTTATGTAGAAGATAAAATTGTTCAGCTAAACGAGCTGTGTCAAGATTCTGAGGTATTACATTCAAATGAGCGTTGAAACTTTTTAAATAAGTATTTATTTGTGCTAGCTTGAGTTTAACAGTTTGTGAAGTATAGCCCCTGTTAATGGACTTTTTTATATTTACTTTAATTACTTTTAATTGTGTATAGATTTTAAGTAAAGTTCTCATGAAGTATGATATGTGAAATATACAAGCGATTTGTTTGAATTAAACTGGATTTTGCACACGGTTAACGTGCTTAAGAACATATTAGTGGTATTCATTTAACGCCGTATTTGTGGTGTAAATAGCGTTTGTGCCGTAAGTTCATACAACTTACCACACATACGCAGTTTACATCACAAATACGTCGTTCATTGAATACCACTATTGCTTGCAGTAGTTATTTAATTTATAACCGATGTAAAATATTATTAGGAGTACTGCAATTGTTATTAAAGCTGTTGTGCTGTGTCGACCCTAAATTTGTTTTCTATATTTTCATTTATAGTAATGTAATCTTTATTCTTGTTATCTAACATTGTAAAATTTAAAACCGTGTTGGCAAAGTTAGGAATCATTAAAGAAGGGGAAAAAATATATTGACAAAATACAAGTGTGTTTTTACAGAATTTTTTATAATTTTTTTTTGTTAAAAAATATATATAGATTAATAACATCAAATTCTTGTTTGTTGAAAATATTTAGATTATTACATTAAATTCTTGAAAATTGGTTCTGGAGTGATTTCGATTTTACTCTGCGTTTTTTTCATCAAATGTTGGATTACCGTTGATAAAGTTTTCCAAAGTTATGGCGTCTTGCACTTTATTGCATGCCTCCTCTATTAGTGCCTGATGGCTGTCGAGATGTTGTTCAATGTGTTGTACTTCTGCCTCGCAAATGAAACAGATTTTGTAATTTAATAGTTGACTGCTAGATGAGGATGACTGCATAATATTTATTTTATTTTATTTTTTATCTTGTACTTCAAGTCCTTGATCTGGTTTGCAATATTTTGTTTATAGTGCCCCTTTGGAAAGGCAATCAACCTGTACAATTCTTGTAGCTGTGCCTTTTGGCGCACGCGTCGCCCAGATCTAGTGTGCTTTCTTTTTCCGATGTTTTGGTGATTTTGATTTTGTTGTCGCTGAGACTCTTGATTCCTCGCTTGTTGACGCTGTTGGTATTCTTGAATTGTCAACTTTTTCGGCCCCGGTATCGGTGTAGGTTTATATACGGTGTTGATGGTTTCTTGTGGTACTGCTTCGTATTGTAGTTCTTCAATTTCGTTTTGAAGCGTGCTAAAGCGCTTTGCTAGTTAGTTGAATTTTTCATCGAACTCCTTGATCATGCTTCTATTGGAAAACTCTTCAGTAATTTGGATGTACTGTCAAAATCTCTGTTCAGAAGGTCCAGATGTTGGGCAGGATCGCCATGTGATGGGGGAAGCCGATTCCGCTTATTGTTGACCAAAAACGTCTCTCTGTAAATATATTTTAGATAGAACGCACCGCGGAGTTTGCGTGTAAGCTCGCCAGCTTTACTTTGTTAAACAGCCTAGCCGGCCAGAGGGAGAATAAAAAAATGAAAAGAGTTTTTCCTTTCATTGTAACTTCAATTCTAAGTTTTATTAAAAATATTCTTATTATTTATACAAAATCTACCAGTATTTCTTAATCCTAAAACTTGCCAGTATTTGTTATGCTCCTCCCAATTATTTGGGTCATCGCCAATCAATTTTGTTGGTCGATGGAAAAATATATTATACTAACAACAAGTACATAAATCGATTTTTGGTTATTGCATTGCAAGAACAATGAAATCGTTTTTGTTAATAAAAGAAAAAGAAAAGAACAATAAATGCATACTAAAAAGTCAACGTCTCTAATGCCATGGGATACATGTGGCCTTCATGAAATGTCGTTGTCTCTAGCAATATGATATAATCTAGATGCATTCGCTTGCGCTAAGGTATTGTTGTTGTTGTAGAGAACGCGTTGATGCAAAGGCATAATTGTTGTTGTGGCGTATAGCTTATACTGAGTATTAGGTATATGCATTTCATGTGGGAAAAAGAAGATGAATTTAAATTACGTGAAGTGTGAGTGACATTCGCGTGTCAGCAGAATTTTGGATGTTCAAGTGCCCGTCATTATTTGGGTTTATGTTGCATCAAAAATTCTGTGTTACGTAAAATGTTTAGGTTATTGCAATTGATTATTATTTATTTGTTTTTGGAATGTGGTCTGAATGAAATTATTGCTTAGCTAAGCACAATTTATGCTAAGTGTTTGGAGTGGTAATAGTGACTTTAGGAGTTCACTACAATAGCTTGCTGACGAGCAGTCAAAAGGTGTCGAGTGGGATCAACTTCGCACACGCCACTTACTGAAGAGCAGTTGTAATTTTCCAGAAATAGATCTCCAGTCAAGCCAAAAGCTTTAGCGAAATCAACTCCCAGATACATGTCTTGAGGCAAAGTTGGAACGATCAAAAACCTGAGTGGTTTGGTGACTCCTCAAAAGATGATGGTAATGTTGAGTACGAGTACTCCTGCCGAAGAATGACTCGTCCCGTCCACCGTTTTCAGATCAATCAAATACCTTTGCCACTTCAGTTGCTTATTAGGCAAAAGTATTTTGCAAATTTATTGGCAATGCAACTGACAGTGGTGCCAGTATCGATTAACCCTACTAACGTTTCGCCGGCTAATGAGACCGGTGCGTAAGGACGAACATCATTCCCGGGAGCAGCCGACAAAACCGCCGAGTACGCAAAATTCCTGCCATCGCACGTGCAAAGGCTTGAACGTCTTTTCTGGTGCACTAGAAGCCGTTTTTTCGCGTTTTAAAATCTGAATTTTAACCTTCGGTATGTCTGGGATTGCCTCAGTTTGGCATGCCACCTCAGAAGTTAATGAGGGGCAGGGGAAAAATCTAAAAAATAATTATCATTTGTAAATTTATTGTTGTGTTTGGCGTCAATGCTGCCAGATTCGAAAGTCAGCTCTGAGACCCAACGCTGCAGCGGGAAGTTTCTGGAATTTCTTCCATTTTCCTCGTCCACTAATTCGCGCCTCTGATCAAACGCGCGAAGCTGACAAACTACGTCGCACATCTAACCGCAAATTTCGTCGCAAAATTTCCAACAGCGCCTGAGAATAAGCTGCAAGACTGCCTCATTAAATTCGTCAAACTTCTCATCAAATTTTTGCTTGCCACTGCGCACTAAATCCATGTCGAGATCGGTTCTTTGATCCGAAAATTGGCTTCGAAGCTCAGCGCACAATGCTGTCCATTATATTCGGGTAACATTCGATGATACCACCAAAACCAATCCAAGGCCTTTCCCACGAACAACAAGTGCGCATTATCAGCTAGAGCTCCAAAGGCCCCCCCGCATGCTTTGCATTGTCAGAGAGTGCACCCGATAAATAAATTTATCGATAGTCAGCGCACTATCTTTACCACTGAAGATAATCTTCCAGTTTGAAATTTCGCTGGCTACACTCTCCGCCAACACAAAGTGCGAGGACCACCCTGGAACACCGCTGGCACTGTGCTTCTCGGTGGCGGAGGACCTGGAAAACCCCGAGGATATCCTATACCGTATCCAACATTTGGAAGTAGAGCCTGGTGAAGATGAGGTGGTTGAAAATTCAAAAATTGCTAGTTTTTAGGCTGGTTATTGGCAGAAGGCATTGATGGCCCAGCCTGTTGGAGACTCCGCGACAGAACAAGATGTGGAGTTGATCCGTGAGGAGTGTGTCTGAGCGGGTTTAAACTGAGTTTTGAGAGTTCGGTTCGAACTGCCTCATTAATCAAGAGCTGCAACTCTTCATCGTCATATTACATCCCCTTCGGTCCCGAGTGGCGCGGTCAACCAGTGCAATTAAACGCAACTACATCGCATTCCATGCGACACTCGACACTACCCCCCGCAACACAAGACTTTCAGCAAGAATTAACAAAAAAAAAAAAAAATATGATTGGAGTGAATAAAAAAATGTTAAAGTTAGACGCGATCGCAATTCTCATGGCCACAAGGAGGAATAAATCTGTTCAGGCGATTTACCAACGGATCCGGTATAAGGTTGGCCTCATGCCAAATATTCCACTTGAATAAAACCCGATGATTTTATTCTAAAAAAAAAAACAACACGATTGCCATGAAAACTGCTTGAAAAAAAAAGTTACTTAATTTGGTTTGAGTCCCCGACGCGATACCGAACATAAATAAGTAGAGCTGGGAAACCGAAATAGTTATCGGCCCCATATTGGGCGCTAATTTTTAACGGAACGGAAAAACGATCACCCGTTTTTCAAACAAAAATTAAATTTGTTTGCGTCTGACAATGCTGAGCGATGAGGCCGGCTAGTGAAGCAACAGCCCTGACTTTTATATTTTGAGGGCGCACGGTGAATGCGCCCGAGTGTACCTCTTACAGAAAAGTAGTCAGGGCACCTGCTTCCCTCAGCCTACACCACCGTCCCAGGTCAGGTGACCCGCGGACACGTGATTGGCCACGACTGCACGTGCTGGTTTGCCTGTGTGCCAGAAGTTCGGTGAGATGTGGGGGGGTTCGTGGTACCCAACCATGCGTGCCTTCCCTGCGCAAATAATTCACGTGCCACAAAAAATATCGCGCCAACGACTCAAACCAAAACGCAAGAAGGTAAAGCTGAAACGAAAGGATAATGGGGCAGATAAAAAAAACTGTCCTCCCCAAACGCAAACATTCTACGCCTTCAACCAAATGAAGAGAACTTACTGTTTCATTTTAACAATTATTTCTTTTATTCACTATAATGTAGTCATTAATTTTATATTGTTACATGTATAAGTATGGTAGTAGTTGGCAAATTAATAATAATAGCATTATAATAACAATAGCAAGGAAAAAAATTTTATTTTTATTTAGTTGTACATTTAGTTTTTATTTTTAAATTTTTCTTATTATTTAAATAAAACTTGTTATTAAATATTATTTTTTTTTGTGTTATTAAATTATATTATTTTTATGTAGTGATTTGAAATAAAAATATATATTATTTTAATTTCATTTTTATAATATTCCATACTTTTATTATTGATATTATTTTTTTATTTTTATTCATGTAAAAAACAAAATCTTATTCTTAAAACTTTATCTAATTTAGTTCATTTTAAAATAAAATTTTACTTAAACTGGCATTTGTTTTTTTACAGAATTTTTATTAACAAAAAATGTTTACTTTTATTTTCTTATTATCAAAATTTTTTTTTGTATCTTTATTTAAATTAGGATTATTAATTTTTATTATCTTAATTTTAAATTAAGAGAAAATTTTAATTTAAATATTAAAACCCTAACAAAAAAATTTATATGTAAACGTAGGGTGCCTTTTATATTTCGGGATTTGTCAACCCTGATGTTGCAATCTGTCAACTGAAAGCTCTATCGCAAAGTTTGACATTTGTTGGCTTATACGTACTCAGAACGTTTTGACATACGAGCGCTATTTGTGTTGTTTATAGTAACTTAAAAGATTCATCTCGGTCTAAAAATGGAATTAAATCGTGAACATTTTCGTGCGATTATTTTTTACAACTTTCGACGTGAATTAACACAGCAACAGTGCATGGATGAACTTAATTCAATTTTTGGCGATGAAGCTCCATCAAGGACCAGTGTTTATCGATGGTATGGTGAATTCAATCGTGGTCGTAGTTCACTCCAAGACGAATTTCGTGAAGGTCGTCCGAAATCAGCTGTTGTTCCGAAAACCATTGATGCTGTGCGCGAACTGATATTGCAAGATCGTCATGTTACCTATCGTGAGATTGAGGCAACCTTAGGCATAAGTGGGACCAGCATACATTCAATATTGCATAAACATTTGACTGTCAAAAAAATTTGTTCGCGTTGGATCCCACACAATTTGTCAATCGTTAAAAAAAAGGCTCGTGTCGATTGGTCGAAGGAAATGCTAAAAAATACGATCGCGGTGCTTCGAAACACGTCTATGACATCGTGACAGGTGATGAATCGTGGATTTACGCGTATGAGCCCGAAAGTAAACAGCAGTCGACTGTATGGGTGTTTCAAGATGAGCCAAATCCAACAAAAGTTGTTCGCGTACGAAGCACTTCCAAGCAAATGGTCGCCTGTTTTTTCGGAAAATATGGACATGTCAGAACCGTACCACTAGAACAACGCAGAACAGTCAACTCTGAGTGGTACACAACCATTTGTTTGCCAGTTGTCTTCCAAGAAATCAGGAGAACCAACCGCCGAAGACGGATCACTCTTCACCACGACAATGCGAGCTCTCACACATCGGCTCAAACAACTGCATTTTTGAGCACCCAAAACATCGATTTGATGGGTCATCCGCCGTATAGTCCTGACTTGGCACCGAATGACATCTTTTTATTCCCAACCGTGAAGAATATACTGCGTGGACAACGATTTTCGACGCCCGAAGAAGCGGTTGCGGCATTCAGAATGCATGTTTTGGAGATACCTCAATCAGAGTGGCAAAAGTGCTTCGACAATTGGTTCAAACGCATGCAAAAGTGTATAGATCTTAATGGAGAATATTTTGAAAAACAATAAAGTGATTTTCGATGATTAATATTTGTTTTTGTTCTCTAATCCCGAAATATAAAAGGCACCCCTCGTATTCCTATTTCTTTTTATGTTGAGAAAATTTTTATTTTTATTTCTAAATTTAAATAAAAATGTTTATATTTTTATGTTATTATTATTAAAGATAAGTTTTTCTTCATTTATGTTTATTTTCATTTTATTGTTATTTTTAAGGTTTATTATATTTCTAAATTTTTATTTTAATTAAAAAAAATGTTATTTTTATTTGTTTTTTTTTTGTTTTCATTTGTTTGTTTTAATTTTATTGTTATTTTTAAGGTTTTATATATTTTTAAATTTTTATTTTGAATTAAAATAAATGTTATTTTTATTTGTATTTTTAGCTTAAAAATATTTTCATTTTAAAACTTTTTTTATTAAAATATTCGTTTTTAATTGGGAATAAGTTTACTTTTTTCTTTGTTAAGTAAAAGAACAAAATTTATTATGTCCAAGGAGAAAAATACGTACATTTTTTTAAAACTATGCTATTTTAAATGGAAGTAAAACTATAAACAATTTGATTTGAAGCTCTTTTAAAGAATTCTATTCACTATTCTATAAAAAAACTTTATATTAAAGTGCTATACAAAAATGTTTAAGATTAAAAAAAAAAATAAATATTACCAAAAAAATATAGAAAAAATATCAGCGTTGAGGCTTAATTTTGTACTGGCCTTAGTTAATTTCACTGACAAATTTACTTTAATACTCGCGCACCCTGACTAATGTTGCCATATATGAAAGTAAGTCTACATTTTTTTTATTGATTGAGAAAATCCCATAGTCATAGAAAAATCTCATAGTTGTTTAACTAGCAGATAAACGTAATTTTTAATACATGATAAAGTTATATTTACCAAACTGTCTTTACTTTTGTGTACACAGCAACTTTTGGTCTTTGTATAACATTTTCTGAAGCATACCTAAAAAACCTTTTTCGCTTTTGGTTGTATTGATTACCTGTTATTTTAAACTACTCTTAAAATTCTTTACTATACTTTGCTATATCTTTGAAAGCTCACCACAAAGAATTGAAACATCTCAGTAGGAGGGGCATCATTGAAAGTCGCTGGGGCTGATGTTGTTGGGTGCGCATAATTGATGTTGCGCTGTCTGCTGGGCAGATTTTAGTGGCCACTTTGCGGACCGCTTTTATGGCCCCTGCTGGGGCGCTTCGTTGTCGTGACGGCGGCTGTAGCTGCTGTTGGCATGTATTCAGGTGGAGTCGAGTTGTCGTAGCTCGTGTTTTGCCCGCTGGGGTCCATAAAATAACATTTTATGAACGCACGCCGCTACTGGTACAATTATCCTTGCATAGCCTGGCAGCGCAGCAGAGTAGATAAGCACTGACACATGGCATAACCATGTGACGCTTGTTAAGCGCCGCAGTGCCAAACCATGCCAATTGAATCATAAATGGGCACTTATCTGCTCTTCCAAGCGGTTGCCGTTGTTGGGGATATTTTCGTTCCAAAATTAAAAATTGGTTTAAAACGTTGTCCACCCTAAAAAGAAAGCAATTTATTTTTTGGCGGAAATGTCGCCATTCGATACTTTTCTATCGTTTGGTTATTTACACCACGCAACAAAATTACTGATGGTCCAATGCGTAGGGTATTTGCACGCTTGCTTACGTATTAGGGATATTCATATAGTTCCCATCCCATGTGACCCTTTTAATCCTTGCAATGTTTAACTAGAACTGTTCACCACTGACGCACTCGAAGTGCGACCGCCGATAAGAACTTGTAAGAGTTGTCCGACGTAAAAAACAAGTGTCAAATTTGATTTCGCGAACAAGGTCAGATTTAAATAAAAGGAAAACTGTCCGATAAGAATGAAAGACACAGGTCAGAATTCAATGGAAGAAAAATGTCATAATTGAATATAAGGAGAAATGTCAGAATTAAATAAACGAAGAAACTGTCCGAATTAAATTAAGAGGAAACGTAAGATTTTAATACAAGCAAATTCTCAGATTTGAAAAAAAAATGTCAGATATCAAATAAAGCAATTAGGTTGGCTGTCAACGTGAGAGAGTCAGCTGTCAAAGAAAACTTATAAGCTGTCAAAGAAAAAGGGTTAACTGTCAAAGTACAAAGTGTCAGCTGTCAAAGTTATCTGTCAAAGTGTCAGGTGTCAAAATCAACTGCCAGCTGTCACACCTCGAACGCGTCAGGCGTGAGATAAGCAGTATGTCACTCATGTTTGTATACGACACTGCTATGGTGAATTCCGACCTCCATGTTAGAATGTGAGTCCAACTTCCCAGTCAACGCCACCTTCAAACATGGAAGCATTAAAGCAAACATGGAAGCAAGCACGAATATACGCGCGAACCGCGGCTATTATTGAGCGATTTACGCGTTCTACCGCATTCTACTGAAGAATAATTGGCCTGAGGAGAATAATTAGCCATCAAATTATGCGTTACGCCATATTTTTTTAAAAGATATTTAAATTTATTTGATTTAAATTGAACTCCATTGTACGTGGTTATCATTTCTGGAACGCCAAAAATGGCGAAAATTCACTTTTCAAGAAACTCCACTATATTCTTCGTGGTGAAGGTACGAATGGGTTCCCAAAAATGAAATTTCGGGAGGTGGTAATGCACAATAAGGAGACCCACGTTCCCTGAGCGTAACCTTGGATAAGGCCCTAAAAGGTCCACGTAGAGTCTCTGAAAGATTCGTACCAAAGTAAGCTGTTGTCCCATAGGCAGACGAAGTATAAAATTAGGCGGTTTGATAAATTTGCAAACCTCGCAAGCTAAAATGAAATCACGTACTTGCTTTGCCATTCGTGGCCAAAAATACAACATTTTTCTCATTGGGTGATCGTGAGATTTAACAATGAGAGACGTTCTCAATTCCTCAGGAACCCAGAGTTTTCATGATTGTTCTTCTTGAGTGGGATCACCACTGGCAAATTCACACCACTTGTAAATCAAACCATCGACTACCTGAATGTCCGGCTGCTGACTGCCAACCTTTTGAAATTCCTCGACAAGTTTTAGATAATGCTCAGTTGTAGAAGGTGCTGAAGAAAAATCTAAAACTGTTGAGATCGCAGTCAAATTCTCTTGCAGTTTCAATGCCCAGCGTGCAAGTCTGCCATGCAAATCGGTTTGGCTCATCAACCATTTTAAAGATGCGTTATCAGTGATCACTTGGAATTCATGCCGCTCGACATAAGCTCGGAATTTTTTAATAGCCATGACCGCTGCAAGACATTCTTGTTCCGAAACAATGTATTTCTTTGCGATTGGTTAAATTTATGCAACATGTATGCAATCGGGATTTCATTACCCTCATCATCGCGCTGAGCCAACACTGCTACAACTCCATATTGATATGCAGCGCACTGGATGGAAAACGAACGAGAGAAATCAGTGCTGTAAAGCACTGGTGCACTACAAAGGCTTTTTTTGAGGGCCTCAAAAGCTGATATCATCAGTCCAAACTAATTTTTTTGCATTTTGCAAGATATTGGTCGAAGGTGAAATGGAAGCGTAATTGAGCCTCAACCGTTGGTACCATCCACAAACTCCAAGAAAACGACGAAGCTGTTGAACAGTTTTTAGCAAGGGAAAATTTCTGGATCGGTACTTATGGTTCCATGCCCAATCACGTGACCCAAGTAGTGAATTTGCTCAAGCAAAAATTTGCTCTTTTTGATTTTGATGGTTAAACCAGCATGTTTAATGCAATTGGCTACCTCCTGAAGCAAAGACGTCTCAGAAGAGTCAATCGTCTCAGTGATTAGCAATAAATCATCTAAGGAGACAAAAACCTTAGTTCTCAAGTCAGCAGGAATGACCTTGTCCATCAAGTGGGACATAGTCTGAGGCGCATTACATAGGCCGAAAGGCATGGTAACGAACTGGTACAATGGTCGATTACGCTCTGTTAAGACTGTCTTATTCCTTGACGCTGCATCTAACGGAATCTGCCAGAAGGCGTCCTTGAGATCAAAGCTCGAAATAAATCGAGCTTTTGGAAGCCGAGTGAGGATTCCATCAATTAGCGGCAAAGGATATTCATCCTTCACAGTAACCTCATTGACCTTGCACGCATCGAGACATAACCTCACTTTATTTGGATTGACAATCAGTGGCACAGGAGATGACCAAGCACTTTGAGACACCTCAATAACACCAAGTGCTAGCATACGATCTACTTCAGCGAAAAGCAGTTTTTCGACACCAAGAGAAACAGAGAAATACCGTTGTTTGACTGGCTTTGCGTTTTCTACGTCAATGACGTAACTAATCAAACGGGTGCGGCCTAAGCCTTCTTCAGAAAAAGATGGAAAATTTAAAATTGTTGCATTTAGTCTAGCTTGCTGACGAGCAGTCAAAACGTGTTGAGTGCGATCAACTTCGCACACGCCACTTACTGAGGAGCAGTTGTTATTTTCCAGAAAGAGATCTCCAGCCAAGCCAAAAGCTTTAACGAAATCAACTCCCAGATACATGTCTTGAGACAAAGTTGGAACGATCAAAAACCTGAGTGGTTTGGCGACTCCTCGAAAGATGATGGTAGTGTCGAGTACGAGTACTCCTGCCGAAGAATGACTCGTCCCGTCCACCGTTTTCAGATCAATCAAATACCTTTGCCACTTGAGTTGCTTATTAGACAAAAGTCTTTGTGCCATATTATTGGCCATGCAACTGACAGTGGTGCCAGTATCGATAAACCCTACTAACGTTCCGCCGGCTAATGAGACCGGTGCGTAAGTTCGAACATCATTCCCGGGAGCAGCCGACAAAACCGCCGAGTACGCAAATTTTCTCAAGGCTCTGACCTTGTTCCAAAATTGCCCCAATCTCGCAGTTGATCGTTGCTTTCTTTTATCTTTTGTTTGGCTGGAGCCCTTGCTCTGAATTGTATGTTTGCGAGCAGCATTATATTCCTGCCATCGCACGTGCAAAGGCTTGAACGTCTTTTCTGGCGCACTAGAAGCCGTTTGTTCGCATTTTAAAATCTGAAATTTAACCTTCGGTATGTCTGGGATTGCCTCAGTTTGGCATGCCACCTCAGAAGTTAATGAGGGGCAGGGGAAAAATCTAAAAAATAATTATCATTTGTAAACTTATTGTTGTGTTTGGCGTCAATGCTGCCAGATTCGAAAGTCAGCTCTGATACCAAACGCTGCAGCGGGAAGTTTCTGGAATTTCTTCCATTTTCCTCGTCCAGTAATTCACGCCTCTGAAAAAAAAGCGAAGCTGACAAACTACGTCGCACATCTAACCGCAAATTTCGTCGCAAAATTTCTAACAGCGCCTGAGAATCAAGAGGCCTTTGCAGTTTATCTGTAAGCTGCAAGACTGTCTCATAAAATTCGTCAAACTTCTCATCAAATTTTTGCTTGCCACTGCGCACTAAATCCATGATGTCGAGATCGGTTCTTTGATCCGAAAATTGGCTTCGAAGCTCAGCGCACAATGCTGTCCATTCTATTCGGGTAACACTTCGATGATACCGCCAGAACCAATCCAAGGCCTTTCCCACGAACAACAAGTGCGCATTATCAGCTAGAGCTCCAAAGTCCCCCCGCAAGCTTTGCATTGTCAGAGAGTGCAAAATTCAAAAATTGCTGGTTAGTAGGCTGGTTATTGGCAAAAGGCATTGATGGCCCAGCCTGTTGGGGCTCCACGACAGAACAAGATGTGGAGTTGATCCGTGAGGAGTGTGTCTGACCGGGTTTAAACTGAGTTTTGAGAGTTCGGTTCGAAGTGCCTAATTAATCATGAGCTGCAACTCTTCATTGTCATATTGCATCCCCTTCGGATGGCATGACTCAGTTTGAACTGGATATTGCTGGCTGGCTGCTTGATATGAGGGCCGTTCAACCGACTCCTTATTATCAGAAGATCTTCCCATACCGTTTTAAGATTGTGCCTGGCTGAAACCTAGGTTTCTTGGCTTCTAGTGGCCGGACGTTCCTTTCTAACAGCACCTTGACTTGAATTCGGCCCGGCAGGTGACATTAAGGAAGGGTCAGCACCCAGAGCTGGCTGATACGGCTTAAGTTTTTACACGCTGCAGAGCGTACGACACAATGGGCAACTGTGTGCGTCCTTTATCCACTTCATGATGCAATCACTGTGGAACACGTGATGAAAGGGTGTAACCACGACGACATCGGTCCTTGTGTACACCTGTTTGGTCGAAGGAGAATGTTGCACGAAAAAAAAATGTTGAGTGTTGATTGTTGGCTGGCTGAGTCAGGGGTTCCTTAAGAAAAAAATTTACAAAAAAAACAATTTAAATTAGCTTACTTGAAGTTCCGTGCCACGGCGAAATAGTCCCGAGTGACGCGGTCGAGCAGTGCGATTAAACGCAACTGCATCGCATTACATGCTATTCGTCACTACCCCCCGCAACACGAACATTTTCAGCAAGAATTAACAAAAAAAAAATAAAAAAAAATTATTGCAGTGAGTAAAAAAATTTGTTAGTTAGACGCGATCGCAATTCTCATGGCCACAATGAGGAATACAATGAGTTGGGGAACCGAAATAGTTATCGGCCCTATGTTGGGCGCCAATTTGAAAATTGGAACAGAAAAACGATTACCCGTTTTTAAAAAATCAAACAAAAATTAAATTTGTTTGCGTCTGGCAGTGCTGAGCGATGAGGCCGGCTGGTGAAGCAGCAGCCCTGACTTTTATATTTTGAGGGCGCACGGTGAATGCGCCCGAGTGTACCTCTTACAGAAAAGTAGTCAGGGCACCTGCTTCCCTCAGCCTACACCACCGTCCCAGGTCAGGTGACCCGCGGACACGTGATTGGCCACGACTGCACGTGCTGGTTTGCCTGTGTGCCAGAAGTTCGGTGAGATGTGGGGGGGTTCGTGGTACCCAACCATGCGTGCCTTCCCTGCGCAAATAATTCACGTGCCACAAAAAATATCGCGCCAACGACTCAAACCAAAACGCAAGAAGGTAAAGCTGAAACGAAAGGATAATGGGGCAGATAAAAAAAACTGTCCTCCCCAAACGCAAACATTCTACGCCTTCAACCAAATGAAGAGAACTTACTGTTTCATTTTAACAATTATTTCTTTTATTCACTATAATGTAGTCATTAATTTTATATTGTTACATGTATAAGTATGGTAGTAGTTGGCAAATTAATAATAATAGCATTATAATAACAATAGCAAGGAAAAAAATTTTATTTTTATTTAGTTGTACATTTAGTTTTTATTTTTAAATTTTTCTTATTATTTAAATAAAACTTGTTATTAAATATTATTTTTTTTTGTGTTATTAAATTATATTATTTTTATGTAGTGATTTGAAATAAAAATATATATTATTTTAATTTCATTTTTATAATATTCCATACTTTTATTATTGATATTATTTTTTTATTTTTATTCATGTAAAAAACAAAATCTTATTCTTAAAACTTTATCTAATTTAGTTCATTTTAAAATAAAATTTTACTTAAACTGGCATTTGTTTTTTTACAGAATTTTTATTAACAAAAAATGTTTACTTTTATTTTCTTATTATCAAAATTTTTTTTTGTATCTTTATTTAAATTAGGATTATTAATTTTTATTATCTTAATTTTAAATTAAGAGAAAATTTTAATTTAAATATTAAAACCCTAACAAAAAAATTTATATGTAAACGTAGGGTGCCTTTTATATTTCGGGATTTGTCAACCCTGATGTGGCAATCTGTCAACTGAAAGCTCTATCGCAAAGTTTGACATTTGTTGGCTTATACGTACTCAGAACGTTTTGACATACGAGCGCTATTTGTGTTGTTTATAGTAACTTAAAAGATTCATCTCGGTCTAAAAATGGAATTAAATCGTGAACATTTTCGTGCGATTATTTTTTACAACTTTCGACGTGAATTAACACAGCAACAGTGCATGGATGAACTTAATTCAATTTTTGGCGATGAAGCTCCATCAAGGACCAGTGTTTATCGATGGTATGGTGAATTCAATCGTGGTCGTAGTTCACTCCAAGACGAATTTCGTGAAGGTCGTCCGAAATCAGCTGTTGTTCCGAAAACCATTGATGCTGTGCGCGAACTGATATTGCAAGATCGTCATGTTACCTATCGTGAGATTGAGGCAACCTTAGGCATAAGTGGGACCAGCATACATTCAATATTGCATAAACATTTGACTGTCAAAAAAATTTGTTCGCGTTGGATCCCACACAATTTGTCAATCGTTAAAAAAAAGGCTCGTGTCGATTGGTCGAAGGAAATGCTAAAAAATACGATCGCGGTGCTTCGAAACACGTCTATGACATCGTGACAGGTGATGAATCGTGGATTTACGCGTATGAGCCCGAAAGTAAACAGCAGTCGACTGTATGGGTGTTTCAAGATGAGCCAAATCCAACAAAAGTTGTTCGCGCACGAAGCACTTCCAAGCAAATGGTCGCCTGTTTTTTCGGAAAATATGGACATGTCAGAACCGTACCACTAGAACAACGCAGAACAGTCAACTCTGAGTGGTACACAACCATTTGTTTGCCAGTTGTCTTCCAAGAAATCAGGAGAACCAACCGCCGAAGACGGATCACTCTTCACCACGACAATGCGAGCTCTCACACATCGGCTCAAACAACTGCATTTTTGAGCACCCAAAACATCGATTTGATGGGTCATCCGCCGTATAGTCCTGACTTGGCACCGAATGACATCTTTTTATTCCCAACCGTGAAGAATATACTGCGTGGACAACGATTTTCGACGCCCGAAGAAGCGGTTGCGGCATTCAGAATGCATGTTTTGGAGATACCTCAATCAGAGTGGCAAAAGTGCTTCGACAATTGGTTCAAACGCATGCAAAAGTGTATAGATCTTAATGGAGAATATTTTGAAAAACAATAAAGTGATTTTCGATGATTAATATTTGTTTTTGTTCTCTAATCCCGAAATATAAAAGGCACCCCTCGTATTCCTATTTCTTTTTATGTTGAGAAAATTTTTATTTTTATTTCTAAATTTAAATAAAAATGTTTATATTTTTATGTTATTATTATTAAAGATAAGTTTTTCTTCATTTATGTTTATTTTCATTTTATTGTTATTTTTAAGGTTTATTATATTTCTAAATTTTTATTTTAATTAAAAAAAATGTTATTTTTATTTGTTTTTTTTTTGTTTTCATTTGTTTGTTTTAATTTTATTGTTATTTTTAAGGTTTTATATATTTTTAAATTTTTATTTTGAATTAAAATAAATGTTATTTTTATTTGTATTTTTAGCTTAAAAATATTTTGATTTTAAAACTTTTTTTATTAAAATATTCGTTTTTAATTGGGAATAAGTTTACTTTTTTCTTTGTTAAGTAAAAGAACAAAATTTATTATGTCCAAGGAGAAAAATACGTACATTTTTTTAAAACTATGCTATTTTAAATGGAAGTAAAACTATAAACAATTTGATTTGAAGCTCTTTTAAAGAATTCTATTCACTATTCTATAAAAAAACTTTATATTAAAGTGCTATACAAAAATGTTTAAGATTAAAAAAAAAAATAAATATTACCAAAAAAATATAGAAAAAATATCAGCGTTGAGGCTTAATTTTGTACTGGCCTTAGTTAATTTCACTGACAAATTTACTTTAATACTCGCGCACCCTGACTAATGTTGCCATATATGAAAGTAAGTCTACATTTTTTTTATTGATTGAGAAAATCCCATAGTCATAGAAAAATCTCATAGTTGTTTAACTAGCAGATAAACGTAATTTTTAATACATGATAAAGTTATATTTACCAAACTGTCTTTACTTTTGTGTACACAGCAACTTTTGGTCTTTGTATAACATTTTCTGAAGCATACCTAAAAAACCTTTTTCGCTTTTGGTTGTATTGATTACCTGTTATTTTAAACTACTCTTAAAATTCTTTACTATACTTTGCTATATCTTTGAAAGCTCACCACAAAGAATTGAAACATCTCAGTAGGAGGGGCATCATTGAAAGTCGCTGGGGCTGATGTTGTTGGGTGCGCATAATTGATGTTGCGCTGTCTGCTGGGCAGATTTTAGTGGCCACTTTGCGGACCGCTTTTATGGCCCCTGCTGGGGCGCTTCGTTGTCGTGACGGCGGCTGTAGCTGCTGTTGGCATGTATTCAGGTGGAGTCGAGTTGTCGTAGCTCGTGTTTTGCCCGCTGGGGTCCATAAAATAACATTTTATGAACGCACGCCGCTACTGGTACAATTATCCTTGCATAGCCTGGCAGCGCAGCAGAGTAGATAAGCACTGACACATGGCATAACCATGTGACGCTTGTTAAGCGCCGCAGTGCCAAACCATGCCAATTGAATCATAAATGGGCACTTATCTGCTCTTCCAAGCGGTTGCCGTTGTTGGGGATATTTTCGTTCCAAAATTAAAAATTGGTTTAAAACGTTGTCCACCCTAAAAAGAAAGCAATTTATTTTTTGGCGGAAATGTCGCCATTCGATACTTTTCTATCGTTTGGTTATTTACACCACGCAACAAAATTACTGATGGTCCAATGCGTAGGGTATTTGCACGCTTGCTTACGTATTAGGGATATTCATATAGTTCCCATCCCATGTGACCCTTTTAATCCTTGCAATGTTTAACTAGAACTGTTCACCACTGACGCACTCGAAGTGCGACCGCCGATAAGAACTTGTAAGAGTTGTCCGACGTAAAAAACAAGTGTCAAATTTGATTTCGCGAACAAGGTCAGATTTAAATAAAAGGAAAACTGTCCGATAAGAATGAAAGACACAGGTCAGAATTCAATGGAAGAAAAATGTCATAATTGAATATAAGGAGAAATGTCAGAATTAAATAAACGAAGAAACTGTCCGAATTAAATTAAGAGGAAACGTAAGATTTTAATACAAGCAAATTCTCAGATTTGAAAAAAAAATGTCAGATATCAAATAAAGCAATTAGGTTGGCTGTCAACGTGAGAGAGTCAGCTGTCAAAGAAAACTTATAAGCTGTCAAAGAAAAAGGGTTAACTGTCAAAGTACAAAGTGTCAGCTGTCAAAGTTATCTGTCAAAGTGTCAGGTGTCAAAATCAACTGCCAGCTGTCACACCTCGAACGCGTCAGGCGTGAGATAAGCAGTATGTCACTCATGTTTGTATACGACACTGCTATGGTGAATTCCGACCTCCATGTTAGAATGTGAGTCCAACTTCCCAGTCAACGCCACCTTCAAACATGGAAGCATTAAAGCAAACATGGAAGCAAGCACGAATATACGCGCGAACCGCGGCTATTATTGAGCGATTTACGCGTTCTACCGCATTCTACTGAAGAATAATTGGCCTGAGGAGAATAATTAGCCATCAAATTATGCGTTACGCCATATTTTTTTAAAAGATATTTAAATTTATTTGATTTAAATTGAACTCCATTGTACGTGGTTATCATTTCTGGAACGCCAAAAATGGCGAAAATTCACTTTTCAAGAAACTCCACTATATTCTTCGTGGTGAAGGTACGAATGGGTTCCCAAAAATGAAATTTCGGGAGGTGGTAATGCACAATAAGGAGACCCACGTTCCCTGAGCGTAACCTTGGATAAGGCCCTAAAAGGTCCACGTAGAGTCTCTGAAAGATTCGTACCAAAGTAAGCTGTTGTCCCATAGGCAGACGAAGTATAAAATTAGGCGGTTTGATAAATTTGCAAACCTCGCAAGCTAAAATGAAATCACGTACTTGCTTTGCCATTCGTGGCCAAAAATACAACATTTTTCTCATTGGGTGATCGTGAGATTTAACAATGAGAGACGTTCTCAATTCCTCAGGAACCCAGAGTTTTCATGATTGTTCTTCTTGAGTGGGATCACCACTGGCAAATTCACACCACTTGTAAATCAAACCATCGACTACCTGAATGTCCGGCTGCTGACTGCCAACCTTTTGAAATTCCTCGACAAGTTTTAGATAATGCTCAGTTGTAGAAGGTGCTGAAGAAAAATCTAAAACTGTTGAGATCGCAGTCAAATTCTCTTGCAGTTTCAATGCCCAGCGTGCAAGTCTGCCATGCAAATCGGTTTGGCTCATCAACCATTTTAAAGATGCGTTATCAGTGATCACTTGGAATTCATGCCGCTCGACATAAGCTCGGAATTTTTTAATAGCCATGACCGCTGCAAGACATTCTTGTTCCGAAACAATGTATTTCTTTGCGATTGGTTAAATTTATGCAACATGTATGCAATCGGGATTTCATTACCCTCATCATCGCGCTGAGCCAACACTGCTACAACTCCATATTGATATGCAGCGCACTGGATGGAAAACGAACGAGAGAAATCAGTGCTGTAAAGCACTGGTGCACTACAAAGGCTTTTTTTGAGGGCCTCAAAAGCTGATATCATCAGTCCAAACTAATTTTTTTGCATTTTGCAAGATATTGGTCGAAGGTGAAATGGAAGCGTAATTGAGCCTCAACCGTTGGTACCATCCACAAACTCCAAGAAAACGACGAAGCTGTTGAACAGTTTTTAGCAAGGGAAAATTTCTGGATCGGTACTTATGGTTCCATGCCCAATCACGTGACCCAAGTAGTGAATTTGCTCAAGCAAAAATTTGCTCTTTTTGATTTTGATGGTTAAACCAGCATGTTTAATGCAATTGGCTACCTCCTGAAGCAAAGACGTCTCAGAAGAGTCAATCGTCTCAGTGATTAGCAATAAATCATCTAAGGAGACAAAAACCTTAGTTCTCAAGTCAGCAGGAATGACCTTGTCCATCAAGTGGGACATAGTCTGAGACGCATTACATAGGCCGAAAGGCATGGTAACGAACTGGTACAATGGTCGATTACGCTCTGTTAAGACTGTCTTATTCCTTGACGCTGCATCTAACGGAATCTGCCAGAAGGCGTCCTTGAGATCAAAGCTCGAAATAAATCGAGCTTTTGGAAGCCGAGTGAGGATTCCATCAATTAGCGGCAAAGGATATTCATCCTTCACAGTAACCTCATTGACCTTGCACGCATCGAGACATAACCTCACTTTATTTGGATTGACAATCAGTGGCACAGGAGATGACCAAGCACTTTGAGACACCTCAATAACACCAAGTGCTAGCATACGATCTACTTCAGCGAAAAGCAGTTTTTCGACACCAAGAGAAACAGAGAAATACCGTTGTTTGACTGGCTTTGCGTTTTCTACGTCAATGACGTAACTAATCAAACGGGTGCGGCCTAAGCCTTCTTCAGAAAAAGATGGAAAATTTAAAATTGTTGCATTTAGTCTAGCTTGCTGACGAGCAGTCAAAACGTGTTGAGTGCGATCAACTTCGCACACGCCACTTACTGAGGAGCAGTTGTTATTTTCCAGAAAGAGATCTCCAGCCAAGCCAAAAGCTTTAACGAAATCAACTCCCAGATACATGTCTTGAGACAAAGTTGGAACGATCAAAAACCTGAGTGGTTTGGCGACTCCTCGAAAGATGATGGTAGTGTCGAGTACGAGTACTCCTGCCGAAGAATGACTCGTCCCGTCCACCGTTTTCAGATCAATCAAATACCTTTGCCACTTGAGTTGCTTATTAGACAAAAGTCTTTGTGCCATATTATTGGCCATGCAACTGACAGTGGTGCCAGTATCGATAAACCCTACTAACGTTCCGCCGGCTAATGAGACCGGTGCGTAAGTTCGAACATCATTCCCGGGAGCAGCCGACAAAACCGCCGAGTACGCAAATTTTCTCAAGGCTCTGACCTTGTTCCAAAATTGCCCCAATCTCGCAGTTGATCGTTGCTTTCTTTTATCTTTTGTTTGGCTGGAGCCCTTGCTCTGAATTGTATGTTTGCGAGCAGCATTATATTCCTGCCATCCCACGTGCAAAGGCTTGAACGTCTTTTCTGGCGCACTAGAAGCCGTTTGTTCGCATTTTAAAATCTGAAATTTAACCTTCGGTATGTCTGGGATTGCCTCAGTTTGGCATGCCACCTCAGAAGTTAATGAGGGGCAGGGGAAAAATCTAAAAAATAATTATCATTTGTAAACTTATTGTTGTGTTTGGCGTCAATGCTGCCAGATTCGAAAGTCAGCTCTGATACCAAACGCTGCAGCGGGAAGTTTCTGGAATTTCTTCCATTTTCCTCGTCCAGTAATTCACGCCTCTGAAAAAAAAAGCGAAGCTGACAAACTACGTCGCACATCTAACCGCAAATTTCGTCGCAAAATTTCTAACAGCGCCTGAGAATCAAGAGGCCTTTGCAGTTTATCTGTAAGCTGCAAGACTGTCTCATAAAATTCGTCAAACTTCTCATCAAATTTTTGCTTGCCACTGCGCACTAAATCCATGATGTCGAGATCGGTTCTTTGATCCGAAAATTGGCTTCGAAGCTCAGCGCACAATGCTGTCCATTCTATTCGGGTAACACTTCGATGATACCGCCAGAACCAATCCAAGGCCTTTCCCACGAACAACAAGTGCGCATTATCAGCTAGAGCTCCAAAGTCCCCCCGCAAGCTTTGCATTGTCAGAGAGTGCAAAATTCAAAAATTGCTGGTTAGTAGGCTGGTTATTGGCAAAAGGCATTGATGGCCCAGCCTGTTGGGGCTCCACGACAGAACAAGATGTGGAGTTGATCCGTGAGGAGTGTGTCTGACCGGGCTTAAACTGAGTTTTGAGAGTTCGGTTCGAAGTGCCTAATTAATCATGAGCTGCAACTCTTCATTGTCATATTGCATCCCCTTCGGATGGCATGACTCAGTTTGAACTGGATATTGCTGGCTGGCTGCTTGATATGAGGGCCGTTCAACCGACTCCTTATTATCAGAAGATCTTCCCATACCGTTTTAAGATTGTGCCTGGCTGAAACCTAGGTTTCTTGGCTTCTAGTGGCCGGACGTTCCTTTCTAACAGCACCTTGACTTGAATTCGGCCCGGCAGGTGACATTAAGGAAGGGTCAGCACCCAGAGCTGGCTGATACGGCTTAAGTTTTTACACGCTGCAGAGCGTACGACACAATGGGCAACTGTGTGCGTCCTTTATCCACTTCATGATGCAATCACTGTGGAACACGTGATGAAAGGGTGTAACCACGACGACATCGGTCCTTGTGTACACCTGTTTGGTCGAAGGAGAATGTTGCACGAAAAAAAAATGTTGAGTGTTGATTGTTGGCTGGCTGAGTCAGGGGTTCCTTAAGAAAAAAATTTACAAAAAAAACAATTTAAATTAGCTTACTTGAAGTTCCGTGCCACGGCGAAATAGTCCCGAGTGACGCGGTCGAGCAGTGCGATTAAACGCAACTGCATCGCATTACATGCTATTCGTCACTACCCCCCGCAACACGAACATTTTCAGCAAGAATTAACAAAAAAAAAATAAAAAAAAATTATTGCAGTGAGTAAAAAAATTTGTTAGTTAGACGCGATCGCAATTCTCATGGCCACAATGGGGAATACAATGAGTTGGGGAACCGAAATAGTTATCGGCCCTATGTTGGGCGCCAATTTGAAAATTGGAACAGAAAAACGATTACCCGTTTTTAAAAAATCAAACAAAAATTAAATTTGTTTGCGTCTGGCAGTGCTGAGCGATGAGGCCGGCTGGTGAAGCAGCAGCCCTGACTTTTATATTTTGAGGGCGCACGGTGAATGCGCCCCTGTGTACCTCTCACAGAAAAGTAGTCAGGGCACTTGCTTCCCTCAGCCTATACCACCGTCCCTGGTCAGGTGACCCGCGGACACATGATTGGCCACGACTGTACGTGCTGGTTTGCCTGTGTGCCAGCAGTTCGGTGATATGTTGGGGGGTTTGTGGTGACCAACCATGCGTGCCTTCCTCGCACAAATAATTCACGTACAAAAAAAATATCGCGCCAACGACTCAAACCAAAACGCAAGAAGGTAAAGCTGAAACGAAAAATAGAACAATATGGATTTATAAGAAACGGCAACGGTTAGGAGCCCCTGGATCACCCATCCATCAAACAACCTCATGGGCCCTGGTATTCGGGACCCGGCCCACGCATCTCTCCCTACCGTGGAGGACAATGGGGCAGATAAAAAAAACTGTCCTCCCCAAACGCAAACATTCTACGCCTTCGACCTAATGAAGAGAACTTACTGTTTCATTTTAACAATTATTTCTTATATTCACTATAATGTAGTCATTAATTTTATATTGTTACATATATAAGTATGGTAGTAGTTAGCAAAATAATAATAATAGCATTATAATAACAATAGCAAGGACTAAAAAAAAAAATTGTTTTTATTTAGTTTTACATTTAGTTTATATTTTTAAGTTTTTCTTATTATTTAAATAAAACTTGTTATTAAATTTTATTTTTTTTTGGAATTAAAATATATAATATTTATGTAGTGATTTGAAATAAAAATATATATTATTTTAATTTAATTTTTATAATATACCATAATTTTATTATTGTTATTATTTTTTTTATTTTTATTCATGTAAAAAACAAAATCTTATTCTTAAAACTTTAAGTAATTTAGTTCAATTTAAAATAAAATTTTATTTAAACTGGCATTTGCTTTTTTATAGAATTTTTACTAACAAAAAATGTTTACTTTTATTTCCATATAATTAAAATTTTTTTTTGTATCTTTATTTAAATTAGGATTATTAATTTTTATTGTCTTAATTTTAAATTAAAAGAAAATTTTAATTTAAATTTTAAGACCCGAACAAAAAAATTTATATGTATATTCTTATTTCTTTTTATGTTGAGAAAATTGTTATTTTTGTTTTTAAATTTAAATAAAAATTTCTATTTTTTTATGTTATTATAATTAACATTTTTTTCATTTATGTTTATTTTCATTTTATTGTTATTTTTAAGGTTTAATATATTTCCAAATTTTTATATATAACGGAGAATTTTTTTTTACGGAAATTTCCTTTTATTTAAACGGAGTTACGATTTCGTGATTATTTAATTAATATAAAAAAAAAACTTATGAATACATTAATTTTATAAACGCAAGTTTAATTTTAATAAAATTAAACGCAGCCTATTATTCATAAGAAAAAATCTTTCTCTCTCTTTCTCTATGCATTTAGTTTTCAATCCTTATAATGCGAAATGTTAAAGTTTGGTTGAATAATGCTTTAATAGCAAAATTAAATTTAAAACTAAATGATTTTTCGCTTAGCATTAATTATACTGATACTTAGTAAAAATGTATACCCTAAAATAAGGTTAATTTTGAAGTTGATGTAACTTTATGAATTTTTTTTTCTTTCTTTACGAATTTATATATAATATAACCCTACGATTGCAGTATGAAGAACTAAATATCGGTGTTGTTTTTGTGACGAAAGGGAGGGTTACCACGGACCACTAGACTTAGTGGTCGATTACAGGGTGAATGAATTAAAGTGTATTCATTAACAGGTAGGGTGGGTAAAGACAGAAGGAAATTTACACCTCCTTCCCTCATCAATAGGCACGGGTTCATAGTGTGCAGTTGACAGATTATTTCTATTGTTTTTCCTTCTCTCCCTGGTTTTCTATTTCCGTTGCCGTCTGCATACAATTTTTTTTCAGTGCTCACGCGTCGGAAGTCTTACTTGACAGGCAAGCCCACACCCATTTTCCCTGACCTAAGCTGCAGCATAGCTAGGTATGCAGACCCGCTCTGTCAAATGAGCACCACGTTGTTCCGTCATTTTGACGTTCGGTAGGGAACGATGCGGTGGCGGTTTGTCACAGTTCGACCAAATGAAGAGAACTTACTGTTTCATTTTAACAGTTATTTCTTATATTCACTATAATGAAGTTAATAATTTTATATTGTTACATGTATAAGTAAGGTAGTTGTAGCGGAGCGAAGCGGGCCAATACCAAAAGCGGAAACAAAAAAAACATTACGTTGCTTTTTAACATTCAAATTTAATTGCGCCAGTTTGCAACGGAGCGTAAGTTGAACCATGACCGAAAGCGGATAAAAACAAATACGTTGCTTTTTTTTAAATTTAATAACTATTTTCGTTTTATTTTTAAATTTCGTTTTAATTATATTTTTAAGATTACTTATTATCATAATTGTTTAATTTAGGTTTAATTTTATAAGATATTGGCTTAGTTTTAATTTAAAATTTTTTTATTTAAATAGATTGTTCCAATAATAACGAGATAATTACCAATAATTAAATGACAATTTTAACAATTTCCTTATGAATTTATAAATAATTAAGAATAAGAAAAAAAATTTCGTCAAATGACACAACAAAAGTTATTTGAAACTATGTCAGGAATGAATGAATGAAATATTATGAAACCTTCAAATTATGCCAACGAAAGGCGAACATAGTTCTTATAATAGCTTGCAAACGCAAGTTGGCGGCGACGACTTAAAACCAATGCGTTTTAGAAAATTTGTAAAAATTAACGCAAAATTCAATTTAATAAAAAAATTATAAAACAATAAAGAAAACCTGGTTATCTCGGGTCCGCAAATGTTGTTCTGGTTGTTGCTGCGTTGTGGCTGTCTTTGTGTATCGCTGATGTGGTGCTTGTGCTGCTGTGGGCACTTCGTTAGTCGTTTGCTTTGGCCAACGCTGCTGTGGGCCCTGCAAGTGCTGCTGATGCGCCACTGCTGTAGCCAGTGCTGTTTGTTGTTTGGGTGCAGGCACTTTTGTTGGCCAGCGCTCTGGTGTGCTGTTTTTCTTGGCACTTGCTTGGGTGAGCATCAGCTTTTGGCTGCTGTTGAGCTCTTGCCCTCGTTGGGGTGTGCTTAAAAGTGCGGGCACCGCTGTTGTGTCTGCTGACGCTGATTTTGGCAACTGTGGGCTGTGCATTAAAAAAAATGGTTAATACTACAGCAAGCCAGTGCTCTGATCACTTACCTGCACCTCCTAATCTGATGCTGGAATGGGTGATATGGTTGATGCAACTGGCGCATGGACCCTGGTCGCTGGGTTAGCGCCGCAGTGTTGGCGCAGTTGTCAATATCTTTGTTATTGTTTTGGCCGTTGGAACGGGCGCTTTTTTCCGCTGTGTTGGACTCAATTGGCCTGTTGTCTGCTGATGCTGTGGTTATCCCAAGTGCCGTTGTTGCTGCCGTTGATGAGGCTGCTCTGTGGGCAGTGCTGCCGTCGCCATCGCTATCCACAACGAAAAAGAACATTTTCATGGCGGAAGTTGGCCATCGATATCTCTCTATCGAAGTTGCCCTTACACCACACAAAAGAACTACTGATAGTTACATGCAACATCTGGTCTTCACACATGTATGGTATATGGTACAATGTGTAGGGGACTTGCACGCCAGTTTATTATTAGGGATATTCACATAGTTCCCACCCCATGTGACCTTTTCCCTCCTTGCAACGACCGAATAGAACTATTCATCGCGGACGCACGCGAAGTGTGACAGCTGCCAAAGACGCGTGACTTACTTACTTACTTAGATGGCCGTGACAACCCGTGTCCGGATTTCGACCGACCTCATCAGCTCTCGCCAGGCGCCTCTGCTTTGCGCGCGCCTTCTCCAATCGGATACACCAATTGCGGTTAGGGCTTCCTCAGCCTGGTCCATCCATCGGAGGCATGGTCTCCCTCGTCGTCGTTGACCAGCGACCCTCGCCTCGAGCACCTTTTTCGCTGGAGCTTCGTCGTTCATACGATAGACATGACCCAGCCAGCGTAGTCGCTGCACAGTTATACGCCGAACTACGTCAATGTCATCGTAGAGCTCATACATCTCGTGGTTCATTCGGATGAGATAGTCATCGCCGACTCGAACAGGACCGAAGATTTTGCGAAGAACTTTTCTCTCGAACACCCCCAGAGTGGCTGCGTCAGTTTGCGAAACTACCCATGCCTCAGCGCCATAAAGCAGCACAGGTAGAACGAGCGTCTTGTAGAGTGTTAGTTTTGTCGATCGAGAGAGGGCTCTGGAACTTAGTTGCTTACTGAGCCCGTAGTAGCACCTATTAGCAATTATTGTTCTTCGCTTTATCTCCAGGCTGATTTCGTTTTTGGTATTAATGGCGGTGCCAAGGTAAACGAACTGCTTGACTACTTCAAAGTTATAGCTGCCGGATGAAACGTGGGAGTCTAAACGCCGAGCTCCCTTGTTTGTAGACAGCATATATTTTGTTTTGCCCTCATTTATCGTCAAACCCACTTTGGCTGATTCCTTTTCGATAGCGGCGAAAGCAGCGGTAACATCTCTCTTGGTTCTGCCGACAATATCAATATCATCAGCGTACGCAAGGAGCTGGACGCCTTTGTAGAAAATGGTGCCATTACGATGCACACCGGCCTTTCGTACGATCCCCTCCATGATGATGTTGAAGAGATCGCAAGGCAGTGGATCGCCTTGCCTGAAACCTCTTTCGGTATTGAAGGTTTCGGAGAGGTCATTTCCTACCTTGACGGAGCTGCGTGTGTTGCTTAACGTCATTCTGCAAAGTCTAATCAACTTTGCAGGTATACCGAACTCAGACATTGTTGCGTATAGGCAATCCCTTCTCGGGCTATCGAACGCAGCTTTAAAATCGACAAAGAGATGGTGTGTGGCAATTTGATTTTCGTGGGTTTTCTCCAGGATTTGTCGTAGCGTGAAAATCTGGTCTATGGTGGACTTACCAGGTCGAAAGCCACACTGATAAGGTCCAATCAGTGTTTTTGTAATCGGCTTTAATCTTTCACACAGTACGCTTGAGAGAACCTTATATGCGATGGAAATAAGACTCTATAACTTGCGCAGATTGTTGGAGATCTCCTTTCTTAAGTATAGGGCACAGTACGCTGAGGTTCCAATCGTCGGGCATGCTTTCTTCTAGCCATATTTTGCTGATGAGCTGATGCATGCGCCTTATCAATTCATCGCCGCCGGTTTTAAACAATTCAGCTGACAGGCCGTCAGCACCCGCTGCTTTGTTGTTTTTGAGTCGTTGGATAGCAACTCGAACCTCTTCATGGCTAGGTGGTGGTACTTCCACTAAGTCATTGTTGATTGGTAGCTATGAACTGCGCTCTCCATGGGCGGCATTGGTGGAATCGTCGCCAGTAAGTAAATTGGAGAAGTACCTTCTCCACAATCTAAGCACACACTGCGTATCCGTGTTCAGATCTCCATTTTCGCCTCTACAAGTGGATGCTCCGGGCTTGAAACCTTGGGTTAGACGCTTAACTTGTTGATAGAATTTTCGTGCATCCTTCTTGCCCTGGTATACCTCTAGTTCCTCACGCTCACGCTTTTCCTGCTCTCTTTTCTTGCGTCTGAAAAGGCGCCTCTCTTCTTCCTCTTTTCGCGGTAGTTTTCTCGCACGGCTCGCGTTGCAGCTGACTGCAGCGTTTTTCTGTATGCGACATTTTTTACTGCAGTCGCGATGCGACACTCCTGATCGTACCATTGGTTCCGAGGTTGCGGGCGCCGGAAACCAATGACTTCTTCAGCGGCAGCGCGCATGGAGTGGGATATATGCGCCCAAAGTCCGCCGGCGTCGTCGAGTCCAGAGGTTGGTTGGTTGAGCTTAACCGAGAGTTGAGCGGAGTAGGCTTCGGCAGTCCGTTGTAATTGCAGCTTAGCGACATCTAGCTTTCGTTGCATTCCTGTGCGTATGTTCTTTGCATTGCATAATCGCATGCGGATCTTGGCTGCAACAAGATAATGGTCGGAGTCAATGTTGACCCCCCGAAATGTACGCACATCTAGAACACTAGAGGCATGCCTTCCGTCGATTACAACATGCTCAATTTGGTTTCGCGTTTTTTGACGTTTTTTGGTTGAGGCGGGGACAGCCAGGTGGCCTTGTGGATGTCGAGGTGCTTAAATCTGGTGCTACTAACTACCATCTTTCGCGCCGCGGCGAAGTCGATCAGTCTTAGACCGTTGTTCGTAGAGGTCTCGTGAAGACTGAACTGACCGACAGTGGGGCCAAAGATGCCTTCCCTTCCGACTTTCGCATTAAAATCGCCGAGGACTATTTTCACGTCATGGACCGAAAGGTGGTCATATACGTCCTCAAGACTAGCGTAGAAACCGTCCTTGACGGCTTCGTCCTTTTCCTCCATCGGGGCGTGCGCGCAAATAAGGCTTATGTAGAAAAATTTTGCCTTGATGCGGATCGTGGCCAATCTTTCGTTCACAGGTGTGAACCGGGAAACAAGGTGGCGTAGTTTCCGGCTAACAACGAATCCACATCCGAATTCGCGCTTCTCCGCATGGCAGCTGTAGTAGATATCGCAGTGTGCTTGTTTAGAGCAGCCTTGCCCTTTCCATCGCATTTCCTGGATGGCGGTGATGTCAGATTGTATTGTTTTGAGGGCTTCCGCCAGTTGGATAATGGCACCTTCCCTATAAAGGGTTCGGACATTCCAGGTGCATATCCGTAAATCATTGTCCGTTTTTCGTTTGCGGTGGTCGTCAACGTAATTGGGGTTCTTATCCGAGGCTGGTTTAGTTTTCATTGGGCAGTAGTAATGTGGCGGGACCCAAGCCCTGCGCACATTCCATGTTTAAGGTCTATGGATCGACCCGCCGCTCAAATTAGCCGTCAAACTGACGGATGCCAGTTTGCCTTTGCCCAGGGAACACCACTTGGAGGTTTGAGTCGACTTGAGACGATTTCAACATGGATAATGCTGGCCTCGCCAGGTTGAGGCGGTCAGACGCGTTGCCATGTGAAGGTTCGCCCCCTGTTCCCCGCGTGACAGTTGTCCAAAAAAAAAACAACTGTCAAATTTAAATGAAGGGAAACGTGAAAATTAAATTGCCCAGATAAGTCAGAAGTTTAGTGACAGGAAATGTCGCATTTAATCAAGATGGAAACGTTAAATTTAAATGAAAGGAGGAATGTCATACTTGTCTGATCCAAAACTGTCTGATTTGATTGAGTGTAAGCAGCGTTGGAAACGCTAAATTATGTCAAGAAATGTCATAATTTAAATAAAAAAAAAAGAAAAGGTCGACATTAAATGAAAGAGAACTGTCAGATTTGAAAAGCACAATTATTGTCAAATTTGAATGACAAATTTAGTCAAAAGAGAAACGTGTCAGAATAAAATTAAAAGAAATGTCAGAATTAAACAAACGAAAGTTATCAGATTTGAAAGTACGGCACTGTCAGATTTTTATGAAGGGAAATGTCAGTTGAATGTACGAAATTGTCAGACTTCAATAAAGTGGAAATGGTCAGAGTTAAGTCAAATTAAAGATGTCAGATTTAACTTAAAGAAAACTGTCCGATGTTAATAAGAGAAAAGTGTCAAACTTGAAGGAAAGAAAAAAAAAATGTCATATAGAAGATAATAAACTATCAGATTTGAATAAAAGAAAAAAAGTCAAATTTAAATGTAAGAGAACGTCAAATTTACATGAGAAGAATTGTCAGAATTTTAATGAAATGCAATGTCCGATTTATATGAGAAAGAAAAATTTCGAGTTTGAACGAGAGAAGAAAATGTCAGATGTCAATTTACACAAGTAGGTTAACTGTCCAAGTCAAAGTGTCAGCTGTCACAGTCGTCTGTCAAAGTCATCTGTCAGCTGTCAAGAAAGGTGTTACTGTCCAAGTCAAAGTGCCAGCGGTCACAGTCGTCTGTAAAAGTCAGCTGTCACACATTGAACGCCTCTGCTGTGAGATGAGCAGTATGTCACTCATGCTTGCATACGACACTGCTATGGTGAATTCTGGCCTCCATGTTCGAATGTGAATTCAACTTCCCAGTCAAAACCATCTGCAAACATGGAAGCAAGAATTCATCTTTTTAGGTGCCGTTACATAGTAGTTAGCAAAAAAATAATAATAGTATTATAATGACAATAGCAAGGACTAAAAAAAAAATTATTTTTATTCAGTGTTACATTTAGTTTATATTTTTAAGTTTTTCTTATTATTTAAATAAAACTTGTTATTAAATTTAATTTTTTTTTTGTTATTAAAATATATTATTTTTATGTAGTTATTTGAAATAAAAATATATATTATTTTTATTTAATTTTTATAATATACCATAATTTTATTATGGTTATTATTTTTTTTGTTTTTATTCATGTAAGAAACAAAATCTTATTATTAAAACTTTAATTAATTTAGTTAATTTTCAAATAAAATTTTATTTAAACTGACATTTGTTTTTTATGGAATTTTTATTAATAAAAATGTTTACTTTTATTTGCCTATTATTTAAATTTTTTTTGTAACTTTATTTAAATTAGGCTTATTAATTTTTATTATCTTCATTTAAAATTAAAAGAAAATTTAAATTTATAAAAGACCCGAACAAATAAATTTATGTGTTTATTTTTTTATTTCTTTTTATGTTGAGTTAATTTTTATTTTTATTTTTAAATTTAAATAAAAATGTAGTTTTTTTTGGTATTATTTAAAATTTTTGTTTTCATTTATGTTTATTCTCGTTTCATTGTTATTTTTAAGGTTTAATTTATTTTTAAATTTTTATTTTTAATTACAAAAATGTTATTTTTATTTGTATTTTTTGTATTCATTTATGTTTATTTTAATTTTATTATTATTTTTAAGGTTTTATATATTTTTAATTTTTTATTTTTATTTTTAATTTGTATTTTTAATTTAAAAATATTTTAATTTTTTAATTATTTTTAATTAAAATATTTGGTTTTAATTTGAAATAAGTTTACTTTTTTCTGTGTTACGTAAAAGAACAAAATTTACTATGTTCAAGGAAAAAAATACGTACAATATTTTTTTAAAACTATCCTAATTGAAATGGAAGTAAAACAATAAACAATTTAATTTCAGGCTCTTTTAAAGGATTCTATACACCATTGTAAAAAAAAACCTTACATTAAAGTGCTATACAAAAAGATTTAAAACTAAAAAAAAAAACAAATGTTACCAAAAAAATATAGAAAATATATCAGGGTTGAGGCTTAATTTTGTACTGGCCTTAGTTAGTTCCATTGACAAATTTATTTTAATACTCGCACACCCTGGCTAATTTTGCCATATATGAAAGTAAGTCTACATTTTTTTTTATTGATTGAGAAAATTCCCTCTTAATAGTTGTTTGACTAGCAGATAAACGTAATTTTTAATACATGAAAAAGTTATATTTAATGAACTGTCTTTTCTTTTGTATACACAGCGACTTTTTGTCTTTGAATAACATTTTCTAAAGCATACCTAAAAAACCTTTTTCGCTTTTGGTTGTATTGATTACTTGATATTTTAAACTATTCTTAAAATTCTTTACTATACTTTGCTATATCTTTTATAGCTCACCATAAACAATTGAAACACCTCAGTAGGGGCACATAATTTTTTCATTTCAACATCATCAATTGATGTTGCGCTGTCGTGACGGCGGCTGTAGCTGCTGTTGGCCTGTATTCAGGTGGAGTCGAAATGTCGTAGCTCGTTTTTTGCCTGCTGGGGTCCATAAAATAACATTTTATTAACGCACGCCGCTACTGGTACAATTAGCCTTGCATAGCCTGGCAGTGCAGCAGGGTAGATAAGCACTGACACATGGCACAACCATGTGACGCTTGTTAAGCGCCGCAGTGCCAAAGCATGCACGGCCAATTGAACCATAAATAGGCACTTGCCTGCTCTTCCAAGCGGTTGCCGTTGTTGGGGATGTTTTCGTTCCAAAATTAAACCTTGGTTTAAAACGCTGTCCACCCCAAAAAGAAAGCAATTTATTTTTTGGCGGAAATGTCGCCATTCGATACTTTTCTATCGTTTGGTTATTTACATCACGCAACAAAATTACTGATGGTCCAATGCGTAGGGTATTTGCACGCTTGCTTACTTATTAGGGATATTCATATAGTTCAAATCCCACGTGACCCTTTTAATCCTTGCAATTTTCAACTAGAACTATTCACCACTGACGCACTCGAAGTGCGACCGCAGACAAGGAACTGTGACAGCTGTCCGACGTAAAAAAAAAACTCGAATTTCATTTTGCGAACAAGGTCAATTTAAATAAAAGAAAAACTGTCCGATAAGAATGAATAAATAATTGAATACAAGTAGAATGTCAGAATTGAATAAACGAAGAAACGTCAAAATTAATGAAAAGAAACTGCCAGAATTATATTAAAAGGAAATATCAGATTTTAATACAAGCAAACTATCAGATTTGATTAAAAAAAGATGGTCAGATGTCAAGTTAAGCAATTAGGTTGGCTGCCAACGTAAGAGAGTCAGCTGTCAAAGAAAACTTATAAGCTGTCAAAGAAAAAGTGTTAATTGTCAAAGTATAAAGTCTCAGCTGTCAAAGTCATCTGTCAAAGTTTCAGGTGTCAAAGTCAACTGTCAGCTGTCACACCCCGAACGCGTCAGCCGTGAGATGAGTAGTATGTCACTCATGTTTGCATACGACACTGCTATGGTGAATTCCGACCTCCATGTTCCACCTTCAAACCTTCAAACATGCCACCTTCAAACATGGAAGTAAGAATTCACCACTTTGTGTGCCGTTACACACCCTTGAATTAGGGTCACAAAGGGACAACATTATTCATGATTTTTGCTATTTCGTTAATATTCATCTTGTTTAGTTCGATTATAATATTCTCATATATATGCGCACCTTCTTCTATCACTAAATCTTCTGCCTCCGTACGATACAACGAAGTCTCTGTTACCTATTTTAATTCTTCTTGCATATGCCTATTCTGTACCTGTATTTCTCTAATGCTATCACTTGCCTGTTCAACTGTGTCAAAATCCACCCTAGCTTGTTGGGCAATTAATTTCTCCACTAACTGTGTCGAGATGTTTTTTCTTTTCATTATGTTTCGCAACCTCTCGTTTTTCTCAACCTTCCTCAACCTCTTAGAGCAAAGAGCTTTAAAATCTCTTTTATATTCCTCAAATTTTCTTGCCTGAGCAATACTCCTGTACTCGTGAAATTAATGTACGCAATCAAACATCACGTCTGCCTCTCCTACTTTTATCAAATTTCTTTCACAAGTAGTTCAAAATTGTCCCTGTTTGGTATTACCACTTTTTCCGGGACCCACAATCTTTCTGCAAACCTTTTCAATTCGACTATGAGCTCTTAATACCTTCTCTCTACATCACTAGTGTGATTCATTTAGAGCAGTGTCGGGCAAAAAAACACTCGCATTCTTCTTTCAGTTTTGTGCTAGTGCGCGCACATGTGAGAGCGACAGAGACAGAAAGGGTTTACTATACACGCGTGCATCGACGCTGTCCCACCCTGATTTAGAGTAAAAGAACTAAATATACCGCGTTTTCTTCTATTTTGTGACAATCCATTAAGCCCGACTTATTAATTATCAGACCTGGGACTATTGCATTATATGAGGTATTATATATTATTATATATGTCGTAGAACTGTATCTATTTTAATATCAAACGACAAGCGGAGACACCTATGTCAAAGCTTGGGTGGAATCGACTGGCACTACTCAATAATTTTATGAATCGGAAAATAGAGAAGTTCGTTAAGCGGAAGCGAGCAGTAGTGGCGAGATCGAGATTGCCTCATTTGAATTTTCAAAAAGAATTTAATTAAAATTTTAAATAAAAGAAAAGAAAATCATAAGGCTTTTATTGAAAATGGATAACCCGACATCAGAAGTGGTATTGACTCAAGATTCCCTACAAGTTGCAAGCGATGAAAAATGGCGCTTACTGTTTGAGCAACAAATCGCAGCCTTTTAGCTCTGGTGGAAGCCATCAAACCATCATCCAGCGTAGATACATATTTACCTGAATTTGACCCAAATGTTGAGAATGCTGACGGTCGCGCTTGGGTCGCGATAGCGGACATGTGTATCACTGAGTAGTCATCGCAAAAATCATCCTTGATGAATATCCTAAGCCGCGCTCTCAAAGGACAAGCATCCGTCTGGTTAGCTCAAGTTTCATATCCAGAAAAGACAAATCCTGACTTTAATGATATTTTTTCTGCGCGATACGATTGCCCTGAAACTGCAGCTGCATTTATGATGAATATAAACAACAACAGAACTAAGGACGGCGAGTGCCTATCCGCATATGCTGCAACCCTGATAACATCTCCAATGGCCCGATGAGAAAACTTGTCGACTGAGCAAATAGCTGTTTCCACAGTGTTAGCCCACATCTCTCAGTTCGAGCCTAGAGCGCATCGTCTGACTTTTACTACAGATATTGGTACCAGAAACCTTTTACAGCAAGAATTGAAGGCTATGTAATTTTTAAAAAAGGAAGCTGTTATCCAGAATGACACGAGTGGTACAGACGCTAAAAGAAATGAAGCTTCAACATCATCATCAAGCATACAATGTTTTAATTGTGGTAAGCCGGCATATTTCAAAACTGACCAAAAACGATGATTCTAAAAATTCATCGAAGCTGAATGTGACCTGTTTCAACTGTCAAGGTGTTGGTATCTACGCATCAAGCTGCTGCCAGATTATTCACAAAAAAGGGGGTGAAAGCACTGAGATTTCTTCAACAGATAGTCGAGTGGACTTATGTGTTATCGGTACACCTGCTGGAACTTTTAATCACTCCGGTGAGAAATTTGAATTTGTTTATGATTCTGGTTCAGAAATTTTGCTTATTCAAGAATCGGTATGATATGAGTAATGAGCATAATTAGTACTATTCAAATCCTAACCTTTGTTGAAGTAGATGGCATTAGCTTAGAAATTCTTTTTCATGTTTTGCCAGATTCTTATTTACGCCATAAAATAATAATTGGACGCAAAATCCTTAATCGAGGTATTGCTGTGAATATGACATCAGATAAATTATGTTTCAGTAGGGTGAAAGTTGCTTGTATTTGTGAAGCAATTACAGGTAAATATATAGATTTCAATGTAATAGACACTGACGTTTCCTTGGACCTAGGGCTAAAACTGATGGATGTTTTGAATACTTTTAAACAAAATTTTGTTACCGGATTTCCAAAATCACGCGGATACAGTTTATATTTCCTAAAAAACAGTTTATAGGCGCCCTTATCGGTTAAGCTCGGAAGAGCGTAGCATTGTTCGGGACAGAATTAATGAACTCGTAAGCTGTGGGATTATTCGTCCTAGTTCGTCACCTTTTGCGAGTCCTACACTACTTGTAGAGAATTATACTATACTACTATCTCGAATTAAACGATAATACCATCCTAGACAGATTTGCATTACCACTCATCTCAGATCAAATTGATAGGTCGCATGGCTCTTACTTCTTCGCGAGTTTAGAAATGGCTTCAGGGTTTCACCAAATACCTATACATTCTGATTGATTGAGTATACAGCTTTTGTAACCCCTGACGGACAATATGAATTTCTGCACCATAAGATTTTCAACGTGCAGTTATGAATGCTGTAACGGCACACTAAATGGTGGGTTCTTGCTTTCATGTTTGAAGGTGGCTTTGACTGTGAGGTTGAATCCACATTCGAACATGCAGGTCGGAATTCGCCATAGCAGTGTCATATGCAAACATTAGTGACATATTGCTCATACCACGGCGGACGCGTTCGATGTGTGACAGCTGACACTGTGACTTTGACAGCTGACATTTTGACTTTTACAGTCAACACATTAAGTGACAGTTGACGTTTTACTTTGACAGCTGCCACTTTGTCAGCTGACACTGTACTTTGACCGTTACCATTTTGTTTTGACATCTGACCTACGTGCTTAATGTGACATCTGACAGTTCGTGTATTTCAAAACGGACGATATACCATTTTTAGTTCTGACATTTTTATTTTCCGTGAAATCTGACATTTCTTTGACAGTCAAATCCGACATTTTAAAATTCTGCCCTATCTTTTTGAATTTAATTCTCACCTTGTCTTTTCATTCAAATCTGACAGTTATTCGGTTGCCCAATTTTAAATCTGACGTTTTGTCTCTTGTTTAATTCTGACATGTCTTCATTTAATTATGAACTTTCTTGTGCTATCAATCTGACAGTTTACTACCCTTGTTTCGGACGTTTTTATTTCTGACAGTTTCCTTTAACTCAACTATGACATCTTTTCTTCATTTAAATTTGACAATTTTGTTTTATTTAACCCTGATATTTTTCTTTTTATATAAATCGGACATATTTTTTATTCTGACTGCTGTCACTAGTGTTTGCTAGCTGTCGCGCTTCGGATGCGTCAGCTGTGCATAGTTCAAGTTGAACATTGTAAGGACTGAAAGGGGTCACAGTGGGGGTGAACTCTGTGAATACCCCTAATACGTACACCGGCAGGCGAATACCGTACACATTGTACCATACGGCATATATTTGGGAAGGCAAATTTTTGAACGCACCCCTCAGGGTTTTACCTTGAAAATGTCAAAATCTAAATTGACAAAGCGAATGGCGAATATCTGCCAGGAAAATTCTTTTCTTGCGGGATTCTGGACAGCGTGGGCAAGCGCACCAGCAAAAATCGGCAACATCCCGGCAACGGCAGCAACTTCAACGAGCAACACTTCGAGCAAACCATTGCATCATCCACACCAAGGGCGGCATTAAAAGTGGTCCCGAAAATCCTGGCCACAAAAGACAACCACTGCTTACGACTTCGACATCAACTGCAACAGCAGCTACAGATTCAGGGCACAACCCCCAGAATCAGCCCACATCAGTGCCAGCAGACATAGTAGCAGCGTGCCAAGCACAAGTCTAAAGTCTTGGCAAACCAGCGATCAGATTATTGGGCAATACCTTGGGCAACACGACAACTGGTGCGGCAAAAGAAGGAACAAAGCAGCCCCGCACTTCAACGTCAGCATCCACGGAACAACGAAAAGCAGCCAATTGCAGCCGCAGTGGCTACCACCAGCACTTGGAGCAGCCGCACGTGAGTGCTACCACCAGCACAAGCGCCTGCACTTAAGCGCCAAGCAAGCGCCCACCATTTCAGCAACAGTGCAGCTGCACTTGCAAGCAAACAGCAGTCCTTGGAGCACAGCAACAAAGCAGAAGCGCCCAGGTAAGTGATCTGTTTAATTTAACGTTGCTGGTGTATTAACCGTTGTTCCTGACCAAAACCACAATAGCGCTGGCGTCAACACCCTAAGCGACCAGTGCTCAAACAGTGGCAGCTGCACTTGCGAGCAAAAACAACGATGGTTACAGCAACAGTGGTCATTGGAGCACCAGTGACGGCACCACACACCTCAACAGCCACAAACAACACAGTAACGACTACAGCAGCACCGCAGCCTTAACCGCAACAGAAGCAGAGGCCAACAAAGCGGTCACTAACAGCTGCTACGCTCGAACAGCAGCAGCCAACAAAGTTCGAGTCCAAAACAGCCACCCTTGGCGTACTCCAGGTTTTTTTGTTCCATGTACACTGTCTCAAACAATTGTCCGTACCCCATACAACTGAAGAAATATTTTATTATAATTCGAAAAATACTTACCCAATTCGAATGTAATAAATGTTTTTTTAAAGTCCAAGAAGTAGTTATAAAAATTGCTAATTAATAGTAAAATAAAAAAACATTTACTTTTATTTTTAGCAAAAAATATAAAAATAGTTCAAAATATTAACTCAAAAAATTGTCCGTACCCTTTAAAAAAATTTACATATGTTCATATTTATGTATGTTTAAAATGTCCTTAATATTTAGTGTGGTATCCTTTAGCAGCAATTACGTCTCTTAAGCGATTTTTCATTGATAAAGCCAGTTTTTCTGTGGTTTCTGTAGAAATATTCCGCCACTCTTGAACGATGATATCTTTCAGCATTTGCCTATTTGTTATTTTATGCTGGCGAATTTTGTTTTCTAAAATACCCCATAGATGCTCTATGGGATTTAAATCTGGGCTCTGGGGAGGATGAGGAACCACTTGCTTAACGTTATAGAGCAGCCATTCTCGCACAACCATTGGTGTGTGCTTCGGATCGTTGTCGTGCAGGAAACGATAATCATCTGATATGCCCAAATTAGTGGCGCTAGCTCTTAAATTTTCTTTTAATATATTCAAATAGCTAAATTTGTCCATAGTGGTTTCCACAAACACGAGATTTCCCACACCTTTAGCTGCCATTGCACCCCACACCATCACCGAGCCACCACCATGTTTCACAGTTGCTTTAAGATGCTTTAACTGCAACGCGGTGTTTTCTCTTCGCCACACAAATCGTCTTCCATCCGATCCAAAAATATTAAATTTACTTTCATAAGTAAAAATAACTGTTTTCCAGAACTCGTCCGGCTTTTCTACATATTTTTTGGCATAATCTAAACGCTGTTTTACATTATTTTTTGATATAAAGGGTTTTTTGCGTGGAACACATGCTTTATATTGGTTACCATGCAGAAAGTTCGTACCGTTTGGGCGCTTAATGTAACGTTTTCATCTTTTTTAACATTTTTAGCTATTTCCACTGCACTTGTTTTTGGTTCTAGCTTTACCATTCGGTCGATCTTTCTTCCCAATCGAGCGTCTATGATTTTTCTTCGACCTCTTCCTGGGGCAATTAAGAGTGAACTTGTTTTCTTATAATTCTGTATCACATATTGCACGGATGATTTTGGTCTAGAAACATTTTTAGCGATTTCAAGATAACTTTTGCCTTCATTGTGAAGTTTAATAATCAATTCTTTGATGGCAATAGGAATTTTAGTATGATTTTTAACATTTGAACTCATATTAAACACTATTAAAACGCACTATTCAGACAAACCACTTTATAAGACTGTGCAATTGTCTAATTGTACGTCAACTTCCAAAATTAAAGATCCGTTATATTAGAGAAATCTATATTTCTCTCTAGAGAGTGATCTGGTTTTATAAAAATAACAAGTACGGACAATTTTTTGAGTTAATTTTTTGAAATTTTTTTTTTTTTTTTTTGTATAAAAAAGTAGTGAGACATGTTTATTTTATTATTACTTTGCAATTGTTATAAACAATAGTTGCACTTTTTTAAAAAAAATTATTTCACTCGAATCGGTCAATTATTTTTCGAATTATAATCAAATATTTCTTCAGTTGTATGGGGTACGGACAATTGTTTGAGACAGTGTATATTCACTTCATTTTTATTAGACTTAGACTTTGATTGATTTCAAACTTTAACGGCCAGTTTTTTCAGTACAAGTTTAAACGTCCAATTTTGTTGAGGTAACCTCGTTTTTATTTGACTAAAGTTTGGGCTCGTACTGAAGAGCTGACCCTAAGTAAAGTAAACTTACACACAAATTTAATTTTCATTTAATAATTTGGATAGTATAAAATTAAACTTATGAGTTAATTTAAGCTTAGGCTTAATTTACTTAAAATCCAAGATACACAACTAAACGAACATTGAATATTAATATATATCTGATTGAAATTTAAGCTATAATTTTATTAGAAATTAACTTAAAACCTTAGTTGAAAGAGCCTTACTTAGAGAAAAAGAGAAAAAAACTTAAAATTTCATACATGAACTAAAATATTGAACTTAAATTAAAACCGAAAACTAAGCTAAACAAATCTAGCCTAAGATTTACTAAGCTTAAGCAATAACTTAAATAAACCTAAATCAGATAAACTAAAATAACCTAAGCTGACACCTTTTACTAAAATAAAATAAAATCTTAAATGAACTCGCTTAAGCCAAACCAAATTAAAAACTTGAACGTAAACTAAAATAACGCTACATAACAAAAATAAAAGAAAAATTTAAAAACTAGGAAAATAAGCTAAGCTGAGATGAAATTAAATCAAATTGAAAACTAAAATATAACTTAAGACAAAACTGAAAAATAGATTACAAATTTAACTTAAGCTACAACTAAATAAAAGCAAAACCAAATAAATCTTAAATTAAAACTAAAACTAGATTCAAATTAATTACTTACTTAGGTGGTCGTAACAACCCGTGTCCGGGTTTCAGCCGATCTCATCAGCTCTCGCCAGGCGCCTCTGCTTTGCGCGCGCCTTCTCCAATCGGATACACCAAGTGCGGTTAGGGCTTCCTCAGCCTGGTCCATCCATCGGAGGCATGGTCTCCCTCGTCGTCGTTGACCAGCGACCCTCGCCTCGAGCACCTTTTTCGCTGGAGCTTCGTCGTTCATACGATAGACATGACCCAGCCAGCGTAGTCGCTGCACAGTTATACGCCAAACTACGTCAATGTCATCGTAGAGCTCATACATCTCGTGGTTCATTCGGATGCGATAGTCATCGCCGACTCGAACAGGACCGAAGATTTTGCGAAGAACTTTTCTCTCGAACACTCCCAGAGTGGCTGCGTCAGTTTGCGAAACTACCCACGCCTCAGCGCCATAAAGCAGCACAGGTAGAACAAGCGTATTGTAGAGTGTTAGTTTTGTCGATCGAGAGAGGGCTCTGGAACTTAGTTGCTTACTGAGCCCGTAGTAGCACCTATTAGCAATTATTGTTCTTCGCTTTATCTCCAGGCTGATTTCGTTTTTGGTATTAATGGCGGTGCCAAGGTAAACGAACTCCTTGACTACTTCAAAGTTATAGCTGCCGGATGAAACGTGGGAGTCTAAACGCCGAGCTCCCTTGTTTGTAGACAGCATATATTTTGTTTTGCCCTCATTTATCGTCAAACCCACTTTGGCTGATTCCTTTTCGATAGCGGCGAAAGCAGCGGTAACATCTCTCTTGGTTCTGCCGACAATATCAATATCATCAGCGTACGCAAGGAGCTGGACGCCTTTGTAGAAAATGGTGCCATTAGGATGCACACCGGCCTTTCGTACGATCCCCTCCATGATGATGTTGAAGAGATCGCAAGACAGTGGATCGCCTTGCCTGAAAACTCTTTCGGTATTGAAGGTTTCGGAGAGGTCATTTCCTACCTTGACGGAGCTGCGTGTGTTGCTTAACGTCATTCTGCAAAGTCTAATCAACTTTGCAGGTATACCGAACTCAGACATTGTTGCGTATAGGCAATCCCTTCTCGGGCTATCGAACGCAGCTTTAAAATCGACAAAGAGATGGTGTGTGGCAATTTGATTTTCGTGGGTTTTCTCCAGGATTTGTCGTAGCGTGAAAATCTGGTCTATGGTGGACTTACCAGGTCGAAAGCCACACTGATAAGGTCCAATCAGTGTTGTTGTAATGGGCTTTAATCTTTCACACAGTACGCTTGAGAGAACCTTATATGCGATGGAAATAAGACTGATACCTCTATAACTTGCGCAGATTGTTGGGTCTCCTTTCTTAAGTATAGGGCACAGTACGCTGAGGTTCCAATCGTCGGGCATGCTTTCTTCTAGCCATATTTTGCTGATGAGCTGATACATGCGCCTTATCAATTCATCGCCGCCGGTTTTAGACAATTCAGCTGACAGGCCATCAGCACCTGCTGCTTTGTTGTTTTTGAGTCGTTGGATAGCAACTCGAACCTCCTCATGGCTAGGTGGTGGTACTTCCACTCCGTCATTGTTGATTGGTAGCTATGAACTGCGCTCTCCATGGGCGGCATTGGTGGAATCGTCGCCAGTAAGTAAATTGGAGAAGTACCTTCTCCACAATCTAAGCACACACTGCGTATCCGTATTCAGATCTCCATTTTCGCCTCTACAAGTGGATGCTCCGGGCTTGAAACCTTGGGTTAGACGCTTATCTTGTTGATAGAATTTTCGTGCATCCTTCTTGCCCTGGTATACCTCTAGTTCCTCACGCTCACGCTTTTCCTGCTCTCTTTTCTTGCGTCTGAAAAGGCGCCTCTCTTCTTCCTCTTTTCGCGGTAGTTTTCTCGCACGGCTCGCGTTGTAGCTGACTGCAGCGTTTTTCTGTATGCGGCGTTTTTTACTGCAGTCGCGATGCGACACTCCTGATCGTACCATTGGTTCCGAGGTTGCGGGCGCCGTAAACCAATGACTTCTTCAGCGGCAGCGCGCATGGAGTGGGATATATGCGCCCAAAGTCCGCTGGCGTCGTCGAGTCCAGAGGTTGGTTGGTTGAGCTTAACCGAGAGTTGAGCGGAGTAGGCTTCGGCAGTCCGTTGTAATTGCAGCTTAGCGACATCTAGCTTTCGTTGCATTCCTGTGCGTATGTTCTTTGCATTGCATAATCGCATGCGGATCTTGGCTGCAACAAGATAATGGTCGGAGTCAATGTTGACCCCCCGAAATGTACGCACATCTAGAACACTAGAGGCATGCCTTCCGTCGATTACAATATGATCAATTTGGTTTCGCGTTTTTTGACGTTTTTTGGTTGAGGCGGGGACAGCCAGGTGGCCTTGTGGATGTCGAGGTGCTTAAATCTGGTGCTACTAACTACCATCTTTCGCGCCGCGGCGAAGTCGATCAGTCTTAGACCGTTGTTCGTGGAGGTCTCGTGAAGACTGAACTAACCGACAGTGTGGCCGAAGATGCCTTCCCTTCCGACTTTCGCATTAAAATCGCCGAGGACTATTTTCACGTCATGGACCGGAAGGTGGTCATATACGTCCTCAAGACTAGCGTAGAAAGCGTCCTTGACGGCTTCGTCCTTTTCCTCCGTCGGGGCGTGCGCGCAAATAAGGCTTATGTTGAAAAATTTTGCCTTGATGCGGATCGTGGCCAATCTTTCGTTCACAGGTGTGAACCGGGAAACAAGGTGGCGTAGTTTCCGGCTAACAACGAATCCACATCCGAATTCGCGCTTCTCCGCATGTCAGCTGTAGTAGATATCGCAGTGTGCTTGCTTAGAGCAGCCTTGCCCTTTCCATCGCATTTCCTGGATGGCGGTGATGTCAGATTGTATTGTTTTGAGGGCTTCCGCCAGTTAGATAATGGCACCTTCCCTATAAAGGGATGCATATCCGTAAATCATTGTCCGTTTTTCGTTTGCGGTGGTCGTCAACGTAATTGGGGTTCTTATCCGAGGCTGGTTTAGTTTTCATTGGGCAGTAGTAATGTGGCGGGACCCAAACCCTGCGCACATTCCATGTTTAAGGTCTATGGATCGACCCGCCGCTCAAATTAGCCGTCAAACTGACGGATGCCAGTTTGCCGTTGCCCAGGGAACACCACGTGGAGGTTTGAGTCGACTTGAGACGATTTCGACATGGATAATGCTGGCCTCGCCAGGTTGAGGCGGTCAGACACGTTGCCATGTGAAGGTTCGCCCCCTGTTCCCCGCGTGACAGTTGTCCAAAAAAAAAACAACTGTCAAATTTAAATTAAGGGAAACGTGAAAATTAAATTGCCCAGATAAGTCAGAAGTTTAGTGACAGGAAATGTCGCATTTAATCAAGACGGAAACGTTAAATTTATATGAAAGGAGGAATGTCATACTTGTCTGATCCAAAACTGTCAGATTTGATTGAGTGTAAGCAGCGTTGGAAACGCTAAATTATGGCAAGAAATGTCACAATTTAAATAAAAAAAAAAGAAAAGGTCGACATTAAATGAAAGAGAACTGTCAGATTTGAAAAGCACAATTATTGTCAAATTTGAATGACAAATTTAGTCAAAAGAGAAAAGTGTCAGAATAAAATTAAAAGAAATGTCAGAATTAAACAAACGAAAGTTATCAGATTTGAAATTACGGCACTGTCAGATTTTTATGAAGGGAAATGTCAGTTGAATGTACGAAATTGTCAGACTTCAATAAAGTGGAAATGGTCAGAGTTAAGTCAAATTAAAGATGTCAGATTTAACTTAAAGAAAACTGTCCGATGTTAATAAGAGAAAAGTGTCAAACTTGAAGGAAAGAAAAAAAAAATGTCATATAGAAGATAATAAACTATCAGATTTGAATAAAAGAAAAAAAGTCAAATTTAAATGTAAGAGAACGTCAAATTTACATGAGAAGAATTGTCAGAATTTTAATGAAATGCAATGTCCGATTTATATGAGAAAGAAAAATTTCGAGTTTGAACGAGAGAAGAAAATGTCAGATGTCAATTTACACAAGTAGGTTAACTGTCCAAGTCAAAGTGTCAGCTGTCACAGTCGTCTGTCAAAGTCATCTGTCAGCTGTCAAGAAAGGTGTTACTGTCCAAGTCAAAGTGCCAGCGGTCACAGTCGTCTGTAAAAGTCAGCTGTCACACATTGAACGCCTCTGCTGTGAGATGAGCAGTATGTCACTCATGCTTGCATACGACACTGCTATGGTGAATTCTGGCCTCCATGTTCGAATGTGAATTCAACTTCCCAGTCAAAACCATCTGCAAACATGGATGCAAGAATTCATCTTTTTGGGTGCCGTTACATAGTAGTTAGCAAAATAATAATAATAGTATTATAATGACAATAGCAAGGACTAAAAAAAAAATTATTTTTATTTAGTGTTACATTTAGTTTTTATTTTTAAGTTTTTCTGATTATTTAAATAAAACTTGTTATTAAATTTAATTTTTTTTTTTGTTATTAAAATATATTATTTTTATGTAGTTATTTGAAATAAAAAATATATATTATTTTTATTTAATTTTTATAATATACCATAATTTTATTATGGTTATTATTTTTTTTATTTTTATTCATGTAAGAAACAAAATCTTATTATTAAAACTTTAATTAATTTAGTTAATTTTCAAATAAAATTTTATTTAAACTGACATTTGTTTTTTATGGAATTTTTATTAATAAAAATGTTTACTTGTATTTGCCTATTATTTAAATTTTTTTTGTAACTTTATTTAAATTAGGCTTATTAATTTTATTATCTTCATTTAAAATTAAAAGAAAATTTAAATTTATAAAAGACCCGAACAAATAAATTTATGTGTTTATTTTTTTATTTCTTTTTATGTTGAGATAATTTTTATTTTTATTTTTAAATTTAAATAAAAATGTGTTGTTTTTTTGGTATTATTTAAAATTTTTGTTTTCATTTATGTTTATTCTCGTTTCATTGTTATTTTTAAGGTTTAATTTATTTTTAAATTTTTATTTTTAATTACAAAAATGTTATTTTTATTTGTATTTTTTGTATTCATTTATGTTTATTTTAATTTTATTATTATTTTTAAGGTTTTATATATTTTTAATTTTTTATTTTTAATTAAAAAAATGTTGGTTTTATTTGTATTTTTAATTTAAAAATATTTTAATTTTTTAATTTTTTTTAATTAAAATATTTGGTTTTAACTTGAAATAAGTTTACTTTTTTCTGTGTTACGTAAAAGAACAAAATTTACTATGTTCAAGGAAAAAAATACGTACAATATTTTTTTAAAACTATCCTAATTGAAATGGAAGTAAAACTATAAACAATTTGATTTCAGGCTCTTTTAAAGGATTCTATACACCATTGTAAAAAAAAACCTTACATTAAAGTGCTATGCAAAAAGATTTAAAACTAAAAAAAAACAAATGTTACCAACAAAATATAGAAAATATATCAGGGTTGATGCTTAATTTTGTACTGGCCTTAGATAGTTCCATTGACAAATTTATTTTAATACTCGCACACCCTGGCTAATGTTGCCATATATGAAAGTAAGTCTACATTTTTTTTTTTATTGATTGAGAAAATTCCCTCTTAATAGTTGTTTGACTAGCAGATAAACGTAATTCTTAATACATGAAAAAGTTATATTTAATGAACTGTCTTTACTTTTGTATACACAGCGACTTTTTGTCTTTGGATAACATTTTCTAAAGCATACCTAAAAAACCTTTTTCGCTTTTGGTTGTATTGATTACTTGATATTTTAAACTATTCTTAAAATTATTTACTATACTTTGCTATATCTTTTATAGCTCACCATAAACAATTGAAACACCTCAGTAGGGGCACATAATTTTTTCATTTCAACATCATCAATTGATGTTGCGCTGTCGTGACGGCGGCTGTAGCTGCTGTTGGCCTGTATTCAGGTGGAGTCGAAATGTCGTAGCTCGTTTTTTGCCTGCTGGGGTCCATAAAATAACATTTTATTAACGCACGCCGCTACTGGTACAATTAGCCTTGCATAGCCTGGCAGTGCAGCAGGGTAGATAAGCACTGACACATGGCACAACCATGTGACGCTTGTTAAGCGCCGCAGTGCCAAAGCATGCACGGCCAATTGAACCATAAATAGGCACTTGCCTGCTCTTCCAAGCGGTTGCCGTTGTTGGGGATGTTTTCGTTCCAAAATTAAACCTTGGTTTAAAACGTTGTCCACCCCAAAAAGAAAGCAATTTATTTTTTGGCGGAAATGTCGCCATTCGATACTTTTCTATCGTTTGGTTATTTACATCACGCAACAAAATTACTGATGGTCCAATGCGTAGGGTATTTGCACGCTTGCTTACTTATTAGGGATATTCATATAGTTCAAATCCCACGTGACCCTTTTAATCCTTGCAATTTTCAACTAGAACTATTCACCACTGACGCACTCGAAGTGCGACCGCAGACAAGGAACTGTGACAGCTGTCCGACGTAAAAAAAAAACTCGAATTTCATTTTGCGAACAAGGTCAATTTAAATAAAAGAAAAACTGTCCGATAAGAATGAATAAATAATTGAATACAAGTAGAATATCAGAATTGAATAAACGAAGAAACGTCAAAATTAATGAAAAGAAACTGCCAGAATTATATTAAAAGGAAATATCAGATTTTAATACAAGCAAACTATCAGATTTGATTAAAAAAAGATGGTCAGATGTCAAGTTAAGCAATTAGGTTGGCTGCCAACGTAAGAGAGTTAGCTGTCAAAGAAAACTTATAAGCTGTCAAAGAAAAAGTGTTAATTGTCAAAGTATAAAGTCTCAGCTGTCAAAGTCATCTGTCAAAGTTTCAGGTGTCAAAGTCAACTGTCAGCTGTCACACCCCGAAAGCGTCAGCCGTGAGATGAGTAGTATGTCACTCATGTTTGCATACGACACTGCTATGGTGAATTCCGACGTCCATGTTCGAATGTGAATTCATCTTCCCAGTCAAAGCCACCTTCAAACATGGAAGTAAGAATTCACGACTTTGTGTGCCGTTACACACCCTTGAATTAGGGTCACAAAGGGACAACATTATTCATGGTTTTTGCTATTTCGTTAATATTCATCTTGTTTAGTTCGATTATAATATTCTCATATATATGCGCACCTTCTTCTATCACTAAATCTTCTGCCTTCGTACGATACAACGAAGTCTCTGTTACCTATTTTAATTCTTCTTGCATATGCCTATTCTGTACCTGTATTTCTCTAATGCTATCACTTGCCTGTTCAACTGTGTCAAAATCCACCCTAGCTTGTTGGGCAATTAATTTCTCCACTAACTGTGTCGAGATGTTTTTTCTTTTCATTATGTTTCGCAACCTCTCGTTTTTCTCAACCTTCCTCAACCTCTTAGAGCAAAGAGCTTTAAAATCTCTTTTATATTCCTCAAATTTTCTTGCCTGAGCAATACTCCTGTACTCGTGAAATTAATGTACGCAATCAAACATCACGTCTGCCTCTCCTACTTTTATCAAATTTCTTTCACAAGTAGTTCAAAATTGTCCCTGTTTGGTATTACCACTTTTTCCGGGACCCACAATCTTTCTGCAAACCTTTTCAATTCGACTATGAGCTCTTAATACCTTCTCTCTACATCACTAGTGTGATTCATTTAGAGCAGTGTCGGGCAAAAAAACACTCGCATTCTTCTTTCAGTTTTGTGCTAGTGCGCGCACATGTGAGAGCGACAGAGACAGAAAGGGTTTACTATACACGCGTGCATCGACGCTGTCCCACCCTGATTTAGAGTAAAAGAACTAAATATACCGCGTTTTCTTCTATTTTGTGACAATCCATTAAGCCCGACTTATTAATTATCAGACCTGGGACTATTGCATTATATGAGGTATATATATTATTATATATGTCGTAGAACTGTATCTATTTTAATATCAAACGACAAGCGGAGACACCTATGTCAAAGCTTGGGTGGAATCGACTGGCACTACTCAATAATTTTATGAATCGGAAAATAGAGAAGTTCGTTAAGCGGATGCGAGCAGTAGTGGCGAGATCGAGATTGCCTCATTTGAATTTTCAAAAAGAATTTAATTAAAATTTTAAATAAAAGAAAAGAAAATCATAAGGCTTTTATTGAAAATGGATAACCCGACATCAGAAGTGGTATTGACTCAAGATTCCCTACAAGTTGCAAGCGATGAAAAATGGCGCTTACTGTTTGAGCAACAAATCGCAGCCTTTTAGCTCTGGTGGAAGCCATCAAACCATCATCCAGCGTAGATACATATTTACCTGAATTTGACCCAAATGTTGAGAATGCTGACGGTCGCGCTTGGGTCGCGATAGCGGACATGTGTATCACTGAGTAGTCATCGCAAAAATCATCCTTGATGAATATCCTAAGCCGCGCTCTCAAAGGACAAGCATCCGTCTGGTTAGCTCAAGTTTCATATCCAGAAAAGACAAATCCTGACTTTAACGATATTTTTTCTGCGCGATACGATTGCCCTGAAACTGCAGCTGCATTTATGATGAATATAAACAACAACAGAACTAAGGACGGCGAGTGCCTATCCGCATATGCTGCAACCCTGATAACATCTCCAATGGCCCGATGAGAAAACTTGTCGACTGAGCAAATAGCTGTTTCCACAGTGTTAGCCCACATCTCTCAGTTCGAGCCTAGAGCGCATCGTCTGACTTTTACTACAGATGTTGGTACCAGAAACCTTTTACAGCAAGAATTGAAGGCTATGTAATTTTTAAAAAAGGAAGCTGTTATCCAGAATGACACGAGTGGTACAGACGCTAAAAGAAATGAAGCTTCAACATCATCATCAAGCATACAATGTTTTAATTGTGGTAAGCCGGCATATTTCAAAACTGACCAAAAATGATGATTCTAAAAATTCATCGAAGCTGAATGTGACCTGTTTCAACTGTCAAGGTGTTGGTATCTACGCATCAAGCTGCTGCCAGATTATTCACAAAAAAGGGGGTGAAAGCACTGAGATTTCTTCAACAGATAGTCGAGTGGACTTATGTGTTATCGGTACACCTGCTGGAACGTTTAATCACTCCGGTGAGAAATTTGAATTTGTTTATGATTCTGGTTCAGAAATTTTGCTTATTCAAGAATCGGTATGATATGAGTAATGAGCATAATTAGTACTATTCAAATCCTAACCTTTGTTGAAGTAGATGGCATTAGCTTAGAAATTCTTTTTCATGTTTTGCCAGATTCTTATTTACGCCATAAAATAATAATTGGACGCAAAATCCTTAATCGAGGTATTGCTGTGAATATGACATCAGATAAATTATGTTTCAGTAGGGTGAAAGTTGCTTGTATTTGTGAAGCAATTACAGGTAAATATATAGATTTCAATGTAATAGACACTGACGTTTCCTTGGACCTAGGGCTAAAACTGATGGATGTTTTGAATACTTTTAAACAAAATTTTGTTACCAGATTTCCAAAATCACGCGGATACAGTTTATATTTCCTAAAAAACAGTTTATAGGCGCCCTTATCGGTTAAGCTCGGAAGAGCGTAGCATTGTTCGAGACAGAATTAATGAACTCGTAAGCTGTGGGATTATTCGTCCTAGTTCGTCACCTTTTGCGAGTCCTACACTACTTGTAGAGAATTATACTATACTACTATCGCGAATTAAACGATAATACCATCCTAGACAGATTTGCATTACCACTCATCTCAGATCAAATTGATAGGTTGCATGGCTCTTACTTCTTCGCGAGTTTAGAAATGGCTTCAGGGTTTCACCAAATACCTATACATTCTAATTGATTGAGTATACAGCTTTTGTAACCCCTGACGGACAATATGAATTTCTGCACCATAAGTTTTTCAACGTGCAGTTATGAATGCTGTAACGGCACACTAAATGGTGGGTTCTTGCTTTCATGTTTGAAGGTGGCTTTGATTGTGAGGTTGAATCCACATTCGAACATGCAGGTCGGAATTCGCCATAGCAGTGTCATATGCAAACATTAGTGACATATTGCTCATACCACGGCGGACGCGTTCGATGTGTGACAGCTGACACTGTGACTTTGACAGCTGACATTTTGACTTTTACAGTCAACACATTAAGTGACAGTTGACGTTTTACTTTGACAGCTGCCACTTTGTCAGCTGACACTGTACTTTGACCGTTACCATTTTGTTTTGACATCTGACCTACGTGCTTAATGTGACATCTGACAGTTCGTGTATTTCAAAACGGACGATATACCATTTTTAGTTCTGACATTTTTATTTTCCGTGAAATCTGACCTTTCTTTGACAGTCAAATCCGACATTTTAAAATTCTGCCCTATCTTTTTGAATTTAATTCTCACCTTGTCTTTTCATTCAAATCTGACAGTTATTCGGTTGCCCAATTTTAAATCTGACGTTTTGTCTCTTGTTTAATTCTGACATGTCTTCATTTAATTATGAACTTTCTTGTGCTATCAATCTGACAGTTTACTACCCTTGTTTCGGACGTTTTTATTTCTGACAGTTTCCTTTAACTCAACTATGACATCTTTTCTTCATTTAAATTTGACATTTTTGTTTTATTTAACCCTGATATTTTTCTTTTTATATAAATCGGACATATTTTTTATTCTGACAGCTGTCACTAGTGTTTGCTAGCTGTCGCGCTTCGGATGCGTCAGCTGTGCATAGTTCAAGTTGAACATTGTAAGGACTGAAAGGGGTCACAGTGGGGGTGAACTCTGTGAATACCCCTAATACGTACACCGGCAGGCGAATACCGTACACATTGTACCATACGGCATATATTTGGGAAGGCAAATTTTTGAACGCACCCCTCAGGGTTTTACCTTGAAAATGTCAAAATCTAAATTGACAAAGCGAATGGCGAATTTCTGCCAGGAAAATTCTTTTCTTGCGGGATTCTGGACAGCGTGGGCACGCGCACCAGCAAAAATCGGCAACATCCCGGCAACGGCAGCAACTTCAACGAGCAACACTTCGAGCAAACCATTGCATCATCCACACCAAGGGCGGCATTAAAAGTGGTCCCGAAAATCCTGGCCACAAAAGACAACCACTGCTTACGACTTCGACATCAACTGCAACAGCAGCTACAGCTTCAGGGCACAGCCCCCAGAATCAGCCCACATCAGTGCCAGCAGACATAGTAGCAGCGTGCCAAGCACAAGTCTAAAGTCTTGGCAAACCAGCGATCAGATTATTGGGCAATACCTTGGGCAACACGACAACTGGTGCGGCAAAAGAAGGAACAAAGCAGCCCCGCACTTCAACGTCAGCATCCACGGAACAACGAAAAGCAGCCAATTGCAGCCGCAGTGGCTACCACCAGCACTTGGAGCAGCCGCACGTGAGTGCTACCACCAGCACAAGCGCCTGCACTTAAGCGCCAAGCAAGCGCCCACCATTTCAGCAACAGTGCAGCTGCACTTGCAAGCAAACAGCAGTCCTTGGAGCACAGCAACAAAGCAGAAGCGCCCAGGTAAGTGATCTGTTTAATTTAACGTTGCTGGTGTATTAACCGTTGTTCCTGACCAAAACCACAATAGCGCTGGCGTCAACACCCTAAGCGACCAGTGCTCAAACAGTGGCAGCTGCACTTGCGAGCAAAAACAACGATGGTTACAGCAACAGTGGTCATTGGAGCACCAGTGACGGCACCACACACCTCAACAGCCACAAACAACACAGTAACGACTACAGCAGCACCGCAGCCTTAACCGCAACAGAAGCAGAGGCCAACAAAGCGGTCACTAACAGCTGCTACGCTCGAACAGCAGCAGCCAACAAAGTTCGAGTCCAAAACAGCCACCATTGGCGTACTCCAGGTTTTTTTGTTCCATGTACACTGTCTCAAACAATTGTCCGTACCCCATACAACTGAAGAAATATTTGATTATAATTCGAAAAATACTTACCCAATTCGAATGTAATAAATGTTTTTTTAAAGTCCAAGAAGTAGTTATAAAAATTGCTAATTAATAGTAAAATAAAAAAACATTCACTTTTATTTTTAGCAAAAAATATAAAAATAGTTCAAAATATTAACTAAAAAAATTGTCCGTACCCTTTAAAAAAATTTTCATATGTTCATATTTATGTATGTTTAAAATGTCCTTAATATTTAGTGTGGTATCCTTTAGCAGCAATTACGTCTCTTAAGCGATTTTTCATTGATAAAGCCAGTTTTTCTGTGGTTTCTGTAGAAATATTCCGCCACTCTTGAACGATGATATCTTTCAGCATTTGCCTATTTGTTATTTTATGCTGGCGAATTTTGTTTTCTAAAATACCCCATAGATGCTCTATGGGATTTAAATCTGGGCTCTGGGGAGGATGAGGAACCACTTGCTTAACGTTATAGAGCAGCCATTCTCGCACAACCATTGGTGTGTGCTTCGGATCGTTGTCGTGCAGGAAACGATAATCATCTGATATGCCCAAATTAGTGGCGCTAGCTCTTAAATTTTCTTTTAATATATTCAAATAGCTAAATTTGTCCATAGTGGTTTCCACAAACACGAGATTTCCCACACCTTTAGCTGCCATTGCACCCCACACCATCACCGAGCCACCACCATGTTTCACAGTTGCTTTAAGATGCTTTAACTGCAACGCGGTGTTTTCTCTTCGCCACACAAATCGTCTTCCATCCGATCCAAAAATATTAAATTTACTTTCATAAGTAAAAATTACTGTTTTCCAGAACTCGTCCGGCTTTTCTACATATTTTTTGGCATAATCTAAACGCTGTTTTACATTATTTTTTGATATAAAGGGTTTTTTGCGTGGAACACATGCTTTATATTGGTTACCATGCAGAAAGTTCGTACCGTTTGGGCGCTTAATGTAACGTTTTCATCTTTTTTAACATTTTTAGCTATTTCCACTGCACTTGTTTTTGGTTCTAGCTTTACCATTCGGTCGATCTTTCTTCCCAATCGAGCGTCTATGATTTTTCTTCGACCTCTTCCTGGGGCAATTAAGAGTGAACTTGTTTTCTTATAATTCTGTATCACATATTGCACGGATGATTTTGGTCTAGAAACATTTTTAGCGATTTCAAGATAACTTTTGCCTTCATTGTGAAGTTTAATAATCAATTCTTTGATGGCAATAGGAATTTTAGTATGATTTTTAACATTTGAACTCATATTAAACACTATTAAAACGCACTATTCAGACAAACCACTTTATAAGACTGTGCAATTGTCTAATTGTACGTCAACTTCCAAAATTAAAGATCCGTTATATTAGAGAAATTTATATTTCTCTCTAGAGAGTGATCTGGTTTTATAAAAATAACAAGAATTAAAGAACCGTTTTATTACACTGTGCCGTACGGACAATTTTTTGAGTTAATTTTTTGAAATTTTTTTTTTTTTGTATAAAATAGTAGTGAGACATGTTTATTTTATTATTACTTTGCAATTGTTATAAACAATAGTTGCACTTTTTTAAAAAAAATTATTTCACTCGAATCGGTCAATTATTTTTCGAATTATAATCAAATATTTCTTCAGTTGTATGGGGTACGGACAATTGTTTGAGACAGTGTATATTCACTTCATTTTTATTAGACTTAGACTTTGATTGATTTCAAACTTTAACGGCCAGTTTTTTCAGTACAAGTTTAAACGTCCAATTTTGTTGAGGTAACCTCGTTTTTATTTGACTAAAGTTTGGGCTCGTACTGAAGAGCTGACCCTAAGTAAAGTAAACTTACACACAAATTTAATTTTCATTTAATAATTTGGATAGTATAAAATTAAACTTATGAGTTAATTTAAGCTTAGGCTTAATTTACTTAAAAACCAAGATACACAACTAAACGAACATTGAATATTAATATATATCTGATTGAAATTTAAGCTATAATTTTATTAGAAATTAACTTAAAACCTTAGTTGAAAGAGCCTTACTTAGAGAAAAAGAGAAAAAAACTTAAAATTTCATACATGAACTAAAATATTGAACTTAAATTAAAACCGAAAACTAAGCTAAACAAATCTAGCCTAAGATTTACTAAGCTTAAGCAATAACTTAAATAAACCTAAATCAGATAAACTAAAATAACCTAAGCTGACACCTTTTACTAAAATAAAATAAAATCTTAAATGAACTCGCTTAAGCCAAACCAAATTAAAAACTTGAACGTAAACTAAAATAACGCTACATTACAAAAATAAAAGAAAAATTGCAAAACTAGGAAAATAAGCTAAGCTGAGATGAAATTAAATCAAATTGAAAACTAAAATATAACTTAAGACAAAACTGAAACATAGATTACAAATTTAACTTAAGCTACAACTAAATAAAAGCAAAACCAAATAAATCTTAAATTAAAACTAAAACTAGATTCAAATTAATTACTTACTTAGGTGGTCGTAACAACCATTCATTCAACCCAAACATTCCATGTTTAAGGTCTATGGATCGACCCGCCGCTCAAATTAGCCGTCAAACTGACGGATGCCAGTTTGCCGTTGCCCAGGGAACACCACTTGGAGGTTTGAGTCGACTTGAGACGATTTCGACATGGATAATGCTGGCCTCGCCAGGTTGAGGCGGTCAGACACGTTGCCATGTGAAGGTTCGCCCCCTGTTCCCCGCGTGACAGTTGTCCAAAAAAAAAAAACAACTGTCAAATTTAAATTAAGGGAAACGTGAAAATTAAATTGCCCAGATAAGTCAGAAGTTTAGTGAAAGGAAATGCCGCATTTAATCAAGACGGAAACGTTAAATTTAAATGAAAGGAGGAATGTCATACTTGTCTGATCCAAAACTGTCAGATTTGATTGAGTGTAAGCAGCGTTGGAAACGCTAAATTATGGCAAGAAATGTCATAATTTAAATAAAAAAAAAAGAAAAGGTCGACATAAAATGAAAGAGAACTGTCAGATTTGAAAAGCACAATTATTGTCAAATTTGAATGACAAATTTAGTCAAAAGAGAAAAGTGTCATAATAAAATTAAAAGAAATGTCAGAATTAAACAAACGAAAGTTATCAGATTTGAAAGTACGGCACTGTCAGATTTTTATGAAGGGGAATGTCAGTTGAATGTACGAAATTGTCAGACTTCAATAAAGTGGAAATGGGCAGAGTTAAGTCAAATTAAAGATGTCAGATTTAACTTAAAGAAAACTGTCCGATGTTAATAAGAGAAAAGTGTCAAACTTGAAGGAAAGAAAAAAAAATGTCATATAGAAGATAATAAACTATCAGATTTGAATAAAAGAAAAAAAGTCAAATTTAAATGTAAGAGAACGTCAAATTTACATGAGAAGAATTGTCAGAATTTTAATGAAATGCAATGTCCGATTTATATGAGAAAGAAAAATTTCGAGTTTGAACGAGAGAAGAAAATGTCAGATGTCAATTTACACAAGTAGGTTAACTGTCCAAGTCAAAGTGTCAGCTGTCACAGTCGTCTGTCAAAGTCATCTGTCAGCTGTCAAGAAAGGTGTTACTGTCCAAGTCAAAGTGCCAGCGGTCACAGTCGTCTGTAAAAGTCAGCTGTCACACATTGAACGCCTCTGCTGTGAGATGAGCAGTATGTCACTCATGCTTGCATACGACACTGCTATGGTGAATTCTGGCCTCCATGTTCGAATGTGAATTCAACTTCCCAGTCAAAACCATCTGCAAACATGGAAGCAAGAATTCATCTTTTTGGGTGCCGTTACATAGTAGTTAGCAAAAAAATAATAATAGTATTATGACAATAGCAAGGACTAAAAAAAAAATTATTTTTATTCAGTGTTACATTTAGTTTATATTTTTAAGTTTTTCTTATTATTTAAATAAAACTTGTTATTAAATTTAATTTTTTTTTGTTATTAAAATATATTATTTTTATGTAGTTATTTGAAATAAAAATATATATTATTTTTATTTAATTTTTATAATATACCATAATTTTATTATGGTTATTATTTTTTTTATTTTTATTCATGTAAGAAACAAAATCTTATTATTAAAACTTTAATTAATTTAGTTAATTTTCAAATAAAATTTTATTTAAAGTGACATTTGTTTTTTATGGAATTTTTATTAATAAAAATGTTTACTTTTATTTGCCTATTATTTAAATTTTTTTTGTAACTTTATTTAAATTAGGCTTATTAATTTTTATTATCTTCATTTAAAATCAGCCCACATCAGTGCCAGCAGACATAGTAGCAGCGTGCCAAGCACAAGTCTAAAGTCTTGGCAAACCAGCGATCAGATTATTGGGCAATACCTTGGGCAACACGACAACTGGTGCGGCAAAAGAAGGAACAAAGCAGCCCCGCACTTCAACGTCAGCATCCACGGAACAACGAAAAGCAGCCAATTGCAGCCGCAGTGGCTACCACCAGCACTTGGAGCAGCCGCACGTGAGTGCTACCACCAGCACAAGCGCCTGCACTTAAGCGCCAACTGCACTTGCAAGCAAACAGCAGTCCTTGGAGCACAGCAACAAAGCAGAAGCGCCCAGGTAAGTGATCTGTTTAATTTAACGTTGCTGGTGTATTAACCGTTGTTCCTGACCAAAACCACAATAGCGCTGGCGTCAACACCCTAAGCGACCAGTGCTCAAACAGTGGCAGCTGCACTTGCGAGCAAAAACAACGATGGTTACATGGAGCACCAGTGACGGCACCACACACCTCAACAGCCACAAACAACACAGTAACGACTACAGCAGCACCGCAGCCTTAACCGCAACAGAAGCAGAGGCCAACAAAGCGGTCACTAACAGCTGCTACGCTCGAACAGCAGCAGCCAACAAAGTTCGAGTCCAAAACAGCCACCCTTGGCGTACTCCAGGTTTTTTTGTTCCATGTACACTGTCTCAAACAATTGTCCGTACCCCATACAACTGAAGAAATATTTGATTATAATTCGAAAAATACTTACCCAATTCGAATGTAATAAATGTTTTTTTAAAGTCCAAGAAGTAGTTATAAAAATTGCTAATTAATAGTAAAATAAAAAAACATTCACTTTTATTTTTAGCAAAAAATATAAAAATAGTTCAAAATATTAACTAAAAAAATTGTCCGTACCCTTTAAAAAAATTTTCATATGTTCATATTTATGTATGTTTAAAATGTCCTTAATATTTAGTGTGGTATTCTTTAGCAGCAATTACGTCTCTTAAGCGATTTTTCATTGATAAAGCCAGTTTTTCTGTGGTTTCTGTAGAAATATTCCGCCACTCTTGAACGATGATATCTTTCAGCATTTGCCTATTTGTTATTTTATGCTGGCGAATTTTGTTTTCTAAAATACCCCATAGATGCTCTATGGGATTTAAATCTGGGCTCTGGGGAGGATGAGGAACCACTTGCTTAACGTTATAGAGCAGCCATTCTCGCACAACCATTGGTGTGTGCTTCGGATCGTTGTCGTGCAGGAAACGATAATCATCTGATATGCCCAAATTAGTGGCGCTAGCTCTTAAATTTTCTTTTAATATATTCAAATAGCTAAATTTGTCCATAGTTTCCACAAACACGAGATTTCCCACACCTTTAGCTGCCATTGCACCCCACACCATCACCGAGCCACCACCATGTTTCACAGTTGCTTTAAGATGCTTTAACTGCAACGCGGTGTTTTCTCTTCGCCACACAAATCGTCTTCCATCCGATCCAAAAATATTAAATTTACTTTCATAAGTAAAAATTACTGTTTTCCAGAACTCGTCCGGCTTTTCTACATATTTTTTGGCATAATCTAAACGCTGTTTTACATTATTTTTTGATATAAAGGGTTTTTTGCGTGGAACACATGCTTTATATTGGTTACCATGCAGAAAGTTCGTACCGTTTGGGCGCTTAATGTAACGTTTTCATCTTTTTTAACATTTTTAGCTATTTCCACTGCACTTGTTTTTGGTTCTAGCTTTACCATTCGGTCGATCTTTCTTCCCAATCGAGCGTCTATGATTTTTCTTCGACCTCTTCCTGGGGCAATTAAGAGTGAACTTGTTTTCTTATAATTCTGTATCACATATTGCACGGATGATTTTGGTCTAGAAACATTTTTAGCGATTTCAAGATAACTTTTGCCTTCATTGTGAAGTTTAATAATCAATTCTTTGATGGCAATAGGAATTTTAGTATGATTTTTAACATTTGAACTCATATTAAACACTATTAAAACGCACTATTCAGACAAACCACTTTATAAGACTGTGCAATTGTCTAATTGTACGTCAACTTCCAAAATTAAAGATCCGTTATATTAGAGAAATTTATATTTCTCTCTAGAGAGTGATCTGGTTTTATAAAAATAACAAGAATTAAAGAACCGTTTTATTACACTGTGCCGTACGGACAATTTTTTGAGTTAATTTTTTGAAATTTTTTTTTTTTTGTATAAAATAGTAGTGAGACATGTTTATTTTATTATTACTTTGCAATTGTTATAAACAATAGTTGCACTTTTTTAAAAAAAATTATTTCACTCGAATCGGTCAATTATTTTTCGAATTATAATCAAATATTTCTTCAGTTGTATGGGGTACGGACAATTGTTTGAGACAGTGTATATTCACTTCATTTTTATTAGACTTAGACTTTGATTGATTTCAAACTTTAACGGCCAGTTTTTTCAGTACAAGTTTAAACGTGCAATTTTGTTGAGGTAACCTCGTTTTTATTTGACTAAAGTTTGGGCTCGTACTGAAGAGCTGACCCTAAGTAAAGTAAACTTACACACAAATTTAATTTTCATTTAATAATTTGGATAGTATAAAATTAAACTTATGAGTTAATTTAAGCTTAGGCTTAATTTACTTAAAATCCAAGATACACAACTAAACGAACATTGAATATTAATATATATCTGATTGAAATTTAAGCTATAATTTTATTAGAAATTAACTTAAAACCTTAGTTGAAAGAGCCTTACTTAGAGAAAAAGAGAAAAAAACTTAAAATTTCATACATGAACTAAAATATTGAACTTAAATTAAAACCGAAAACTAAGCTAAACAAATCTAGCCTAAGATATACTAAGCTTAAGCAATAACTTAAATAAACCTAAATCAGATAAACTAAAATAACCTAAGCTGACACCTTTTACTAAAATAAAATAAAATCTTAAATGAACTCGCTTAAGCCAAACCAAATTAAAAACTTGAACGTAAACTAAAATAACGCTACATTACAAAAATAAAAGAAAAATTTCAAAACTAGGAAAATAAGCTAAGCTGAGATGAAATTAAATCAAATTGAAAACTAAAATATAACTTAAGACAAAACTGAAACATAGATTACAAATTTAACTTAAGCTACAACTAAATAAAAGCAAAACCAAATAAATCTTAAATTAAAACTAAAACTAGATTCAAATTAATTACTTACTTAGGTGGTCGTAACAACCATTCATTCAACCCAAACATTCCATGTTTAAGGTCTATGGATCGACCCGCCGCTCAAATTAGCCGTCAAACTGACGGATGCCGTTTGCCGTTGGAGGTTTGAGTCGACTTGAGACGATTTCGACATGGATAATGCTGGCCTCGCCAGGTTGAGGCGGTCAGACACGTTGCCATGTGAAGGTTCGCCCCCTGTTCCCCGCGTGACAGTTGTCCAAAAAAAAAACAACTGTCAAATTTAAATTAAGGGAAACGTGAAAATTAAATTGCCCAGATAAGTCAGAAGTTTAGTGACAGGAAATGTCGCATTTAATCAAGACGGAAACGTTAAATTTAAATGAAAGGAGGAATGTCATACTTGTCTGATCCAAAACTGTCAGATTTGATTGAGTGTAAGCAGCGTTGGAAACGCTAAATTATGGCAAGAAATGTCACAATTTAAATAAAAAAAAAAGAAAAGGTCGACATTAAATGAAAGAGAACTGTCAGATTTGAAAAGCACAATTATTGTCAAATTTGAATGACAAATTTAGTCAAAAGAGAAAAGTGTCAGAATAAAATTAAAAGAAATGTCAGAATTAAACAAACGAAAGTTATCAGATTTGAAATTACGGCACTGTCAGATTTTTATGAAGGGAAATGTCAGTTGAATGTACGAAATTGTCAGACTTCAATAAAGTGGAAATGGTCAGAGTTAAGTCAAATTAAAGATGTCAGATTTAACTTAAAGAAAACTGTCCGATGTTAATAAGAGAAAAGTGTCAAACTTGAAGGAAAGAAAAAAAAAATGTCATATAGAAGATAATAAACTATCAGATTTGAATAAAAGAAAAAAAGTCAAATTTAAATGTAAGAGAACGTCAAATTTACATGAGAAGAATTGTCAGAATTTTAATGAAATGCAATGTCCGATTTATATGAGAAAGAAAAATTTCGAGTTTGAACGAGAGAAGAAAATGTCAGATGTCAATTTACACAAGTAGGTTAACTGTCCAAGTCAAAGTGTCAGCTGTCACAGTCGTCTGTCAAAGTCATCTGTCAGCTGTCAAGAAAGGTGTTACTGTCCAAGTCAAAGTGCCAGCGGTCACAGTCGTCTGTAAAAGTCAGCTGTCACACATTGAACGCCTCTGCTGTGAGATGAGCAGTATGTCACTCATGCTTGCATACGACACTGCTATGGTGAATTCTGGCCTCCATGTTCGAATGTGAATTCAACTTCCCAGTCAAAACCATCTGCAAACATGGAAGCAAGAATTCATCTTTTTGGGTGCCGTTACATAGTAGTTAGCAAAAAAATAATAATAGTATTATAATGACAATAGCAAGGACTAAAAAAAAAATTATTTTTATTCAGTGTTACATTTAGTTTATATTTTTAAGTTTTTCTTATTATTTAAATAAAACTTGTTATTAAATTTAATTTTTTTTTGTTATTAAAATATATTATTTTTATGTAGTTATTTGAAATAAAAATATATATTATTTTTATTTAATTTTTATAATATACCATAATTTTATTATGGTTATTATTTTTTTTATTTTTATTCATGTAAGAAACAAAATCTTATTATTAAAACTTTAATTAATTTAGTTAATTTTCAAATAAAATTTTATTTAAACTGACATTTGTTTTTTATGGAATTTTTATTAATAAAAATGTTTACTTTTATTTGCCTATTATTTAAATTTTTTTTGTAACTTTATTTAAATTAGGCTTATTAATTTTTATTATCTTCATTTAAAATTAAAAGAAAATTTAAATTTATAAAAGACCCGAACAAATAAATTTATGTGTTTATTTTTTATTTCTTTTTATGTTGAGTTAATTTTTATTTTTATTTTTAAATTTAAATAAAAATGTGTTGTTTTTTTTGGTATTATTTAAAATTTTTGTTTTCATTTATGTTTATTTTCGTTTTATTGTTATTTTTAAGGTTTAATTTATTTTTCAATTTTTATTTTTAATTACAAAAATGTTATTTTTATTTGTATTTTTTGTATTCATTTATGTTTATTTTAATTTTATTATTATATTTAAGGTTTTATATATTTTTAATTTTTTATTTTTAATTAAAAAAATGTTAGTTTTATTTGTATTTTTAATTTAAAAATATTTTAATTTTTTAATTTTTTTTAATTAAAATATTTGGTTTTAACTTGAAATAAGTTTACTTTTTTCTGTGTTACGTAAAAGAACAAAATTTACTATGTTCAAGGAAAAAAATACGTACAATATTTTTTTAAAACTATCCTAATTGAAATGGAAGTAAAACTATAAACAATTTAATTTCAGGCTCTTTTAAAGGATTTTATACACCATTGTAAAAAAAAACCTTACATTAAAGTGCTATACAAAAAGATTTAAAACTAAAAAAAAAAACAAATGTTACCAACAAAATATAGAAAATATATCAGGGTTGATGCTTAATTTTGTACTAGCCTTAGTTAGTTCCATTGACAAATTTATTTTAATACTCGCACACCCTGGCTAATGTTGCCATATATGAAAGTAAGTCTACATTTTTTTTTATTGATTGAGAAAATTCCCTCTTAATAGTTGTTTGACTAGCAGATAAACGTAATTCTTAATACATGAAAAAGTTATATTTAATGAACTGTCTTTACTTTTGTATACACAGCGACTTTTTGTCTTTGGATAACATTTTCTAAAGCATACCTAAAAAACCTTTTTCGCTTTTGGTTGTATTGATTACTTGATATTTTAAACTATTCTTAAAATTCTTTACTATACTTTGCTATATCTTTTATAGCTCACCATAAAGAATTGAAACACCTCAGTAGGGGGACATAATTTTTTCATTTCAACATCATCAATTGATGTTGCGCTGTCGTGACGGCGGCTGTAGCTGCTGTTGGCCTGTATTCATGTGGAGTCGAAATGTCGTAGCTCGTTTTTTGCCTGCTGGGGTCCATAAAATAACATTTTATTAACGCACGCCGCTACTGGTACAATTAGCCTTGCATAGCCTGGCAGTGTAGATAAGCACTGACACATGGCACAACCATGTGACGCTTGTTAAGCGCCGCAGTGCCAAAGCATGCACGGCCAATTGAACCATAAATAGGCACTTGCCTGCTCTTCCAAGCGGTTGCCGTTGTTGGGGATGTTTTCGTTCCAAAATTAAACCTTGGTTTAAAACGTTGTCCACCCCAAAAAGAAAGCAATTTATTTTTTGGCGGAAATGTCGCCATTCGATACTTTTCTATCGTTTGGTTATTTACATCACGCAACAAAATTACTGATGGTCCAATGCGTAGGGTATTTGCACGCTTGCTTACTTATTAGGGATATTCATATAGTTCAAATCCCATGTGACCCTTTTAATCCTTGCAATGTTCAACTAGAGCCACTGACGCACTCGAAGTGCGACCGCAGACAAGGAACTGTGACAGCTGTCCGACGTAAAAAAAAACTCGAATTTCATTTTGCGAACAAGGTCAATTTAAATAAAAGAAAAACTGTCCGATAAGAATGAATAAATACTTGAATACAAGTAGAATGTCAGAATTGAATAAACGAAGAAACGTCAAAATTAATGAAAAGAAACTGCCAGAATTATATTAAAAGGAAATATCAGATTTTAATACAAGCAAACTATCAGATTTGATTAAAAAAAGATGGTCAGATGTCAAGTTAAGCAATTAGGTTGGCTGCCAACGTAAGAGAGTCAGCTGTCAAAGAAAACTTATAAGCTGTCAAAGAAAAAGTGTTAATTGTCAAAGTATAAAGTCTCAGCTGTCAAAGTCATCTGTCAAAGTTTCAGGTGTCAAAGTCAACTGTCAGCTGTCACACCCCGAACGCGTCAGCCGTGAGATGAGTAGTATGTCACTCATGTTTGCATACGACACTGCTATGGTGAATTCCGACCTCCATGTTCCACCTTCAAACCTTCAAACATGCCACCTTCAAACATGGAAGTAAGAATTCACCACTTTGTGTGCCGTTACACACCCTTGAATTAGGGTCACAAAGGGACAACATTATTCATGATTTTTGCTATTTCGTTAATATTCATCTTGTTTAGTTCGATTATAATATTCTCATATATATGCGCACCTTCTTCTATCACTAAATCTTCTGCCTCCGTACGATACAACGAAGTCTCTGTTACCTATTTTAATTCTTCTTGCATATGCCTATTCTGTACCTGTATTTCTCTAATGCTATCACTTGCCTGTTCAACTGTGTCAAAATCCACCCTAGCTTGTTGGGCAATTAATTTCTCCACTAACTGTGTCGAGATGTTTTTTCTTTTCATTATGTTTCGCAACCTCTCGTTTTTCTCAACCTTCCTCAACCTCTTAGAGCAAAGAGCTTTAAAATCTCTTTTATATTCCTCAAATTTTCTTGCCTGAGCAATACTCCTGTACTCGTGAAATTAATGTACGCAATCAAACATCACGTCTGCCTCTCCTACTTTTATCAAATTTCTTTCACAAGTAGTTCAAAATTGTCCCTGTTTGGTATTACCACTTTTTCCGGGACCCACAATCTTTCTGCAAACCTTTTCAATTCGACTATGAGCTCTTAATACCTTCTCTCTACATCACTAGTGTGATTCATTTAGAGCAGTGTCGGGCAAAAAAACACTCGCATTCTTCTTTCAGTTTTGTGCTAGTGCGCGCACATGTGAGAGCGACAGAGACAGAAAGGGTTTACTATACACGCGTGCATCGACGCTGTCCCACCCTGATTTAGAGTAAAAGAACTAAATATACCGCGTTTTCTTCTATTTTGTGACAATCCATTAAGCCCGACTTATTAATTATCAGACCTGGGACTATTGCATTATATGAGGTATATATATTATTATATATGTCGTAGAACTGTATCTATTTTAATATCAAACGACAAGCGGAGACACCTATGTCAAAGCTTGGGTGGAATCGACTGGCACTACTCAATAATTTTATGAATCGGAAAATAGAGAAGTTCGTTAAGCGAAAGCGAGCAGTAGTGGCGAGATCGAGATTGCCTCATTTGAATTTTCAAAAAGAATTTAATTAAAATTTTAAATAAAAGAAAAGAAAATCATAAGGCTTTTATTGAAAATGGATAACCCGACATCAGAAGTGGTATTGACTCAAGATTCCCTACAAGTTGCAAGCGATGAAAAATGGCGCTTACTGTTTGAGCAACAAATCGCAGCCTTTTAGCTCTGGTGGAAGCCATCAAACCATCATCCAGCGTAGATACATATTTACCTGAATTTGACCCAAATGTTGAGAATGCTGACGGTCGCGCTTGGGTCGCGATAGCGGACATGTGTATCACTGAGTAGTCATCGCAAAAATCATCCTTGATGAATATCCTAAGCCGCGCTCTCAAAGGACAAGCATCCGTCTGGTTAACTCAAGTTTCATATCCAGAAAAGACAAATCCTGACTTTAACGATATTTTTTCTGCGCGATACGATTGCCCTGAAACTGCAGCTGCATTTATGATGAATATAAACAACAACAGAACTAAGGACGGCGAGTGCCTATCCGCATATGCTGCAACCCTGATAACATCTCCAATGGCCCGATGAGAAAACTTGTCGACTGAGCAAATAGCTGTTTCCACAGTGTTAGCCCACATCTCTCAGTTCGAGCCTAGAGCGCATCGTCTGACTTTTACTACAGATGTTGGTACCAGAAACCTTTTACAGCAAGAATTGAAGGCTATGTAATTTTTAAAAAAGGAAGCTGTTATCCAGAATGACACGAGTGGTACAGACGCTAAAAGAAATGAAGCTTCAACATCATCATCAAGCATACAATGTTTTAATTGTGGTAAGCCGGCATATTTCAAAACTGACCAAAAATGATGATTCTAAAAATTCATCGAAGCTGAATGTGACCTGTTTCAACTGTCAAGGTGTTGGTATCTACGCATCAAGCTGCTGCCAGATTATTCACAAAAAAGGGGGTGAAAGCACTGAGATTTCTTCAACAGATAGTCGAGTGGACTTATGTGTTATCGGTACACCTGCTGGAACGTTTAATCACTCCGGTGAGAAATTTGAATTTGTTTATGATTCTGGTTCAGAAATTTTGCTTATTCAAGAATCGGTATGATATGAGTAATGAGCATAATTAGTACTATTCAAATCCTAACCTTTGTTGAAGTAGATGGCATTAGCTTAGAAATTCTTTTTCATGTTTTGCCAGATTCTTATTTACGCCATAAAATAATAATTGGACGCAAAATCCTTAATCGAGGTATTGCTGTGAATATGACATCAGATAAATTATGTTTCAGTAGGGTGAAAGTTGCTTGTATTTGTGAAGCAATTACAGGTAAATATATAGATTTCAATGTAATAGACACTGACGTTTCCTTGGACCTAGGGCTAAAACTGATGGATGTTTTGAATACTTTTAAACAAAATTTTGTTACCAGATTTCCAAAATCACGCGGATACAGTTTATATTTCCTAAAAAACAGTTTATAGGCGCCCTTATCGGTTAAGCTCGGAAGAGCGTAGCATTGTTCGAGACAGAATTAATGAACTCGTAAGCTGTGGGATTATTCGGCCTAGTTCGTCACCTTTTGCGAGTCCTACACTACTTGTAGAGAATTATACTATACTACCTTCGCGAATTAAACGATAATACCATCCTAGACAGATTTGCATTACCACTCATCTCAGATCAAATTGATAGGTTGCATGGCTCTTACTTCTTCGCGAGTTTAGAAATGGCTTCAGGGTTTCACCAAATACCTATACATTCTGATTGATTGAGTATACAGCTTTTGTAACCCCTGACGGACAATATGAATTTCTGCACCATAAGTTTTTCAACGTGCAGTTATGAATGCTGTAACGGCACACTAAATGGTGGGTTCTTGCTTTCATGTTTGAAGGTGGCTTTGACTGTGAGGTTGAATCCACATTCGAACATGCAGGTCGGAATTCGCCATAGCAGTGTCATATGCAAACATTAGTGACATATTGCTCATACCACGGCGGACGCGTTCGATGTGTGACAGCTGACACTGTGACTTTGACAGCTGACATTTTGACTTTTACAGTCAACACATTAAGTGACAGTTGACGTTTTACTTTGACAGCTGCCACTTTGTCAGCTGACACTGTACTTTGACCGTTACCATTTTGTTTTGACATCTGACCTACGTGCTTAATGTGACATCTGACAGTTCGTGTATTTCAAAACGGACGATATACCATTTTTAGTTCTGACATTTTTATTTTCCGTGAAATCTGACATTTCTGACAGTCAAATCCGACATTTTAAAATTCTGCCCTATGTTTTTGAATTTAATTCTCACCTTGTCTTTTCATTCAAATCTGACAGTTATTCGGTTGCCCAATTTTAAATCTGACGTTTTATCTCTTGTTTAATTCTGACATGTCTTCATTTAATTATGAACTTTCTTGTGTTATTAATCTGACAGTTTACTACCCTTGTTTCGGACGTTTTTATTTCTGACAGTTTCCTTTAACTCAACTATGACATCTTTTCTTCATTTAAATTTGACATTTTTGTTTTATTTAACCCTGATATTTTTCTTTTAATATAAATCGGACATATTTTTTATTCTGACAGCTGTCACTAGTGTTTGCTAGCTGTCGCGCTTCGGATGCGTCAGCTGTGCATAGTTCAAGTTGAACATTGTAAGGACTGAAAGGGGTCACAGTGGGGGTGAACTCTGTGAATACCCCTAATACGTACACCGGCAGGCGAATACCGTACACATTGTACCATACGGCATATATTTGGGAAGGCAAATTTTGAACGCACCCCTCAGGGTTTTACCTTGAAAATGTCAAAATCTAAATTGACAAAGCGAATGGCGAATTTCTGCCAGGAAAATTCTTTTCTTGCGGGATTCTGGACAGCGTGGGCACGCGCACCAGCAAAAATCGGCAACATCCCGGCAACGGCAGCAACTTCAACGAGCAACACTTCGAGCAAACCATTGCATCATCCACACCAAGGGCGGCATTAAAAGTGGTCCCGAAAATCCTGGCCACAAAAGACAACCACTGCTTACGACTTCGACATCAACTGCAACAGCAGCTACAGCTTCAGGGCACAGCCCCCAGAATCAGCCCACATCAGTGCCAGCAGACATAGTAGCAGCGTGCCAAGCACAAGTCTAAAGTCTTGGCAAACCAGCGATCAGATTATTGGGCAATACCTTGGGCAACACGACAACTGGTGCGGCAAAAGAAGGAACAAAGCAGCCCCGCACTTCAACGTCAGCATCCACGGAACAACGAAAAGCAGCCAATTGCAGCCGCAGTGGCTACCACCAGCACTTGGAGCAGCCGCACGTGAGTGCTACCACCAGCACAAGCGCCTGCACTTAAGCGCCAAGCAAGCGCCCACCATTTCAGCAACAGTGCAGCTGCACTTGCAAGCAAACAGCAGTCCTTGGAGCACAGCAACAAAGCAGAAGCGCCCAGGTAAGTGATCTGTTTAATTTAACGTTGCTGGTGTATTAACCGTTGTTCCTGACCAAAACCACAATAGCGCTGGCGTCAACACCCTAAGCGACCAGTGCTCACACAGTGGCAGCTGCACTTGCGAGCAAAAACAACGATGGTTACATGGAGCACCAGTGACGGCACCACACACCTCAACAGCCACAAACAACACAGTAACGACTACAGCAGCACCGCAGCCTTAACCGCAACAGAAGCAGAGGCCAACAAAGCGGTCACTAACAGCTGCTACGCTCGAACAGCAGCAGCCAACAAAGTTCGAGTCCAAAACAGCCACCCTTGGCGTACTCCAGGTTTTTTTGTTCCATGTACATATATTCACTTCATTTTTATTAGACTTAGACTTTGATTGATTTCAAACTTTAACGGCCAGTTTTTTCAGTACAAGTTTAAACGTCCAATTTTGTTGAGGTAACCTCGGTTTTATTTGACTAAAGTTTGGGCTCGTACTGAAGAGCTGACCCTAAGTAAAGTAAACTTACACACAAATTTAATTTTCATTTAATAATTTGGATAGTATAAAATTAAACTTATGAGTTAATTTAAGCTTAGGCTTAATTTACTTAAAAACCAAGATACACAACTAAACGAACATTGAATATTAATATATATCTGATTGAAATTTAAGCTATAATTTTATTAGAAATTAACTTAAAACCTTAGTTGAAAGAGCCTTACTTAGAGAAAAAGAGAAAAAAACTTAAAATTTCATACATGAACTAAAATATTGAACTTAAATTAAAACCGAAAACTAAGCTAAACAAATCTAGCCTAAGATTTACTAAGCTTAAGCAATAACTTAAATAAACCTAAATCAGATAAACTAAAATAACCTAAGCTGACACCTTTTACTAAAATAAAATAAAATCTTAAATGAACTCGCTTAAGCCAAACCAAAATAAAAACTTGAACGTAAACTAAAATAACGCTACATAATAAAAATAAAAGAAAAATTTCAAAACTAGGAAAATAAGCTTAGCTGAGATGAAATTAAATCAAATTGAAAACTAAAATATAACTTAAAACAAAACTGAAACATAGATTACAAATTTAACTTAAGCTACAACTAAATAAAAGCAAAACCAAATAAATCTAAAATTAAAACTAAAACTAGATTCAAATTAATTACTTACTTAGGTGGTCGTAACAACCCGTGTCCGGGTTTCAGCCGACCTCATCAGCTCTCGCCAGGCGCCTCTGCTTTGCGCGCGCCTTCTCCAATCGGATACACCAAGTGCGGTTAGGGCTTCCTCAGCCTGGTCCATCCATCGGAGGCATGGTCTCCCTCGTCGTCGTTGACCAGCGACCCTCGCCTCGAGCACCTTTTTCGCTGGAGCTTCGTCGTTCATACGATAGACATGACCCAGCCAGCGTAGTCGCTGCACAGTTATACGCCGAACTACGTCAATGTCATCGTAGAACTCATACATCTCGTGGTTCATTCGGATGCGATAGTCATCGCCGACTCGAACAGGACCGAAGATTTTGCGAAGAACTTTTCTCTCGAACACCTCCAGAGTGGCTGCGTCAGTTTGCGAAACTACCCATGCCTCAGCGCCATAAAGCAGCACAGGTAGAATGAGCGTCTTGTAGAGTGTTAGTTTTGTCGATCGAGAGAGGGCTCTGGAACTTAGTTGCTTACTGAGCCCGTAGTAGCACCTATTAGCAATTATTGTTCTTCGCTTTATCTCCAGGCTGATTTCGTTTTTGGTATTAATGGCGGTGCCAAGGTAAACGAACTCCTTGACTACTTCAAAGTTATAGCTGCCGGATGAAACGTGGGAGTCTAAACGCCGAGCTCCCTTGTTTGTAGACAGCATATATTTTGTTTTGCCCTCATTTATCGTCAAACCCACTTTGGCTGATTCCTTTTCGATAGCGGCGAAAGCAGCGGTAACATCTCTCTTGGTTCTGCCGACAATATCAATATCATCAGCGTACGCAAGGAGCTGGACGCCTTTGTAGAAAATGGTGCCATTACGATGCACACCGGCCTTTCGTACGATCCCCTCCATGATGATGTTGAAGAGATCGCAAGACAGTGGATCGCCTTGCCTGAAACCTCTTTCGGTATTGAAGGTTTCGGAGAGGTCATTTCCTACCTTGACGGAGCTGCGTGTGTTGCTTAACGTCATTCTGCAAAGTCTAATCAACTTTGCAGGTATACCGAACTCAGACATTGTTGCGTATAGGCTATCGAACGCAGCTTTAAAATCGACAAAGAGATGTTGTGTGGCAATTTGATTTTCGTGGGTTTTCTCCAGGATTTGTCGTAGCGTGAAAATCTTGTCTATGGTGGACTTACCAGGTCGAAAGCCACACTGATAAGGTCCAAACAGTGTTTTTGTAATCGGCTTTAATCTTTCACACAGTACGCTTGAGAGAACCTTATATGCGATGGAAATAAGACTGATACCTCTATAACTTGCGCAGATTGTTGGGTCTCCTTTCTTAAGTATAGGGCACAGTACGCTGAGGTTCCAATCGTCGGGCATGCTTTCTTCTAGCCATATTTTGCTGATGAGCTGATGCATGCGCCTTATCAATTCATCGCCGCCGGTTTTAAACAATTCAGCTGACAGGCCGTCAGCACCCGTTGCTTTGTTGTTTTTGAGTCGTTGGATAGCAACTCGAACCTCCTCATGGCTAGGTGGTGGTACTTCCACTCCGTCATTGTTGATTGGTAGCTCTGAACTGCGCTCTCCATGGGCGGCATTGGTGGAATCGTCGCCAGTAAGTAAATTGGAGAAGTGCTGTCTCCACAATCTAAGCACACACTGTGTATCCGTATTCAGATCTCCATTTTCGTCTCTGCAAGTGGATGCTCCGGGCTTGAAACCTTGGGTTAGACGCTTAACCAGTTGATAGAATTTTCTTGCATCCTTCTTGCCCTGGTATACCTCTAGTTCCTCACGCTCACGCTTTTCCTGCTCTCTTTTCTTGCGTCTGAAAAGGCACCTCTCTTCCTTCCTCTTTTCGCAGTAGTTTTCTCGCACGGCTCGCGTTGCAGCTGACTGCAGCATTTTTTTATATGCGGCGTTTTTTACTGCAGTCGCAATGCGACACTCCTGATCATACCATTGGTTCCGAGGTTGCGGGCGCCGGAAACCAATGACTTCTTCAGCGGCAGCGCGCATGGAGTGGGATATATGCGCCCAAAGTCCGCCGGCGTCGTCGGGTCCAGAGGTTGGTTGGTTGAGCTTAACCGAGAGTTGAGCGGAGTAGGCTTCGGCAGTCCGTTGTAATTGCAGCTTAGCGACATCTAGTTTTCGTTGCATTCCTGTGCGTATGTTCTTCGCATTGCATAATCGTATGCGGATCTTGGCTGCAACAAGATAATGGTCGGAGTCAATGTTGACCCCCCGAAATGTACGCACATCTAGAACACTAGAGGCATGCCTTCCGTCGATTACAACATGATCAATTTGGTTTCGCGTTTTTTGATCCGGGGACAGCCAGGTGGCCTTGTGGATGTCGAGGTGCTTAAATCTGGTGCTACTAACTACCATCTTTCGTGCCTCGGCGAAGTCGATCAGTCTTAGACCGTTGTTCGTGGAGGTCTCATGAAGACTGAACTGACCGACAGTGGGTCCAAAGATGCCTTCCCTTCCGACTTTCGCATTAAAATCGCCGAGAACTATTTTCACGTCATGGACCGGAAGGTGGTCGTATACGTCCTCAAGACTAGCGTAGAAAGCGTCTTTGACGGCTTCGTCCTTTTCCTCCGTCGGGGCGTGCGCGCAAGTAAGGCTGATGGAGAAAAATTTTGCCTTGATGCGGATCGTGGCCAATCTTTCGTTCACAGGTGTGAACCGGGAAACAAGGTGGCGTAGTTTCCGGCTAACAACGAATCCACATCCAAATTCGCGCCTCTCCGCATGGCAGCTGTAGTAGATATCACAGTGTGCTTGTTTAGAGCAGCCTTGCCCTTTCCATCGCATTTCCTGGATGGCGGTGATGTCAGCCTTTATTGTTTTGAGGGCTTCCGCCAGTTGGATAATGGCACCTTCCCTATAAAGGGTTCGGACATTCCAGGTGCATATCCGTAAATCATTGTCCGTTTTTCGTTTGCGGTGGTTGTCAACGTAATTGGGGTTCTTATCCGAGGCTGGTTTAGTTTTCATTGGGCAGTAGTAATGTGGCGGGACCCAAACCCTGCGCACATTCCATGTTTAAGGTCTATGGAGTGACCCGCCGCTCAAATTAGCCGTCAAACTGACGGATGCCAGTTTGCCGTTGCCCAGGGAACACCACGTGGAGGTTTGAGTCGACTTGAGACGATTTCGACATGGATAATGCTGGCCTCGCCAGGTTGAGGCGGTCAGACACGTTGCCATGTGAAGGTTCGCCCCCTGTTCCCCTTTTTTTATTAACTTAAATTAGATTTCAAAATCAAAATAGATTACGATTTCGAAGATAAAAATTAAACTAAACTTAAATAAGATTTAAGTTAAAATTTCAAAACTACACATTGGGCTTATTTGAAGTGAAATTAAAGTAAATATAAAAAGAAAATATAACTTGAACTTAAAAAAAAAAAAAAAATTTGAGACAAAAACTATATAAATATTACACTACCAAATTAAAGTCAAGCCATAAACGGAAACGAAAATACCAGTACACTACAAAATTAACAATAAAATTTAAACTAAAACTGAAATAGCACTACCCTATGAATATTTAACTTACACAAAGAAAATTTACACTATTAATAAATAAAATAAAAGGTTTTTTATTAAAATAAAAATAACATAAAATAAAGTTTTTTTTCTAAAAAATAAAAAGAAATTATTACAAATAAATATAATACCAATAAATCCAAAAAAAAAAAAATTAAAAAAAAATAGAAATAGTAATAAGGACCAAGTTTAACTTAAATAATTTTTTTTTATTATTGAACAACTCTAATTATATCGTAAATTTTTGGTAAGACTTAAGTTACTTTTGGAAGTCTTACATATTTGTATCTAACATAATGATTAAATGAAACTGTAGCTTAAAATGAACCGCTAAGTTCTTCTTATTTGGTCGGGAAGGAGAGAAATGTTCGCGCTAGGGGAGGATTTTTTCGTTGCCCCCTTAATCCTCCATGGTAGGGTGGGATGTGTGGGCAGAGTCCTAACACCTGGACTCCCGAGTGTTGGTGGTTGGTTGGATGAGTCAGGGGCGCCCAACCTTTTCTGAAAGCTTACATTATATTATTTCTTCTCTTTTCTGCTTCCGGTAAAATATTTTTCTCGTTCGGTTTGAATCGCCGCCGCGATATTTTATCTTATGCATGTGAACATTTGTGCGAGGAAGGCACGCGTGGTTGGCCACGACGAACCCCCCAAATCTCCCGAATTGCTAGCAATGGCATGCAAGCACGTGCAGTGGTGGCCAACCACGTGTCCGTGGGTCACCTTACCGGGGGCGGTGGCGTCGGATGAGGGAAGCAGGTGCCCTGGCTAGTAATCTGTGCACGGTTCACAGGAGCGCATTCACCGTGCACCCTCATAATACCGAGGACAGGCTGCTGCTTCACTGGCCGGCCTCACCGCTCAGCGTTGCCAGACGCAAAAAAATTTAAATTTTGAATTTAAAAACTCGACGTTTTGTTTTTGTTTCCGCTTCCGGTCGTGGCTCTTTCCGCTCCGCCACAATGCTTTAGGTAGTTTAGTGAATTCGTTCGTCATTGTCTACATGGATGATATCCTTATTGTGGCTAATAATGCTGAAGAGGCATTGGAAAGACTCCGTGTTGTACTCTATGTGATTACCGCTAAAGGTTTCTCACTAAATCTTAAAAAGTGTTCTTTTCTCAAACGTATAGTACAGTAACTTTGTTTTGAGGTAAGTGATGATGGTGTAATAAAATCGAACCCTAAAAAGATTGAAGCTTTGACAGCTTTGCCCCCACCCGAAACTGTAACTCAGCTACGCCAATTTATTGGACTTGCATCGTACTTCAGGAAATTTGTTCCTAGGTTTCCCAAAATTATGACTCCTTTGTATACCTTGACGTCTAGTAAAAGCAGAATTGGTTGGAAGCCTGTACATGAAGTTGTTAGACAGCAAATAATATTTGCTTTGACTTCTCAGCCCGTATTAACAATTTTTGATCCTTCTCTTTCAATAGAACTTCACACAGATGCTAGTGCTATTGGTTACGGTGCTGCTTTAATGCAGAAAAGAGGCACGAAGTGTTTTGTGGTTGCATATTACAGCAAGCGTACTTCGGCTACTGAATCCATACATTACTCATATGAGTTAGAGACTCTTGCAGTTGTCAATGCGATTAAAAAACTTAGGCACTACTTACATGGACGTAGTTTTATTGTTGTTACTGATTGCAACTCTTTACAAGCTTCACGTAAAAAGCTTGATCTCACTCCTCGAGTGCATAGGTGGTGGGCTTTCTTGCAGGCTTTTGTGTTTGAAGTTGTCTACAGAAAAGAAAATCATGTGTCATGCAGACTTCTTTTCGAGGAATCCACTGCCATCTTCTGTTAAAGTTTACGAGAAAGTTGAGGCTAAGTATGTTAACTTATGTATGTTAACACATGTTATATATGTGGCTTAAGTATGTTAACCTAACTAAACTGTCTGATAATTGGCTTTTAGCAGAGCAACAGCGGAATAGTGAAATTGTAAATCTTATATCTGATATAAATGAAAAGAGGCTTAGTGATAATATATCTCAGACTTATGACATTCGATCAGGTGTTCTTTATCGAAAGATACAACGTAATGGTAGATCACGATGCTTGCCTATAGTTCCCAGGTCTTTAAGGTGGTCAATAATTAATAACACCCACGAAGCACTGATGCATTTAGGCTATGAAAAGACTCACGAAAAACTCTACGAGCATTATTGGGTCGAAAATATGTCAAAATTTGTAAGAAAATATGTAGATAATTGTGTTACGTGTAAAATTTCCAAGTCTCTTTCCGGAAAAATGCAAGCTGAATTACATTCTATACCCAAAATAGCGGTTCCTTGGCACACTTTACATATCGATGCAACTGGAAAACTGAGTGGAAAAAGCGATAGAAAAGAGTATGTCTTTGTGTTGATAGACGCGTTCACAAAATACGTTTTACTGCACCATTCAACTAATATAGATACTTTTAATAGTATTGCTGCGCTAAAGCAAGCTATTTCTTTATTTGGTGCTCCAAAACGAGTTATTGCTGATCAGGGTCGTTGTTTTACGATTCGAGAATTTAGTGAATTTTGTAATTCACACAATATCAACTTACATTTGATCGCAACAGGGAGTGCTCGTGCAAATGGTCAAGTTGAGCGCGTTATGAGCACGTTAAAGGATATGCTCACTGCAGTTGAAACCAGCAATCGCTCGTGGCAAGGAGCTCTTCCTGATGTCCAGTAAGCGTTAAATTGTTCTCAAAGTGGAGTTACCAAATATAGTCCCTTAGAGTAGCTTATAGGCAAAGTAGCTAGACCTATTGAAATAATGGTGTCTGATGCAAATGAACCTTGATGAGGCTCGAAGTAAGGCTATTTGTAATATGGAAAAGAATGCTTGCTATGATAAAATGAGATTTGATAATACTAAAGCAAGACTAGACAGATTTGTGATAGACGATTTGGTCTTATTACAAAATGAGGAACGCAACCAAACAAAGCTTGACCCAAAGGAAAAAAGTCCATTTAAGGTAACGGAAGTTTTGGGCGGTGACCGATATATGGTTAAATCTTTCAATTCTAACCGAACGTATTAGTATGCTCATGATCGTATGAGACGAATGCCAGAAGGTCATGTCCCAGTCGAATTTGATGATGTTAATTTAAGAAAAGCGAATCAATTAAGGTCGTTTGTTTATGTTTGATGTTCTGTAATAATGAAAAGAGATAATACTCATTGTTGTGATAAAATGTGATGATTGTATTGCTTAATAGAAGTAATGGTAAAAAAAAAACACCTCAATATCACCGAATAGAGGTGTTATGAGTTGCTTGTGCCGGAAAGAGGCGCAGGAATATCACCGGATAGAGGTGTTATGAGTTGTTTGGGCCGGAAAAAGGCAACGAAATATCACTGGACTGGATTATTGGATTAAGTAGCCGGATAGAGGTTACTCATCAATGAATGGAAGTGACATATGGCATTTGGATAATGAACCATCTCATAAAATAAGACTGTTGTTGAGTTGATTGATAATAAAAAAAAAAAATTAAATTGTAATAGAAATTTAGTTTGTTTTTATTTGTGAATGAGGTAGGAAGCTAATAATATTTGTTTGTTAATTAAAGTTGCATTCTGATCAGAAGTGGCCAAGTGGTTGTACTGGATACTGTATAGGATTTTTATTTTCAGACGAGTCACACGAGGACGTGCGAAGCGCCAGGATGGCCGTGTCGTAGTACTGTATCTATTTTAATATCAAACGGCAAACGGAGACACCTATGTCAAAGCTTGGGTGGAATCGACTGGCACTACTCAATAATTTTATGAATCGGAAAATAGAGAAGTTCGGAAAGCGGAAGCGAGCAGCAGTGGCGAGATCGAGATTGCCTCGTTTGAATTTTCAAAAAGAAAATAATTAAAATTTTAAATAATAGAAAAGAAAATCATAAGACTTTTGTTGAAAATGGATGATAACCCGACATATATAATTTTTTTTTTATTGCTATATATTTTTCGTAGGCGGCCGTGGCGTAGTGGGTAGAGTGTGTGACTCTTACGCCAGAGAACCCAGGTTCGAATCCTCCATCCGACACTGAAAGTTTTTTCAATTAAATTAATTTTTCTGTTTGGCCGTCACCTCTCTGCAGACAATGGCAAACCTCAGAGAGTAAAAACTGCCATGAAAAGCTTCTTGAGTACATAAGCCGTTCGAAGTCGGCGTAAAACATGTAGGTCCAGTTCTCGATCATTTGTGTGCAAGCATTTCACATCACACACAACACAATTGATCATAAGAAGCTCGGTCAAAGTCCTTTCAAGGGCTGAAATGGCCATTTCGTTTTTTTTTATGTATTTTTTTATTATTATATATTCAATTATCATTAACTATAAAAGCTTTAGTGCACAATTTTTTACATTGCACTAATTTCTTATCAAAGTAATGCATTAATGTTTAACTATCATTAAAGTGTATGATAAATGATGCACTAATATTGCACTATCACTAAACCGTATTACGAATAATGCACTATTACTGCATTATCACTAAAAAGCATTATGGAGTTATGCAAGAGCTTGTTTATTGAATGAAATTCAACTAAACTTTAACAAAAATAATTCAATGTAACAACCAAAATAAAAATATTTTTTAAATTTAAGAAGAAACTTCTAATCTAAGCTATTTCCCCTAATTATAACTAAGCTTTCAAAATTTTCGTCTGAAAGACTCCACCTGCGAGGCGTATTTACCATGCCAGCAAAAGAAAACAAGCGCTCGACTGGAGCAGAAGAAGCCAGAGGTGTATTGTATTTTAAAAAAACTTCCCGAATTAGGGGAAATCTCTGAAGGCATCCGAATGATATATCGTTGTCTGCCAAATACAGAACCAATTCTTGTCTTGGTTGTTTTGGTCTATATGTTCTGTTGAATCTACAAATAAAATAGGAGCAGAAGAAAATGAAATTAATATGAACAAAAAATTCGTTTTCTCTTTTTCTATGCGTTTTTGACAAATGCTGGTCGACAAAAGAACTGTCACTCTTACTTTGCAATAATAATATCATGGTCTGTTTCAATAATTTGTAAACAATTATTTGACATTTCAGTTCTCACATTTTTAAAAAATTATTGATATTTACAGGGCTGAAAACCTTTTTTGAGGAGTTTAACAAGATTTGTTCGCCCAATTAATAGAGATTTTCGTCCGCCTAATAGAGGTTATTTTTATATTTTAAGGCAGATATAATTTCGTACGTATCTGAGAAAATTGGTAGGGTAGTTTGTTAGTGATAATGCAATAATAGTGCATTTTTCCCAATGCGTTTTAAGGATAGTGCAATATTAGTGCATTATTTATCATACACTTTAGTCATAGTTAAATATTAATGCACTACTTTGATATGAAATTAGTGTCATATAAAAATTAGTGCACTAAATCTGTTATATTTAATGGTAATGTAAAAATTTTTACACTAAAATAAATTTTCATCATTTTTATGGTAATATAAAAGTGGTGCAAATTGCCCAGGTCTGAAAAAAATACATTTGTGAAACAGTGCGAGTAATTTGATCGTAATGGAAAATGAATTAATATATAAATTGCTTAAAGAAATAAAATTTAAATGTTTCTCCGAGATAATATTCTGAAATCATAAGATCTTAATAACTTTTAATTTTTCGCCTTTGGTTCCATTATCTGGACTTGCCAATATGTTGGCTGTTAAAAAAGTGCATAAAAATCAACAATGCACCTTCAAAGCACGGTGAGCAGTTTTACATTAGCTTATATTATGCTGCTTGTTGTTAATCATGAATCTTACAAAAGCAAGTTATATTCATTTATATATTTTAAGGATTATTGTACGTTATTTTCTTAAATATCTATTAAAAGTGTATTTTTTGTTGTTTTTGTAATTTTTAACATTTGCGGCGGATTGAAACTTTTCGGATTGAAGTTTACGGTGAATTCAAAAGTTGGGCTGAGTTAAAAATTTGGAATGAAGTTTTTGGGCTAACTTCACACCGGTGTATCAGTACAGTATATCAGTAAAAAAAAACAAGTTCAATCGAATGGGGATGTGTTCAACAATTCCCCATATCCAAGTCACTGGTTGCCGTAAAGCATGTAGTGCGCATTTATTAATAAAAGATTGAATTTAAAAATGTTATTTGTAAATATTAATTGTAATTAAAAATATTTAACAGTTGCTTTTTCTGTTTCAGAATAATTACTGGAAAATTATTTCTCTTTCAAAATATTTGGTAGATAAAATTGTAAGATTTCACTACTGAATAAAATGCTGAAATCAAGAAGTGATGTACGCATCGTCGTAGTTGGCGCTGGACTTGCAGGTCTTTCTGCAGCCAGTCAACTTTTTAAGAATGGATTTAACCATACAATTATTCTTGAGGCCACTGAGCGATTTGGAGGACGTATCAATTCTATTTATTTTGGTGATGTTTATTGTGAGCTTGGTGCCAAGTGGATATCTATTGATGCTTCAAAAGACTCTGCGTATGAGATTATAAGCCAGACATCACGTTTAAAACCAAAAGTGTTGAAAGAAAATGAAAAATATTACTGTAACGATCAAGGAGAAAAAGTACAGCAGAACTTTCAAAGCAAAATTAATTTAATGTTCAAGCATCTTTGTTACGCTATTGAAAAAAAATACCGAACTGGAGTTCTTCAGAATTCAAGTAATATTCAGACATTAAAAGCTGAATCTGATAAAGCTATAAAATCAATGTTCGAGCATAATGAGAGAAATTTAGCTTTCAATATATACTCAAAACGTATAAGAGAGTATAGCAGTTTAATGGGTTGTTGTTTAGAACATGTTAACATTGAACACATGATAAAATGGTATGAAGAAAGTACGAGTCCAATATATCTTCCAACAGGCATGGATAACATATTAAACCACGTAACAAGCAATTTTGATAGGAAACAGATTAAATTTGTACATCCAGTCGGTGTAATTAAGTGGCTCGATTCTATAGATTTTCATGGAAAAACTATTACTTGCTTGGATGGCAGTCATTTTTTTGCGGATCATATTATATGCACCCTTCCTTTAGGGGTATTAAAAAATTTTTCCAAATATATATTTTTTCCAACTTTACCTGAAAAAAAAATTAATTCTATAAAAAACCTAGGATTTGGATGCCCACTGAAAATGTATATTGAATATGAAAATTGCATCAGACCATGGTTCTTTACAAATATACGGCCCTTTTGGCCTTCTGGGGAATGTTGGAATAAGTTTACTTGGGCAAAACAAATCATAGAAATTTCAAAAATAGCAACAAGTCGCAGAGTTCTTCAAATAACAATTGGTGGGCCTCACTTTGAAGAAATCGAAAAATTACCTGACACTGAAATTCTTCTAGAGGTGACGGTATTGCTTCGAAGATGTTTGAAAAATCCATCTGTTCCATATCCTGCATCATTATTACGATCAAATTGGAGCTCTAATGCATGTTTTTTAGGTGGTAAACCTTATATATCTACTAGAAGTACGATTAACGATGTTGAAGAACTAGCAACCCCTTTAGGTGAACCACCCACTCTTTTGTTTGCTGGAGATGGTACAATACTAAACGGATTTGGGTCTATTGATGGTGCACGCAGGAGTGGGTTAAGAGAAGCTCAGAGGATTGTTGAATACTACAATATGCGGGGATAAGGGGATATTTTGAAATTGTAAAAATATAAAATATATATACTTAGTCGTAAGACATTGAAATATATGTGATTAATACAGTATTAATTAAGCAATTTAATTGAACAATGGCCATATTTATCACGTCAGGATATTTAAGTAGTCGATATTTCAAATTATTCCATTCGTGGCTCGGTATTGTTAATTTTTGGAGATCAGTTTAAGTTATTAGACCATTTGAAAAACAAAATCATTTTTTTCATAAAGCTTTTCAACTTAAAACGGATACACCAAGTGCAGTTTAGTAGAGTAGCAATACGGATTCTGCCTCAAAATCAAGTAAATTACAAAATTTCCTTAAGGGCCTCAAAATTCACAAAATTGTGCTCAACTGCGCAGTCGGCGACTCTGATCGACCGATAGTAGGGTGCCGTGTAGGGTGACCGAAACGTGTTGTTGTTGTTAATTGAATACAAGGGTAGTGCTATTGTTATCACATCTCTTATTCCCTCAAGCATGTCAAAAGCAATCGTGCTAAGAACGGGGGTCAGGGTGGCAGAGGCTCAGCGTTGTAGGTAAGTATGACTTGAGCAAAATTTCGAGAACATTGTGGAAGCTCAAATGGAAGGAATTGTTTTCAGAAAATTCGAGAAGATATAGAAGCTAAGAACAGAGTTTTAAGTAAAGCAACATAGGGATTTTACTTAGCTATTCTAACTATGAAAAAAAGAATACGAAATAATTTATGCATTAATAAAGTTTATTTTATAATATTTCCGATGTAGAGAAGCCACAAGCATCATAGAAAGCGCGTGCCTGGTAAGCGCCATGTCAAAAACAATCTCTTTAAGCAGAACCATTTCTACTCCGGTTACAAAATATTTTTCTCCAGTTGAACTACCTACAAAATATGTTTGTGGACTTATTGACTTTGTATCAACTAATTCTATACTCAATGTAGATGATCACAACAATTTATTCTACATAGGAGCATATACTACTACAATACCAGTTGGTACATATGAATTTCATACATATGAAAGACATTGCTTCTTTCTTAGAGTCAAGCACAAAATTGATAAATCAATTTCCTTAAGGCGCGCCGCACACTGGCCTGCAAATACCTAAGAAAGATTTGCGCATATAGAACATTTTTTCTTCATGCAGCATGCCACCACACACTATATGCAGTAAATCGTAACTACAATTTTATTTTTTTTTTTAACTCAAACATTGTTTTTTAACATGAGTTCGTCCAGTAAAAAAGAAATTCTGATATCGTGGTTCTAAAATCGCAGAAAAATACTAAAAAGGCGATATTACGTTGATCCATACAATTTAAATAATAGTTTAAATACTCCAGCAATTATCCAAGGCCAAGGCCAAGGAATTATCGCAGCATGAAGAAGAATTCAAGGAATGCTACAGAATGAGCAAAGAAATTTTTTCAGTTCTATGCAGATTGTTGGAATCTAAATTCAAGAAAGAGGACACAAGTTTTCGCAAGAGCATAACACAAGGGGCTCTACTCTGTAATGCGATTCGAAAGTGAAATTGCTCGAATTCGAAGAAATGGTACTTTGTAATCTGACATTCGCATTTTAATTTCCGACTTTCTCATTTTGATTTATCCTTTTTAGCTTTTCGAATTTTCGGCACCTGGCAACGCGAATGCGAATGTTAAAGTCACTCGAATTTCGTTATTTTCATTCGACAGCTATTTTTCTTGCGCAGAAGGGACAAATAAATTTAAAAGAGTCAAAATAAATGAATTTCCTTTAAGAAGACAAAAATGTTTTATTGTGTTTAACCATTTAAATTCGAAACAGGGAAGCTTGCAAAAATATCAGCACAAAGCCGCGGCAGTTCGAATGTTGGTAGATTTCTTCCAGGAGCATCCCGACTTGGCCAAGGGGCAATTAAAGACGGCAACTGCAAAAACGTATGGAAACGAGCTATGGAAGAGGTTGGCAAACGAATTAAATGCTGGTGGGACACCATCGCGCGATGTCGCTGTATGGAAAAAAGTAAGAATTCTACAATTTTGTTTAATATTAGCATAATACTAAGAACTAATATTTAAAGGTTTGGGTGGACTACAAAATCCCCTCCAACAAAATTAAGGCGCAACAAGACTTCTATTTCTGACACAGGAGGTGGCCCTTCAAGATTTTGGGCACTAAATATGTTGGAGGAGCAAGTCATCCAATTGCTCTGCATGGATGAAGTTTTTAGTGGTATAAACGCAATGGAGTTCGGCTTTGGTCAATGTTTGAGCTCACAGTTGCCAGTGACTGAAAATTGTGAAATAACGGAGGACAGATTCAGCAGCATTTCTCCTGTGCACACCACTGCTTGTGTGAATACTCCACAGCGTGGATGGCTTAGGTCGGCTTCGAGGGGCAGAGAAAACCTTCTCCAAAAACAAGTTGACAATAAAATTAAATATCAAGAAATCGCTATTAAGGCTCGTGACAGAGTTTATTGTTAAAACTTTCAAACTCACTATTTATAAATAATTTTAAACTTGAAATTTTCTTAAATTTATCAAGGTCCTTAAAGAAATCCGGAATAACTTAATAGATACAAAAAAAATTTCAAAGAAGAAGTTAGAAATGTAACAAAGGAAACACAAGCTTGCGAAAGAAAACTTCGAATATAAAAAAAGAAACGATAACGACAACAAGAAACTACTTCTTACAAAACTAGAATTAAAACAGCAAATGCTTGACATGCCTAAAATTTTTTTTTTTATGTAATGAAAGGCTTATCGAAAACATTATATGCCACACAAAACAATTTTGAAAGAAACGACAACAAAATTAGATGTTTAGAATACATTTTAGAACTCGTTTGGCTTAACTTGTTTTTGCAATAAGACCTTAAAATGATCTCTTTAAAATAAAACAAATTAAAATTAAAAATGGATTTAAAATTTTTTTTCATTTTATTGCAATGTTATTTGTTGGTTTTTTTTTAATAAAACGAAAGTTAACTAAGTAAGTTAATACTAAGTAAGTTAAGTTAGTATTGAAGTATATTCGAATTCTTTAGCCATCTATAAAATATTTATGTATAATCTGCAAAAAGTTGTCAATTCAATCAAATTCATTTAAAAAAAAGAATTATGAATTTTAAACCAAAAACCATCGTGTACAAATTTACTGAGATAAAGTATTAAAATTAAAGTTACACTCTCCTTTTTCTTATTCCTTTCAATTCTCTAAAATACGGTACAAAAATAAAAAAAAAAACTTAGTTGAATTTTTATAACATAACAAATATACGATATCATGCTATTTTTTATTTCATCCCTTATTCTCTTAGCAATATTTGTTAAATTAACATTTTCAGCAGAGTTTTCATTAAAAGGAGTCGATTCTTCCTCTTCTTCGATCGATAAGTCAGTAGGTATGTCAACATTAAAAAGCAAACAAATGTTATGCAACGCACAACAAACATTCAAAATTTGAACAGCTTTTCCCGGAGTGTAATGTAGTTCTCTTGCAGACAGTAGCAGTTCAACCCCCAAAATTACCCCCCGAACCCGTGCCTGGCCTAGAGAGATTCCACACATGTGGATCGAGAGATGCACCTCCAAACCGGCCATTCACGGACCTTATGGTCAGTTCGTGATCACAAGTCTAAATTAATTTAAAATCAATTTGACATCAATGAAAATTATTAACTGTAGATAACTTACCACCATAGCATTTATACTATGCTTCAGTTTTCTATTAAAATATAAGTACTCGTTCCTTAACGGCCTTATCATTTGGATGTGGGTACCATCTACCACTCCAATTATTCCTGGAATTTCGGACTTATCATAAAAAAATAGTTTTGTTTTTCTTTTCTTCGTTTCAGACATCTCAAATGAAATATGTTTTGGGCAAAGTATTCATTCAATTGCACCGCATACCTCAAATAGGCAACTAGGCATGGTCTGTTGTGCTATGCTAACAAAGCGCTACTGGCCAATTTGGTGTTGGTACCCAAACTGAGGAAGAAATTTTAATGTCGATGGAAGCTTGATTATTGGAGGAATAGCGGTAGACCTCTGAGGAACTTTTAGTGTGCTTGTGATGCTATCCAAGACGTACACAAATGCTTCTTTATTAAGGCGAAAATTTTTAACAAAACTAAAAATAAAAAGGCCATAATTAATAGGTTAACTCTTAGTGGAGTCGCATGGGTCCCGCAGTAAACGCAGATAAGACGAAATATCTGGTGTCAACAAACAAACAGTTCCAGCGTATTGGCACCAACGTCACTGTTCACAACACCTCCTTCGAAGTTGTGAAGGACTTCGTCTACCTCGGTTCCAGCATTAACTCCACCAACGATATCAGTAGAGAGATAAAACAAAAGATAACTCTTGCCTACAGGTGTTACTTTGGGCTCAGTAGGCAATTGAGAAACAGAGCCCTCTCTCGACGAACAAAAGTCACGCCGTCCTATTATATGCAGCACAAACCTGGACGTTGAGCAGCTCTGATGAAAAGATTTTGGGAGCGTTCGAGAGAAAGATCCTTCGTAAAATGTACGGACCAATCTGCGTCAATGGCGAGTACCGAATACGATGGAACGATATGCTGTATAAGCTATACGCCAACATCGACATAGTAAAGCGCATAAAAATCGAGCGCCTTCGCTGGCTAGGTCATGTTGAGCGGATGGAAGACGACGCCCCAGCGAAGAAAATATTCGATTCGGTACCCAGCGGCGGTCAACGCAGAAGAGGACGACCGCATCTCCATTGGAGGGACCAAGTGGAGAACAACCTGACGAAACTTGGAGCTGCCAACTGGCGCCAGCAAGCGCAAAGCAGGAATGGCTGGCGCAACTTCTTACAACAGGCGGAACCGACTTACGGTTGTAGGCGCCATCTAAATAAGTAAGTAAGTAATTTTTAAATAAAACTAAAATATTAATGTGAAATTTTTGATACATTAATTATTTCAAGTTCAATTACTTCAAGTTTTTTTCGCGTTAAGTATTTCGAAGAAATAAATCAAATTCAATACGTTTTGAGTTTTGATTTATTTGTGTTGGTAAAAATAAAAAAAAAGTGCATAGTGTTGATTTCATGAAGTGTTTAATATAAAATTTTGTTTTCGCGTATATTTTATAATGAATTCTGTTTCTGTTATTGTTTTAAATAAAGACTTGTTTTATAAAATTTATTTTAAAAGAAAATCTATAATGCCAAATTTTGTAGAAGTAATTCATACTCAATACATTTTGAGTTTTTATACATTTAAATGTGTTGGTGAAAATGGAAAAAGCATAGTTTTATAGGCATACAAGTGCTAATAAAAATTTTATAAATTTATTAAATAGTGAATGTAAAAAAGTCAGGTTTTTCATAAAAATTTTATAGAAAAAATTTAATATTCAATGAAAGTTTCCGTCGGTAAGTTAAAATATATCGTGTAAAATTTTTGTTTAAATAAATCGTTTCAATAAATCATACTCAATCCGCTGTGAATTAGGATTTGTTTGTGTTTTGTGTAAAAAAAAAAGTATACGTACAAGAGATGCAAAGCGATTGAGTTGTTGTTTTTTGTTGTGTTAACATCTACTCAAGTTGCTGTTGGCGAAAAAGAAAAAAAATTTATCTGACCGCTGCTTGCGTGAAAGAAAAGAATAACGAAAATCGGGGTTGTTTTCATCAGCTTAAAAAAATGCATAGATAAGAAAAAATCAAAGTGCCGCTCAATAGAAACAAGTTAATGTTGTTTTTAAAAACAAATTTTTTTTCAATCCATTTTAAGAAAAGTTTTATAAAAGTTTATAAATTATAATTTATAACATAAATAATGTAAAAAGAAAAAGTATAATGAAAGTAATTAATAAAAAGAAAATGTTGAAAAATAAAAAGATGGGTGCATTTATTTCTTCCTGTGTTTTATTAATTCCTGGTTAAGCTTGTCTATCTGCTTCCAGATTTGTGCTGCAGCGTGGAAGTCAGGTGGTTTTGGAACATTTATTCTTTTTTTAGGCTGGCAATTTGGCACCGTAGCCGAACAATTTTACCTCCGCGTTTTCGCTTTGGCTTTTTGGTTTTGGAAATCTGTGTTAAGCTTTCCTCTCTCCTTATAATTTGTCGACGCCGGTATTCCTCAATTGTAATGGCCTTCGGGTTTTGGCCTATGCGCGACGGTACATATTTCGGTACATTATTTTTATTGCCGGTTGGAACGTAAACTTTTGGATCCAAAAAATCGCGGTTCGGAAGGTGCAGGATCGCCATATAAAGGGTTCGCGTTCACTTTTTGTTTAAATAAAATCAAAATCACAAAAAAGGACCTGACTATCTAGTTGCCAGCATTTAATAACGCCTCGGCCTCTGAAGTTGCCATCACTCGAAAGTGCAAACATGCGTAAAAGATTAAGTAGGCAGCTTTGGGCTTAAAACTTAATGACTTTATTTGGCAATTTTCATCGTTTATATAGTAAAATAGCGGTCTTTACTAAATAAATAACATTTTTGAGTGTAATTGACATATGTTGTGATTGAGTTGGAATATGATACACAAAAATTATATGTTCTAAAGTATAAATATAACAACATAGTGTGTGTGAGTGAATACAATATAAGTTATTTACATAAACATGTGTTGCAATGAATTTAGTGTAATAGAACAAAGAAAGAAATGCAAAAGTTAACATCATATGTTCTAATATGTAACAAAAGAAAATGCAAGTTAATGAAATGAGCACGTGATAATATTGAGTGTAATAATATAACATGAATAATAAATTGCAGCATAAAAATGATATAAGCGAAACAATTAAATGTATTAATTGAAATGACAAAATTAGTGGCAATAGTGGTTGCGTTGGTACTCTATATGAGAGTACTCTACACAAGGTAGCTCTGGGAAGATGGAGGTGGATGCGATAAAGGAAATGTTCGAAATATAAGTCCAAGAGCATGGTAAAATACTTCAAGTATATCGGCGATGGCGACTCAAAAATATTCAAAACTATTATAGACGACGATCCATACGATGACGACCCAATCGTCGAAAAAAAAAAGAATGTATATCGCACGTGCAAAAAAGAATGAGCACCAGACTCCGCAAGGCCAAAAAAGAGTACAGAGGCATTGGCGGCAAGGAAGCAGGCAAACTCACAGATAAAGTCATCTCTGAACTAACAACATATTATGGCCTCGCTATTCGTCGTCATCCAGAGTCAGTTGCTGACATGAAGAAGGCTGTTTGGGCAACGTTTTTGCACAAAATCTCGACTGATGAAGCTCCACAGCACCAAAACTGTCCGACCGGTGCGTCGAGCTGGTGCGCCTGGCAAAAAGCGGTAACAGAAGGGACAATCGACAGCTTGAAGCATACGTATGCACCACTAAATCAGAGAGTCCAGGAAGCAATCAAACCTATTTACGAAGCACTATCATCCGATGATTTGTTAAACAGATGCCTTGGCTCCGAAACTCGAAACAGAAACAAATCTTTTAACACAGTGCTGTGGTCATTCGAACTGAGGCATTTGCACACCGGCGCACGCACTATTGAGATTGCCAATTATATTACAACTGTCATACTTAACGAAGGTTTTTTGCCAATACTTCAATAATGAACCTAATGGGCAACCCAATTGGCAACGTCACATATGATTTCGCCATGTCTCGGAACGAAGAACGTTTGAAAAGTTCCGAAGCCAGAGCTCTGGCCGCATCAAAAGAAGGTAGAACTGCCCGAAGCGCACAAAAAACCGCTGAGTCCTCAGTTTTTGAAGAAGAGGAAGGAGTTTTTTATGGGACTGGCATTGCAGATTGATATACATATGTAAGTATTTCACAAAAAAAAAAATGTTTTTTTGCCTAAAATTTTCTTTGAGTTTTTTCAAAATCATGTTTTTGAACTTCGAAGTCATTTTTCTCCGGTTCTATTAAACCGATTTTGATGAAAACAAGTGCAATCCACGCAGAATTGTCGAAATTCTAAAACTGCCTGCTCAAGTTTTTCATTTCAATTTTATTTTTATGCAAGAAAATAACTTCAAACTTAAACGCGTTCATCTCGAAACCACGTTTTTCGAGCTTGCGGCCCAGATTGCGCCCGTAGGTTTCAACCAATTTTGATGAAACAGACTGCAATCAACGCAAAATTGTTACCATTCTGTTCCCTACCTCAATCACAATTTAAAACTATTTTTTACTATTTTTTAAAACTAAACTACAAAAAAAAGACCCAAAATCGGTTTTTCATTTTGCAATGACCGTCGTTTTGTAAAAAATAATTGCAAAATTATGACTGAAGTAGGGACCAGAATTACGTCCGTACTGAATCTAACGCCGTTTTTTTCCGTTTCAGATGATCCGAAGTCGAGTTCTGCGGGCCGCAAGCAGCATACCTTTTTTTTCGACGCCCAACTTTGAAGGCCGACAACTTTTTGAACAGCCCTCGTACAAAGGAAAAAAAATTTTATTTAATTTAATATATTCTTAATACAATAAAAAACAGAATTTAAATAACTCTTTGCGTTTTCAAACGAGAAGTTTTCAAAGAGGGTCCAAAAATAATTGATTAAGTACTATTCGTTTTTGTTTAGCTCAGTAATCAAATTATTACGATTACAAATAATCAAATTATAATCACGATTACTTAAGATTACGAAAAGAATCAAGAAGAATCAATAGTAATAAAAACAAAATAATCCGACTACTTTTAGAGATTCTTTCAGATTCTTTTTGATTATTTTTATAATTTAGTTTAAAAAAAAAAAAAATTGCGATTTTTTTTAGCTAAGATTATATAAAAACAAGTACGTAAAAAATGTATTAAAACAAAAATAAAACAACTCCAAATTACGTTTGGTAGTTAAGACAAAAATTCTTAAAATAACCAAAAAGAATCTCTATAAGTAGTCCGATTATTATTCTTTAATACTTTTGATTCCTTTTTAATTATTTTCGTAATCTCAAGTAATTCTGATTATAATTTGATTATTTGTAATCGTCATCAATTATTTATCAGAAATTTCTTTCTGAAGGCTTATATAATGGTAACAATTCTTTTTAAAAAATAATCCATTTGATTACTAATCGTAATCGCAGTTTAACAGCTATGGGTAAAATAAAAGAAGTACAGAAAAAACTATGAATCATATTCTTACAACGACTTAAATAGTCGCTTAGAAATGGGACAGTATCCTGTTTTATATTATATTCATGCAAAATTTTAGCAAAGTTATTATATGCTGGAACCTCAACCTTTGCTAGATGCCGTTCCATTCAAGGCTATTGCACCACTTCTTGTTGTTGATGTTACACATCAAAATGAAGCAGTTAAAGTTGGACTTATTGATATACGTATTGAAATTACGTATACGTATTGAATTGTGAACAGGTAAGTACTTATACAAATCCAATACTTACTAGGCACGTGCTTGCTATGAAGCTTGGGGCTTCTCACCTAACGCTTGAAATTTTTAATGGAAATTTTCAAATCAAACGTTTTTTTGAAGTTTATGAATGCAATAGTTTTTATATTATAAAATATCCTTTATTAATGTGTAAACTATTTCGTATTCTCTTTTCATATCAACTTAATTGAGTATAGTTAAGGTCACGGTAAGTATAGCTAAGTAAAATCTCTATATTGCTTTACTTGAAACAACATCAGAGCGCTAGCCGTCTATCAGCTACACTCTGTTCTTAAGTAGCTTCTATAACTTCTCAAATGTTCTGGAAACAATTCCTTCCATTTGATCTTCTACAATGTTCTCGAAATTTTGCCCAAGTTATACTTACATCATTAAGTCTCCACCACCCCAGCCCGCACTCTCAGAACAATCCCTACCTGAGTTCTAATCTCACACTTGAACTTGCAGTTTTGTCTCTCCTTCCACCAGCACAAGCAGCAATCCATCCACACTTATCTTCAATTTACAACAACACATTAGAAAATACAGGTGATTTTGAGGCAGAATCTGCATTGCAACTCTACGCAGTGTGAATCGTAAAAAAAAGTTTCTTGAAATAAATCATCGTTCCACGGATGGAAATGAAACAATTTTATAAAGAAACAATTTGGCGATAGCTTGCAAAAAAAATTTATGAAGTTTGATCTGGTGTGATATTTTAAAAAGTCTTGTTAGGAAGAAAACGACAACATTCCTCAGCAAATTCAATTTGACATCAGTCAGAGAATAGTTTTTTAAAGCGAAGCTTTTTATGCCTCGTTCTGTGATTTGCTTGAGTGAAATCTCAAAAACGACACTTTTTTCGACAGCGTTTTTTTTAGAAATTGATATTTCTTTGTTCCTTTCGTCTATTATAACAAGAATGTAATTTTAATAAATTAAAAATATTTCTTTGGTCCAACGCGGGGAATCGAACTCGTAACGTGGTGGTTGGGCGCTCAATAGACTATCCACTGATCCATAAGTCTCTGTCAATCACAGTTGTTGATTCAATATCAAGTTTGTATTGCTAAAGCTATGTTGCAGCATATCACAATAATCTCTTGATAGATAGAGGATTGTGTATTGGCTATTATACATGTAAATACATTCCACATATAAATACATTCCAAATATAAGTACATGCCACATAAAATATTGCTACAAGATGCTTCTACTTGCTACAAGATGTCCAGAGCATCGGTGTTTTAATAAAGTACAATTGAAACTATGTTGCAGCAGATCGAAAAATCAATATATTAAAAGGCTATTCTACATATCCAACACATTTCGCAGCTATCCAAATATAACAGAAATTTTGGTTCTGCTCGCTACATACAAGATGACATCAGCATCAGCAAAAATTAACAAATGCCCACAATTGCGTTGAAATAACAATGAATTTATCATGTAATAAAATAAAAAGAATAATGAAGAGCAATAAAAATTACTGGTGTGAATATTATCGTGTGTTTTTTCATTAACATTATGTTATTTTGAATTTTTTAATTTAAAACTTTTTTTTATTAAAAAAACCATTAATTTATCGAATCTATGAAACTGCAAAAAAACTTCGCTTCTCTCGTGTGTCCAACAACACATCTGTGATTTTTGTTTTTTTTGTTTTGCTGTTAACCAGGTTATAAAAGTGACTCCGAAAAATCATTTTTTTAAAAGATTTTATTAAATAGTTTTTTTTTTTTGAGCTTACTCCTTTACAATCGATTTCATATATTGCCCGCGGTATGAACATTTTATAGCGAGTGAAATCGAACGTTTTCTAAAAAATGAAGCGTTACGCAGTCAGCGTTGCGCAACCAAATACCAACAACGAAGAACTACCAACAAAATACATACTCACAGCAGAGAGAGTTTTAATAAACTCGATGTTGCTCTCTAGTCTTCTTATTTAATGTTCAGCTAGCCACAACGCAACAAAAAAATTGTGTGTTTGAATATGTGTGCATTTGCAACTTAGCCGTTGCTCAGACGAGTAGTTTATATTAAACTGCGCTTTTATTATAATTGATAATAATATAAAAGCTTGGTTAATTATAAATCCAACAAGTTTTATTCCATTGAAATTAGTTAAAAATTTCGAGTTATATAAATTTTGAGCATTATTCTTTTAAAAACGGCACAAATCATTGTTTTTCATGTTGCTTTGCCTAAACTGAGTTTTTTGCAAATAAGATCAAGCAAAACATAGTTATTTTAGTGATTTAGTAGTGGAGTAGAAATACTTCAAATTGAATAAGTCGACGAATTTTTAACTGATTTCAATTAAATAAAACTTGCTGGATTTAGAATTACTTAAAATTTTTATTGCATAACGGGACATTTAATACAGAATATGTCCACAAATTGATCTTAAATAGAAAGAATATGAAAAATTTAAGGAAATTTTTAACTGTTTCATCATACAGATGAAGGGTTGCGCTTAATAACCTAAAATTTAAAGTTATAACCTAAAGTTTAAATAACCTAAAAAAAAACCAATTTAGATTTAGAGTCTGAAAGAACAATGGGAACGACTAGATATGGTACAACCATTGATACTATGTTTTCACGACTACCACAAACCTAATATTACAATATTTAATAATTTCGTTACTATTAATGAAATTCATCAATTTACCTCATAGTGAATTTAAGTAATAAATATATTTTAAAATTTAGAAAGTATACAATACTTTTACGAATATAAGAGATGCCTTTATTCACCCCCTTTACCTTTAATATAAACGGTTGTTAAATTTTAAGGGCTGATGTTGATTTTGAATAAAACACATATTATTTAAGAAATTATTGTCATTTTTTTTTTATTATGATAATATTGGTATGGTTCAATTATGTATGGAACAAAATATCGGCCAAATGGCCGCCGCGAACTCAACGGCACACCTCCATCCGATGGTCCAAATTTTCGATGACGCTGAGGCATAAGTGAGGTTCTATGCCGTTAATGTGCCGAATTATCTCATCCTTTAGCTCTTAAATTATTGCTGGATTATCGACGTACACCTTTTCTTTCAAATAACCCCAAAGAAAGAAGTCCAACGGTGTCAAATCCCATGATCTTGGCGGCCAATTAACATCACCACCATGTGTGATAACACGGCCATTGAATTTGTCGCGCAAAAGAGCCATAGTTTCGTTAGCTTTGTGACAAGTGGCACCGTCCTGTAGAAACCACATATCGTCCACATTCATATCTTCCAATTCAGGCCATAAAAAGTTCGTTATCATCTCACGATAGCGAACACCATTCACAGTAACGACGTGTTGAGGTGGACGGCTCTTCAGCCACACTATCGCGAACAGCAGCAATATTTTCTGCAGTACGAGCTGTACGAGCATGCACTGGTGTTTTCACATCTAATACAGACCCAGTTTGCTCAAATTTTTGCACGATTTTTCCGATTGTACGCATATTTGGACGATTAAATTGATCGGAAAAATCACGAAGTGCACGATATGTATTTTGATTTGAACGCCCATTTTCATAATAAGCCTGAATAACTTTAACGTCTTGCTCGATTGTATATCTTCCATGGTTCAAGTTGAGTTAGTCTGAAATTGAGAAATGTTAAATGAAATTCAGAAAAAAATTTGTAATTGTACCTTGAAACGAAAGTTTAATGCGGCCCATCGATTCAAAATTCATTGCGATCGAACCGCACTACGGTCGGTCAAAAAACTTTCTCAAAGATATTTCGGCTCTTTCTTGAAAAAAGTGGACTAATATCTGGAAATAAATACTTCAAAACTATTGAATCACTTCGGCTTAATTTATCGTAAGCACGTTCATTGAAGAAATGTGCAAAAAATTCTAAACATTAAGAATTTTTTAACACAACTTCCAAAAAAGCGTTAATATCTGAGAAAATTACAATTCTGTGAATTTTCAAAAAAATTCAGTAGACTTCCTTAACCGTCACTTTTCAGATAGTCAGAGCGCTTGGGGCAGAGCAATGCTTCTTTCACAATATATTGTAAATTCTTTCCGTAATTCTGGGAAGGCTTATTATATATATATGTAATTATATGTCTGTATAGGGTGTAACAGCAGGTAAACGAAGCGAACGTTGTTCAAGCAGCTTAGAAGTTGAATCAGATTATCTACAAACTTTCTCGTGTGCAGTTGAATTTGGGGTAGAGCAATTTCAGCTTACATTGCTGCTGGAATGTTTAATGAAGGCTACACCCTCTGAAGCTTATGAACGAGCTGGGTATAATTATTGGCACCCATTGCAAAGATTTCATCGAAAGCACCGATGAGGCACGAGAAGCGAAGCAGAACCGAAAAAGTCTTTCCAAGACAAAAGCGGCTCGTACAGGTCGAAAATAGCAGCAGCTCTAAGATAATAAGCCAAGGAGGCCGAAGGGTTATTGTATGGACTCGGAATAGCAGATTAACTCTTAAGTCACTAAAACTTATATGTTAGTTATGCAGTATCGAAACCTTCAACGTGATTATCTCGAAACTACTTTTTCAAAAAATGCTGGTGCTGTAACTCAAAAAGTTGTTAACCGATCAGGCTAAAATTTTAACAGGTTTCTCTCCATAGTAGAACCGGAAGAATGTATCTACACGTTTAAGGATATGGTGTGAGTAACTAATTTTTGGGGTCAAAACTGCTGAAAAAAATAGTCGAAAATTAAACCTTCGATTACCTTCGATTAAACAACCGATATAAATTTTAATTTTTAACGTTTTTATTATTTTGCAGAGATACTCCGCAGAGTCGCCATATTGTTAAAGAAACAAAATGTTTTTACTGTTCAAAGGCGTATTAAAAAGACGGGAAAATATAAAATGATGCAATTATATTATCAACTTGAAAAAAATTCATTAATATTTTTTTAATTTATTTTTTTCTACTTCAAAAAGTCTTGAAAAAGTCGTTAGTATTTCGAATTTCTTGTTTTTGCACATTTCTGGAATAAACTTGATTGTGAAAAAGTATGTCGCAGTGATTCACTAGGTTCGACTATTGATTTCCGGATTTTGGTCCATATTTTTCATGAAAGAGCCGAGATATCTTTGAGAGAATTTCCGCCGGCCGTATCGCAGTTCGATAGTTATAGACTTTGAGTCGATTTAATTTTTTGTAATTGTCTATACTCTTGCTTGACTAAATTTTACTCATATCGCAATTTTGTTAAAGAGTTCTTTATGAAATTTTTACATTTTTGCATGATAGTTCAACTGTTGTTTCGGTTTCCATTAAAGCGGATCCCCTTATATGATCGGGGAAAAAATATAGTCACCCCTTACTTTGAAAGTATTCCAGCATAATTTTTTTTTATGTCCAAAAAAACTACCAAAATGGTCCTCTTTGTAAAGCATTAGAATTTTTAGTCTAATTGTGAAGTGTGATATATCGTTGAATAGGTCTTAATGAGTGCTACCATATGTTCCTTGATGTTGTTGGTCATCTTCAAGAAAATATTTCGAAATTTTTTTTATTTCACAGTTTAATTTCAAATTATTATCACATCAAAGTTCACTAAAAATAAGGGTATAATTGAGAAAGAATAAATTGATTCTATTCGTTAGACAAAAAGTTACAGCGGTTCAAAGCTTAAGTACGAAATCCGTTAAGAAAAAACTAAAATACAAAATAAATATAAAATAAATATAAATAGTCCCTACGCTATAGCGTATTATAATCACGTAAAAATTTCATATAAGTCAAAAAGTTTTCAAACTTTTGAATAATTCGTAGGTTCTGAAACCACAACAGTACTGAAATTTTGAACCTATGTAACTTTTTTGTAACGAATAGAATCAATTAATTCCTTCACAATTATGCCTTACTTTTCAGTGATCTTTGATGTGATAATAATTTGAAATCAAAGTTGCAAATAAAATTTAATTCTTAAATATTTTCTTGAAGATGACTTTTGAGACCAACAACATCAAAGAACATTTGGTTGCACTCATTGAGACTTATGCAACAATATATCGCACTTCACAATCAGACTAAAAATGCCAAAGCTATACGAAGAAGAATACTCTCAAACTATTTATTTATTTATTTATTTAGTCAATGAACATAGTTCTTACAGACTATACAATGTATTGCGTTAATATAGAATAGAATATATCGAAACCATTTTACATAAAATATCTAGAAATTATTTAAATACAAGTACTGCCATAATATTATTTATGCAAAACACTCAAAATATTTTTTTTACATGACAAATTATATAAAACAAAATTTATTAATAAAAACAGATTAAAACATTAAAAATGACTATTCAATAATCGCTTCATAGCTAATTTAGGTACAGAAAAATCAACATTGCATTTAGATGCTAATAAATTGAAATTATATAAGGCTCTAATATTGGTGAATTAATGACATAATTTGTTCTGTATGTTTCCAAATAGAAAATATCCGACCTTCTTAACATTCTAGAAGGGACATTGAAATTTATTAATTCCAATAATGATGGACAATCAATTTTACCCGAAACAAGATCAAAGATGAATAAGAGCGATGCAATCATTCTTCTATTTTTTAGAGATTTTAAGTGTATAAGTAAACATCGCGAATAATACGATGGAGTAGGATCATCAAAATTTAGCTCCCTAAGTGCAAAACGAACGAAAGATTTTTGAACATGCTCAAGTCTTAAAATATGAACCTCATAGAACTGGCTCCATATGAAGGAAGCATATTCCAATTTAGAACGAACTATAGAGACAAAAATAGATTCTAAAGTATAGGCATCCAGAAAATTTACACAATTCCGCCGCATAAAAGCCAATAATGCATACGAATATAATCTAAGTGGCCTACAAACGAAAATTTTGTATCAAAAATTACGCCAAGGTCTTTCACCTCCTTAGCACATGTTAATGGTACGTCAGCCAAAAAATAAGAGGTAGGAATTGGGCAGTTTGATTTCGTATACCTAGCATACACACTTGTCTATATTAAGATACAACCGATTTCTTGCACACCAGCTATGAACAGCATTAATATCCGACTGTATTAACACTGAGTCAGATAAATTGCGTATTTTTAAAAAGATTTTAAGATCATCAGCAAAGAGCAAACACTTTGAGTGACGCACAACATTAGTGATATCATTAATAAATAATAAAAATAACAATGGCCCTAAAATACTGCCTTGCGGTACACCCGATGTAACTACGAATGGGGGAGAATTATAATTCTTAATGTTTACAAAACCTTTTCTATCAACAAGATATGAACCAAACCACTTCAATAGCACCGAGTGAAAACCAAGTTTTGCCAACTTCATTAACAATAATGAATGAGAAACCTTGTCAAATGCCTTCGAAAAATCTGTGTATACCGTATCAACTTGCCACCCATCGTGAAAGGCAGATATACAATATTCAGAAAAGCAAGCAAGATTTGTAACTGTCGAGCGACACGGAACGAAGCCATGTTGAGACGATGAAATTAAACTTTTAACTGCAAAAAATATCTTCTTCTTAACAATAGACTGGAATAGCTTGGCGACTGTAGACAATTTATAGATTGGCCTATAATTCATAATATTATTTTTATTGCCAGATTTTAAGACAGGTGATATAAATGAGATTTTCCAATCAGATAAAAATTGACCTGTATTAAGGGATCTATTAAACAATAATTGAAGTGGTTGAACAAGAGACTGACAACAATTTTTAAACAAACATGCAGAAAGCCCATCAATGTCTGATTTCATAGACATTTTCAGATCTCGAATTCCATTTAGAACATCATGCTCAGATAAAGATAAAGAACCCAAATCAATGACATGCCAATCCACACTATCATATTCACCTGCATAGTTCATTAACGGCTCAAAGTTGTCTTGAAAATACTCTGAAAAAAGATTTGCTGTATCAAAGGCTGAAGTTGAAAATTTATCCCTATAGAACATTGTATTTGGAATATTGGATGCATTCCTTTTTGCATTTACGTAATTCCAAAAAGCTTTTAGGTCTGAAATAATATTTGTTTCAACCCTCAAAATATATTGCTTGAAAAGATATTTGTTAAGAAAATTAAACTCTCTCATAAAATGCCGATATTTAATAAAAAAATCCATTTGATGAGATGTAGCATACTTCTTATAGAATTTATTTCTCAAGTTTTTCAACTTCAATAGCCCCGACGTATACCACGGTAATTTAAAAGTTTTATTTATAGAACGAGGAATCCTCTCGTTACAAATAGACACTAATGATGATCTGAAGAATCTGAACGCTTCATCTAGATTTAACATATAAAGCTCACGGTCCCAATCAATGCCACAAATTAAACCATTAATGATTCCAAAATCAAAATTTTTATAATTAAATTTGAATCCAACTGATTTCCTTTTTAAAAATGAATAAAAACCCAACTCAAGACATAATGGAGTATGGTGCATATCAGAGCCAGACATCGTGAAAACTGCTTCACATAATTTGAAACTAATATTATTACTAATATAAACCAAATCAAGAATTTTGTTTAATCTGTTTAAGCATCTGTTTTTAATTAAACCAATTTCAAAAAAGCAATCAATGACATGCATCTCTAACTCACTATTAACATTAGTCGGAATCAATCCCATATCTGCCTTTACATAAGACCAAGCAACCTTGCTTAAGTTAAAATCCCCCAAAACACACAGTTGATTTTCACCAATATGCTCTGTCACTAACCACCGAATATTATCAACATGGGATTTATATAAATCAAATGAGCTAGTAGGTGGTATATACGAAACACATAAATACAAGGCATCAACCATCCCATTAATTCTTATGCACAGCTGGTCCAAAAGTAAATCTGCATTTGCAAGAGTAACCATACAGATTTGCAAAGAATTTTTAGCCGCAATCAGAACACCTCCACCCCGATGGCAACCAGATTTCACAGCATCTCGATCTTTACGAAAAACCTGAAATTCATTCGGCTCAAAGTATTCATTGTCATAAAAAGCATTATTTAACCATGTCTCAGTTAACACAATGACGTCATAATCATACTGTGTTGAAGCAGCAAAAATTTGAGAAGATTTTGTCCTCATACCCGACACATTTTGACAGAAAAGCTTGAGACCAGAAAAAGTACAATTTGACAAGTTGTTAACGTTGCTCGAATTTGAAACATTGTGATTAGATAACGAGAGCCCGGATGCAGAGTTTTCACATCCATGTGTTGAATTTAGTTTTTTGTACTGATTTCAGCTGTCCGAATCTTACTGCGACGATTTTGACCACTCCGTGGTACAAATTCATGTATAATGGCACCCACAGGCCAAACATCTTTACACAGTATCGATTCAAACTCACTAGCTAGAATAGATAATTTGAACGATGAAAAATCCCTTGTTTCGGTTAAAATCAACTTGCGACACCACAGCGATTCACGGGCTAGGGATGAAAATTCAATTTTGCTTTTAATATAATTTACCACATTTTCCTCAGAAGTAGAAGGTGATAAACGAGAAATGAACAGCGTTTTCCTTGGAGCACGATGAACCACAACCAGTTCACAATTTGAATCCACGTTCCGCTGTTGATCAATAAGAGATGACGTTGAAGCCATGCCAACACCATGTGATGCATTACTTCGGAGTGCTGAGGCATAACTTGGAGCAGCATTTCCTATTCCAGAAACAATAGGTCAAGATGTCAAATCAGTAGTGATTTCAGAGTTTCTAGCAACAGGAGATTGCACATCAGCTAATTGCAGATGCGATTGAACAGCAGAAAGTTGCAAAGCAGAAAGAGATTTCGGAGCGTCGTTCAGCGAGTGAGTGAGAGGTGTAAGAATTTGTTTAGGTGCAGTTGTTTGCAAATTGCTTTTTATTTATTTTTTTTTTTTTTTTATTTATTTATTGTAATGTTTACATGCAAGACACAGTCTTTTGAATGCAAAAAGTATTAATATATTGCAAACAAGTTATAAACAACGGAGTATATAATTTAAATATAAAAACAAAAATGAAGTTTTTAGAGAAATAAATTGAATAAGCAACTATTTATATAAATTATTACGAAAAAATTCAAAGTAACAAGACTCATTATTTGTCAAAAAATTGAAAATAAAAATATGATAAGAGAAAAATAAAAGATGTAGGCAAAGTAATAGACAGTAAAGATATTGACATTATTAATAAAAGAATTGAAAAACTTCATGCTTAAAGGTGTGTTTATTAGAGATACTTTTAATCCTTGCAGGCAACATATTCCATAATCTGATGGAGTTTACAAAGAATAATCTACTACAGTTCATATAGTTATAAACAGGGACTAGGAGGTTAAAATTTCTATTAGATCTACAATAACGGAGCTTGTCAAAAAGATACTTAGGTGTCCTAGTATGTATCAAGTTATGCAAAAAGATGCAGTTTCTAGCATCCAAATAGTTAACAATAGTGCAACCAAGTAATTGATTGCCCAAGTGGCTGATGTGGTCAAATCTTCGAAGGCCGTAAACATACCTAACAGCGTTGTTAAAAGCGTATTGTAATTTAAGTTTCGACCTAGAATCAAGTTTACTGTACACAACATCGGAATATGAATATGAATACGATTGGCATTATGAGCTGCTGGACTAACTTTCTTCTTGTTTCAATAGGAACAAAAGAAGCAGTCCACCTCAAGTTCCGTAGGACATAGTAAACCTTACAAACAACAGAATTGATATGGCTTTCGCAAGATAGTGAGGAGTTTATGTGGTAACCAAGATTCTTAACCTTATCAACAAAATTCAGTTCTACACCATTGAGAAAGATAACAGATATATTAGAGAATGAGCAACTAGACTTAGAAATCGGCAAAACATATGATTTAAGTGGGTTGAGCCTAAGTTTATTATATTCAGCCCACTGTGTTATTTTTCTTAGGTCGTCATTCATCTTTAAACATAAATCATCAACAAGATTTTTAGGTCTGGACAAGTACAGTTGGATATCATCAGCATATGCATGCATGGTAACATACCGGCATACGCTAAAAATGTCATTAATAAATATTGTAAAAAGAAGCGGACCAAGAACAAAGCCTTGAGGTACTCCACAGGTTAAATTACGAAAATCGGACAGACTATTACCCACCCTTACTCTTTGAGTCCTACCATTTAAGTAACTGTGTAACAGACGGACAGCCATATCAGAAAAATTAAAGTTGTCAACAAGCTTCTGACACAATAAAGTATGGTCAACAGAGTCAAATGCTTTGGAAAAGTCAAGTAAACAAAGTAAATTAATGTGCCCCAAATCATATGTCACTCTGATATCGTCTAAAATTTTTACAATTGCTGTAGCACAACTGTGGCCAGGTCGAAAACCTGACTGAAGTGGCGCCATGAGGTCATATTTTTTAATGTGCTCTGAGATTTGCGCTGCCATGAGAGACTCAAGTACTTTAGACAAAGAAGAAAGCAAGCTTACAGGACGAAAGTCAGACGGATCACGAGCATTTGCTTTCTTAGCAATAGGAACTATAGTCGCTGCTTTCCAAGCATCAGGGAAAAAAGAGCTAGTGAAACAGTGATTTAGAATGTGTGTTAATGGACTAAGAATGTGCGGTAATATAATTTTGATAAATTTTATATATATTCCATCTACTCCCACGGCATTTGATTTTATTTTATAAACACAACGAGCGACGTCACTCTCACAAACAGCAACAAAATCGAAATTAGATAATCTAACAGAAGAAGCAGAACTAGAGATATTAGGCTGCGAATTATCAGAAGAACCTGAGCTAGCAATAAAAAAGTAATTTAGGGTATCTGGATCAATGCAACAATCATCGCGTTTTACATTGCATACCCCTGCCTGTCTTAAATTATTCCAAAGCTTTCTAGAAGGTAGTGTTGAGTCTAATTTGCTCATGAAAAAATTGCGCTTTGCTTCCTTAACAGCCGTGTTAGCATCATTTCTTCCTCTTTTGTACTGTTCCCAATTAGATTCTGAAGGATTTCTTTTCCAGCGGTTGTAAGATTTATTACGTGTTTTAATGGCAAGCATGACCGTTCTAGTATACCAAAGACAACTTCTGTTAGACACTCGGCGAGTAATTAAGGGAACATGCGCATCAAAAAGCGCACAAATTTTATTAATAAAAAAGTTAAGCTTCTCGTTGACGGAAGTAAGAAACCAACATTCCGCCCAGTTTATAATAGACAGGTCATAAAACAAAGCCCTATAATCAATAGATTTAAAGTCCCGAAAAATTATAGTTTTATCAGTGACAACAGGTGAAAGATTGACATTTAATGAACAGAAGAGGAGATCATGATCAGAAATGAAAGATATTTGATCAAACAGCAAAACAGAAGATACATCTGAAACAACAAAAACATCTAAAAGACTCGGGGAGGCATTATTTGCGTATCGCGTGGGCATACTATTATTTAGCGTTTGAAGACCGACTTCAGTTAATCTATCGAGGAATTGACCAACAAGATTATCTTTGCATAACAAATTAATGTTAAAATCACCACACATAACAAAATGATCATAGTCAATTGAACAATTTGACAAAGAAGTAAACAATTCATCAGACAACAGTTTGCTTTGCTGGATGAAATTCAATCCAGTCGATGACGCAGAAGAAGTATAGGCAGTGTTGATCGTGTTGATCGCATTACGTGAGTTTGTTGAAAACGCAGTAATTGCAGGAATGACTGGAAGAGTTTGATGATTTAGATGATTTGATGACGCCGAAGCAGATAACACTTTCTCCGCAGCAGTAGTCTGAATACTGGAAGTACACGCAGAGGATGTATAAAGCGCCGGAGCAACAGAAGATGTATCGACAGTAGATAGCACAACAGCAGGCTTAAGAGGCATGTGGCTTCCAGTTTGAGTTTCAATTTCAGTACTGATGTTTACATTAGCAATGTTTAGATGTTGAGATGACTCAGAGGCGGTAATGTTTGTGACATTGCTGCTGAATACAAAATTAGCGACAGTTGAGTTAACATCCCAAGAGCTTACAGCAGCCCCGGCTAGGGGTAAAGATTGCGATAATTCGTTGGCATTACCGGACACTAATGAATTAGTAGAACTAGCTGTAACTTGAAGAGGTGAGACTAGCATTCTGGAGCAAGTTGAATGCGATGGTTCATTAGGATTTACCATCGGCGATGAGGACGCAACTACATTTTTTGTTGCAGTACTAGTATCAGTCATTTTTTTTAGCTTAGATCTAGCAGTTCTTTTCACAGATACTCGAGCAGGGTCATCAGTTTTCTTATCAGTTGACGAAGAAAATTTAACAATATGCTTACACAAAGCGGAGTGATCTGTGATGATCATAAGAATGCGTTCAAACTCAGCAGAAATATTAATTGAAGAATTCATAGCATCAATTGTAGCCTTTTGCAGAGTTTTAGTTGCGACATTACGACACACAGTACAACGCCATTGCAACCCGTTTGTTGAGGAATTCTTCAAGGCATCACCCACCTTCGCAGACAATCCCGCACAATTTGCATGATAAGATTTCATACAGCCAAAACACGAGATAAATACGCCGACTGTATCCCATTCGGACTTGCAGAATTCGCAGCAGGTGCTCATAATGGAAACTAAGTGAGGTTATGACCACACATGCAAATAAGTAAACACTTACTCAACGAAGAAAAATTATCAAGTGATGATGTGCAGCAGTAGTTAAAACCGTTTATATTAAACGTACATTAAGTACGATTATGATTAAATAGTTGATTAAACTTATAAAATTGATAAAAATAAATTTGCAGAAGTCACAAGCAAAAAATTTGACGTTAGATGTTTGTAAGTGGATGAAACTAAACTTTACTTCTAAAGGGTGACAATCCAAATTTATTTTGGTGATCCGCCTTAGTGTCAAATTATGTGAGTGCTATCGATTACAACATATCTTAAGACAGAACTTAATGAGAGCTAATATTCTGTATTCCAATGAGAAGCAAAACAAATTAAAATTTTTAGCTTCTATCTGTCGAGTTAACTTAGACATGAAACAGAATGCCCTGTATGTAGACTTTTGTCGCGTTTAATGTTTCATATTATTGCAAATTTCTTATTGAATTGATTAAGGTCAAAAATTTGGTTCTTTCTTTGCTTAAAAGTCATCTCTAATTAAACTGCATACCTAACATTTCATAAGGTTGCGGAAACCAAAATTTGATGCTATATAGATTTGGACGTTTGTCCTTCACTGTACATAACGAAACCAAAATTCAAAATTTTTATGCTATCAATTTCATTAATAAACATGCAAAAAAAATTGTAAACTTAAAAGTGTGTGCATGTTTGTTTTTTCAATTAATACTATATTTAATTTTACATCTAAAGCTAAGAAGCTAACGCTTCCGTCAGAAGTCCTAACAATTACACCACGGTTGAGCGAACCGTGTTCAGTTAAAATACAAACAATCGCCCGTATTCTGATTGTTACGTGAGGTGACCTGCGTCCGGCGACTAAATTCGTATTTTCGTTCATTCCTGTTGTCACATTCAAAGTAAATTTGTCAATATAAAGTGAAAAATTTATCACATAGATTTTTAAAGTGACCAATAATGGAAGAACATGAACGGTAAGTAAATAACATTTAATTAAGGTTTTTAAGCGATATATAGTAATTGTAGTGTTGTAATGACATACATATAAAAGCACACATACACATATATGATTACATACATTTAAATACACATTTGCTGTGTTTTTTACCAAGCGAGTAGTCAAAAAACGACTGCTAAGTTGCTTAAGAATGTTTCTTAAAACTTGGAAGCATTGTCTGATTTGTCAAAAATGTAAACAACAAATATAAACAAAACAAATCCGAAGTCACAATTGCCACCCTCTTAGAAAAAGTACACAATAATTGAGAAATGACTTGGAAGCACTTTTTTTCGTTTGCTCGCTAAACTTTAAGCCACTATTAGTTTCCTGTGTTATTTAAGCGAGTATTTCTATGATAAGCGGGCGTTTTTTACAGCTCGCTTGGTAAAAAACACAGCAATTATAAGAAATATACTTTAATTTACTTTATATATTAATAAAAAAATTGTTTTTCGTTCATGTCAATTATTATTAATCAAAAAAATGTTTGTTAGAAATTCAAATCTGTTCATCAAAAGAAGTCGTTATAAAAATATATTCACTTTTTAAAAATTGTTCGAAAATAAATTGTATGCATAGATAAATATCTAAAATAAAACCATATTGAAATAAACAACATTATAACAATTTCAACAAAAAACAGCACTTATTTAAGACGCTATATTGGCGATCCTACCAACGAGCCTCCCACGGAACATTAAACCATCACCGGCAATAACAACAAGTTTCATAGTTGCCAAAACCTTGCCAACAAATCAATTGTATCCGCAAATATTACTATACCCACTGCAATACCCACACATTGGTCACCATAGAGAAGGTGATACACGTACACACTTAACAAATTTAGAGACAGAGTTACTGATCCAATCCTTTAAATACTTCAGCCAGTACAAAAATTCATGCGTAGTCGGTTTAGTTACCACAATTCTAGACCAGTTGTCCAGATGCATGGTTCGCACATGCAGAGATTCAATTTCAATCGAAAGCGATTACCATAGACAAAACCAAATGCGAATATCTAATAACTGCTCTTCCACAACAAGTTATCATCACAGTACTTGATTTTATTCAAAACCCCCCTTTGAACAATCAGTACGAAGGTTTCAAGAAAGTCTTGATAGATCGGCACTCATTAAGCGGAAGTAAACGAGTCGGCAAAATGTTGTCAGGTTCCGAGATGTCCCAATTTTACCGATCATTATTACTTTTAGCTGGTTCGACAGTAGACCATAATTTAGTATAAAAACTGTGGTTGAGAAAATTACCTAAGAGCCTAAATATCGCACTTACCGGATCTAACCATAACGAACTCAAAGACCAAATGAAACTAGCAGACAACCAATGGGAGGTTATAGCTGGGTCAGAAATTTCAACAATTGATAATAATTCTCCCTATAATCCCAACGAACTAGCGAAAATAACACAAAACTTTCCAGAAACAACTACAAAAATCCTTGAATGTTTCAACAAACTTTCACTAGAAGTTCAAGAACTTAAAAATGAACAACATAATCGCTCTCGATCCAATTTACGAAATTTCAACCACAAGGGGTTCTCACCGCGTCGAACTAGAAACACATCACGCCAACGACCGAACAATTGGGTTTGCAAATACCATTTTAAATTCGGTAGAGCTGCTAAAAAATGTGAACAACCATGTGCATTCACCCTGTAGTGGCACAGCACAGCATGTCCACGGTACTTTTACAAAAAAAGTAAACAATTACAAATTCTGTTTCGTTCTTTGGGTCAGTGTTATACTTAAGTTACAACACAACTAGCATGACCAAATATTAACATTGCTTCCGCTTTGACACTAACCCAAATAGCGGTGTAAGTGCAAGCGCAGCATATTTCGTTGCATGCGACCAGAACAAAACAGAAAACAAACTAATAAAATGTGTTGCTCATTAGACAATTCTATTGAGCCAACCAAAACTATTTTTATGAATTATCAAAATAAAGAGGAGGAGTTATGGAAATAGTAGTTAAGTAAAATAATGTTATATTTTATTATAAATACCTGAATTGATAACAAATAAAGGCAGATTTATTTCTCACCAGAAAAAGACAAGTCTTTATTCTAAAACAGAGCGGCTTTATAGCCATTAATTTACAGTCTTGCCGAAGTTGGCAATAGGGATAATAAAAAATAAAATTCAGAAACCCGTCGCATACTACATGGCGATCCTGCGGACTCGATCCTGCTGACCAAACCGATCCTGCGGACTCGATCCTGCTAACCAAACCGATCCTGCCCAACGATCCTGCCACCTTATGAACCTGCCAACTTGAACCTGCAACGGTCCTGCCACTTTCTGATCCTGACCATTTGATCCTGCGGACCATTAAATCCTGCACCAATTTTATAAACAAAAAAAAAAAAAGAAGAAAATTCCGACTCTCCGACCTGCTTATTGCCAAACTGTTTCTTTTTATAGTAGAAGGAAATTACGGAAAGGGAGTACCAATTTAACCAGCAGAATATAAATTTTTTTATGCAAATATTACACTCGGCACGATGACGAAGATGTGTATATCATGTTACAAAATACTAAACTACTTAAAAAATAAAATCGAAGACGAAGCAATACAACTGCTAGTCATAATCGGCCTAGTTATGCTATAAGATCATGTGCATCCTTTAAGACGCAACTAAGATATTACAATTAACGTTAACGGAAAATGAATAATTATATCTCGAATAGCATGTACATCCTATTGTTACATTTTTGTGCTACAGGCACAATAACCAATCAAGGTAGAATCACTGCTCAATGCGTTGTACTACACAGCAGAACTCCTGAACGAGGAAAACATGCCGAAACATTAACAAGTATTCCGGCGGCATAATAACAACGATGACAAAAAAAAAATTAAAAGCAATTAATAATCTTCACTTTTATTAGTATGTTTATTATATTTATTACTTTTATTGCTATTATTATAAGTTATGTTGACTTTATAAATTATAAAATTATTGAGTCATGCAAATATTGTGAAAATAAAATCTACAAAATAAATAAATCTATAAGATATCTAAACTTTTATCAACTAATTTAGTTTCGTTGTAATTAAAGAATTTGTTTAACTTTTCAATAAATTTTTGCAACTACATACTTTTATTTTTAAAAATTAATTAAATTTTTGCAAACACTAATTTAAGCTTAAACTTCTCTTCTTTTAATAAAATTATAGTTGAGCGCATACACAAACACACAAAAAAAAAAAAAATATCAATAAATAGAAGATAATTGAACGAAAACAACAACAGGGATATGAATTTATATGTAATTAAATAATTAAGCAAATGTGATTTAAAAATATAGAATTGATCGAAGACAAGTAAGGGAATAAAGAAAAGGTTCATTTATAATTTTAAGGAACTTATTTATAAATGAGTATTTCTATTGAGCTTTTCAACTCCATTTTAATTTAGTGTAGGAAAAAAGCAAAAAAAAAACAGATAAATATAAATGAACAAGTAATCGAAGAAAAGCTATCGGCGTCAAATTATTCATTATAGTTCCCCAATGAATTGCACCCCAGTAGAAGAGATTAGGCTTTTAATTTTCAAGTCTCACCTCAATAAGGAATAAATTTTTTTAAACCATATTTATTTGGAAGAAAATTCATAGTGGTAACAGACCACAGGCCATTAGTATCCCTATTCTCGCACAAGAATCCATCGTCAAAAATGACAAGGATAAGATTGGACTTATCGGACTATGATTTTGAAATCATTTACAAACAAGGAAAGATAAACACAAACGCCGACGCGTTATCACGTATAAAGATAGACAGTAATATCCTAAAAACAATGATTCCTACACTAGAGAGTGAACAAAATAAACTACTTGTAGTCACGAGGAGCAAGAACTATGAAAATAAAGTTAATAAAAATGGAATAAGGAGCAGAGGAATGAAAAATAATGTGAGTGAATATAATGGTACCCAACACCTGAGTCAACACCTCCAAGGAAGTGTTAAAGAGAATAACATATCTCATAATGAGTCTGATCAACTTTGTATTTGGGAATGTACATCCTTTAATGACGTAAGGAAATTGGTGAAACTGAAATTTATTATTAAAGAAAAGAGTAACGTTACCATAACTTGTAGTGATGACCCTTCGAAACTAGATTCGATGTTGGAGAAACTACATAGTTTATTGAAGAAATCACAGATAAAGGAGCTAGCCCTTTGTGATAAAGATTATATATTCAAAAATATTAATTTGAATACATTCAAAAAAGAATACAACATGTTGAAAATGAATAGATCCTCGCCTATTAAAATAATGATATATAAAGCTCCACAACAAATAGATAGCATGTTACAAAAATATAAATTAATTCAAGAATTTCATACTTCAAGTACTGCTGGACACATGGGAATAAGAAAGACAATCCTTAAATTAAAACAAAGATATATCTGGAAAAATATGAAACAGATGGTCAAAGAATTTGTAAATAACTGCGTAAAATGCAACCAAAATAAAACAACGCACCACATTAAAGAAAAACTTACAATTACTGACACGCCAGCGACAACCTTTGAACATATAACAATTGACACTGTAGGTCCACTTAAGATTTCTAACGGCTTCAGATACATATTAACAATGCAATGCGACCTCTTAAAATTTGTCGTAGCGCATCCAATCGAATCTAAAGACGCCAGAACTGTAGCGACAACCTTAGTAGAACAATTCATACTAAAGTACGGTTGTTTTAAGATACTCAGATCTGACAGAGGGACAGAATTTACAAACGATTTAATGTCTAATGTATGTAAATTACTGGACACTCGCCAAGTGTTCTCAACGCCTTATCATCATCAAACAATCGGTGCACTTGAAAGAAACCACAGGGTACTCAACGAATACCTACTTTCGTTTGCAGATGATTATGAATGGGACAAATGGGTATCGTATTACACATTTGCTTATAATACAACCCCACACGTAGACACCCTATATTCACCATATGAACTAGTTTTTGGAAGATTACCGACGCTACCAAGCGACATATTAGGAGAAGGAAATAAAATTTATGACTTAGAAAATTACAGTAATGAGTTGAAATTAAGATTAAAAACATCTATAAATAAAGCTAGAAATTTAATAAAACTAGTAAAGGATAAGAGAAAAATAGTTTACGACAAAAATATACATGAAAGTAAGTTAGAAATAGGAGATTTAGTATTTGTAAAATTAGAAACTAAAAAAAAATCGCAAAGCCCTTATCACGGTCCTTATAAGATTGTTGAAAGAAAAGGAGTGAACTCAATTGTAAATATAAAAGGAAAAAACAAAGAATTACACAACAATATGCTTAAGAAGTTTAACAAAACAGTTAAATAAAACTTTAAATATTTTAAAATAAAAATAAAACCTTTCATTAAAGAAATTAACTAATATAAGTTAAATAATATTTTGTATTGTATAACTATATAAGATCTACTCCTACTATCGTATCGAAACATTCACTGTGCTCACATGCATCACAAGTTACTATATATAAATAATAGTCACCAAATTGTTAATAAACGTTGTATAATTATATAATATATGTTAAGAAAAATTCCAAGCTATACCTTCTCGCCAATCTTAAAAATCATTTCAAGAAATAATTTTTCGATTAAGGGTAAGGGTGTAGTGGCACAGCACAGCATGTTCACGGTACTTTTACAAAAAAGTAAACAATTACAAATTCTGTTTCGTTCTTTGGGTCAGTGTTATACTTAAGTTACAACACAACTAGCATGACCAAATATTAACATTGCTTCCGCTTTGACACTAACCCAAATAGCGGTGTAAGTGCAAGCGCAGCATATTTCGTTGCATGCGACCAGAACAAAACAGAAAACAAACTAATAAAATGTGTTGCTCAATAGACAATTCTATTGAGCCAACCAAAACTATTTTTATGAATTATCAAAATAAAGAGGAGGAGTTATGGAAATAGTAGTTAAGTAAAATAATGTTATATTTTATTATAAATACCTGAATTGATAACAAATAAAGGCAGATTTATTTCTCACCAGAAAAAGACAAGTCTTTATTCTAAAACAGAGCGGCTTTATAGCCATTAATTTACAGTCTTGCCGAAGTTGGCAATAGGGATAATAAAAAATAAAATTCAGAAACCCGTCGCATACTACACCCAAAATAACCAACAACACAATACACAAGATACAACAAACTAAAACAAACCATTATTGCAAAGGCTAATGATGGGAGTTCAATAACATTAACACGCCGTTTATTTATATTTGACAACGACAACAACCTACATTTTCTAACCGACAGTGGTGCCGAAGTTTTCCTACTGCCATCCTCTAAATTCAAAAATCGTAAAGAAACTTTTTTGACACTCCAAGCTGCTAATGACACAGCAATATCGACTTACAGAAAAAAATTATTAAGCATAAATCTAAAACTCTGATAAGAATTCTCTTTCACTTTCATACTAGCAGACATTACAAGACCTATTATAGGCGCAGACTTTTTTACCAAATTTGGACTTTTAATAGATTTAAAACACAGGTTACTCATTGATCCCCTTACAAAGATATCAGTCAACGCAATTTCTAAATATTTCAAAACACAATTACCAAAATAATTTATACTTGAAAATAAATACACACAGTTACTCAAACAATTCCCTTCACTTTTCACAGAACCCGATTACACTGCACCAATCAAACATACACCACACAGTACAGTACACAGTACACCACATAGTTACAGAAGGACAGTTACCATTGACACGACCACGACGGTTAGGCCTTTCCAAACATGGTCAACGCAATTCCAACGCAACTTTAACGCAAAAGCGAAAAAGTTGAAAAGCAATGCAACGTTAAGCCGAATGCTTTCAGACTTGCTTCTAAAGTCGTGTAACATGTGTTATTATATAATATTATATAATAGTGGCATTCAATTAACGCCGTGTTTGGGGTGTAAATAGCGCACACGCACATACGCAGTTTACATCACAAATACGTCGTTCATTGAATACCACTAATAATTCATGCTTTTCGACTTCTTATACTAATTTGATATTTAACACTTGCCCATTTATACTGCAAACTATTTCTTCCTCTTCTAGATTCTATTAATGAAAAAAGGACTAATTAATTAACTTATTCACCTTGATTAATATATAGCGTACTGCACTACAAATAATTGAATTCACAAAACAAACAAACTGATGCAATAAGCCGCCAATGAAAATTGCGGAAAGCCGCGTTGAGTTGAACAAGTTGAGAACGTGTCGAGAACTTGTTGAAGGTTCTGTCTGAAGGTTCTAGTATAAATAAACAGGTTAGCAACTTGAGTTGGAGTTGCGTTGACCAATTGTGGAAAAGGCCTTAGACTTACCAAAACTAAAAATTGCAAAACAAGAACTTGATTTTCTAGTCAAGTCTGGAATTTGCAGACCGTCTGACTCAAAAACTACCACTCCACCTTGTAGCCAAATTTGAACCAAACAACTGGAGACCATGTGGCGACTACAGACGACTGAACGCTATCACTGTACCCGACCGCTACCCTTTACCACATATACACGACTCTTCCATCAACTTACCCAACACAAATATTTACTCAAAAATTTACCTTGTTAGAGCCTATCACCAGATACCGATGGCTCATTACGACATTCACAAAACAGCCATAGGAACACCTTTCGGAATGTGCGAATTTCTGCGAATGCCTTTCGGCTTGAGAAACTTAGCACAGACATTCCAAAGATTAATACATGAAGTTTTACATGGACTGGACTTTATTTTTGTTTACCTAGACAACATATTAATAGCTAGCGAGTCTGAGACAGAACACATCAAACACTTAACACAAGTTTTCCAAAGACCTTCAGAATACGGTTTAAACATTAAACCTAATAAATGAACTTTCGGAGTGATAGACATAAATTTTCTCAGTTATAACATTTCTAAACAAGGTATCCGTCCTTCAGAAGAACGTACACAATGCATACGAGACTATCCACAACCACAGACGGAAAAAAATGCAAAAATTCATTGGTATGACAAATTACTATCACAGGAGTATTCCGAAACTCGCACAAATCCTAGGTCCAGTTAATGACATGGTCACCGTAGCATAAAAAACAAAACACAAACACTTACTTTGGACTGGCATCACACTAAATTCCTTCACAACAATCAAAGACAGTTTTGCAACACAAACGCTACTTAACCATCTTAATAGCAATGCAAAATTATCGATTGCTGTAGATGCATTAAACACCTTAGTCGGTGGCGTACTACAACAACAGTACAACAAGAGACTTGAACTTCTAGCATTCTTTTCAAAAAAGCTTACACAGTCAGAAACCAAATACAGTACATTCGATCGCGTATTACTCGCAATATACTTAACAATCCAACATTTCAAACATCGTCTCGAATGCAACAATTTCACAATATTTACAGATCACAAACCTTTAACCAATGTACTCCACACAAAAACAGAACGTAGTCCAAGACAAACCAGATACCTAGAATACATTTCACAATTCACAAATGGCATCAAACATATTAAAGGTACAGACAACGCATTAGCAGACGCACTCTCATGAGCAAAAATTGACGCTTTCACACCTACAGATATTAATTTTAAAACATTACATAATGAACAAACTGCAGATACAGAATTACAAGACATTTTTAACAAAAATATGTACACATTTGAACATACCTTTACTAAAAATCTGGTGCGAACAAACAGATTCGAAAACACGACCATACATTCCACAAACGTTACAGAAATAAATTTTTGAACATTAACACAATATTTCGCATCCTGGAACACGTGGTTCACGAAGACTACTAATACAGAGATATTTTTGGCCCAAAATGATACACTAAAACACTCCCACATAAAATAAACATTCCACGCGGCCACTTTGAACATGTTCATATTGACCTAGTAGGCCCATTACCATAACCAAAGGTCATACATGTCTCCTTACCGCAATTGACCGAAGCGCACGTTGGTCTGAAGTATATCCACTCAAAAATATCAGCACAGATATACAAAGAGAATTTATATCACGCTTTGGCGTTCCTCTAGAAATTACGTCCGATCGAGGAGCTCAGTTCACATCTAGCTTATTCAAGAAATTCGTTAAAGATCTCGGTAGCAAACACATAACAACTTCGGTATATCACCCACAAGCTAATGGAGTTATAGAGCGCTTTCATCGCAAACTAAAAAATTCTCTGATCGCAAGCAATAATCAAACCAATTGGTACGCAGAACTACCATTAATTCTCTTAGGGCTCGGGTCGACAGTTAAGGAAGATATTAAAGCTTCACCAGCAGAAATGGTTTTTGGTGAAACACTCAGGTTACCGAATCAATTAATAGTACAAGACAAACAAACTTTCAATCCAACTGACACACTTGCAAAATTCAAAGAAGTCGTTGAAACTAATCGAACATACATTTCACACCACAATAATAAATTTCAACAATATATTCCACAAGCACTTAAAACATGTAATTTCGTTTTTATTCGCGATGACGCAACACATCGAGGTTTTAAAGAACCATACGATGGACCTTGTAGAGTTCTACACAGAACACCATACTTAAATGTAATAACACAAGCACAATTCCCATTGACAGACTCAAACCAGCATTCGTGAACAGAGACACCATCATCAAAGAAAGTACACTTCAATCTTAAATTAAACACAATCAAAACCTATGGGGGAGAATAATATAGTGTTCTAATGACATATATATAAAAGCACACATACACATATATAATTACATACATTTAAATACACATTATAAAAAATATACTTTAATTTACTTTATATATAAATTAAAAAACTGTTTTTCGTTCATGTCAATTTTTTTAATCAAAAAATGTTTGTTAAAATTTAAAATCTGTTCATCAAAAAAAGTCGTAAAAATATATTCACTTTTTAAAAATTGTACGAAAATAAAATGTATGCAGAGATAAATATCTAAAATAAAACCATATTGAAATAAAGAACATTAGAAATATTAATTTTAACAAAAAATAGCACTTAGTTAAGACCCTATAGTAACGATTTAATCCATTAAACATAAAAATCACCACATGGAAGGAATTTGAAGAAATTGTGTCTTTTATAACGAAAAATGCATCGATCGCTAAAGGATTGAGATTCTCAGAAAATTGCAGCAAAGAAGCTTTTGATGAAAAGTGGCAAGAGCTAACATCGAAATAGTTTTGGCCCTCCGATTAGGAATGTTTAAAGAGGGCAGAAGGTAAATAATGCAGTTGTACAGAAGTCCTGAAATTATACTGACGGAATAAATTTCATCTGTTTTAGGTATGGAATGATTACTAACTTAAGATTAGGAAGAATCTGTCGCACAACAAAAAAGAACTCAACTCTACCGGTGGTGGCGCTTTTCGCTTAGCTGACCTAAACACCCTAGAAGAGCAAGTCTCTAATCTGTTGTCTCTACATGGAGTCGCGCTCTGCGATGTGCCAACTTATGGCATTCATAAGGAGGAGGAGGAGCAACTATTTGAGAGACTTATAGGAGAAGTTTAAAACACAGCTTCTACAGAACGACGCACTGTGGCTCAAGAATTAAATCCATTGAGCAAAATACCCATTTTTTGTGGCAACCGATTTATAAAATTTTTGCACCATTTTGTAGTAAATATATCCAAAGCTAAGTAACCAAAAATTTAGGTCAAAATATCTAAAATAGTGTGCGTGGCATGCGGTTAAACACAACTGTTTTTGCTAATTTCAGAAAAAGGTGATTTTTTTTATTCTTTCATCGAAAATTAATGGCTATTGCTCGCACGTTATAATCAATAGAGGGCTGATTTTTTTTTTTTTTGTTATGTTGGTTGGACTATTATCGTTAAATTATTGTATGAAATTGTAGCTGTACTATTTATATTTTGGGTGTTACGAAATGTTTTCGAAATCACTGGTTTTTGTATAAATTGTAAATTTAGTGGAATAGAGCTTCTAAGGATCAAAACGGATCAAACAAATGAAAGTATCCAGTTAAAGATGATAGTCTCCTCTTTCACCCCATATATACTTCTATACCCCCGTAGAAGCTTTTTTCGTTTTACTGAAACTACTCACAGAAATATTCGAATGACGCTAATTTAAACGCATCCCTATAAAGATGCAATGATGTATTCTATTTAAACTTTAGGTACTTTATTGCATGCAATTTAAAAGATTTTCAGTTTTATTTATGCTTTTTATTCCAACTCTATAAGACAGGTGCACATACAAAATATATACACAGGTTCCGGTAATTAAAATAGTGACAAGAGTTTTTTAATTGACCCATTTCATTCTACTTGTATGAAACATGTGCAGTTTTTTTTTTGGATGCTAGCTTTAACATCCCTACAGCTAGTAATACAATTTTTGTAACTACATATTGGCTCAGTAGCTACATATATTTGCATTATTTATAGGGCTCTCGAATTTCGAGTAGCCGGGCAATCCGGGTTGTGACTGGTTTCTGTTTGTTTTAATTTTTTTCCTTGTGTTGCATTTTGTAAAAATTTTGGAATAAGAAGAGTGTGAAGGAAAAGGAAACAAAAAACTTGCGGTGATTTTTAATACAAAAAGAGACATTTCGTTGTTAGCTTCTAAGGTCGCGATCATAGTGAAGGCCAGTTCAGACAGGCAGGCAGATCAAATCAAATTTTCACATTGGAGCAATGAAGAAACCAAGTCATGCATCTCTTTTGCTAAAGGGGCTATTAGTATTTGCACCGGCGCACAGTGTGCGATTAGACCAATCTAGGCGGACAAAATTCTAATTTTTTGTGATATGATTCCTTGACTCATTCCTAAAAAAAAATTGTTCAGGAGCTGGGGTCTATCTCAAACGCCCTCTTAATTACAGGGTGTTTCATTGAGTTGCCTATAGAGGAAAATTCACGCCCTCTGTTTTGACTTTGAAAGACTAAATTGCATTAGAACAACACAAAATTGTGTTTCTTCTCTATTATTGTAATTAATTCCTATTTAGAAGAACTTGCAGGCTTTTAGTTTTCCAAAGAAAAACCTATTAATTTTTTATCAAAAAGCTGTTAAAATATAAGAATAAACAAAGTAATAGTTATTCAGAATTTGATTTTTTGCTTGTAATTATATTGTTTAACTTTGACTCTGATTCAGTGCTTGGTAATTTTATAAGTTCCATAACTCCCTGCAGTTATGCATTATCAAGTGGTGTTGGATTATAGTTTGCTTTTGTAATATATCGTTACCTTAATATAGAAAGGCCCTAACTCAATTTTTTTTACATTATAGGAGAAGAAAAAAACTTTATAAAAAACAAAGTTCTGCAATTTCTACAGTAAAAAGAATTGTAACATCGCTACATCACTTATAGTTTTTAATAAAAAAATTTGTTTACAAAAAATTCGAAACTACAGAACTTCATTTTTTATTAAGTTTTCTCCTTCTCCTATTGACTTAGGGCCTTTTGAGATAGGGCCTTTCAACTCAATTTTTTTTACATTATAGGAGAAGAAAAAAACTTCACAAAAAACAAAGTTCTGCAATTTCTACTGTAAAAAGAATTGTAACATCGCTACATCACTTATAGTTTTTAATAAAAAAATTTGTTTACAAAAAATTCGAAACTACAGAACTTCATTTTTTATTAAGTTTTCTCCTTCTCCTATTGACTTAGAGCCTTTTGAGATAGGGCCTTTCTATATTAAGGTAGCGATATGCAGGTTCTTGTAATTAAAATAGTGTCTAGAGTTTTTTTTAATTACCCCATTTCATTCAACCTGTATGAAACATGTGCAGTTTTGGAGTTTTGAGGCATTTAGAGTTTCTTTTTAATTGAGCCATTTCATTCTATCTCTACGAAACATATGGAGTTTTGGAGTTTTAAATTTAACCTTTAAAGAACTGGTGCAGGTAATAAGTAAATAGATACAGGTACTGATACTTGAAATAGGACTTAGGAAAGCAATACGGTATGGAAAGGTTTATAAGAAAGTGATATTCGGATACAATCTCAGCTGCTATAGTATCTCAGCCATTGAAATTGGAAATAAATAAATTGATTCAAAAATCATGGAGAGATTCAGTTATAATGAATTGACTGAGGAGTATTTAAGTAACAAAAAACAGGAAGATGTTCTAAGCCATGATCAAAGAAAAATAAACTTCGGAATACCATTGGACTTAGAAGAGAAATTATCTGTTTTCGTCAAAAATTTAAAAAAGCGCTACAGCCATTATAACTAAACGAAAGAAAGATTTTATAAACATAACGAAAAATGGCTGGAATGCGAGATTAGTGTGCAGAGCTTCAAAAACTACCGACAAAATCAGCGCAGGAAGACCAAAAAAAGAACTTGACAACTGCAGCGATAGATCTAAGAGGCGGAAGCTAAAGGATGAAATTGGAAGTGAAAATGTTCAAGAAACTTTCCTTCATCAATTGCGGGCAGATAAAAAATATGCAAAACTAGAAATCATTGAAAAAGTTATTGATGCTAGTCCAGTGAGAACAAAACGGATTCTTAAAAGTGTACCAACAACGAGCGAGGAAAAAGAGTACTCAAATGAGGAGGCATTAGCATTATTTTTGGATTTGAAATTAACAAAACACCAATATACTGAGCTCAGATTGCGTGCGATTGAAAAAGGTTCAAATCTGTATCATCATATCATTACATAACTACTGCTAAAAAGGACTGTTTGCCATCTAACGACACTATTGCAATTAGACTAATTTCGGCAGAGGTACAACTACAATCATTACTTGATCACACAGCACAACGCTTGCTACAATAATTTAAAGAAAATGAGTTGAAGCAATACGGAAACTGCAAGTTAACTCTTTTTTGCAAATGGGGATGTGATGGTTCTTCCGGCCAAAAACAATACAAGCAATTGTTATGCGAAAATACCTTGGACACGGATATGTTTATGGTGTCATTTGTACCATTGTGATTAGAAACGGTTTTGGAAGACTCAGAGCCATCGACCAGCACAACGCACACCAGGGATATTTGGATAAATTGCACACCATCTTCCACGAAATACTGAAGGCCCATCAAATTTGAATTCAAAAAAGAAACCCAGGATACCATTAAGAAGAAGTTAGCGATATTTGAGCCCAAATTGTTCATCTTCATCCATTACAAATAGAAATTAACGGGCAGGAAATCGAAGTAAGCTTCCAACTAGTGCTTACAATGATTGATGGAAAAGTAGGCCAGGCTTTGACTGAAACAAAGGGTTCATCCAGCTTCATCATATTCAAAACAACATCAAGCCGATTAAATCAAGTTCCAGACATATCAATATTCGGACATAGCAGCTCAATCATCAAAATTTTCACTAATTTCGACAGCAAATTTAGATAATCAACTTCAAAAAATCCATAATGGCTCGTGAACATCAAAACTTCAACCAAGAGCAAAGGCACAGGAAAAGCAGGCCAGAATGAAAAAGCAGTAAGGTCACAGTGCTACCGATCTGAAGAATGCCACTCAAAAAGCACTCTTGCAAGATTGCGCAGTCCGCAAGTCTCAAATGCCTGATTCCAAAACATCCGAAATAAACATCCCGAAACGATTTTTCGCTCAAATCTAGAGATGAATTAAGCTATAGTTAAGATGTGAAGAAGATCTGCTTGTTTTTTGTTTATCTAACAGAAATAATGAAGCTAATTTTCTATTTATTTATTTTTAGGACAAAAATTACCAATTTTTAATATTTTTTTTAATAAAGAGAAAACTGTAGAATATATTTTCGTTTTAATTTAAATGTTTACAAAAGCAAAATAAAAATATAAAATATTCATTGTGACTAAGCATTTTTGTGATTGAAAGTTGAAGTTGAAACGAAAAAGTAAAACTCTTCTGTTTTCTCTTGTTTGATTTTTTATTAAAACGTCATATCGGACAAACTGCTATATATTTCATTTTCTCGGAAAGTTTTCCTTTCTCTTTTATCCGTGGCTAGTTTTAAGATCTTAAATATACTAAAATAAATAATAAACGGCATTAGCAGCTAAAAATTTATAGAGCAATAATTTTTCTTCAAAATAAAAAAAAAAATGTCTGAACGAAGAATGTATTTAAATAAAGGTGAAAAATGCATGAAAAACAGCATTTTCTTTAATCCGATAGCAAATTTTTAAAAATTATTTATGCAGATCAGAAGAACGTTTCCAGGCCTTTAATTTGTGAAAACATTTTTTTTTACAATTATTACACTAGCCAACATATTTACGAAAACATGATTTTTAGAGGTTTTTGCAAAATGGCTGGAGGTTTTCGATATTGCCAAAATATTTTGGGAATCGTTATAAAATATATAAAGGATCATTTTAAGAGGGGTACAAATGGAACTTTTTTGCCTCATAAAAGTCGAGGCACCTTAATATATATACAGGGTGTCCCGCAATTGAGTGCAACTATTTACGGAGCTGGAAGGTTATGTCTATTTTCACACTTTTAGGAGCTACAAGGTTAATTAATATTTCACGACTTTGATTCACGTTATTGTTTCTAGCAGAAAAACTAACTTATGTACAACTTATTTTGATAACTCATTTCAAAGGCAATGAAATCAGCAACTTAACCGTTACCGAGCTGTGATTGTGTGAAGATGAAATCAATCGGTTGAAATTACCAAATTTAAACTTTGAGTGTAAATTTCTCAGAATTAATAATATAGTAATAACATAAATTTTTTTAAATCAATTTTGTAACTTATTCAGTTTTCTTTTCAATGACACCAAAAACATAAATATATCTTAAAAAATTTATTTGTAAATTAATTACGACCTTCTTTCATAAGTTTTTAAGTTATGTGTTTATATAACTCCAATAATTTTTCAATTATTAAAGGTTATATTTTATCGAGCTCAAGGTCAATGTTGCTTTCCGAAGAAAACAACTGAAGGAACAACAACCAACAACAATACTTTATAGAGTATCAATCACATAGCAGACTAGACAGCTGTTTCGTTGGCCGCTACACCAACTCATCAGTAGCCTTTTATCGTGATTCTTGCTGTGATCCACTAAGCTCTTAATTTTCGTACTTGTTTCACGAATGCAATTAGTAAATTACCCTGAATTGCAGTACGAAAACACAAATGATATGAAAGCAGCTTAAAGTTCTTCTAATTTGTGAAATAGAAGAGCAACAACAACTTGCACAACAAAAACCTTTGAGTATTTAGAAAAGCTTTGATCTATCTTCGAATAATAGAACATACTTTCCCTGAAGGTATGCTTCACAAATTAGAAGAACTTTAAGCTGCTTTCATATCATTTGTGTTCTCGTACTGCAATTCAGGGTAATTTACTTATTGCATTCGTGAAACAAGTACGAAAATTAAGAGCTTAGTGGATCACAGCAAGAATCACGATAAAAGGCTACTGATGAGTTGGTGTAGCGGCCAACGAAACAGCTGTCTAGTCTGCTATGTGATTGATACTCTATAAAGTATTGTTGTTGGTTGTTGTTCCTTCAGTTGTTTTCTTCGGAAAGCAACATTGACCTTGAGCTCGATAAAATATAACCTTTAATAATTGAAAAATTATTGGAGTTATATAAACACATAAATTAAAAACTTATGAAAGAAGGTCGTAATTAATTTACAAATAAATTCTATGGCAGAGCCCGGCCGTTGAAAATATGATAAATTAAAAATCTAAGTTTTCAATAAAAACAAATCTTCATGTCGTCATAGTTAATATCAGCTAATTGCTGAAGCTAAGATCGACTGTGAAATAGAAGAGCAACAACAACTTGCACAACAAAAACCTTTGAGTATTTAGAAAAGCTTTGATCTATCTTCGAATAATAGAACATATTTTCCCTGAAGGTATGCTTCACAAATTAGAAGAACTTTAAGCTGCTTTCATATCATTTGTGTTCTCGTACTGCAATTCAGGGTAATTTACTAATTGCATTCGTGAAACAAGTACGAAAATTAAGAGCTTAGTGGATCACAGCAAGAATCACGATAAAAGGCTACTGATGAGTTGGTGTATCGGCCAACGAAACAGCTGTCTAGTCTGCTATGTGATTGATACTCTATAAAGTATTGTTGTTGGTTGTTGTTCCTTCAGTTGTTTTCTTCGGAAAGCAACATTGACCTTGAGCTCGATAAATATAACCTTTAATAATTGAAAAATTATTGGAGTTATATAAGCACATAACTTAAAAACTTATGAAAGAAGGTCGTAATTAATTTACAAATAAATTCTATGGCAGAGCCCGGCCGTTGAAAATATGATTATTGTGTGTGTTTACACACAATAAATTAAAAATCTAAGTTTTCAATAAAAACAAATCTTCATGTCGTCATAGTTAATATCAGCTAATTGCTGAAGCTAAGATCGACTGTGAAATAGAAGAGCAACAACAACTTGCACAACAAAAACCTTTGAGTATTTAGAAAAGCTTTGATCTATCTTCGAATAATAGAACATACTTTCCCTGAAGGTATGCTTCACAAATTAGAAGAACTTTAAGCTGCTTTCATATCATTTGTGTTCTCGTACTGCAATTCAGGGTAATTTACTAATTGCATTCGTGAAACAAGTACGAAAATTAAGAGCTTAGTGGATCACAGAAAGAATCACGATAAAAGGCTACTGATGAGTTGGTGTAGCGGCCAACGAAACAGCTGTCTAGTCTGCTATGTGATTGATACTCTATAAAGTATTGTTGTTGGTTGTTGTTCCTTCAGTTGTTTTCTTCGGAAAGCAACATTGACCTTGAGCTCGATAAAATATAACCTTTAATAATTGAAAAATTATTGGAGTTATATAAACACATAACTTATCTTAAAAAATAAAAAAGTTGGTTGCACTAAAAAAATTATACCTATTAGAAAATAATGACAAATAATGAAATTGCAATTAGTTATGCAGTAGATAATGTCATTGTTTTCTAATAAGTATTATTTTTTCAGTACAGCCAACTTACTTATTTTTTAAGATATGTTTATGTTTTTCGTGTCATTGAAAAGAAAATTAAATAAATTACAAAATTGATCCTAAAAAAAATTTCATTTATTACGCGAAATTCTGAGAAATTTGCACTCAAAATTGAAATTTGGTTTCAATCGATTGATTTCATCTTCACACGAGCAGAACTCGGTGACGGTTAAGTTGGTGGGGTTTGTTGATATGCCGTTAGAAAGGTGTTCTTAAGGCCTTTATAATGAGCTATCAAAATAAGTTTTAAGTAAGTTTTTCTGCTAGAAACAATAACGTAAACCAAAGTCGTGAAATATTAATTAACCCTGTAGCTCTTAAGAATGTGAAAATAGATCCCCCTCCCCCTCCCACACGATTTTTCGCAGAGCTCGACATAACCTTTCAGCTCCGTAAATAGTTGCACTCAATTGCGGGACACCCTGTATATAACTAATTTAAAAATTTTTAATAATGTTAAAAAGAAGTTCTGCTATCCGTCATAATACGTGAAACAAAGAAAACTTAAGTTTTTAAAGTTCTAACAGATTATATAAAAAGACTTAAAATTTGAAATTAAAGCAATATGTCAATTTTCAAAAACCAATTTTCGATTTATGTTCAACAGTTTCTCCGTCAGACGGCAATAAAAAAGTATATATATATTACATTTATATTGCACATTAGAATAAAAATTTTTTATAAGAAATTAAGAACATAAAAAGCTAAGCTAAAACTAATATGCAAAAATAATTTACTTAAAACAAACCTTTAAAATCACAAAACAACGATTTAGTTTGCTGTAAATACGTTTGTCCGAATTTATCCTATTTATACTACAAATAATTTCATTTCTTATTATTTGTCCCACATTTCTCCATTATACATAAAAGTGGCAATGCTAAAATACATTTCGACATTCGAGGTGTGGTGAATCTCCTTACCCTACCTTATAACTGTATCATGCCCATGGTACAGAGGTGGGAAAGATTGCAATCATTTCACGTTTTAAGTCTTGATTTTGTTGCAATTGATTGCAATACATAATTCTTTTTTGGTTCTTTTGACTTGAACTTTTGAAATCACCAATCATTTTTAATAATTTGATTGCAGTCTCGCTTTCATTTATGTGACAATTGATAGCATTCACATCACTTTAAGTCAGCTGGGGCTTCAACTCCCTTGATTGAATTATTTCTTTAAATTAATTGACTATTTTAGTTATTGAAAAATTTGCGGAAGAATTGCAGCCATGTATTCGCTAGGCCTCGTAAGGGTACAACCAAAATCATTTTCAAAAATTATAAATTCAGCTTATTGCCAATAATATGCTTCCGATATCCATTGTGGATGATAAGTCTTTCAAAGATTTCCTTTGCTATGAGAATCAGAAACTCACTTTCATGAGTAGGCCAACAGCAGTAAAAATTATTGACAATTCATTCTTTTCAATGACTGAAAGAATAAAAGAATTCATTGCCGATGTATGGTCTACAAAGCACATGCGTTTCTTTGGTTACACGTGCCACTGGCTAGACGAATTTTTGCAAAGGAAATCGGTAGCTCTTGCGTGCAAATGCTTGAAAGGAACTCATTCATATGATCGAATTAATGATTTAATATGGATATTCATAAAAATTATGGACTCAATTCTAATAACCTAAGGGCAGCAGTGACAGACAATGACTCAAATTTTGTTAAATCCTTCAAAGGATTTGGCATTCAAAACGTTATCATATACAGTGATCCAACTGTAGTCGATGAAGGTATCGAAAAGTTGGAAATACCTGAATTTGTAAACAGCCTCTTCGACAATTCCTTACCAAAGCACATTAGATGTGCACGTACACTTTACATTTGCTGGCTTCATCAGACTTTACACGCATCATCAAGGAGAACACATCCAACTACAAAAAGCATAAGAATGTAAGTACTTATGCTAGTGTAAGAGAAAAATTTTAAATGAAAAGCAAGTTCTTATATTTAAGAACATTTTTATACACATTTTCCAACAGATCATGCAAAAGTGCTTAAATTTGTGCAATAAAGTCAACAGGCCTAAATCATCTGAGCAAATTATTGAAGTGCTTGGCCTTCAACTAAAAAATCCAGTTGTGACAAGATGGAACTTTATATGATTGCGTTAAGGTTCTCATTACACATAAAGCAAACATCAACGAATTATGCACACGAGTTGATATTCACCAGTTATATGAGAACGACTTTCACTATTTAGAAGGAGTGTTGTGACATATTACTTTGGAAAGTAATATGATACTTATTACATATTACCGATTCTTTAAAGTAATAATGTTTTATTACTTATTACTTGAAAATTGGAGTAATTTGTTATTAACAACTATATTATTTTTTTATTAAGAATTAAAAGAAATGAAAGACAGTACAAAAACCTAAAGTTATTCGTTTTTTTATACATCCCTATACCGCCCATTTCACATGTGTAATACTGACCATCTCAGATTTGGCTTAAATTTTGGTCTAGATTGGTTTATTGTCTAAAAACCCAAATCCAGAGTTTGAGATTTAAAGAATTTTTTTTGCGAACCTACAGCCATGAGAATGCCAATATAATAGGGTCATTTTGAGATAACGTAGCACAGTAAATTTAAATCCGATTTTCGTAAATAAAGTATCATTGGAAAGGTTATTTCCTCTTTTTTAAAGAAAAAATATAATAAAAATTTTAAAAAATTGCAGTAAAATAACCCATTCTTAATTTCAAAGTTTAATGCTATGCCAGCAACAGGTGCTTCAATTTGTTTTTCTTTTTTATTATTTTAATTTTCACGTTCCATTACCTTTCCAACGATGCAAATTTAAGGTGTGCCCTTGAAGGGTTTAGAAATTATGACACAAAACGTGTAGTAGTAATGAATTTTCAATACAAATTCAACTAGCATTAGATTTATTTTTGTTTTTTTGTCGTCGAAAAAAAAATTTCGATAGCTAGTTAAATTTGTACTAAAAATTTATTACTACTACCTTTCAAGGGCACACCTTCATTTAACATCGTTGGAAAGGTAATGGAACGTAAAAAATAAAAAAATTGAAAAATAAAAAAAAACTAAAGCACCTGTTGCTGGCATAGTATTAGACTTTGAAATTAAGAATGGATCATTTCACTGTAATTTTTGTAAAAGTTTTATGCATTTCTCTTTAAATAGAGGAAATAACAGTTACAATGATATTTTATTTACAAAAATCGGATTTAAATTTACTGTGTTACGTTGTCTCAAAGTAGACCCTATTTTGGTCACGAAAAATGATTCTAAAAATTTATAACATCGGATTTGGGTTTCTAATCAAAAAACCAATCCAAGAACACAATTTGGGCCAAATCGGAGATGGTCAGTGGAACTGTTATTACATTTCAATGTGAAATGGGCGACACACTTACATATAATTAAATAAAACTATTTATTAAATATTTCATAAGCTCATGTGTTTTTGTATACATTTTTATATCTAATAGCCTTATTCTGGTGATAGACAATTGTGAATTTATTGACACTGTTAAAATTTCTTATTCTAAAATGTTATCAAAAGCTTATAACATGACAAAACTGTCAACACCATAAAAAAATATTCAAGAAAATTAAATTTGCGAAACATTTTGAAAGTTTCCTACTATTTGGACCAAAAAATAGTACATAAAAGACTTGTATATAAAAGAAAGCTTGTCAATGAACTTACAGTCGTCAATCACCAGAATAAGGCGATAAAAGCTTGATTTTTTTGTCACGAAAAAGTACACCAACGATTGGCAAGACACGAGAAGCAATATTATTTTCCATATAAAAATCTATTGCTTAGATTGAAAAGAAGGGGTTAATTTAATTAAAGATATGTTATTATATCCTAAAAGTATCAGGTTTTCAAACAAGCCATCAATCAATTTATTTCTTCGTTTATGAACAACGTGAAAACGAAGGTAAGAATATGTAATTTCAATAAATCGCAAATTATGAAATTCACTAACACCACCTGCGCAAGTTAATTTTTTTTGTTTTTTTAAATACGATGCAAGAGAGAAAAATAAGCTAAATCATAAACGACACAGAAAAGATTTTGGACAAATGAGATACAAAAAATAAATTTAAAAATTTTTTTGATTAAAAAATTATAGCAAAGTAATATATCATAACTTTCAAAAAAGTAATAATATTACTGAATGTTATTACTGACGCTGCACAGTGTAACGAACTCTATGGGATGAGGAACAAAAATAGAAGAGACCATCGCAGGTACATGAAACTAAGCATGTGTAATTTTTTCATAAATATATGAAAACCTTATCGTACGTGCCATTTTTTCGAAATTGACTTTTTGATGCAAATTTGTTCAACTTCCCACAACGCATAGCCTGGTAAAATATTGTAGCTGAAATCCCTATAATTACGCCAAAAATTTACTTTATATTTTATCGTATGTTACAATCCATTTGTTTCTTGTGGGCGAAATTATCGTATGTGCCATACAAAAATAATTTGTACATAATAGTTGTTATATTTACTATTTTTTTTTTTAGTTATGAATAGAATGTGAAGCGGATTGCACTCTTACGTAGTCCTTACGGATCACACCTCTATTCGCTGTACCGTTACTTACACATAAAATAATATTAAAGTTGGTGAGAAACATTTTGCATGCTTTCTTTTTGGGTTCATATATATGAGATGAGTACTCTTTGTGAAGCATTCAATTTGAAGGGTTAGGTACTGAAAACATTTAAAAATTATTGATGATGTAATCAACATCAGAAGCGGTAATTAAAAAATCAACTGAAATTTGTAATTATGCTTGTGTGGTAATGTTTTAGTTGTTTGATGTGTAATAAATTCTGTGTTTAATATTGTTTAAAGTTATTGTGAAGTGATGGAAAAAAAACTTTTTTTTATGTTTCTCAAGTCTCGCTGGTGCCTTACATCAGTAATGACAGTGATGATTGCTCATATGAAAAAGAAAACTGTGTTTGAAAACGGGGCTATAGAAAACCTCTGGCCGTTAAATCAAAGAAAATCATTAAGAAGAAAGTTTTACCTAATCCGTGCCTTAATAAGAGCTATGGTTACAAATGTTGTCGTCTCTCCGAGACAACTCGTGAGGATTTCAATGAGCATTATTGGGGAATGTCTACAACAAAGGGAAGAACGTGGCTGCTTTCTTGTTTAAAGCATAAGCAGATTAAACGAAGACGAGCTGTTCTAAAAGAAAATGGCTGCAGGCGCAACAATTCTTTTGAATATTCCCTCACATACGAAGGTATCGTTTTTGAAGATTATCAAATATATATTTTGGCTACTTTAAATATTTCGAAAATGATCTATAGGTATGCTTTAATGCAAGAAAATCAAGCAAAGGTAACACCTCACAATAAAACAGATGAGCATAATTTAAATCTTCTTAAACTATGCTTTGAGAAACTGCCAGCAGTGCCATCACATTATTGCAGAGCCAACAGCACTAAAGTTCATTTGCCACAAGAGTTTCAAATGTTCAAACAGTTTATAAGTGCTACACTCAATACATGAATTGTGTCGAATTGGGTCTTTAGTCAGGTTTTTAAAAAGATTTTAATATGGGTTTTCATTTGCCAAAAAAAGATAAGTGCACCAAATGCGAAAATATTTAAAATCTTGATGAAGAGGAAAAAATCATTTGGAGAATTCAGATGAGTATAAGATGCATATGAGAGACAAGGATAAGTTTAAAGCAATTTTTTTAAGAGATCAACATAGAAGCAAAAAGGTTTCAAATTTCTTGAGCGCCAGCTTCGATATGCAAAAATATTTAAATACTCAGTTCGGAAAGAATATAACCCTTTTCTACTCATGCAAGTACCCCTATTATAATCTTAGCGTTTATGAAAATGGCACTAAAAATGGCTCCTGTTTTTTGTGGGGTGAGCGTGATGGTAAGCAAAGCTGCAATGAAATTTGTACAGCCCTTTATACATATCTTATAATCGTAGACCAAAGACAGACAGCTAATGACATAAGTCTATATTGCGACAGTTTCGCTGGACAAAACCGCAACAAGTCCGTTTTAGCTATGCTGGCATATTTTTTTAATTTTTCAAACTTCATTGAAAAAATTAAAATTACATATTTACTTTCCAGTCATACAATGATGCCAGTTGATTCTGTGCATAGCACAATTGAATCTTTTCTACGAAATCGTACCATTTGGGCTTGCAGTGAATGGCCCACAATTATTCGTAGTGCACTAACTAACCCATACGGATACGGTTGTATGGGAAATAACTCCGAGTTATTTACACTCCGAGTTTAAAACATGGAAGTCATTTGCATATTTTTTACTAACAAACAAAATTTAACTAAACTTAAACTTCGCATAGCTTCATTCAAAAAGAAAATCAAAATCAATTGAACTCATCTATGGATATTTTGAGAATTCCACTAAAAAACTATAAACAACTTTAATTTTTGTACGAAAGCAAATGCTTCAGATTGAAGGTCTCCAAGTTGATTCCATAATTGATTTATGGTTCTGATATTGACGTAAAATTGAGTTGATTCCTCTTCATGTGTAACTGATAGTGAATTTAACAAGCGCCGTAAAGCCATCATGCGTGCTGCAATTTTTCGAATCAAGCCTTAATAATGATTGGTGGGAGCTGCCGTTGACGATGTGTTGATTGTCTCATGTTGAGGTGCTGATGTTGTACTAGCCCCTTGATTGCGCTCATGTTTGTTAGCATCAGAATTGAGTCCTGACGCGGCTTCAGCTTTCAATTGTTTGATTTAATTTTTGAACAGCTCAATGTATGATTCAGCTAATTCACGCATTTTATCGTACTGATTTATGAAGTACTCGTGGTTCATTGGTTGATCAATCTGGCACCTCAGATTGCTGTCTCGATCTTCGTACTCTTCCCAGGCCACGTTGAGCCATCGCAATCGCTCCAAACGTTGTCATGATGCTGGTGGAGATGGTATCTGTTAGGTGCTAAGCTTTATGCTAAAGTTTTTTGATGATTGCGAATGTTGTATAGCTGTTGTACTACTTGTAGATGATTCCTCCGTACGTTGTGTAGAGGACCACCAAATGTTCTTTAAAGTTGTACGAAAAGCCTTTATGTATGTCCTCGAAAAAATTTAATGATTGCAAAATCTATGTTTAAAAAATAGTATTCCATCAAAATATCACAATGAGTACATAAGTTCAAAATATTCTTTGAGAGTTAATTGAAAGCGACGATAAAGAATAAATTACTTATATTTACTTATTTTTAAAATTAAAACATGCTTTTGTTAAGTATTACTTTAGTCAAATGTTATTTTATACCACATAAAATAAAAAAAAAAACACAAAAAAAAAACAAAGATTTAAGATCACAGATATTTTGTGCTTCAATTTATTTGCAATTTGAACTGTTGTTAATGTTATCGTAAGTGCCATTTTTTTACAAGCAGACTTACGAAACGTTATGAGCGAAATTATCGTAAGTGCCAAAAAAAAACATATTTTTTCGGAAAATATAAACTTTTCCGCATGAAAAATGTTATATTTGTTAATTATCTAAGCACATGTAAAATTCGGTTTTGATATTGCAAGCTAAAGCAAGGAAAATTAGAAAAAACGCTCTCCTGTAAAATTTGGTTTTTGGCACACACGATAATTTCGCGGAAAGGGATCGATATAACGCTTCAAAAATTTTTAATTAGGTCGGCCACGCTCTTCGCCCACCTCCCATACACAATTAAGACTAAAAGAGCAATATTTCCAGTTGTAGAAAGTATAAGAAAGGAAATTAACTTGTTTATTATTATGTTATTATTAAAATTATGTAAAATTTTCATTATGATCTGCCACGCCTTCTCCTACCTTCCATACAACATTCAATACTCAACGCAGTTTATTAATTAAAAAAATAATTTTTATTTTTAATATATAGGTTTGTTCAAATTTAACATGAATCTTAAGAAGCGCATTACAACAAAAAATTATTCGACTACTCATATCATCAGCGCAATCCGTGGAGTCACTCGACACATAGATAAATCGAGATCAGGAAAGAAATCACTTGTTTCATCTTCCGTATCGTGATCTTCATATAAATAAATTAATCGATTTCATTAAAAAAATTAATAAAGCATGACATATTTAATTTTTCAATATTTTTCTATGGGAAGATATAGAAGTATTGGACAGTTCTTTAGAGTTTTTACGAGAATGATTTAACCTCATTTTTCTTAACTCCTTATGACTAGCTTCTAAAGCTTCTTCTGAAAGGATTGCTATAGGTAAATGAAAGTTATCTATTATTTCAGTTCCTTAAGCCAGAATTATATGTACTGTTGCCAGCATCTTATAGCAGTCATAATCTTTTGAGCACAACTGGAAAGTATAATCCAACAAGGCTTTCTTTTTTAATCAATTTACCGCTAGAAAATGTCCGTAAAATAAAACTGAAATTTTGTATTATTTCATTATCAACTTTTAAAATGCTTGCGGATAACTGGTTATCAGAAAAGTACCTTCTGGCTGTATTCCTATGTATCGACAATTAGGTCCATATATTCTTTGAATTCTCCTTGAATTCTTTTCTTATTCTCTTCCAATATTTTGAGATGTTCTTCGTTATCTGGCGCATTTTTCGATTTCCGTGCACATTTTAAAGGTATTTTATAACCAATATGAAGCAAACATTCAAAAGGTTTCATATGAACATAATTTTTATACATATACATTGTGTATTACACAAAACTACTACCTTCACTAAAATTATTAAGTTATAGCATGTTCACACACAGGCGGAAAAGCCGCTTTTCAGCTGAAAAACCTCTTTTCAGAAAAAGGTGTTCACACTTGAAAAGCAGCTTTTCATTTGACAGACAAAAGCCATATGTTTGTTATTATAGCGATTTGTTTCATTGTGCTTGGCTAAGCCCATGTCGCTGCATGTCGCTGGCCATTTCGGAATATATGTGCGTATTTTTACGTGCAACGCGAAACTCCTCTGCCTTCTCCTCTCAGAACTCCACAAATATCGTCTCATGAAGGTCACTCCACTTCACACGCTCCTTGTATTTTTTTTTTTTTTATTTTCAAGATGTTTTCTAATTTGGAAGAAAGTTTGTCTATAAATCACAATAAATGAAAACAGACAGACGAAATGTCAAATATCAGTGGCAACTTGGATTTTTGTAATAGATTTTGACTTTACTTCAACGAACAGACTTCCGAACCAGGGTTGTTTTCTAACTTTTCAGAGTTTTTCGCTGAAAAGCAAACAAATATCAGCTTTTCATTTGACAGTTCTTCTATGGCGAAAAACTTAATATCAAGAAGGTTTTCAGCTGAAAAGCCATTATTGTTCGAAAAGCGGCTTTTCGACCTTAGTGTGAACATACTATTGTTTACAAATTGTTCATCTACAGTAATCAAAATACTTGAAAATTTTAGCTTTTTCAAAGAAGTTTGTGCAAGGAGGGAATGTAACCTTGACATATTTTTTGGTACGCAAATGGTGCTAATTTTCGTCAAAACATGCTCCAGGTTATAGGACATTAAATCCTCAAATTTGAGTTGTCCTACAAAAAACTTTAGGAGTGTATTTAGAAAGAGTAGTTTTAAAACATACTCAAAAATAAAGAAAAACGAAAATGTCTTTTTACTTTAATTGCGCTTGAAGCTTTATGGACAATTTGTTATTTTTCCACATAAAAATTCGCATTTTCGCCAAAACATGCTCTAGGAAAAACGTGATAAAATTCTTTATTTTGAGTTGCCCCAGCAAAATCTTCGGGAATGTGTTCAGAAAGAGTTGTTATGAAGCATTTTTAATAATAAAGAAAAACAGAAATGTCCTATTTTTTTAATTGCGCTTGAAACTTAATAAAAAATTTGTTATTTTCCCATATAAATTTGCTCATTTTCGCTAAAACATGCTACAGGAAATACGTCATTAAATTCTTAATTTTGTTCAGAAAGAGTTGTTATAAAACATGTTTAAAAATAAAGATCCAAAAAAATGTCCTTTCGAAATTGCAAGTCAATTGCAAAATAGTTCAAAAGCTTTGAAAGCTGCAAATATTGAATTGGGAATACACGCACGAATATAAATGAAATATTTTTCTTGCAACACGTTCTTTTCAGCACATTTTAATTTGTTTAAGAAAATTAAAGAATGAAATCAATTGATTTGTGGTCGACTGGTTAACGTGGGTTCAAAACCGGGTTCAAAGCTGGCTAGCGGCGACGCATTATTTTTCTTTTTTTTTTTGTTTTAAAAATTCGCTGCTGTAAGTTATTCTGTTATTATAAACGAAATTTTACACCTAAATTGATATATTTGCCACATTTATTCCAATTTATTCAAAATAAAAGAAATTGGAATAAATACATTTTCTATTTGACCTAAAAAAAATTAATTTACATAGAAATATTGAAAAATAGAAATACCTGAATCTTGCAAATATTTAATTGGCATATTGACAAAAAAATGTGTTTTATTCCAATTTATTTGAAAATACAATAAATTCGATGAAATTCAGATTATTCAAAACATTTCATATTTTTATACTTCAACTTCTCAATTCACTACAAGCAAGTCGATTGAAAACTTTTTAAACTTGCAAATAACTAATTGGGAAATTGAAATAAATCTATGCAAGCAAAAGTAGCTAAAAAATTAAAAAATTCATTTATCCAAATTATTTGAAAATATCATAAGCTGGATAAACGAAAAATTTTCAGTTTGACGTAAAAAATATTCATATGCATAGAAATATTGAAAAAAAATCATTTTATATTTTCAAATATACAAATACCAGGAACTGGCATAAATAGTTGGCATATTGAAATAAATCGCGCTTCTGCGCACATTTAATTTCGAAAAGGAAAATTTGCTTGCTACAGTTGGAGTCATGTTAAGCTTCAGAGCGAAATAAATTTTCTGTTATATATACACGCATTGGTTTTTGACAAATTCTGGTCGACAAAAAAAACTGTCAGTCCTAGCCTCTAATTATTATATCATGCCCACAGAAGTTTTCTATGGCTGAGGTGAGGCGATGATTATTTGACCGGCGTTCGAAATGTTTTGTTGTTGCTTTCAATGCAAAACTGTCAACACTTCGAAGGGCAATCAAAATTTGTTCATTTTTTGAATGCTGCCCGTGTCAGCATTAATCGTTCAGAACAGTGTTTCTAGTTGAAGAATTAACGAATATGCTGACTTTTAATAGGTAAAAAGTACTTTTTTGGGAAAAGTACTACTTTTATAATATTACATAATAAAAAAAGAGTTGTATGAAACCCAGGGAACAGGGGGCGAACCTTCACATGGCAACGTGTCTGACCGCCTCAACCTGGCGAGGCCAGCATTATCCATGTCGAAATCGTCTCAAGTCGACTCAAACCTCCAAGTGGTGTTCCCTGGGCAACGGCAAACTGGCATCCGTCAGTTTGACGGCTAATTTTAGCGGCGGGTAGTTCCACAGACCTTAAACATGGAATGTGCGCAGGGTTTGGGTCCTGCCACACTACTACTGCCCAATGAAAACTAAACCAGCCTCGGATAAGAACCCCAATTACGTTGACGACCACCGCAAACGAAAAACGGACAATGACTTACGGATATGCACCTGGAATGTCCGAACCCTTTAAAGGGAAGGTGCCATTATCAAACTGGCGGAAGCCCTCAAAACAATAAAATCTGACATCACCGCCATCCAGGAAACTACTACAGCTGTCACGCGGAGAAGCGCGAATTCGGATGTGGATTCGTCGTTAGCCGGAAACTACGCCACCTTGTTTCCCGGTTCACACCAGTGAACCAAAGATTGGCCACGATTCGCATCAAGGCAATATTTTTCTACTTTAGCCTTATTTGCGAGCACGCCCCGACGGAGGAAAAGGACGAAGCCGTCAAGGACGCTTTCTACGCTAGTCTTGAGGACGTATATGACCACCTTCCGGTCCATGACGTGAAAATAGTCCTCGGCGATTTTAATGCGAAAGTCGGAAGGGAAGGCATCTTTGGCCCCACTGTCGGTCAGTTCAGTCTTCATGAGACCTCCACGAACAACGGTCTAAGACTGATCGACTTCGCCGCGGTGAGAAACATGGTAGTTAGTAGCACCAGATTTAAGCACCTCGACATCCACAAGGCCACCTGGCTGTCCCCGGATCAAAAAACGCGAAACCAAATTGATCATGTTGTAATCGACGGAAGGCATGCCTCTAGTGTTCTAGATGTGCGTACATTTCGGGGGGTTAATATTGACTCCGACCATTATCTTCTTGCAGCCAAGATCCGCATACGATTATGCAATGCGAAGAACATACGCACAGGAATGCAACGAAAGCTAGATGTCGCTAAGCTGCAATTACAATGAACTGCCGAGGCCTACTCCGCTCAACTATCGGTTAAGCTCAACCAACCAACCTCTAGACCCGACGACGCCGGCGGACTTTGGGCGCATATATCCCTCCCCATGCGCGCTGCCGCTGAAGAAGTCATTGGTTTCCGGCGCCTGCAACATTGGAACCAATGGTACGATCAGGAGTGTCGCATCGCGACATCAGTAAAAAACGCCGCATATAAAAAAATGCTGCAGTCAGCTGCAACGCGAGCCGTGCGAGAAAACTACCGCGACAAGAGGAAGGAAGAGAGGCGCCTTTTCACACGCAAAAAAAGAGAGCAGGAAAGCGTGAGGAACTAGAGGCATACCAGGGCAAGAAGAATGCACGAAAATTCTATCAACAGGTTAAGCGTCTAACCCAAGGTTTCAAGCCCGGAGCATCCACTTGTAGAGGCAAAAATGGAGATCTGAATACGGATACTTATATATTGGAGACTTATATTATGTGGAGACAGCACTTCTCCAATTTACTTACTGGCGACGATTCCACCAATGCCGCCCATGGAGAGAGCAGTTCAGAGTCACCAATCGAAAATGACGGAGTGGAAGTACCACCACCTAGCCATGAAGAGGTTCGAGTTGCTGTCCAACGACTCAAAAACAATAAAGCAGCGGGTGCTGACGGCCTGTCAGCTGTATTGTTTAAAACCGGCGGCGATGAATTGATAAGGCGCATGCATCAGCTCATCAGCAAAATATGGCTAGCAGAAAGCATGCCCGACGATTGGAACCTCAGCGTACTCTGCCCTATACTTAAGAAAGGAGACCAAACAATCTGCGCCAGTTATAGAGGTGCCAGTCTTATTTCCATCACATATAAGGTTCTCTCAAGCGTACTGTATGAAAGATTAAAGCCGATTACAAAAACACTGATTGGACCTTATCAGTGTGACTTTCGACCTGGTAAGTCCACCATAGACCCGATTTTCACGCTACGACAAATCCTGGAGAAAACCCACGAAAATCAAATTGACACACACCATCTCTTTGTCGATTTTAAAGCTGCATTCGATAGCCCGAGAAGGGATTGCCTATACGCAACAATGTCTGAGTTCGGTATACCTGCAAAGTTGATTAGACTTTGCAGAATGATGTTGAGCAACACACGCACCTCCGTCAAGGTAGGAAATGACCTCTCCGTAACCTTCAATACCGAAAGAGGATTCAGGCAAGGCGATCCACTGTCATGCGATCTCTTCACCATCATCATGGAGGGGATCGTACGAAAGGCCAGTGTGCATCGTAATGGCACCATTTTCTATAAAGGTGTCCAGCTCCTTGCGAACGGTGATGATATTGATATTGTTGGCAGAACCAAGAGAGATGTTACCGCTGCTTTCGCCGCTATCGAAAAGGAATCAGCCAAAGTGGGTTTGACGATAAATGAGGGTAAAACAAAGTATATGCTGTCTACAAACAAGTTTCATCCAAACAAGTTTCATCCGGCAGCTATAACTTTGAAGTAGTCAAGGAGTTTGTATACCTTGGCACCGCCATTAATTCCAACAACGAAATCAGCCTGGAGATAAAGCGAAGAACAATAATTGCTAATAGGTGCTACTACGGGCTCAGTAAGCAACTAAGTTCCAGAGCCCTCTCCCGATCGACAAAACTAACACTGTACAAGACGCTCGTTCTGTTGTGAGTCACTGAGTCACAACTATTAAAACCAATGCAAGACTTAAATCAATGCATATTTGTAGGCACGATTAACGACCCTATGTATATATATATGAAAAAGAATAGAAGGAAAGATAAGGTTAGCAGCACAACTACTTGCCTAGAATAAGAGAAAAAATAATATATAAGAATTGTGAATTTAGAAGTTAGAATATACAGAATATATAAAGAATAGCTGAATTAAACTATTAAAATTTTACATGAAAGAATCAAAGAATCATTTAAAGAAAACAAACTTATTTAAGAAATATATGAAAATTAAGAAACTATGATTGTGAGCTTAGAATGAAACACGTTCAAGCAGTACAAAAGAAATATTGATAGCAAACCGAAAAGTTAACCAAGAATATGTAATTTAAAAGAAATAAGGAAATAATTAAAATATATTTCATGATGTGCAGGGTAATAAAATCCAAGACAAACATACATTTATAGTTTAAACACAATACAAAAATAGACAGTAAACAGCTAAGCAACGAAAAAATTATTGTTAGGTCTTTAACAATAATTTTTTCTTTGTGAGTCACTGAGTCACAACTATTAAAACCAATGCAAGACTTAAATCAATGCATATTTGTAGGCACTACCTCTGGTGCCATACAACAAACTTAATAAATTCACATAATAAATTCACTTAGTAAATTCAAAGTCAATGCCAAGTTCAAGTGCATGAAAATGCAGCGTCAGCGATAAGGCGTAAAACAGTTTAAGCTCGTCGCGTGCTACCAGCCGGTACCCAGCGACCAGCGGTTGTCTCAACGTGAGAAATAAACTGACACCGCTTTGCCTTCTGCATTGAGCGCAAAATGAACTCACAGTATTTTTAATTAATAATATTTTATTGTTGTAATTGCATGCATTTATGGTATTTTATTTACTGTAGCTTGAATTTGGAAAATATTTAGCGTAACAAGAGTTCCGCCTTTGGAAAATTAAAATATGACTAATAAAATGCAACTTGAGCATTTTTACATATGTTAAACAAGAACGTTTCCGTATAACTTGAAACTCGGTCAAGTTATGGGGAAATTACTTGTAGATTAAATAAGTGTTACAATTAGCCAATTAGTAAGTAAGTCAAATTTAAGTATGTGACAAAAAACTGTCAACTAAGTAATTAAGTAAGAAAGTAAAGATTGAGGCAGCCAGATATTCGTTATAAATATCGGTGCTTTTAAGTTGTAGATAGAGAAGGAATAAAGAGTCTGAAGACGCAGCAACAATATATTCTTTCCTTGGGATAGTGCACATTAACGTAAGTATAAAAAGGGGCTGGTGAGCCTTTAAAATAGTACACAAAGGGGCTGGTGAGCCTTTAGAATAGTACACAAATAAAAGGGGCATTTTAATGCTTCGATTGACGGCAAGGCCTTGCTGCACATCTACCCAAAAAGGCAACACGCGATGAACATCTATGCCCTAGAGGCATAAATGTAACTCGCGTGCATTTTTTTAAATAGGGACAGTCGGTAGGATTGTTTAGAGAAGAACCTACGGGTATCCTCATAGGGAGGATACCAATAGTTCTACCTGTGCTGCTTTATGGCGCTGAGGCATGGGTAGTTTCGCAAACTGACGCAGCCGCTCTGAGGGTGTTCGAGAGAAAAGATCTTCGCAAAATCTTCGGTCCTGTTCGAGTCGGTGATGACTATCGCATCCGAATGAACCACGAGCTGTATGAGCTCTACGAAGACATTGACGTAGTTCGGCGAATAAATGTGCAGCGACTACGCTGGCTGGGTCATGTCCATCGTATGAACGATGAAGCTCCAGCGAAAAAGGTGCTCGAGGCGAGGGTCGCTGGTCAACAACGACGAGTAGGTTAGGTATTCTTGGCAGGTTAATTTAAAAAATATATAGCTCAGTATGCTGTAGAAATGAAAACGAAATTCCCATAAAAGTATATTGAGTTTTTTGACACCGAACAGCCAGCAGAATTTTTTTTCGCTAGGTAGTACGCTGTTAACGAAAAAATTTGTTCAGTGCTGCCAAGTTCACAATCATGCGTGGAGAGTTAAAATGTCAAAATTTCGCTGGAATTATATGCCCATTAGCGTGGTTTTAAAAAATCGATGTCGAATTTTAATTTAAAATGATTCATTTTGTTAGATTTTAAGATTGCCAAAGTTTGAGCACAATTGGAAGATGTTAACCCGTGCCAATGGAGCATCAAAGTTTTGAAAATCTCGATTTTTTGGAAGTTTGGCGACTTTGGCGACCCATATCTCTGGAACGGCTTAAGCTATTTGTGTTAGGCCATACTGCTTTTAACATATTATATTCTACACAATAAATACGCAACTAGTACTGAAACCGAAAAAATAGAGCCAATGTCCCTAAAAATGTGACTAGGAACCCCTGAGAACGAAGATGCGTTATTTGTATTACTATTGCTTATTAGGGACAAATATTTGTACTTTGGAATCCCATTTCATTTAAATATGTTTGCTATCGTATAACGTAAATTTTAGACCCACAACAATGTTTTTTTATGTTTATGTCAAATATGTATCTATTTTTTCCTCATACTGTATCACTGGCGACCCCAAGCAGGTAAAACCAATCTAGCTTAAAAATGTATTGGATTACCTTACTACCTTTTGTTATATTTTAAGTAGAATTCCAGGGGTTCAGAGTCTGTTATCAAAAAAAGGAAAGGATAGCTAGGTGGTTCTTGCTTTTATGATTTTGTTTCTTGGTCAGTTGAAAAGTATTCGCTGAACAGTGAAAGTCGTATTTTGTTCTACGTTCGTGTAATCGAGTTTAAAAAAAAACCCCCACTAAATATTAATTACAGAAGACATTTTAATTAGGTCGGTACCTACTAACACGTACTCTTTGTTTTAGTTAGTGTCATTCTGTGTCATTTTTTCTTTCTTCTAGTGAACATTTTTATTTCTCGTAAAAGTGATGGCTTCTACATCTGGCATGAGAAGTAGAGGTAGAGACAAAATTTTTCTAATTGACTATCCAGCTCATCAGATAACTGGATGTAAGCTGCCCTCCAATCGACAAGTTCTGGCTACTATGTTCTACAATTTGCGTACTGTAAAGTTAAATGTGAGAGACTCTGCCACAACTACTGTTGACGAGGTTTTCGATTTTTGGACAAAAGCTCGAATTCCTACAAAACAAAAGAAAAATGTCATAGTAAAGCTGGAAAACTGTACGATGATTGAAGAAAAATGCAAAAGTACAAGGATAGAAAAACGGAAAGTGCAAAAAATGCTGTAAAAGAGTTTACCCTAAAGTTGGATGATCTCTTTGATATTGCTCACCAAGATGCCCTGACGATGATGACTTCAGAAGAAGACAAGGAGTTTCTGTTGAAACAAACACAGAAAGGAAGACCAGGCTCCATGATCGGGGTTGACCTGAAGTTGGCTCAAGCTGAAGAAAGACTACTACAGAAACAGCGGAAGGTCTTGGACAAACAACTTGAAGCGGAAAAGCCTGGTTTAACGACCCCAGAGCTTGTTTAGCACCAAAACAAGACCTAGACCTCATTGAAAATCTATTGAAATACGAAAGCATTGACAAAAAAATATCAGAAAAAGGAATTAACAAAATGATAAATCACCTGTGGTATCTTAGTCCTGAACTTGTTGCCCTGGCATTGTTTAACCCGACAGTGCAAAACACCGTAAAGAGCCAAATGGCGACAAAAATCTAAGCAAATCAAGCAGAAGAAAATGAGAAGTGCTCCAGAAATATGCGACACAAACTAAAAAAAGAACAACTGCCGAAATTCCTACAAAAAGGTCTCCCAGCCCTAATTACAAGTGAGACTTACCTATTGTTCAGGAGATTAAACATTAACGCCGAATTTCTGGAAAAGGATCCTGCAACTTGGCCGCAGAACATCCACTACCAGGAGGGGCAAAGGATGGTTAACAACTTGAAAGTTGTGAACGACATGGCAGAGCGAGGAGCCAAGCTCATCACAGATAACAACCAATTACTTATAAAGGACGAGCAACAAAAACAATACGTTCACCAAGTAGTCAGCAGATGTCGTCAGCTGTATCTAGATAGCTCCAAAACTACATTATGTGAGTCCCTTGAATAAATTTAAATAAGAATAAAATGAAAAAGACATTTATTATACTTGATTTTTTAAATACATAATTGTTTTCATTCCTAAAATTGGCAATATAGGAAAGAAAATTGGTTTTTTCACAATAGGTTCTATCTTCGCTCTAAGGGGTACCTAGTCACGTTTTTAGAGACATTGGCTTCATCATCTCGAATTCAGTAGTACTTACGTATTTTTTTATTACATATAAAATATTATAAACAGTATCGCCTTCAATTTGATGTATGGCACGGGTAAATATATTAAGCCGTTCTAGAGATATGGGTCGGCAAAGTCGCCAAACTGACAAAAAAAATTGAGATTTTCAAAACTTTGACACCCCAGTGGCACGTGTTAACATCTTTCAATCGTGATCAAACTTTGGCAATCCTAAAATCTGACAGAAAGAAACATTTTAGGGGATGCCCCCAAAAAACTCTGACATTTTTTTACCCTATGAGATAAAACCACCCTAATGCCCATACATTTAATTGGCGTGGAAATTTGACGTACAACAATAAAAAATAAGCAGTAAAGCTTAGCATACTGTAGCAGCGAAAATTTTTGGGCATATTATTCTACAGGCGAAACTTTGGTGCTGAGTTAAAATTTTTTTGTGGAGAAAACGCACTAGCTGTTCTGGTTGACAGATTCATATTTTTATTTAATTTTTATAATTTAAATGGTAAAACTTTTTTTAATTGGCTTCAAATTCCTTTCCTTGAATTTTCAAGAATTTGTGATATTTTTCCTTCTTTTCCTAATGGGTCTTCTTATCTTGACCATTTTTTAATCTCTACAAACTTATTAGATAATTTCAGTAAAAATTATTCTATTAAAACTCTTCCTTTTCCGATCATTTTCCACTTTATTTAGAATCTACTTGAATTATGTCAGCCAAAATTTTTTATATCTTATAAAAATACAAATTGGAATGTCTTTCGTAATGATTTAACTTCTGTTATTGAAAATAATTTACCTCCTGAGAACATAAAAGAAAAAAATTCTGAAATTGACTCTCATATTAGTTTCCTTACTTCTTCTATTAATTCGGTCAAAGAATTTGTTGAATATAATAAAAATAATATAGTTTTTAATAATACTTCTATTCCAGACTTAATTAAAAATTTATATAAAATTAAAAATCAATGGCAACGTAGACTTAAGAACATATTTCATTCTAACTTCAATAGAACTTCAAAAGAATGTAATCGTCGTGCAGCTCAAATTTCACTTATTAAAACATTAATCAAAGAACAAGTACAAATTCATAAAGCCAAAGAATTGAGTGAAAGAATAAAACTTATAAAACCTGGTCCTAGTGCCTATAAAGAAATTTTCAAGATAATTAAAAAAAAAAAAAGGAAAATTTTGTTCTAAAATTTATTACAATAGTAATTTTTATACTGAAAATTCTGATATAGTGCATATTTTAAAATCTCACTTTCAAAAAGTTTATGAAAAAACAGTCCCTGATAGATCCGATATTTTGAGTTAGAGTCTGAAGTTCACAATACTTTGAATTCTTATCCATTTTCTATTTATCTTTTCAGTCCTTCTTTTTCTTCATCCTCACTTTCTGATAATTCACATTTCGTTAGTTCTGATAGAATTTGCTTTTTCATTCAAGATCTTAATGCAAAAAAATCCTCTGGTCCTGATATTTCAAATTTTTTTATTAAAAAATTGCCTAATATTGTTTTTGATTTTCTTGCAATAATTTTCAATAACTGTATTAATAACGGTTATTTTCCTGATTCATGGAAGATTGCTAAAATTAATCCTATTAAAAAAAAGAAGCTAATTGTTTTGAGATGAACAATTTTAGACCAATATATTTACTCTCTAATCTTGGAAAGCTTCTTGAAAGAGTTATACAAGATAAACTAGATACTTGTGTCTATGTTCAATATATTCCTGATTTCCAATTTGGTTTTAAAAAAAAACATTCAATGGTTCATGCTTTATTAAAATACAAAAATGATATTGCTTTAAATCTTCGTCAACATAAATTTACAGTAGCAGTCTCCTTGGACATTTTAGCTTTTGATAAAGCCTATCGTATTGGTATTATTTATAAATTAATAATTAAAATTGGTTTTCATCCATCCATTTTCAAAATTCTTAGTAGTTTTTTCAACAATCGCAAATTTTTCATTAATATTGATAGCATCTCTTCAGATCTTGGTGAATTTGAAAGTGGTGTCCCTCAGGGTTCTATTATGGCTCCACATTTATATAGTATATTTAATCACGACTTTGCTCATGTTCATAATGGATCCACTGGCATTTTATACGCTGATGATTTACTTGCATATGCTCATGGCTCTACTTCTAATGAGGCTCTTGCTTTGGTCCGATCCCATTTGGAAAAAATTCATAGTTGTTATAGGGATTGGGGAATTAAAATAATTAAAATTAATACAAACAAATCGGAAGCTATTTGTATCAGAAATCCTTCTGGCAAAAGTCATAGAAACACAGTCCCTCAAAGTAAAAATCTAAAATTATCTCTTTGTTGTTCTGATATACCTTTCAAAAATGTTATTAAATATTAAGGAGTTTCTTTCAACAATCTCCTAAGATTTAATAATCACGCTAATTTGATTTTAAACAAAGCTAGAAAAAGTTTGGGTATGTTCTCTAATTTACTCAGAAATAAATATTTGTCTATGACTACTAAATTGCTTATTTATAAAATAAGTATACGTTCCGTTTAAATGCATGGTTTTCCGATTTGGTTCACTATCTCCCCTTCAGTCGCTCAAAATCTTGAAAAAATTGAACGTAAAGTTTTGAGATTTTGTATAGACCGGAATTTTGAATCCTTCACTAAACGTTTTTCTAATTTTTTTGTTTATAATCGTGCTAACATTATTACTTTATGTAAATATTCACTTTTACACATGGAAAAATGTATCAATAAATTACCTTGCTTAGAAAATGATTTAATCAATTTTGTTTTTGATTCTCAAAAAGATTATAATTGGTCAGATATAAATTATATTTCTGCAATTGGAGTAATTAATGAGAGTATAGATTTTATTTCAAATTTGAGTTCTGCCACATCGCTAATACCTGCATTTTACCGTAAAGCTAAGGTGTGTTTCATATTTATAACGCCACTTCGAAATTTTAAATATTTTTGTAACGGCCAGCTTAAACAAAAGAGAATGTTTTGCGAATTTGGTCATCTATGCACAACAACATAGTTGCTTGCAGCTAATTTCGAACTTTTTCGAAGACACTATATATAACCCACTTGCAAGTGATTACTGGCACATGTGGACACAGGGTAAACAGGCCTATTGTTTATGTTTTCTCTATCGTTTATGTTTCAGAGTTTGCAAAGAAGAAACACTTGCTTATAAAATATTTCCTATTTTATTATATTTTTAATAGTGAGTATTGCAATAATATTGAGTGATTATTAGTGGAAGTTAAGCAATTTCTTAATTCCATGTTATTTAGCAGGAAGTATAATTATATCATGGCAAAGAAGAGAGCGAGCACAATCGGCCATTGTCTTTTTTCAGAGTTTGCAATTAATCAAACATTTTCTTATTCACGTACAAATATTTACCATATTTTGCTTCATTGTAAATATGATAAACTAATATTAATTAATTAGTGAAAACATAAAAATTGTTGAATATGTAAAAGTGCAGCAATAGAACAACCTTAGCAGCTGCACATGCATAAGACCGAAATAATATATATTTCCATTAACGAATTTCGTGTTATATTAGTGGTAACCGCTCAGGGAACATATTGTGTGAGTGCTTTATGCTACATACCCTTCATCACGAAAGTTGTTCAACAGCTACGTAGCAAATTTTCCGCTGAATGCAGCTAATGGGTGTATGTTCATTTGCTTCACTCTTAGCTGTGTTGCATGAACAGCTGTTTTTGACAACTTATAGTATGCATGATTCAATCATTATAAGGTTATCCAGATATTTGACATACCCTTATTTTATGTAAACAAAAATGTTTTTCCTCTCTTGAAAAAATCACTGCCAGGGTTGTGTGGTAGTCCCAAAAAAAAGTATGTTTCAGTGTTCTGCTGTGTTTTTTTAAAAGTACTTTTTCCACATGCTTGTGGTTATGTTAAAAAAATTAAGAGTGCAATATTTTAGTTAAATTTATTGACATGAAAATAATTTGTGGAAATTTTTTTCAATTTTTATAGCGTCATTTATCTCAAATTACTTTATGTCTTAGTATGTGATATTTTTAATTTCGAACTAGTGTAAAATAATTTAAAATAAAAAAGCCTTCAACATGTAGGATATTTAAGACGTCGTATGTGTTCGGCAGTGAGCAAGCGCAAAAGTACGCAGTGCCGTTGGATTTCCGTATTAAAAAATAAGACAACTTTATTCTAACAATAGCCAGTTTCGGAATAAAAAGGAAATTCATGTTCAAATTAAAAATTCCATTTTTGATTCAGAAATTTCAAACTTAATTCTACTTTTGTCACTGTTGACTTTTAATTTAACGTTGTTATTTTTAATTTTATATTGTTTTTTGTCAAAAGAGGAAAAAAGTGTGTTTGATTTTCCCTAATATAAATGTAGAAATAACAATAATCATCCTTTTGGTTAAGCAAATAGTTTCAAAACTCTGTATCACAGATTAAAAAAAATATTTTTAATAAATTTTACCTCTAAGTTGACTTTTGTTTTTTACTTATTTTAGCTCAAAGCTCAAAAACATAATCAAAATATTCATACAAATTTTTTGCAAAATGTGTTTTGCATACACAAATCAAATTTTTTCAATATTGTTTTACATCAAAAATTCATCCATTACACTTTAAAAAGCCCATAATATAAGTTTTGTTCAAAACAAACAGGTAATAGAAAACGTAGTTGTCAAATGTATATTTAATATTTTGTACTACGAAAAAGTATTATATTCATGCAACTGCGGGATATTAATGTCATTAAAAAATTGCTCTTTTGCTCTCCTCTTTAAATAAGGGTATACATTCTTATTCTTGTGAGAAGACCTCAAATATCTGGATAACCTTATAATAATTGAATCATGCAAGGTTGATTTATAAGGTTGTCGCAGGGCTAATCGCACTCTCTTCTCAGTACCCATAATTGTCAAAACCAGCCAATTTTGCGAATGACTACGAAAGAAAAACGGATGATAATAGAGAGCACTTGTAGATTTTCTATGAGATGTCAACTTCGATTTGACAATTATGGGCACTCGCTCTCTCCCTTGCGACAACCTTATAAATCAACCTTGGATTCATGATAGTATGCCTTTAGAAGAGAAAATCAACACTTATCAATGCTACCTGGGTTCTTATATCATCGTGACTGACCAGCTTTCAAAATGTGAAAGAGAGTAGAAAAAGTTCATTGATTGCCGTTCAAACGATCGTCGTCTGACCTCAGCCTATCTTGTTTTCTTTGGATTGGACTTTATTCGACAATGAGTACGGAAGTAGATCTATTATGTTTTATTTGTTCAGATTCGTAAGAGATGTAAAATCGAAAGTATTAATGCGTCGTATCGTCCACGAATGTTCAACGCAAGGTAACGTCGGGCTTAATCAAGAATTAAGTTTTACTCCGAAAAAATTTCTTGACATTAAAAAATACTTTAAATCGAATACCAGTTTCGTTAAAGATGGTTATTCATGCCTTGTTATTGAATGCCGTCTTTGCGCTTGTCAAAATGAACGTTCTTTCGCTTATGTTATAAAAAAAACAGGTATTATTGCAAATTAATCTTTAGTATAATATATAACAGACCACATTGTTTTAGGGTTGTTTCTTTGCCCAAAGTGCGATGAAATTAAAAATTCGTCGGATATTGTGCATCTGTATACACAAGATCAACTGCTACAAAAGAAAAAAACAGAGTGGCCCCAATATAAATCATTGCATCATAATCTTGGGCATATTACTAAGGAAGTCTGCGATTTGTTGAAAATAAGTGGCTTATATGCTGATGATTTAAATTTAATTGGTTCCCGATATAATGCTGAACTGAAACTTTTGCACTTTCCTCTCCGAAATGTTATAAATTTAACTGTGGGTGAAAAAATTTACAACGTTACTAATCAAAAGGAAAACACTTTCCAAAGGCCAGTTAAATCTGGATTGCTGATTTTTGGAGCAGAAAATAAAACTAAAGCTGTACTTGTTTCTAATATTAGAGACTTTTTAATTATTGTGGCTCAGCATCTTGAAAGCCGTAAGTGGTATTGAAATATTAAGTTAGATTAAATCATAAAATTAAATCGAGCAAACTTAGTGGTACAATCAATAACAAGAAATTATAGTTTTTATAACCACGACCTAGATAACAATATTTATGCTAACTCACAGATTAAAGGGCATAATTTACTTTTAGCTAAAATTAATTTTTTAAACTTTTTTTGTGTGGATCACATGTATTAAGACCTTCTAATGCCAAATCTGGAATAGTTAATGGCAGCTCTCAATTGGTTTAGAAGTTATAGTGCTTGAAAGTTGGGGAAATTGACATAAAAAACTTGTGATTTTTAATTTTCCTACGAAATCTAGCATTATTGGCATCAAAAGAAAGGTTATGCAATTACCTACTCAATAAAGTATTAAACATAAAATTCCATGCATTACTTTCGAAGTTATAACACTTCTTGTGTCCCACCTATTTTACATCAGGTTTTACAGGTTTAAATATCAAAACATGATTTGATGAAAAATCATGAAAAATTGTTATAAAAAATCGCGCGAATTTTTATAACACTTTTTCGCCAGCGGTGCTTTTCTTTTACGATTCACCCTTTGACACAATAACAAAGAGATGAAAAATTGTTCACTAAATAAAATTTGCATACAAAATTTTTCGCATCCGGCGCTTTTCTTTAACAATTTATGCATGGATTTTAATGGTCAATATCTCGTTGAATTGGTAATAGCATAAGCTTTCTTTTGATATCCATAACGCTTATTTTTATTGGAAAACTAAAAAAAAAGCACGCAATAATTGTACTTTAGAGCCCAAGCTCCAATATATTTTTTTTATTATCAAAGCACATAGGACAAATCTTAAAACACTTAATATCTGACGAATATAATATCAAAAACTCTGTTCAATTAAAAGAAAAACTAAAAAATTTTACACTGACAGACGAGGAAATAATTGTATCATTTGATGTTGTGTCTCTGTTCACCAACATCCCGACCCATTTAGCGATAAAAAATATAATGAAGAAATGGGACGTAATTAAAAACTTGACTAGCATTCCACGACCGCAATTTCTAAATATTTTAGAATTCTGCTTAAAAGAAAATAATTATTTTATATTTGACAACCAGGTATACCATCAAATATATGGTATGCCAATGGGCAGTCCATTATCTCCGACGATAGCAGACATAATTCTGGACAACTTACTTGACGACACAATAACAATTCTTCAAAATAATGACATAAATATTACATTCATATGTAAATATGTAGACGATATTCTCGCCATAATAAAGAAAAAAGACTTAGACATAATTCACAAAACACTGAATAGTTACCACAAAAATATACAATTCACAACTGAAATTGAACGAAATCATAACATACCATACTTAGACGTCCAACTACATAGGAAAAATAACAGAATAATTTTTGACTGGTTTACCAAAACAACATGCTCAGGTAGACTTATAAATTTTCACTCGACGCAACCAATGCAGCAAAAAATAAATACGGCGACCAACTTAATAAGAAAAATTTTTACATTAGTCGACACACAATTGCTGGACAAAAACATAAAAAAGATAAAAACAATACTAAAAAACAACGACTACCCAACACATCTCGTAAACTCATTATTAAACAAAAAGTGTTCGGAAAACAAACGAAACAAAAAAATAACAGATCAAAACAAACAGTCTGGCAACACTCAACAAGAAACAAAAAAAATACTTAGGCATACAATATATACCAAAACTGACGGGTAACACACACATACGAAAAATAATGAGAGCGGACAACACAACATTTGCATATAAATCAAACGCCACTTTAAACCAAATATACACAAAAACAAAAATTAAAAACGAAGACAAAAACAACGTTGTATACGAACTGCAATGCAAAGGCGACGAACACGATAGTTGTGACACAACTTATATAGGAACAACAAAAAGAGCGCTAAAAATAAGAATGGCAGAACATAAGCTGGACATAAGAAACAAAAAAACAACAACAGCGCTAGCACAACATATATTGACTACAGGCCATACAGCTGATTTTGAGGCTGTAAGAATCTTGGACGTTGAAAACAAAACAAAAAGAAGAATGACATTAGAAAGTTTAAGAATACAACAAAAAGGGGACAGAGCAATAAATTTCAAAGAAGACACTGATAATATAAACAACAACTATGCAGTAGCAATTGACGTATAGGCTATAATAGTTTCGCTTAAATTTTGTGTTCAAATAAATTTTTCTGTTTTTTAAAAAAAAGTTTATGTCATGTAAAATTTTTATAATTTCAAATAATGGTTTATTGTCAAAATTAACTTAATGTATCTTTTAATGTAAAGTAAGTTTTTGGTTAATTGTTTTTTAAAAAATTGTTCATATATGTTTCTGTAGATAAAAAATTAAAAAATCTCCCCTGAAGATGTCGCCAAGAAAGTGACGAAACGTCGAGAAAAAATTGAATTTTTATTTTTATATATAAAAATTGCAATTAAAAAGAAATGGCCAAACAACTCCATTCAACTTAAATAAATATATTGAAACTAAAATTGGCCCAAAAAATTAACATATTTTTTTTATTTTTATTAGATGTATATGGGCCTCCTAAACCTAACGGTGCAATAAAATTTGCCCGATCTCGTATGGTTTACGAGATAAAAATAGCGAAAGTTTGAAAATTCAGTGCAAATTTTTTAGTGCGTGTATGCAAATTTCACAGTTCAGAATATAATACGTACTATTTGTGTGGTATATCGACCCTGTCAAAATAAGTAATACAGCATCATTTTATTTTATGATAAAATTATTTGTCGATTTATTCGTTAGAATCAGTGCTCGAATCTTGTGACGATGACATACTCGCTCTAACCGGGTTATGCAGCTCACCGGCAATTTCAAAATTCTGTTAGTTCGTCGACACCCATGGCATGGCACTGCTTAATATACTTTTTTTATTTTTAATAAAAAATTTTTCATGTATTTTCAATTGCATATTAAAGCGCCGCAGGCGAAAAATTTTTATTAAAAATCGCGGAGATTTTTAATAAAAATTTTTCACTTGCTCTTGCAAATGTACTAATTTCTTAATGATTCAACTTTAAACTGTAAGGGTTAAAGCAGTTTTTCTCGATGATTTTAAACAGTGTTTTTCCTTGTAAATTTGATCATGTCGAAATTTTCGAGCTTGTAAGCAATGAGGAATTCTTTAGAAATTGCATAGATTTTAAAATGTTCACTATTTTTATCTCGTAAACCATACGAGAGCGGGCAAATTTTATTGCACCGTTAGGCTTAGGAGGCCCATAAACATGTAAAAAAATATGTCGAAATTTTCAACCTTGTTAGCAATGAGGAATTCTTTAGAAATTTGTATTGAATTTTCAAACTTTCGCGATTTTTATCTCGTAAACCATGCGAGAGCGGGCAAATTTTATTGCACCGTTAGGTTTAGGTGGCCCATATACATCTAATAAAAATAAGTAAAAATATTTGAGCTTGAGCTCTAAAGTACAATTATGCCAAAATCACAAGTTTTTACACATATTTTCCAAACTATAATCGCCTATAACTTCTAAACTACTTGAGAGCGGGCCGAAATTTTTTTACCATTAGCGGTTTTAGCTCAAAATACACATTATATAAAAAAAAATTTAAAAAAGGCGATTTTAGCTAAAAATTATAAAAGTAAATTGTTGAATAATTTTACTTTAGGGCCCATGTTCCTTTTCGAACTAGGGTTCTCTGGCATATGGGCCACACACTCTACCCACTGCGCCACTGCCACAATTAGGATTATTGCGACCTATTTTGTAGATAATTTGTCCGGTTAGAAAACCGCGCAGAGTGTCTGAAGCTCGGAAGGCTGCGGAAACGCTCGATGTGTTTATTCAAACTATCTTTGATGATGGTGTTATGAAAACTGGGATGTCGAGTATTCACAATGCTGTACGAAGTTCTTACTATCGAACAAAAATTAATCAAAAACAAACTCGAATTACAGACTTTCTACGTTAGTAACTACATATTTATTTGCATAGAATGTAGGTTCATACATTGTAACTCTTTGTATATGTGACACTATTTTTTAATGCGGAATGTCCTTGGAGGTCGTTATATCCGAATTCTACTGTATTTATAATGATTATTTTTAATATAAACTATTAATAAATAAGAACTACATTGACTTATACAAAACTGAGCGCAAATGTGTTGCACTAAAGTTTGTTTTTTATATCAACGGCAATACTTTTTTCAAATAAAGTACTAAAAAGTATACTAGTGATCATGGATCAAATGACCGCCAGCATAACATACTTTGGGCACGACATTCATCAAACGGAAAAAGAGAGTAAAAATTCGTGACCGTGCCGTGCCCATGGCAGTCTACATAACATCGCCCTTAGTGAAAAACGATTGATATACAAGAGCAACACTGGAGCGTTCAGTTCGCCAACAACGCAGCCAACAATGAGGAAACAATATAATATTAATTGCTAATTTGTGCGTATTTCTGTTTCGTTGTTTGTTTTCTGGCTGCTGCTTGGAGGTTTCTTGTGCTTGCGAAAAATATTAAATTACCCACATATAAAAAATGGCGCCAAGTTTGTTTTCTGTTAATTTGTTTATATTTTTTATAATTCATAAACTTTAATAAAATAAGGATAACAGTATATCGCGCATTCCGTGTTACGCACGGTGACATTTTCAGTACGTTAATGTATATTTTGGTGCATTTTAATGATAAGACAAATTTAAATTTTTCTTTCTTTAATTCAGTTTTGTTCAGTATATGTATATCTTTAAATTAAAATTTGGTTTAATCGATTTATTAAAACATTAACCGAAATATAAATTATTTACTATGTTGCGTACGGAGGACACCAAAAATACCGCAGTTTTAGTTCAATTAAAAAAACTCAAATCAGCGAAATGTTGAAATTGAAATTTTAAGAAACATATTTCTGTTGGGATCCTCCCTGTGAGATCCTCCTCTAGTCCACTTTAAAGAAAGGAAAGAATAGTTGCTGGTGTCTGCTTTGATATTAATATACAAATCTTCTTTTTTTAGCAGAGACCAGATATTTATAACATATTTGGTCTTGCTTCTTAATTTTTACATACTTAATCTAGCTTATCGATTAATTTGCTATACTTAACACTTATTTAATTTCGCAATACTTCACAATGGTTTAGTTTCATAATTTAAAAATGGCCTCATAACTTGTCCGAGATTATTTCTGACTCAAATAATAACATATGTAAAATGCTTGTATTGTATTTTGTTTGCCATACTTTTATTTTCCCAAAGGCAAAATTCTTTTGTACCAAATATCGTCCAATTATTAATTTCAGCTAAAAATACTATAAACGTATTTTTGGTTTCATGCAATTACAACAATAAAATCTTATTAATTTAAATTACCATAACTGAATGCATGTGTTAGCAACAATTAAATATTAATTTAAAATGCTGTCAACACATTTTGTTCCCGGTGCAGAAGGCACAACGGTGTCAGTTTATTTCACACAACAATGGCAACAACAACATGCTGGAGATATTGATTGTTATTTAAGCTGCTCGCTTGTTACCGTTTAAGTTATGGCACGTCATAGCTTAAATGGTTTTGTGCATTAATGCTGACACTGTATTTTTATGCAGTTGCACTTGGACTTGGCATTGGCCTTGAATTCAGAAATTCAAGGTTATATGGCACAAAAGGTAGTGCGTACAAGTATGCATTGGTTTAGTAGTTTAGTTTGTGATTGATAAACAACATTCCTCCGCCCTTCGAAAAAGAAAAAATTATTGTTTAAAACCTAATTATAATTTTTCCGTTGTTTCCTTATTATATATTTTTTCTTAATTTCTGTAGCTCTATTTATTTAACAATTTTCATATTCGGTTTTTTTTTCGTTTTCTATAAACTGTTAATAGTTTAAATGTTATTATGCTTTATATATTCTGTGTATACTAAATGCTAAGTTCGCAATCTTTTATTTTTTCATATTTGTGTTGCATCCCTTATTTTTCTTTCTTTTGTTTCTCATATACATAGGGGTTTTACACTGTATTGTAGGTCGATATATGTTCTTTAACTAATACTTTTTATAGCAGTATCGCTTTTTGTTTACTTATTTTTTTGATTCTTCTGCTTTATGCGATATTGCATTTTTTATATAAATACTACATATATAAAAATTATATTATAAAAATTATATTATAAAAATTATATTATAAAAATTATATTATAAAAATTATACTATAAAAACTATATTAAGAAAATTACAATAAAAAATAACAAATTATAAAGGTAAGCCGAATGTTGAGCAGCTTCCCCGTTCTTCAGGAACTTTGTCTTCTAACCGGCGCTGATGATGATTACTTCGTGTAGCTACAAAGCATCTAGATTCTTGTCTTGTTGATCTTTGGTTGGAGCTTGGTGTAAAATTTGCACCCGGCGTGATGGTAATTATGAATTGTTACCATCATTAGAACATTTTTGTCGTATAGTTTTTGCTGCGCTAAAATGTTGTGAATTGAATCTGAATAAACTTATTCGTTTATTTCAAAATGTTGTGGAGGTTTGCTATAGTGTTGAACATCTTAACTTCTTGCGAGTTACTCAGCTTTTTGATTTTAAATGAATCATGCTTACCGTCTATTGATGCCTGAATTGTGTTACTTACTTAAATCAAATAGTATTTTGGGCGTAAGTACACTCACTGTCTTATTGCGCTGTGTTTTAGACTATGTAGTTGTTTTGTGGTTCTGGCCATCGCTACATCAAAGTTGTGCTTCTGTCGCGTGTTGTGTTGGTGTATTGTGTTTCTTGTAGTGAGGACCATTTTTGTTTTCATAAGGTTGTTCTTGATTTTGTAAATGTATTTGCATTTTTCTGCGTATATTAGTTGGTTTACGTCCATCTGTTTAGTTTCTTTGTATAGGTATTTTGTTGATATTGTTGCGTCTTTGTTGAATAGGACTCGTAGTGATTTATTCATCAACCTTCCGATCTGTTCGATTTGAAATTTGGTACACTGGCTCCAGCTGCATATATTGTATCGTATTTTGGAAAGAATATGTCCTGTATAAATTAGTTTAGCTGCTTTCTCCTGTATTGTTCCAATTCTTCTAACTGCTCGTATCAATGGTGTAATTGCATTTTTGATTTCTTTGATGTGGTTCTCATAATCGAGCCTTTCATCTATAATCATCCCGAGATATTTTGTGTGGTGAACCCTTTGTAAGTCTGTGTTGTTGATTTTTATTTTGATGTTTACATCTATATGGAACAGGGGGCGAACCTTCACATGGCAACGTGTCTGACCGCCTCAACCTGGCGAGGCCAGCATTATCCATGTCGAAATCGTCTCAAGTCGACTCAAACCTCCACGTGGTGTTCCCTGGGCAACGGCAAACTGGCATCCGTCAGTTTGACGGCTAATTTGAGCGGCGGGTCACTCCATAGACCTTAAACATGGAATGTGCGCAGGGTTTGGGTCCCGCCACATTACTACTGCCCAATGAAAACTAAACCAGCCTCGGATAAGAACCCCAATTACGTTGACGACCACCGCAAACGAAAAACGGACAATGATTTACGGATATGCACCTGGAATGTCCGAACCTTTTATAGGGAAGGTGCCATTATCCAACTGGCGGAAGCCCTCAAAACAATAAAGGCTGACATCACCGCCATCCAGGAAATGCGATGGAAAGGGCAAGGCTGCTCTAAACAAGCACACTGATATCTACTACAGCTGCCATGCGGAGAGGCGCGAATTTGGATGTGGATTCGTTGTTAGCCGGAAACTACGCCACCTTGTTTCCCGGTTCACACCTGTCAACGAAAGATTGGCCACGATCCGCATCAAGGCACAATTTTTCTCCATCAGCCTTATTTGCGCGCACGCCCCGACGGAGGAAAAGGACGAAGCCGTCAAAGACGCTTTCTACGCTAGTCTTGAGGACGTATACGACCACCTTCCGGTCCATGACGTGAAAATAGTCCTCGGCGATTTTAATGCGAAAGTCGGAAGGGAAGGCATCTTTGGCCCCACTGTCGGCCAGTTCAGTCTTCATGAGACCTCCACGAACAACGGTCTAAGACTGATCGACTTCGCAGCGGCGCGAAACATGGTAGTAAGTAGCACCAGATTTAAGCACCTCGACATCCACAAGGCCACCTGGCTGTCCCCGGATCAAAAAACGCGAAACCAAATTGATCATGTAATCGGAAGGCATGCCTCTAGTGTTCTAGATGTGCGTACATTTCGGGGGGTTAATATTGACTCCGACCATTATCTTCTTGCAGCCAAGATCCGCATACGATTATGCAATGCGAAGAACATACGCACAGGAATGCAACGAAAGCTAGATGTCGCTAAGCTGCAATTACAACGGACTGCCGAAGCCTACTCCGCTCAACTCTCGGTTAAGCTCAACCAACCAACCTCTGGACCCGATGACGCTGGCGGACTTTGGGCGCATATATCCCACTCCATGCACGCTGCCGCTGAAGAAGTCATTGGTTTCCGGCGTCCGCAACCTCGGAAACAATGGTATGATCAGAAGTGTCGCATTGCGACTGCAGTAAAAAACGCCGCATATAGAAAAACGCTGCAGTCAGCTGCAACGCGAGCCGTGCGAGAAAACTACCGCGAAAAGAGGAAGGAAGAGAGGCGCCTTTTCAGACGCAAGAAAAGAGAGCAGGAAAAGCGTGAGCGTGAGGAACTAGAGGTATACCAGGGCAAGAAGGATGCACGAAAATTCTATCAACAGGATAAGCGTCTAACCCAAGGTTTCAAGCCCGGAGCATCCACTTGTAGAGGCGAAAATGGAGATCTGAATACGGATACGCAGTGTGTGCTGAGATTGTGGAGACGGCACTTCTCAAATTTACTTACTGGCGACGATTCCACCAATGCCGCCCATGGAGAGCGCAGTTCAGAGCTACCAATCAACAATGACGGAGTGGAAGTACCACCACCTAGCCATGAAGAGGTTCGAGTTGCTATCCAACGACTCAAAAACAACAAAGCAGCGGGTGCTGACGGCCTGTCAGCTGAATTGTTTAAAACCGGCGGTGATGAATTGATAAGGCGCATGCATCAGCTCATCAGCAAAATATGGCTAGAAGAAAGCATGCCCGACGATTGGAACCTCAGCGTACTGTGCCCTATACTTAAGAAAGGAGACCCAACAATCTGCGCAAGTTATAGAGGTATCAGTCTTATTTCCATCGCATATAAGGTTCTCTCAAGCGTACTGTGTGAAAGATTAAAGCCGATTACAAAAACACTGATTGGACCTTATCAGTGTGGCTTTTGACCTGGTAAGTCCACCATAGACCAGATTTTCACGCTACGACAAATCCTGGAGAAAACCCACGAAAATCAAATTAACACACACCATCTCTTTGTCGATTTTAAAGCTGCGTTCGATAGCCCGAGAAGGGATTGCCTATACGCAACAATGTCTGAGTTCGGTATACCTGCAAAGTTGATTAGACTTTGCAGAATGACGTTGAGCAACACACGCAGCTCCGTCAAGGCAGGAAATGACCTCTCCGAAACCTTCAATACCGAAAGAGGTTTCAGGCAAGGCGATCCACTGTCTTGCGATCTCTTTAACATCATCATGGAGGGGATCGTACGAAAGGCCGGAGTCCATCGTAATGGCACCATTTTCTACAAAGGTGTCCAGCTCCTTGCGTACGCTGATGATACTGATATTGTCGGCAGAGCCAAGAGAGATGTTACCGCTGCTTTCGCCGCTATCGAAAAGGAATCAGCCAAAGTGGGTTTGACGATAAATGAGGGCAAAACAAAATATATGCTGTCTACAAACAAGGGAGCGCGGCGTTTAGACTCCCACTTTTCATCCGGCAGCTATAACTTTGAAGTAGTCAAGGAGTTTGTTTACCTTGGCACCGCCATTAATACCAAAAACGAAATCAGCCTGGAGATAAAGCGAAGAACAATAATTGCTAATAGGTGCTACTACGGGCTCAGTAAGCAACTAAGTTCCAGAGCCCTCTCTCGATCGACAAAACTAACACTCTACAAGACGCTCGTTCTACCTGTGCTGCTTTATGGCGCTGAGGCATGGGTAGTTTCGCAAACTGACGCAGCCGCTCTGGGGGTGTTCGAGAGAAAAGTTCTTCGCAAAATCTTCGGTCCTGTTCGAGTCGGCGATGACTATCGCATCCGAATGAACCACGAGCTGTATGAGCTCTACGATGACATTGACGTAGTTCGGCGTATAACTGTGCAGCGACTACGCTGGCTGGGTCATCTCCATCGTATGAACGACGAAGCTCCAGCGAAAAAGGTGCTCGAGGCGCGCGCAAAGCAGAGGCGCCTGGCGAGAGCTGATGAGGTCGGTTGAAACCCGGACACGCGTTGTTACGACCACTTAAGTAAGTAAGTAAGTTTACATCTATATTGCTACGTGGTCGGAATATTATGTAGTTTGCTCAGTCCATTTCCGCATGCCCATTCGTAGTAGATTTTCATGTCGTGGTTGATGTTTTCCTCTAGTTCCTCTGCAGTACTTGCCATTGTTAGAAAATTTGTGTCATCAGCGTATATATTGTATACTGATTTGAATGTGCAGTTCTGTATGTTGTTTATGTATAGTAAGTACAGTCGTGGTCCAAGTATTGAGCCCTTCGGTACGCCGATTTTGCTTATAAGCTCGCTGCTGTGTACGCCATCAATTTTTACAACATGGGGCCTGTTACTTAGATACGTTCGTATAAGCTCGTTTGCTACTCCTCGTATGCCCATGTCATTCATCATGAACAGTTTTACATGTTCAACAATGTTCGCATTGTTTATTTGTTCCATAGAGGCCGTGATTGCTGACTCCGTTCCACTTCTAGCTAGGAACCCGAATTGATTGCTATCGAACCGGATTGTAGAGCTTATGAAGTTTTCTATTCGACTATCAATGACCTTCTCGAACACTTTACTGACTGCACTTAGTACAGAAATTGGCCTGTAGTTCTCACAATTGTCTTTTCTCCCTTTTTTGTGTATGGGCGTTACAATAGCTTTTTTAAGGCAATTTGGGAAGTCTCCTGTTGTAAGGCACTTGTTTATTGTTTTGACCAGGGTTTCGGATATTATTGGTAGGAGCAATTTAAGGTCCTATATCGTCTGCTCCTTTAGCTGCATTGCTGTTTAGACTGGTAATAATGTCTTGTATTTCTTGTCGTATTATTGGCTTGAGAAATATGGATTTTTGATTGTGTACATTTGGCGGTGTTCTAGTGTTTGGTATATTTTTTGCTATGTTTGTAGCTGCTTCGTTGAAGAATTTGTTAAAATCGTTTGCTGTATTTACTTTGTTTTGGTTGTCTTGTTCTTGGCTGTTTTTGTTGCTGGATACATTCTCATCCTTGTTTCTTATTGTTGTGTTTATAATGTTCCATAATGTTTTCGAGTTGTTTCCAGATTTTTCTATTTGTTCATTTAACATGTTTTTCTTTGTTAATTTTAATTAATTTTTCTACTTCTTTCTTAATTTTTTTGTATTCTGCTTGTTTGTTGTGATCATTGGGATATGTTTTGCACGTTTTGTACAGTTTTTGCCTGAGTTTAAGTTTTTTTTTAAGTTCAGCTGTGATCCAATTGTTTTCCCGTGTTCTAACTTTGACATATTTGGTATTTTTGGATTTTGCTTTTTGTATTGCATGTATAAGTGTTTCTATGTCCATGTCTGGATTTTCAATCACCACGTTTCCAACCATTTCCGTGGTTTTTTTATCATTTATTTTTGATATGAGTTGTATTTTCATTGGTTTCTTACATCGTTTTATTTCATTTATTGTAGTAATTGTGTATTTGTGATCGGAGATGTAAGTATCTTCCAATTTGTAGCTTATTTCATGTGTTGTATCAATGTTGGTTATTATGTGATCAATCAATGTATTCGTTCTTGGTGTTTGCCTTGTTGGTAATGTATTATTAGCAAACGTGTATCCGTTGCCTTGTATTAAATCTGTGTATCTAATCACCGTATTAGTTTCTTCTAATAAATTAATATTTACATCTGCAAAGAAAACACAGTTTTTTGAATTGACCATTCTTTGCTCAATATAATCCATAAATGTGTTACAATTTTCGTTTGGAGCTTTGTAAAACGTGCCTATGGCTATAGGAATTTTTAAATTTTTTATTTCAATAACTGTTAGATTGTACTTTTCATCTTTTGTCATTTTATTGTATGTGTAGCAGTCTTTTATAAAAATGACTGTATCACCTCCTCGTTTGTCATTTCTGCAGTTATGTATAGCCGCGTAATTCGGGATGTTGTATATTTTTGTTTCGTTTTCGTATAACCATGTTTCTGTAGCTATGATGACATATATGTTCTTTATGTTTTTAATTATAAGCTCTAAATCGTATAATTTGTTTCGCAAACTACAAATGTTGACATAAAATATATTTAGGTTTGTGTTGTTATTCATCATTGGTATGAAATTCTTTCTCGCTCGCCTCTTAACTTAGCTATATGCACATTGCAGTTATGTGCCCCAACTTTATGATCACACATAAAAGCTGCTCCATGCTCATTCGCTCTCATACAGTTAATGCATTTGAAATTAGCAGTAACTTTGCATGAGCGGGTGGCATGTTTTTCCGCACATATGCCGCAAACTTCTTCGCCATCGCATTTCGTGCTTGTGTGGTGGTATTTTTAGCATTTATAACATCTGGTTACTGAAATGTATTCTTTTATGTATCGCGTTCTGTAATTGAGCATCACATATCGATTACTAATTTTTTGTAGAGTTTTTCCAGATACTTGCAGGATATAGTATCTTTATACTTTTTCCACAAGTTATTTTTTTTATTTATGTATTTATAAACAAATTTAATTTCATCGCTTTTATCAATGAAGTGGTTAGTTGCCACAAGTTCCTCCATTAAGTTCTCCTCGTTGTACTCGCAGTCTATATTTGAAATAATTCTTTTTGGCTGCTTTGCTTTCGGAATTGTTATTTTATAGCCCTCGCTGAATTGTTGCTTAATCTCTGTTTCTAATTTGTTCCGCCCTTGAGTATCCATTGTGTTGACAATAATTCCTCCTCCATTTATGTGTTTTGTTGATGATATTCCAATTTTTATTTTTGATGGTACGATTTTTGTTTTAATTTATTTTTTGGTCTCAATACTAGTTTGCTGTTCCTCGGTTGGCAATATAATAATGCTGTTTTGTGTTTTCTGCGGTCTACTGGGTTGCTGTTTATTTTTGTCGCCTGCCAACACTTCTGCATAGGATAGAGTTTGTTGCTTATTGTTGTTCCTTTCTATCTTGCTTAGTGCATTTTTCATTTCGTTTATGTTCTCTTGAATTTTTTCGTTTCCTTGTTTTATTTCTGTATTCGTTGCACATATTTTTTCCAAGCTCGACTCACCCTTCAGCCATTGCTTGAACTTCTTATCTGTTTCACAGACCCAAAAACATTTGTTCTTCAATGCTCCAATTGACTCATAATCTTTTTCGCTATAGTTTAAGCATTCTATGTGCCACCATGATTGACACAAGCCCTCGCATTTGATTCCTCTTGTCTCAACCTTTTTTTTACATTTTTTGCAATAACTCCTATTTTTTCATTGTCCACCTCTTCGTCACCCATTTTATGGTACTAAACCAGTGTGAACGAAGGGAATAGCTATATTCTCACAAATTTGCCGCCTTTGTAAATATCAAATAAAGCTAAGATAAAATAATTTATTACAAAGTTTCAGACCTTTTATTTTAGATTATGCAGAATGGTATGTCTGTATTTTATGTTGTTATGATCACAAAAGCGTTTATTATTATGGTGCAAGTTTTTTTTCAATTTTTAATTGTTTATTGTAGTTGTATAATTTTTATTTCAATATTTTTCTTTCATCTTGAAAATATACCTTTGCCTTTTTGTCATGTTTCCTTATTTTAAGGGTTCACATTAAAGGGTTTATTCCTCGGCTTAAATAATTTTTTCCGATTGCTTACTTTGCATATTGACAGCTTTACTATTTAAAACCAATACAAATAATTTCTCATGTATCATATCAAAAGCTCCATTCTGGGGTTATGAGAAATGAGTATGAGAAAACAGTTTTCATTTACTTTTCATTTCAAATTTTACATTTTTGTTTTCCATAGTTTCAAAAAAACGTATTTAGAAACACTCAGTGAGAAATTTCCAATGTGGAAAAAATATTTTCGGAAATTCTCACAACAAATTCCAAATAATTATTTCGTATATTTTTATCATGATTATTATTATATCATGTATTTTTATATTGAAGTAGCGCCCAGGGCGAACTTTTTCTCGAATTCTTGGTCATTGTGCACGTTGGCTTGTCAACCGTGAGAAGATACATCGACAGCTTCAAAGCGGAATGTGCAGTTGCAGTCTGGCAGCAATACCAAAGGATGCAACAGCCAACTCAATTCGAGATCTTGGCCGAATAATTGCCCGAATCAACGAAATGACGAATGTTTTGCCTGTCCCACCGGGAGCATCGAGAAAGTAAATGCCTCCCTTTCCATCGTCAACAACCTTCATCGGCGAATCGTACACGTTATTCTGCTGGGCATTCAACAGCGGCACATTTGTTCGGACTCTTTCGCCCAGCTCATCTCGATCATAAGCTTGCTCTCGTTGCAATCTGCGATTGAAATCGTGCATCGAACGATTTGGCGATTTGGCATGTCTTCGTTAATTTCAAGATCGAAATTCAAAGTTGTCGTGCGAACTCTGTGCAAAATGTCACCTACCTCGTCCTTGTATTTTTCCCACAATACGGTCGGGTTCGACGGATGGCATGTGTCTATGATGGTCGCAATGTACGCATACAATGTACGAATTTGATTTGCTAGCGCAGAAACGGCGTTGCATTGGCGAGTGGAGTCCCAATGTGCAATGCATTGATCACAGCATAGCGCCATCTATTATTTATCTCGTTGACTTCTCCACCCAAAATTCACGCCTAACATCTTTACATGAGTTCTAAGCTAACCTAACCAATTTTGAACAAAATGGGAATGATAAAATCATTTCTTATCATTGCATAACTTCAATGATATCTACATAAATGTTCCTTAACGATTCATTTACTTAATATAGACTATTCAACATACTACTTTACAACAGCATAGAACAACCGCCACAACAGCCTTTTTGAATATAGAGTTTTTGAAGAATAACTATTCTGTGAAGACATTAACTAGTTCTGGGGCCCTACTCTATTGCGATGCGACAAAAAAAAATCGCAAATTTGATTTGATTGTACGGATTTGTGTATGCATCAAATTTCATTTTCGCATTGCATTGTTTGGCGCATCGCAATACAGAGTAGGGCCCCTGGCTTATGCTCTCAAATACGCATAATAACCAAACTTTGATATAAAAATACAAATTGCAAAACTTATCATATGTATTAAGAGTTTGGAAACAAAGGCTCTGAAACGTTATTTAGTTGCTTTCCTTGGCGATGTAGCCAAAATGGAACTATAACCGAGTGCTCCATAACACGGTTTACATCACAAAAAAGAGGCACAAAGTACAGAATAACCATAACCATCACACTGTACTTGGAACATAGTTAAATAATTTATAATAAAAACTTACAATAATAATAATAAATAATCAGCCTTACTAAAAAACTGATATTAAATTCAGTTTTTTAATCAGCTTTTTAATTTAGTAGCAGTGTAGCCTCTGCTAAGCTTATGATTAAAATCTTTTTAGAGCTGGCACTAATTAAAGCCAACAATATATATTTTTTTGGTAAGTCTCAATAACTTTTCCTTTTTTTTTTGCATATCAATAAACTTCAAATTTTATATAAACGTTTTCTTTAAACGATTGACTGTTTTTACTATTACGACTTAAGTAGTTGAAAACATCTTATCGAAACATCTTAATCGATTACATTTTATTTGGACATTGTAATAAAAATGTGCAAAATCAGATGCATAAAAAAAACATTTTAATTTTAATTGCTTTTGAAAAAATTGCAGTAACTATTAACACGTTTTTTTTTTAATGGCAAATGCAATTGCAATATATCTAATTTAATTTCAATTTCATGTAATTGTAAGTAAATATAAATGAAGTTTTCAACCACTGTGTTCTGCATAAAGCATTTTTCTTCTTTCAGTTTTAAAAATTCAATTTTCTCACTTTTTGTTAATTAAATCTCAGTGAGAATGATTGTTGAAATAAGAAGTTTTTGACATAAAAATTTTTCGTTTCCACTCTACGTGGATGAGCTTTTAAAAATCTCATTGAAATATTCTCATTAACATTTGTTTCTCATTTACAAATTCGAAAAGAAATTTCGATTTCGAATCAGCTGATTTTTTTCCATTCTCATAAATTAAGAATAAGAAATAAACATTTCTCACAATTTTTTTCTCATTCTCATGTTTTCATCATCCCAGAATGTGGCTTCAGGTCACTGAAGTTTTCAAATTTAATTTAGATGATTTTAAACTTTCTGCTGTACTTATTTCTTTCTTTCCACCAGTGGCGGCCGTGGCGTAGTGGGTAGAGTGTGTGACTCTTACGCCAGAGAACCCAGGTTCGAATCCTCCATCTGACACAGAAAATTTTTTCAATTGAATTAATTTTTCTGTTCGGCCGTCATCTCTATGCAGACAATGGCAAACCTCAGAGAGTAAAAACTGCCATGAAAAGCTTCTTGAGAACATAAGCCGTTCGGAGTCGGCGTAAAACATTTAGGTCCAGTTCTCGATCATTTGTGTGCAAACATTTCACATCACACACAACACAATTGGTAATAAGAAGCTCGGTCAAAGTCTTTTCAAGGGCTGAAAATGGCCATTTTGTTTTTTCTTCTTTTTTTTTCTGTACTTCTTTCTCCTTGTTAATGTATTATGCAACACTCTTAACACGTTAATTATGTTGTCGCTAATGAGTCATCATTTCTTTATCAGGATCGGTGATACCACGATGTTCTGATCTGTCGCTCGCTACCTTACCCTTTAAATTATGTTTCGTTTGCTATTCCAAATGATTTTAATAAAGATATATTCTTTAAATAATAAATTTTCTTCATATACTATTTTTTAAATACTTCATTTTCTCTATAATTACAAATACGCTATAATTTAAAATTTAATCGACCTTCTTACATGTTTATTTATTTTTACGTACAGTTACGTATTCTTAATTTTATAAGAGGATTCTCTTTTTTGTTTTTTTTATTTCATTGTCATCATAATGACAATGATAATGACTTTCATCTATAATACTGCATGAAACGCTCTTTTTTATTTTTCAAAAATTAAGTAACTTGGGAAAAAGAAGGTCGTATATTACTTCTAGTAGTTATTTATTTTACCCGATATTTATTAACCTTTGTTTACTCTGATATTTATTGACTATCAGTTGGTATTCTTTAGTTTTGTGTTTTCTTTTAATTTAAGTTTTCCGGAACTTAATTCATGAGTTATAAAAATGACTTATTAATTTGTTTTGCTGTAATTTAAATTTGAAAGTCGAAATTATCTTTTTTTTCAATTTTCCTTCCAATTGAATTTCATTTCATTGAATTATTTGCTTTTCTTTTTAATTATTTTAATTTACTTAACACTTCCTGTTTTCCCCAATATTTTCTTTCCCTCTGATTTGACTATATCATTTACTCTAGTAGCAGTAGCAATTGACGTATGTGTGTGTGTGTACGTGTGTTCAAACAAATTTTTTCTGTATTTTTAAAAAAGTTTATATCATGTAAAATTTTTTGTAATTCAAGTAATGAGTTATTGTGAAAATTAACTAATGTATCTATTAATGTAAAGTAAGTTTTTGGTTAATTGTTTTTGATAAATTGTTCATATATGTTTTTGTAGATAAAAAATTAAAAAATCTCCCCTGAAGATGTCGCCAAGAAAGTGACGAAATGTCGGGAAAGAATTGAATTTTTATTTTTAAATATTTAAAAATTGCAATTAAGAAGAAATGGCCAAACAATTCCATTCAACTTAAATAAATATAAAATATTTTCTTTTGAACAAAATTTAAATTGTCGAAATCGTTTTCGAGAACAGTAATAATTTGGCCTTTAACGATTACTCGTACTAGGGTTCACACTGTTCCAAATACTTGTACACAAGATGGGATCAATAAAAGCGTAAGAAGGCCAAAAAGAAACCAAATCTAAAGACTAAAATATTTTGTTCTCCCGTTTATGTGAAATGTCCCATAAAAGTTGTGAATCCAAGCTTCAAAAGGTAAACTTAATAAAAAAAGTTGCAATTTTACATAGCTAATTTTAATTTTGTTCTTCGCAAAATCTTCGGTCCTGTTCGAGTCGGCGATGACTATCGCATCCGAATGAATCACGAGCTGTATGAGCTCTACGAAGACATTGACGTAGTTCGGCGTATAACTGTGAAGCGACTACGCTGGTTGGGTCTCATTGTGGCGACGGGTGACGAATCGCTTGTGAATCGTTATTTTTAAAGTTTTCGAATAGTTTCATACCGAATTCATCAGAGGTTGGCTTGATGCTTAAAGAAAGCACTGATTGAAATCGTGACTTTCCTAAACTCCATTTAAGATGTTCTGAAACAAAAAACAATTTTTTCCGACTTTTCAATATACAAATTTTTTTAAGAAATGTATTTTTTATTAACTTTCTTTTGTTAATACTGTAGTGTACTAACATATTACGTAAGTACAATCGACCAACATATGCCAACAATAAAAATCATAAACAAAATTATTTAGACAAATTCATAATCTCCAAAAATGTTAACGTAAACAAAACGTTTAACTCGAATTCTTTTCAATGCGCTTAGCACCCTTTACGCTTGGGCCGCTAGCATGCCACAAGCATAATCGCGACAGCGGGTGTTGTGTTACAAATGCATTTGCATGAAAAACACAACAACAACAACAACAAGCTAAAGACTTGAACTAGTTCCGATGACATGTCGAAGTCAAGGCTATTAATTTGGTAAACACAATAAACAATGATTATGAATTTGAGGGGAAATATGAGGATTTTTATTAAAGTAAAAATGATTGGTATCGAATAGAATATCAATTTTTAAATTGAAAATATTGGAAATTAAGGAGGAGTCTTGGAAATAGTGGGTAAGCTAGGTTAAGAAAAATAATGTTATTTTTAATATAAATACCAGAAGTATAACAAATAAAGTCCAGATTCTATCTGAATGTGAAACTTGGCTCTTTAGCTAAAAATTATACTTTTAGTTTCTCAAAAATAAGCGTGGCTTTCTAGCCATATTGTCTTGAGCGTTGGTGCGCTCTAAAAACACCAAACACTTTATCACGACAGGCTTTCCTCGTGATAAGTGATATAAACTTAATAAACTAATAAACATCGTACATGGCGATCCTGCCACTATAGACCTGAAATTTTCTAATATGACAACAATCGATGAAATAAACGACATTTTCTCTAAGTGGGAAAATTATACATTTCCAAACTCAAAAGAATATAATCCTCAAGAAGATACTACTGAAGAATACCAACCAGAGCGAATAACAGAACAGGTATCAATATACATTCCAACCAACCTGAGCAACGCCGGTACAAAACCATTAACAATAAGTGAATACAAAAAGAGGACAAAAATTACAAAACAAAATCAAATACCAACACAACCACCAGTCTCAACAGTAAAAAGACCACGATCGGGAAAAATAGTTAAAGCAAAACAACGAGTAGCTGAATTATTTAGAATAATAAGGATAACAACAGACGAAAAACAAAGAAAAGAATTATTAAAAAAAGTAAAAACAGAACAATTAATTTATAAAAATAAAAAAAAACAACATGTAAATTTTTCTTAATAATCATTTTATACAAAAAAAAACAAAAAAAAAAATTTTTTTAGTAAAGAATATGTGAATTTTTATCAATTATCATTTTCTCAATAAAAATATGTAATGATAAATGTTTCAATAAATTCACAAAATGCACATTAAAGATATTAAGATATTATATGATACAAATACCTAATATAACTTATTTATATAAAGAATTAGCAATGTTTAATAACGAAAATAAAGAAAGAATAATTATAAATGAATATAGACAATAACATTTGATCGATTGTTACGACCAACCACATACAACAAATAGGTTGGACGGTCTTAATAACTTTAGGAGTAATAGCATTATTAGCTTATATTATCTATAGAATAAATAAATATTGTAAACAATATATAAGGAAACATAATGTTAGAGCTATAGTCAATAATTAAATTCTAAATTCAAATTCAATAAAAAAAATCAAATCAAAGTCATGAAGAAAGCAACACTATGCAAATATCAAGGCTGTTACGGTATTTTGTTTAATAAACATTGCACAGCATGTACTCACAAAATAATTGACATTGGAAAAATAATATATTTTTCATACGAAAATAACAATTGGCATCAAAAATGTTTCAGATGCAACATATGTAAAGTTAAATTAAGTAAATTTGATTTCAATGAAAATAATTCACAATTATTTTGTAGAAATTGTAGTAAAACGTAAACCAATCTAAACAAAAATGTAACTATTAATGGAAGAACTTTTAGAAATCTTTAACGAAGTTCTAAAAATAAAACAAAACATAAAAAAATCTTCCCATAGGAAAATATAAATCAGAAACAATCGACTTAAAGGTTCAATATCTAGATCGATATAAATTACATTTCAATAAAACTTCCGAATCTTTAAACAAACTAGAGGCATATGAATTGCATGATCAATTCCAAAAATTACTAAACGAAACGAAGAATCTTTTGTTAAATCACAAAATAGATAACGAAAACAAATTAGCAATGACGGAACTGAATATAGAACTCATTTTGAAAACCATCCCGATTTTCAACGGAAACTACAAGGAATTAAACGCATTCTTAACTTTAGTAGAACTGTTAGACAGCACTTACACTACGCCAGAAAATAAGAAAAAATTAATAAACATTGTAATCAATGTAAAACTAAACAATAATGTAAAAACAACACTAGGACATACAGCAAATATAGACACATTCGATAAACTTAAACTCGCTCTCACAAATTCATTTAAAAGCAACTTAACGACTACACAAATATATACACAACTATCTACACTAACCCAACGAAACGGTACAGTATGAAATTTTAAAGACAAACTATTAAATCTTACATCTGAATTAAACAACTTACAAATAAATGAATTACCTACCGATAGTAACAATCAACAGAAAGATTTAATCATGAAAATGAATGAATCCTATGCATTAACAATTTTTAAAAATGGTCTAAATGACGATCTAAGGAATACAATCTTTGCAGCTCAACCTAAAACAATAATAGAAGCAACAAATCTAGCGTTAGAACTAGAAAAAAATATAAAAACAAATAACCAATTGTTGTATTTTAGAACAAAGACTTTATTCAACCCGAACACTAGACGACCAAACTATAATAACACAACCAATTATCATAACTCCTACAGTAGACAACAACATAACAGAAACTGTAATACACGACTACAAAACAACAGAAACAATAATACATTTAGGCAACGACCGCATAACAACAACGCATACAGACATAACCAAAATAATAACAATCAAAATTTTAATAACAGTCGAAACAATTTTAGAAATAATAACCAAAGAAATAATAGCCAAAATACGCAAAGAGGCAATTTTGATAACAACACCAACAGAAATTTTAACAATAAAAATTATAATAACAGAATGTATGTTTTTACTAATGAAGACCAGGGAAACGACGATCGCTCGGAGATCGACAGAGAAGATCATCCGGGAAAGCGCAATTAAAAATATACAAAATATCGGATAATACAACAAACTATATAAAAGTAACATGCAGCAATACAAATAAAAATTTGAAATTTTTAATCGATACAGGTGCAGATATTTCAATCTGCAAAATTGAAAATCTAAATAATGATATAGACTTGATGACAAGAGAAAAATGTAAATTAACAGGTATAACAGAGGAAGAAACTTTCACTTTAGGCTCAATAATACTGCTAAAGCTCCTGCTTCTATTGCTTTTTCAACTATTTCTAACAATGCTGTCTCTCTGCCTAATGTTCAAAATGAGAATGAAGGTTGGACTGAAGTGGGCAGAAAAAATCGAAAAAAGTGCTCGCTTGTGGTTGGGCAAAATGTAAACAACGAGTTAGCAGTATTCGAACGCAAGATATTTTTACATTTATCTTCATTTAAGCCGTCTGTTACAGAAGATAATATTATTGATTTTATTGTAAAAAATACTACAGTTCCTAAACATACTCTTAGCTGCTCAAAACTGGTAAAACGAGATGTGCTGCCGCAATCACTACGTTTCATTAATTTCAAGCTTGGAATTTCAAAAAGCCATTATAATGAAATCGTCGATTCAAAACTATGGCCAGCTGAGGTCAAAATTAAACATTTTCAGTTTTTTCAAAGGCCGTTAATCCAACAAATGTTGCAATAACAAAGTCGCGATCTCTTTTCTCTCATTTTTTTAGTCAAAAAGTTAGGAAAATTGGGGTTTCACTCTAGTTTTTTAAGTTGGCTTGAATCGTATTTAGTAAACAGACAATGTGTAGTGGCTTTTGATAACGTAAAATCTTTTTCTTATTTGGCAACTTCAGGTGTTCCGCAAGGAAGTATTCTAGGGCCACTTCTCTTCGTTTTATTTATTAATGATATTACCTCCATTTTTTCTCATTGTCAATATTTGCTTTACGCTGATGATCTGAAGATTTTTCTAAAAATAAGTAATTTAAATGACATTGCACTTTTGCAGAATGATGTCGATAAGCTTTATTATTGGTGCTGTAATAACGGTCTTTATTAAATCTTAAAAAATGTGTTTTTATGACTTTCTCAAAATCTGTAACTTTCCGTCCGTCCGCCTATTATATTGCTCACTCCATTGGCATCTGTTGTCTAATACAAGGATTTGGGTGTAGTTTTCGATCGTAAATTTTCTTTTATTCCTCATATTGATTATATTGTACCCAAAGCATATGCCATGCTAGCATTCATCCGAAGAAACAATGCTTGCTTTTCAGATCCATATACTTTGAAAACTTTGTTTAATTCACTCGTGCGATCCAGATTAGAATATGCAGCAATAATATGGAATCCATTTTATGAGTCTCACAAAATTCGACTGGAACGAATTCAGAAATCGTTCACAAGGTTTGCCTTGCGCTCTTTTTATACTTCTGGCTTACCTCCCTCATATAATACCCGATGTCTTTTGATAGGATAGAAAACTTTGGAGAGTAGAAGAAGTGTTTTGTCCTTGATGTTTGTCTTTGATATTATCAATGGTTTGGTGGATTGCCCTGCACTTTTGGGAAAGATTGATTTCAATGCGCCTTCTAGGATATTAAGAAACTTTGATCCTTTTTACTTGGAAACGCATCGTTCAAATTATGCTGCTTATGTACCAATCAATCGAGCATTAGTATTGTTTAATTCCATAAATTCTATTCATGATTTAGATTTTTCTGTCTCAAAAAATTATATGAGATCAATTTTAAATTCAGTTGTTTAAACTTAAAATTACTATATGTAAGGCTTTTTATATCTTTTAGTCTGTAAGTAATATTGTTGCATAGACTAATTAGTTTAAATAAATAAAGTTGGGACTCAATTTACAAAACCTTAATATACAACATTTTTTTTTTCAAGCCGTAGACAATGACTTCATCATTCACACTGACGGTATTTTAGGTAGACAGTTTTTATCAAAATATTTGTGTAAAATTGACTATGAAACACATACACTCACTATAATACTAAACGACAACGAAATAGTAACACCTTTATACTTAAATAAAAACGCATTTAATATAATTAGAATACCACGCAGAACAGAAATTATTGCACCAATAAATTTAACCTTAGATCAGGATAGCGTTATTTTGAATGAAGAAATTCAAAAAGGAGTATTTATAGCAAATTCTATAGTTCCATCAACAGGAATATGTCACGTAAAAATATTAAATACAACAGAAACAGAAATAAGAATTAATAAGCTACCACCGAAATTCAAACCTTTATCGGAATACTCATATTTAAAACAAAACACACGTCAAAATGAAACTAGATTCAAAAAACTTGTAAAAGAATTAGACATAGACACAAAACATCCACTAATAAATATCTTTAAAGAGTATCAACATATATTTCATATAACAAATGAACAGTTAACAGTAAACAATTTTTATACACAAAAATTAGCCACAACAGATAATACACCCACATATATAAAAAATTATAGATTACCACATGTTCATAACAAAGAGATACATGAACAAGTTCAAGACCTATTGAACAACGATATAGTTGAACCATCAATAAGCCCATACAATTCACCTCTCCTACTTGTACCAAAGAAAAATAGTGACGATATCAAAAACTGGCGCTTGGTTGTTGACTTTAGGAAATTAAACAATAAAATAGTTAGTGACAAATTCCCTTTAACAAGATTAGAAGATGTCTTAGACAAACTCGGCAGAGCAAAATACTTTTCCACTCGATATGACGAGTTCTTTTCACCAAATTCCTTTGGAAAAAACTTCTAGACCTTTAACAGTTTTTTCTACCAATGACGGTCATTACCAATTTAAAAGATTACCTTTTGGACTTAAAATTTCATCAAACAGTTTTCAACGTATGTTAACATTAGCACTAACAGGTTTAAGCTCAGAAGCATTTTTATATGTAGATGACATAATAGTCTTTGGATGTAGCTTACAACATCATAACAATAATTTAATTAAAATTTTTGATAGATTATCTAAATACAATCTCAAATTGAATGCACACAAATGCAAATTTTTACGTCCTGAAGTAGTTTATTTGGGACACCTTATTACACAAAATGGCATTAAGACTGATCCAGCAAAATATGAAACAATAAAAAATTATCCAACCCCTTTAAATTCTGACGATGTGCGTAGTTTCGTCGCCTTTTGTAATTATTATAGACGATTCATAAAAGATTTTGCAACAATCGCACAATGCTTAAATGGTTTATTTAAAAAGAACCAAACTTTCAATTGGACAACACAATGTCAAACAGCGTTTGAGACACTTAAACAAAAATTAATAGAACCGCCTATATTACAATATCCAGATTATTCGAAAACATTCATTTTAACCACTGACGCATCAAACTACGCCTTAGGAGCCGTATTATCACAAGGTGAAATAGGACAAGACTTACCAATATCTTATGCCAGCAAGAGCTTACAAAAACATGACATAAATAAACCAATTATAGAAAAAGAACTTTTAGCAATACACTGGGGGATTAATTTCTTCAAACCATATTTGTACGGACAAAAATTCATAGTAGTTACAGATCACAGACCTTTAATTTCACTTTTCTCTCATAAAAACCCATCATCAAAAATGACAAGAATCAGATTAGACTTATCTGATTACGATTTTACGATAATATTCAAGCAAGGCAAAATAAATACAAATGCCGATGCACTATCCCGAATAAAGATAGATTCGGATATACTAAGAACAATGATACCAAAAGATGAAACAAGCAAAGCCATGGTAATAACACGGGGAAATATTAAAAAGCAAGAAGAAATTGCAAAGGAAAAATGCACATCTGCAAAGGAGACTCGCGAACTCTTTATTTGGGATTGCACGTCCATAACTGATGTCAAAAATATAAATAGATTGAAATTTGAATTAAGCGATATGAATATAAATAATAATGATACTAGTATCCAAGTAATAAATAATATTGTGCACGTGCGATGTAGCAATAAATCGACGAATCCAGATTCGACATCGATGAAGCTATCATCAAAAATAATTAAAGATAACAAAAATATGCATGCAAAATCTAATGATGATTCAGCGACTCTAGAGGCGATTCTGAAGAAATTAGTATCTAAAATGATACAAAAAGAAGAATTCAAGAGAATATATAACAACATGCTGCAGAAGAAAATAAATAAAAATAGAAAAGAATCGTTAAAAATAATGATATTTCAACCCCCAAAAAGAATTACAAACAAAACCATGCAACACAAGATAATACAAGAATACCATGACACACCACAAGGAGGACATTTCGGTATTAGAAAAACAATCATTAAACTAAAACAACGCTATGTATGGAAACATATGCGCCAAATGGTAAAACATTATATAAACAAATGTATACGGCACTTCTCCAATTTACTTACTGGCGACGATTTCACCAATGCCGCCCATCGAGAGCGCAGTGCAGTGCCACCAATCGACGATGACGGAGTTTAAGTATCACCACCTAGCCATGAAGAGGTTCGAGTTGCTATCCAACGACTCAAAAACAATAAAGCAGCGGGTGCTAACGGCCTGTCAGCTGAATTGTTTAAAACCGGCGGCGATGAATTGATAAGGCGCATGCATCAGCTCATCAGCAAAATATGGCTAGCAGAAAGCATGCCCGACGATTGGAACCTCAGTGTACTGTGCCCTATACTTAAGAAAGGAGACCCTACAATCTGCGCTAGTTATAGAGGTATCAGTCTTATATCCATCGCATATAAGGTTCTCTCAAGAGTACTGTGTGAAAGATTAAAGCCGATTACAAAAACACTGATTGGACCTTATCAGTGTGGCTTTCGACCTGGTAAGTCCACCATAGACCAGATTTTCACGCTACGACAAATCCTGGAGAAAACCCACGAAAATCAAATTGACACACACCATCTCTTTGTCGATTTTAAAGCTGCGTTCGATAGCCCGAGAAGGGATTGCCTATACGCAACAATGTCTGAGTTCGGTATACCTGCAAAGCTGATTAGACTTTGCAGAATGACGTTGAGCAACACACGCAGCTCCGTCAAGGTAGGAAATGACCTCTCCGAAACCTTCAATACCGAAAGAGGTTTCAGGCAAGGCGATCCACTGTCTTGCGATCTCTTCAACATCATCATGGAGGGGATCGTACGAAAGGCCGGTGTGCATCGTAATGGCACCATTTTCTATAAAGGTGTCCAGCTCCTTGCGTACGCTGATGATATTGATATTGTTGGCAGAACCAAGAGAGATGTTAACGCTGCTTTCGCCGCTATCGAAAAGGAATCAGCCAAAGTGGGTTTGACGATAAATGAGGGTAAAACAAAGTATATGCTGTCTACAAACAAGGGAGCGCGGCGTTTAGACTCCCACGTTTCATCCGGCAGCTATAACTTCGAAGTAGTCAAGGAGTTCGTTTACCTTGGCACCGCCATTAACACTAACAACGAAATCAGCCTGGAGATAAAGCGAAGAACAATAATTGCTAATAGGTGCTACTACGGGCTCAGTAAGCAACTAAGTTCCAGAGCCCTCTCTCGATCGACAAAACTAACACTCTACAAGACGCTCGTTCTACCTGTGCTGCTTTATGGCGCTGAGGCATGGGTAGTTTCGCAAACTGACGCAGCCGCTCTGGGGGTGTTCGAGAGAAAAGTTCTTCGCAAAATCTTCGGTCCTGTTCGAGTCGGCGATGACTATCGCATCCGAATGAACCACGAGCTGTATGAGCTCTACGGAGACATTGACGTAGTTCGGCGTATAACTGTGCAGCGACTACGCTGGCTGGGTCATGTCCATCGTATGGACGACGAAGCTCCAGCGAAAAAGGTGCTTGAGGCGAGGGTCGCTGGTCAACGACGACGAGGGAGACCATGCCTCCGATGGATGGACCAGGCTGAGGAAGCCCACCGCACTTGATGTATCCGATTGGAGAAGGCGCGCGCAAAGCAGAGGCGCCTGGCGAGAGCTGATGAGGTCGGTCGAAATCCGGACACGGGTTGTCACGACCATCTAAGTAAGTAAGTAAGTTTATTAATAAAAAAATAACAAAGTTTAGTTACTTAGGATAAAAAGCCCTCTGCCTTTGTTCTAGAAACTCGATGCAAACACAATGACAATTACGGCCTTGCCAGATCTCACAAAACTATATATAACAACTGGTAACAGCGAGATTGGTCGGTATCCTTCCGTTCCGTTAGGACTTTTTCCCGGCTTTGGAATCGGTGATAAAAGCGCCTTCTTCGAATCATGTGTGTACACACTGTTATTTAAAATATTATTATATAGCCTGCAATTATATAGTCTCATTTTAATTGTTGTAGAGAAATTTTTGATCATAGAATGTGTGATCTTATCCAAGGATGGAGTTTTTCCTTTTGTATTTTGAAGTGTCTTGTCTAACTCATGTGTTGTTATGTCATTCATCACACAGTTGAGTAGCGGTTCTTTGTCTTCCATGGTATCTTTATTTATACTTCTTTTTTCCCGCCGCCAGATAAAGGGTCCGCCATCTAACGTTTGTTTTTTCAACTAGTGCTTATTTCGTGATGGTAACACTTAGCACATGTCTGATATGACAGATAATTAGTTTTATCCTTCCGCTGAACGAATATGGTTGTGTATACGCTTGAACAACGCTGGGAAATATTGCCTGCGATCGACTTACAGAAGATACCGATTTTGCCAAAAAAAATTATCTTTTCAGATGAAGCTCATTCTGATCTTGGCGGGTATGTAAACAAGCAAAATTGTCGCATTTGGGGCACAGAAAACCCGCACGTATACATTGAAAAGCCGATGCACCCAAAACGAGTCACTGTTTGGTGCGGATTTTGGTCCAGAGGCATAATTGGGCCATTTTTCTTCGTCAATGGCCATCGTTATCAGGCCATGTTGAACGAATTTTTGTTCACAAAAATTGAAGAGGAGGATATTGGCAACATTTGGTTTCAACAGGACGGCGCTACGTGCCACACAGCCGAAGCTACACTCGATGTTTTGCGCCCTGTTTTTGAAGATCACACTATCAGCCGCAGAGCTGATGTCGTTTGGCCACCTCGAAGCTGCGATTTGACACCGTTGGATTATTATTTGTGGGGTGCCCTCAAAGATAAGTGTTACACCGACAAGCCAGAGACAATTGACGCTTTAAAGGACAATATTCGTGAAGCCATTCGTGAAATACAGCTGCATACAATCGATAATGTGCTTAAAAATTGGACCGATCGTGTAGGCTACTGCATGGCCAGCCGAGGCAGCCATTTGAATGAAATTATTTTCCATTATTAACCGGAAGGATTGTACATTCAAATAAAAAAATAAATTTGATAAAATATTCAGTAGTTTTTTTTTTGCATTTTCAAAAAAACAAAAGTTATTTGGCGGACCCTTTATAAGTCAAAAGACCGGTCCGAGCTTATTGAGCTCCACATTTCGCACATATGTTCCACGATAGAACATGTTTGAGAGAGTGAAATTACCAAGCTTAAAAAAAACTTGGAACATCTGGATATGTGACGTCAAAAGCACAAAGAATAAAGAGCGAATTATTTCAATAAAACAATAAAAGAAACACTTTATAAGTGCAATGCATTCAAGTTTTATATTTATTTCATAAAAAAATTAACATAACAAAGGCATTTTTGTCGACAACTTAATGAAATTAAAAATTAATTAATTAAAAATTAATAAATGTGGCACAAGTACCTTATATAAAGCTATCGATTCATATAATTCATATCCATTAGACCATTACTTTTTTTTAGTAGCATAGAAAAAGTAAAAGTACGAGATTAACACAAGGAGAACTATCTGGAATATCCATTTTGAATGGAATCCATTTAAAAAAGGGTTAAAACAGTTACTCTGCTTAGTGAAGCCGATAAAGAGAAAAAAAGCTTGCACTATAATGAGAGCCAGAGAAAGATATTAAACGCTCTCTGCTCAATCCAAAACATGTAAGCATAAGTTAAGCTCTAGTTGTTGTTGTATTTGTATCAATAATATCAAGTTCTTACTTGTTTTATCTGTTTGTACAAGTAGAATGGATAGTTCTCTGCATACCTTTAATCTTATACTTAAGGAGTTTAGACAACAAAAAAGCGACACCACCTTCACGAAAATTAGGGCGATCATTTCTTAAGTTGACATATCCAGAAATATCTACCGCTTTCGAGAATATAAAAGGTTTAAGCCCCGTCTCAGTAATACCAAAAACGTCAAAAAAACCCCCTTCTAAAATAGATTTAAGCTCATCCATCTAAGTGGATACAGTAGATGGTTTGATACTCTGACAATTCATATGTCCAATATTAAAATTATAACTAAGCATACTGAGGGAAGATTTAATAAACGCATTGTTGCTGTACTGGACCAAAGTTAGCATTAAGTGTAGACAATTAAAGCCATAAATGATATAAAAATGAATAAATTGAAAGTTGATAATAGATAAATTGCCATAAATTATACAAAAATGAATAAAATTGATAAATTGATAATAAATAAATTGAGTACAATATTGGAAGTCTACTTTAAAACATCCTGATGGCTAGCAATTTTGGAATCGAAACTGTCTGTACATTATTGGAGATCATAAAGCGCGCTCAGAGCCGTCTAACAACTTGTTGTTGACCACATGATTGTCAGCATTGATGATCTTAAACTGCAGATTTTTTTTTTTTCTTTAAGCAGCTAGCGGCAAAAGAAATTGGGCTTATTAGTCGCTGCAGTGTAATGGTCGTTGAGATAAACACGAGAGTTGACTTCGCCACCAACAATTTGGGAGAGTACTAAGGTGCGGGTTTTTGAAATAATGCTTCAAACTGGCGTCCTGACAATTGACGGAATTTAGCTTGACAAGTAAGGCCTTCCCCTTCCTAATGTAAGCGCAGAGAATGTCACCCACAGGCAAGGGCTTGTGCAATCGTAAGAATCGGTTCATGGAGTTTCACTATCCCAGATGGAAGACCAATGACTATAAAATTCGCTCGATTAAAACTGCGTTGCAGGATATTATTCTCCTTCTCAAGCTCCTTAAATCTCTTATCAGTAATATTCTCAAGAGACTCTAATTTATTACTGCACTTAGAGATATCAATAGAAAGTGCCTGCACATTTTAGGTTAAATCCGATTTGATTGAGTCAATTTTAAAATTCGTATCATCAATTTTTAACGACAGCTGACTAAATAGACAAAGAGACATTGCATCATTTAAAATCTATGCCGCTGATCTTGATTATGCTCGGATGATGTCTAAGGACTTCTGGCCCATAGGAACTGTTGTCCACGAGTTCATTCCACGACCAAAAATTTCTTCAAATGATGCCCTGGGCGCCACCTCAACATCGACTACTCTTTCAAAAACCTACTAAGCTGCAGTAACAACTCGTATGTTAACACTTATCTTAATCATAAATATTCTTTATATTACCAAAACGTAGGAGGGTTTAGGTCCAAAATGAAATCACTTTTTATTTCATCCTCTTCATTAGTTTATGATATTATTATTTTCACAGAGATTTGGTTAACTGAAAGTCACTATTCACCAGAGCTTTTCAATAATACATTTTATAACGTTTTTCGTAAAGATCGTTGCCCGCGGACCACAGGTCTTTGCCGTGGAGGAGGGGTACTTGCTGCGATTCGAACCGGTTTTTCTTGTCAACTAATTTCATCACCAAACAATAACACCATGTATGACATTGATCAAATTGCTATTAAAATTCATATAAGCACTGACTTTGAGCTTTTAGTTTTTGCTAGTTACATACCACCAAACAGCCCGCTTGAGCTGTATAATGCGCATTTTGCAAATTGCAGAGTCCTTCTTGACAACCGTGGGTGATTTTAACTTGGGTAATATAAATTGACAACCCGTTTGTGACGAATTTTACTTAGTACCCTTAAATGTCAACATTGAAACTGAAGCCCAATTAATCGATTTTTTTGGTCAATACGACCTTGTGCTAATCAACAGTTTAAAAAATGATTTAAATCGTTGTCTCGATCTCGTGTTTATTGATAAAGATTTTAAAGTAACTCACCACCTTGTCCAATCTTTAATAAAACTCAACATCATATTCCAATCTTACTCTATTTTTCTTTATATCACTTTCAGCAGCTTAATTTTATTAACAAACTCTCCAGAGATTACAAAAAAGCAAATTTTATAGATATGAACAACTACCTATCACAAATCGCCTGGGATTCCGTACTACAGGGCCCTGAATTAAACTTAATGTATTCAAAATTTACTGACATTTTCAACGAATCCACTCAAAATTCTGGTTCCACCAAGCGTGACAGAGCCAATGGAAACCCTCCCTGGTTTAATAAGAGGCTGTGCAACTTAAAAAACCGCACTAATAAAGCCTACAAACGCCTGAAAACCAATAAAGACAACTCAATATTAAAATTTGTTTACATTACTCATCAACGTGAATTTGACACACTGAACAAGTTTCTCTATGGTTTGTACATTATGTCAACTGAATCTGAACTCAAACGAAACAGCAAATGTTTTTGGATTTTCATTAACAAAAGAAGAAAGTCAAACGGCCATCCAACTGAAATGACCTACCTCAACAAATCTTCTAATGACACAAACCATTTGTAACCTATTTGCGTATTATTTTAAATCAGTGTACTCGTGTGAGTCCGCAATGTCTGGTTATACACCTCCTAATCCTCTTATTGATCTTGGTTCTATTTTCCTTGCTGAATCCGACGTACTTAATGCACTAGTTTGCCTCGAAAGCAACACGAGTGAGGGCCCTGATGGCGTATCACCGATTTCTTTGAAAAATTGTGCACACTCCATTGCTTATCCATTATCATTAATTTATAACAAGTCAATAGCGTGTGGCTTATTTTTAGATTCTTGGAAAATTTCGCATATCGTACCGATTCATAAATCTGGGCCAAAGCATGAGATCATTAATTATCGACCGATTTGTAAACTCGCCACTATACCTAAACTATTTTAAAAAACTATTAACGAAAAACTTATTTTCTTTGTCAAAAATATTATATCCCCACACCAACATGGGTTTTTGAGTGGAAAATCGACAGTCACGAACCTTTTTCTTTTCTCTAACTTCGTTATTAATAACATGGAAAACCACTTGCAGACGGACGTAATTTTTACCGACTTCACAAAAGCCTTTGACAAAGTCAATCATAAATGACTTATATCAAAACTCTCCCCAATTGGTTTCCACTCTAATCTGCTTAGTTGGATAAGCTCATATTTACAAAATCGACTCCAACTTGTCAAAATAAGCAATACAACTGTCCTGTCCGATTAAGGTCACTTCGGGCGTCCCGCAGGGAAGCCATCTTGGCCCGCTGTTGTTTCTACTATTTATTAATGACCTCCCTCTTGTAGTAAAACATTCTAAATGCCTTCTTTTTGCTGACCATCTTAAGCTGTTTCGCCCAATCAGATCCCAGTTTGAGTGCAAACTTCTTCAAGAAGATTTAAACTCAATTTCCACCTGGTGTAACGAAAATGACCTGCCACTCAAATCTCTTAAGTGTCAATATCTCACCTTCACCCGTTCTACGACCTCATTAGTTGGTAACTACAATATCAACTCCATAGCACTTGATAGAATTTTTTCTAAAAAAGATTTAGGAATCATTCTGGACGCCCAACTCAATTTTAGAGATCATATTGATTTTATCGTAACAAGGCTAATTCAATGCTTAATTTTGTAATTAGAAACAGCAGGGATTTTAATGATCCCTACACACTAAAAACCCTTTACTTCGCTCGTTAGGCCTCACCTTGAATACTGCTCTATAATATGGAACCCTTCATCATTTTTACACTCACAAAGAATTGAAAGAGTACAGAGAAAATTCACTAGACTTATGGTATACCAACTTAATTGGAACTTGCCTGAATCCCCTCCATATCAAACTAGATGTGCCCTCATTGACTTGAGTACTTTGCAATGCAGAAGAATTGCAACCTCAATCATATTTGTTAGAGATCTTATCCAAAATAATATTAAATGTCCAAAACTACTAGAAATGCTTGACTTCCATATACCTACAAGATCCCTCCGTAGTCAGTTCCATTTCCACGGAATGTACCATAGAACCGCATATGGGCTTAATGAACCCTTATCTCGATGTACTAGAGAAGTAAATAAAGTCCTCTCCTCTATCGATATATTTGCATCATCTTCTCGTGAAAACTTTAAAAGTAATCTATAATTTTCTTAAAAGCTCTATGTGTAGCTATATTTCTATCTTTCTTATAATAGTTTGTTGTTTAACTTAACTTTTAAGATAACTATTAATTGCTATTCACCGTCTTGTTTGCTCAAAAATTCTTACACTTTATAATTTCTTATTCATGTAAATATATTTTCACTCATGTATATATATATATATATTTTATTAATACTTGTGTTAATTTACAAATTGTGATTTATCTATAATTAGTTGTCTATAAGAGAACAACTCTGTTTGATGAATAAATAAATAAATAAATATAGGCGCCTTAATTTCAGACGCAAAAAAACTAGTATCAGATTCAGTGTTATTATCAAAAGCGGGCAACTCACCATCAAAAGCGCTGCATTCCTTACAGGGCTCTTAAAGAGAATTTTTAACTCGTCCGCGGTGATTTTAGCACATTCAATGTGCATCCAACGGTTACATCGTGCACATGAGATTCCACCTTTGGTTTTGGTTACATTCTTAGAGCATACAACACAAGGAGTGCCGACAGGAGCCATCGCAATGTACAAATAATCAGCAGCAACAGGCACGAACGTCACATAGATAACAAGAAGCAACAGGAACTAAGATGTAGCAGGCAGCAGGAGCAACCATTCAAATAATGTTCAGCAGAAAACAGCAGCAGCGGAAGCCAAGTACGCAGAAGCCAATACGGTTTCAAGATTTTATCTACAGAAACTTCATAATTGGCATACAAAATGGACGGCAAATAGCATTACATCATCGAAAAAACAATGTGGTCGCAGGTATTATAGCATGTTGTTGCGGGCCTAGCATTTGCCTGCTCTTGAGATGCTGTAGTTGTTGACATTCTACATTATTACTTCTACCGACTAGCTCACATTGGTAGAACTTAGCAGGAACCGCAAACAAACTAATTTATTCATTATTCTTCCATAACTACACTTTGCCATCAAGGCATCCGCTGTTGTAAAATGCCTGCGGTCTACCCACCCCCTATCAATCTAAAATTGATCCGTGGCCACTGTTCGACCTCGTTTTCAGCGACCTCTATAGGTTAAAAAAAAAACTCTCAGTTACCTTATTTTACCTGTTGCCCCATTCCATTCATATTCACACCCATTTAGGAAATTCTAGGTATTCATTTTATATTCAACATATTTATTGTTCCAAGAAAAATAAAAGGAAACTTATCTACGTCAAGCTTGTTATTTAAGTTGAGCTGCTTTTACAATTTTCAATTGCTCTTAATTTTAAGTGACTTTAGATTTTGGATTTAGAACCTTGGCTTACTATACTGTTTTTCTGACTTACAATTTTAGATTCCAGAGAAATGTGCAGCCAAATTGTGATTCCCGAGGAATGTGCAGACAAATTAGCACCGTTTTCAAGTGTTTTTTTTTTTTGTTTTCGTTGTGTTTTAATACTTGGCGTAATCCTACGAAGTTGAGCGCTCAAATTCGTAAATGTTGCTGCGTTTTCTGAGGAGATGAAAATTAAAAAAAAATTGTTAAAAATGCATGGCTTCGTTGGACAAAAAAAAAAGTATTAATAATGTAATTATTTTCTAATTGTATTCAATTAAATTGTATGGGAAGCGAAAAAATATATAAATTATATATAAGATGAAGTATATAAGAACAGGGGGAACAGGGGGCGAACCTTCACATGGCAACGTGTCTGATCGCCTCAACCTGGCGAGGCCAGCATTATCCATGTCGAAATCGTCTCAAGTCGACTCAAACCTCCACGTGGTGTTCCCTGGTCAACGGCAAACTGGCATCCGTCAGTTTGACGGCTAATTTGAGCGGCGGGTCACTCCATAGACCTTAAACGTGGAATGTGCGCAGGGTTTGGGTCCCGCCACATTACTACTGCCCAATGAAAACTAAACCAGCCTCGGATAAGAACCCCAATTACGTTGACGACCACCGCAAACGAAAAACGGACAATGATTTACGGATATGCACCTGGAATGTCCGAACCCTTTATAGGGAAGGTGCCATTATCCAACTGGCGGAAACCCTCAAAACGATGAAGGCTGACATCACCGCCATCCAGGAAATGCGATGGAAAGGACAAGGCTGCTCTAAACAAGCACACTGTGATATCTACTACAGCTGCCATGCGGAGAGGCGCGAATTTGGATGTGGATTCGTTGTTAGCCGGAAACTACGCCTCCTTGTTTCCCGGTTCACACCTGTGAACGAAAGATTGGCCACGATCTGCATCAAGGCACAATTTTTCTTCATCAGCCTCATTTGCTCGCACGCCCCGACGGAGGAAAAGGACGAAGCCGTCAAAGACGCTTTCTGCGCTAGTCTTGAGGACGTATACGACCACCTTCCGGTCCATGACGTGAAATAGTCCTCGGCGATTTTAATGCGAAAGTCGGAAGGGAAGGCATCTTTGGCCCCACTGTCGGCCAGTTCAGTCTTCATGAGACCTCCACGAACAACGGTCTAAGACTGATCGACTTCGCCGCGGTGCGAAACATGGTAGTTAGTAGCACCAGATTTAAGCACCTCGACATCCACAAGGCCACCTGGCTGTCCCCGGATCAAAAAACGCGAAACCAAATTGATCATGTTGTAATCGACGGAAGGCATGCCTCTAGTGTTCTAGATGTGCGTACATTTCGGGGGGTCAACATTGACTCCGACCATTATCTTGTTGCAGCCGAGATCCGCATGCGATTATGCAATGCGAAGAACATACGCACAGGAATGCAACGAAAGCTAGATGTCGCTAAGCTGCAATTACAACGGACTGCCGAAGCCTACTCCGCTCAACTCTCGGTTAAGCTCAACCAACCAACCTCTGGACCCGACGACGCCGGCGGACTTTGGGCGCATATATCCCACTCCATGCGCGCTGCCGCTGAAGAAGTCATTGGTTTCCGGCGCCCGCAACCTCGGAACCAATGGTATGATCAGGAGTGTCGCAATGCGACTGCAGTAAAAAACGCCGCATATAGAAAAACGCTGCAGTCAGCTGCAACGCGAGCCGTGCGAGAAAACTACCGCGAAAAGAGGAAGGAAGAGAGGCGCCTTTTCAGACGCAAGAAAAGAGAGCAGGAAAAGCGTGAGCGTGAGGAACTAAAGGTATACCAGGGCAAGAAGGATGCACGAAAATTCTATCAACAGGTTAAGCGTCTAACCCAAGGTTTCAAGCCCGGAGCATCCACTTGTAGAGACGAAAATGGAGATCTGAATACGGATACGCAGTGTGTGCTGAGATTGCGGAGACGGCACTTCTCCAATTTACTTACTGGCGACGATTCCACCAATGCCGCCCATGGAGAGCGCAGTTCAGAGCTACCAATCAACAATGACGGAGTGGAAGTACCACCACCTAGCCATGAAGAGGTTCGAGTTGCTATCCAACGACACAAAAACAACAAAGCAGCGGGTGCTGACGGCCTGTCAGCTGGATTGTTTAAAACCGGCGGCGATGAATTGATAAGGCGTATGCATCAGCTCATCAGCAAAATATGGCTAGAAGAAAGCATGCCCGACGATTGGAACCTCAGCGTACTGTGCCCTATACTTAAGAAAGGAGATCTCCAACAATCTGCGCAAGTTATAGAGTCTTATTTCCATCGCATATATGGTTCTCTCAAGCGTACTGTGTGAAAGATTAAAGCCGATTACAAAAACACTGATTGGACCTTATCAGTGTGGCTTTCGACCTGGTAAGTCCACCATAGACCAGATTTTCACGCTACGACAAATCCTGGAGAAAACCCACGAAAATCAAATTGACACACACCATCTCTTTGTCGATTTTAAAGCTGCGTTCGATAGCCCGAGAAGGGATTGCCTATACGCAACAATGTCTGAGTTCGGTATACCTGCAAAGTTGATTAGACTTTGCAGAATGACGTTGAGCAACACACGCAGCTCCGTCAAGGTAGGAAATGACCTCTCCGAAACCTTCAATACCGAAAGAGGTTTCAGGCAAGGCGATCCACTGTCTTGCGATCTCTTTAACATCATCATCGAGGGGATCGTACGAAAGGCCGGTGTGCATCGCACCATTTTCTACAAAGGCGTCCAGCTCCTTGCGTACGGTGATGATATTGATATTGTCGGCAGAACCAAGAGAGATGTTATCGCTGCTTTCGCCGCTATCGAAAAGGAATCAGCCAAAGTGGGTTTGAAGATAAATGAGGGCAAAACAAAATATATGCTGTCTACAAACAAGGGAGCGCGGCGTTTAGACTCCCACGTTTCATCCGGCAGCTATAACTTTGAAGTAGTCAAGGAGTTCGTTTACCTTGGCACCGCCATTAATACCAAAAACGAAATCAGCCTGGAGATAAAGCGAAGAATAATAATTGCTAATAGGTGCTACTACGGGCTCAGTAAGCAACTAAGTTCCAGAGCCCTCTCTCGATCGACAAAACTAACACTCTACAAGACGCTCGTTCTACCTGTGCTGCTTTATGGCGCTGAGGCATGGGTAGTTTCGCAAACTGACGCAGCCGCTCTGGGGGTGTTCGAGAGAAAAGTTCTTCGCAAAATCTTCGGTCCTGTTCGAGTCGGTGATGACTATCGCATCCGAATGAACCACGAGCTGTATGAGCTCTACGATGACATTGACGTAGTTCGGCGTATAACTGTGCAGCGACTACGCTGGCTGGGTCATGTCCATCGTATGAACGACGATGCTCCAGCGTAAAAGGTGCTCGAGGCGAGGGTCGCTGGTCAACGACGACGAGGGAGACCATGCCTCCGATGGATGGACCAGGCTGAGGAAGCCCTAACCGCATTTGGTGTATCCGATTGGAGAAGGCGCGCGCAAAGCAGAGGCGCCTGGCTTTCAATGGTAGGGCACTGGGTGATGCTTATCGTTTGTGGAAAGGCTTCCAGTTCGTGCTAGCCTTGCCTTATGACTGTGTGTTTACGCACTGCATGCCACAAACGGGTCCGAGATGGGGTGAACATATAAGTGCTGGTTGTCCTTTCCATGAACTATACCCTCTGTCTATAGACCCAAGTACTGAGGCCTACAAGGCAGGAGTTTTTTCTTCCCCAAATCTTCAGAGCCAAAAGAAAGTTCGTCCGCCGAAGTACGCCATTAGCCTCCATCTCTCCAAATTTGCCACGTTCACTGTTAACAATGGCAGGCATGAAAAAGTAATAGATTTTCCCTCTTTTACTAAAACGTTTACACACGACGGCATGTCTAGCCAACCCAGTTTTGTGACTAACAGGGGCAGTCACAGTTTCAAATTCTTCATCAAATCGTTGGTCAAACAGTTTGACCACGCAAGTGTTCATATTATCAAATTTTTATCAAATATTTCTGTTTTTAAAATTTTTTGATGACTTGTTGGATGAAAAATTAAATAATGTGAACGGGTCTATTAGTTGAGCTGCCGCAACAAACTAAAGTATTTGTCAAACCGGTGCAGGGAAATATTTTAGGAAAACGGCTTCCAGATTTATGAACACGTGTCCACGTGTGGCTCGACCCACGCATCGAACTACAAGCTACCCGTGCTACTGTTTCTACTGCCGTAAGTCTTTAGCATGAAATATACCAACTGTCTTGCCAGTCAAATTTTCTAAAGGACATAAATTATTACCCACTTTAGATTCGACTCTTGCCTTAACAAATTTTGGGGCCAATTTGGCATTAAAGCCTTTCTTGAATTTGCTTAATTGAAAGTTGCGACGAAATATTTCTTGCCCAGGTTCAAACTGATCTGGTTTTCTTCTTAAATTATATTGCCTTGCGCCTTTTTCATAAGCTTTTAAAAGATTTTTGCGAATATCCTGACCAATTAGTTGAATATGTTCAGGGAGTGGGACGATCTCAACTTCTCCTTCATTCATGGCATGGAGTTTTCGGAGAACTGGGTAAGCCGATCCATGTAAAATCATGCATCGTCCAAATAACGTGAAGAAGGGGAATGATGTGAGCTTCGAAGAGCTAAACTTATTGAAGAAACGTTATCATCCCAGCAGGATTGATCGCCTTTAATGTAAGATCGTACCGCGGACATAATTGAGCGATTCACTCGTTCAGATGCATTACTCTGAGGGGCATAAAGGCCGGTAAATATATTTCGAATGGAGTAAGTTTTGTTCATTGCTGAAAATTCTTTGGCGATGAATTGTCGACCATTATCGCTATGTATTTTTTCCGGGACACCAAAAACCGAAAAGATGTTATTTTCTAAAAATTTTACTATAGAAGTTGCGTCAGCCTTTCGAAGCGGTTGCAGGAATACAAACTTGCTGAAGTGGTCTAGACAAATCAACAACCCAGTATTTCCTTGTATGGATTGAGGAAACGGTGTCTTGCTCAAAAATACCCTGTGCAAAAGTTGTTCGTTTATAAATAAATTTTTCCGAGACCTTCAAATCTGGTAGAGAATCTTGATGGTTTATAATGTTTTCTCTTAACGACTTATAATCTTCACAGTCAAATTCTGGAGAATCCAAATGTATGTCAACTACACACAGGTCAATGGAGTCCATGGAGTCCATGTACCATGAACCGTGTGTTCCAGAGCCTTTTCTATGCTCGATTTCAAAATCATATGCTGACAATGCCAAGCTCCAGCGAGCCAATCTGCCAGATAAATCGCGTTGGTTCATTAACCACTGCAAGCTGAAGTGATCAGCGTTTCGATATACGGTCGAAATTCCAATTCCGGAATTGGCCAGACATTCCAATTCCGTCACGGAATAATTACGCTGAGTCTTATTTAGTTTTATAATAAATAATAAATAATAATATAAATATATAATAATAAATAATAAATAGGTCGTTCCGTTTCAGCTTCATCCGCCTGACAGAGGACGGCACCAATTCCAGAATTCGATGCATCGCACAGAATAATGAAGGGCTTATCATATTCCGGATGAACAAGCACCGGAGCTGAGCAAAGAGCCTGCTTGAGGTCTTCTTTAGCGTTTAGGGCTTCTTGGGTTATCTCAAGGGCACCGCGATGGCTGAAAAGTTTCGAACAAACTTCATATAATAATTGGCCATTCCCAGGAAACGGCGAACATCTCGAACACTTCGAGGAGTTGAAAACTGTTTGATGGCCTCCACTTTTTCACCTGTGGAAAAAGTGAAAACTAAAAGTTCAACAAATCCTCGCCTGAGAAATTGACCGCCTCATTTTGTATATCGAAAACGCAAGCCAACGACAAACAAAATACGAGAATCAATAGAATTTTTAATATAAAAAAGGATTGCTTCTTGTGTCTTACTTGTCGTTGGTTTGCGTTTTCGATATACAAAATAAAGCAGTGGCTTTCGATAGTTTTGAGTAAATTGAATTCAAAGTTTGAGGGCTAATAACTTTGATTATGGCTGACCGATTTTATTCAAATTTATACAGGTTACGCGTGTGGGTTTTGACTGTATAATTAGAGATCGTTATTTAGAGATCGTACCTCATTTCGGTAAGGACTTAATGTGATATTTGTTTAGAATTGGTTAGTCGTATGTGGCGATTTCACACTTTTTTTAACTTAGCTGGAAACATACGACATAAATTTTTTGAAAACCTATGGAGAAACTATTACACACGACATTTAATTTCTAAATTTGATAATAAGTTGCCACATACGACAAAATCATCCCTCTGAATCTCGGTAACGACTTAAGATATCAAAAAACTGACTACGCCAAACGAAATAGATACCCTCAATACATAAGAAACCTATTCTAACTCAAAATCGATAAAATGCCACATACGAAACTTAATTTCTCAGGCGACGAAATGCCTTTAAACTGTCACAAAACATGCTTAAAAAAAAATATAAATAAATTTGTTTTATTTTACTTTGCAGTACTAAGAGACATTCTCATTCTAAACAACAAAATTCTTTAAAAATTTACTATAAAGTGCTCAACAATATTATATATTATATTATATACTAGCAGGACTCAGTGGTCTGAGGCCTCGCCGCGGACGTTCCAGCAACCATACTCTTTTATTTGTGGGCGGTTAAAGGGGTGTGGTAAAAATTTTATCCCGCAAACTATCTCGTGCTCAAAAATAATCTACTGCCAAAATTTCATTATTGATTCATTTCAAATTACAGCGCAATCGGCCCAGAAACTTTGGAGTCTTAATGATTTCTTAAAAGTAAGCGTAATTATAGTGCCATCACGCCAATTTTTAGTACAGTTGCCGATGGTAAACACAAACTAATTTATCAATAATTTATGTCTTACTAATTTGGTCTTATGCGATCAAAACCGTCTGGAATATAGCATTTTCATTGATTTATGGGCGGTAAACGGCGCGAAAACCAATTTTTTGGTACAATTACTAAACAAAATAATTACCCAATTTTCTCAATTCTCAGTCTCACAATCGACACACTGTAGGAAACATCGCATTTTTATTGATTTGTGGGCGTAGTTAAAATTAAGTATGCAAAAAGCTAATCTAGGACGCAAGTAATATACGGTTTTGGTTTGTGCGAAATCCGTTCAGCCGCTTGGATTTGTATAAAAGTAAAACAAACACACAAATTAACAGAAAATGATTTTTATTAAGGAGGGGGGATAATGTTTATTTCGTCTAAAAAAAGAGCTTTTTCATGCACTTTTTTTAGAAACAATTATTACTGTAGGTTTATTTTACATATTATTATATAAAAGTACAACATTTGAAGAATATTTCAATAAATTTTTGTTCAAAAATAGACAGAAATAACGGATTTATTGTAGATCTCCACAGGCGCTTCGAAAAAAGTTTTTGTGCGGTGACCAGCCTACAGCATCACTGAATCATCTAAAACCAAAAAATCAATATGCTTTCTTTAGTTTCTTACTTTATCCCTCCAGTCTCGTTGAGTTTTTTTTTAATTTTTAAATTTTTAAATTTTTGGCAGCATTTTGAAGCCAAAGTGACGATTTTTGGCGAAAAAATCGACCTATTTGTTATTGTGAAATTGTTAGTAATTAAAAAATTTTAAAAAACTCGATGTAACTAGAGAGCTATTTACATGTCGAATATGTGTATAAAACTTCAAAACGATCGGTTCAGTAGTTTTTTCTGAAGGCTGGTCACCGACTTAAAAAATTACATGTTTGGGAAAGCCGATTTAAAGTTTTATAGACTGAAAAACTGGATTTTCGTATAAAATACGTACATGTCATCATCGATGCCGGGTCCATACAGTACATCACTATCATCCACGTTATCTAAGGCAAGATGCTCTTGTCTACGTAAAACTCTGCCTTCTTTGGTCTCGCGATCAGCTTGCACCTCCGCTCTGCTGATTCATGCGCAAGTTCCAAGTGCATTCATGCGCACTTGGTCCTGAAGTGATGCTCAAATCTTGCATGAAGGTCAGAAAAGCAGTAGACCCTTCGTTAAAAAGTGATGCTGCTACATATGCTGTAATTTCAACGAATTTGCGGTACCACTTACTGATTTGGGACTAATTTTCCATATGAGTTGGTTGTAGCTTTCGTTGTTGTTCTGCGCGAAACCACCCAGACAACGTTCCAACAGCGTGTCTTTGCTTAAATCTTCATATATTGTCTTTATTGCGTCTAAAACATCAGCTGGAAGTGGAGAATAAGTGTGCTTGAATGATCGTAATGTTTTTGCAGCTTCAGCCTTCTTCCACTCGCACCACGATTCATGCTGGAGATTTTGATCAGTCGAAGAATAATGATAAAAAGTCGCCCATATAGCGTTCCTAATTTTGTCCACAGAATCGTGATTTCTTCGAATTGCTAGCCCATAAATAATACATTGTTAATTTATCGAGCATGTTGCCAGTTAGTTTGCCTTTACCGGAAAGAGTTTTACTATTCACTTTTTTTTACCAGATTTCGTTTTCGATCGACCACGTGCGATTTCACTAAGTCACGCAGACGTTTGCCAATCCTTTTTGGACGTGTCCAATACACTCTTGTTTATTATTAAGTAATCACCGTAAGGTTTCGCATTGACTACTCCGGTGTAGGTTTTGGAATCGCTATCACCAATATAATTACGGTATTTTACTTTTAAAAACTATTGAACGTTGAAACATTTTCACGATAGCGCTCACTTCCATATTACCGGGTGGCCCACTATGAGGTGATTCACATTGTCCTTTGTTCCGTGCTCCTCTTGATATTCTGGAGGTCCTAGTTTTTTGCTCCAGGTTTCGCATAAGTTACAGTACGAACTGCTGACAAAAATATCAACAACTTTGCCGGTCCAATAGCCGATCAATGACGATACACCAAAGAGCGAATTAAATCCTTTTTTTCCACGTGCCGCCACTGGCCCGTTATTAATTATTATTAATTAATTATTTTTTTATATTTATTTGCCATTGTAATCGTCACAGAACAGGGCAGCAGGGGGCGAACTTTCACATGGCAACGTGTCTGACCGCCTCAACCTGGCGAGGCCAGCATTATCCATGTCGAAATCGTCTCAAGTCGACTCAAACCTCCATGTGGTGCTCCCTGGGAAACGGCAAACTGGCATCCGTCAGTTTGACGGCTAATTTGAGCGGCGGGTCGCTCCAGAGACCTTAAATATGGAATGTGCGCAGGGTTTGGGTCCCGCCACATTACTACTGCCCAATGAAAACTAAACCAGCCTCGGATAAGAACCCCAATTACGTTGACGACCACCGCAAACGAAAAACGGGCAATGATTTACGGATATGCACTTGGAATGGCCGGACTCTTTATAGGGAGGGTGCCATTATCCAACTGGCGAAAACCGTCAAAACAATAAAATCTGACATCACCGCCATCCTGGAAATGCGATGGAAAGAGAGCAGGAAAAGCGTGAGCGTGAGGAACTAGAGGTATACCAGGGCAAGAAGGATGCACGAAAATTCTATCAACAGGTTAAGCGTCTAACCCAAGGTTTCAAGCCCGGAGCATCTACTTGTAGAGACGAAAATGGAGATCTGAATACGGATACACAGTGTGTGCTGAGATTGTGGAGACAGCACTTCTCCAATTTACTTACTAGCGACGATTCCACCAATGCCGCCCATGGAGTGTGACGACAAGAAATTATGTTCCAATTTCTGTCCCCAAATAACATGCAAATATAAAATATTATTAAATTATAAATTAAAATATAATATATAATATAAATTATATTGTAAATATTATTAACTTTGTATTATATAGCCAACTGCTGTTAAAATAACATTCACAAACAAATAAATATACACATACACGCATACATGCATACACATGCATGTAAACAAAACAACCGAACAGTGAAACAGAAAACCAGCTCAAGCAAATAAAAAGCGGCGCGCTAGCATAGTGTAAAGTCAGTCTTGAACAGAGCACAGTCGCGTGCACATGTGCAAAAACTTAGGTCAGATTAGCTCAGGTTCTCATAGTAAAGGCGTTCACACCCTTTAAGCTCAGGTTTTCATAGTAAAGGCGTTCACACCCTTTAAGCTCAGGTTTTCATAGTAAAGGCGTTTACACCCTTTAAGCACAAGGTATTCATAGTAAAGGTGTTCACACCCTTTAAGCTCAAGTTTTCATAGTAAAGCACACCATTTAAGCACAGGTTTTCATAGTAAAGGCGTTCACACCCTTTAAGCTCAGGTTTTCATAGTAAAGGAGTTTACACCCTTTAAGCACAGGGTATTTATAATAAAGGTGTTCACACCCTTTAAGCTCAGGTTTTCATAGTAAAGGCGTTTACACCCTTTAAGCACAGGGTATTCATAGTAAAGACGTTTACACCCTTTAAGCTCAGTTTTCATAGTAAAAGCGTTTACACCCTTTAAGCACAGGTTATTTCGTAGTGAAGGCGTTTACACCCTTCTAGCTCAGGTTGTTTCACTTCATATAAGTAAATACACGAAGTCTAAATAATAATATAATTAATTAATTTTATATTATAGAATATTACTAAACAATAGTAATCACAGAAATTCTTAATATTTTGAATAATGATTTAATTTATTATATATAAAATATAATAGTACTATTTTGAATAATTACATATAAAATTTAATCTATTGAAATCCCCAATAAAGATTACTTGTAAATTAAAACTAACACTACCGAGTTATAAATTTTTTCTATTGAACCCTTGGTTTACTCGCTGAGCCTACCCCAGCAATTGCAAACGAACTGGAGGGTTCGTTACAGGAGAGCACAGTTCAGTGCCACCAATCAACGATGACGCAGTGGAAGTACCACCACCTAGCCATGAAGAGGTTCGAGTTGCTATCCAACGACTCAAAAACAATAAAGCAGCGGGTGCTGACGGCCTGTCAGCTGAATTGTTTAAAACCGGCGGCGATGAATTGATAAAGCGCATGCATCAGCTCATTTGCAAAATATGGCTAGCAGAAAGCATTCCCGACGATTGGAACCTCAGCGTACTCAAGAGACCCAACAATCTGCGCCAGTTATAGAGGTATCAGTCTTATTTCAATCGCATATAAGGTTCTCTCAAGCATACTGTGTGAATGGTTAAAGCCGATTACAAAAACACTGATTGGACCTTATCAGTGTGGCTTTCGACCTGGAAAGTCCGCCATAGACCAGATTTTCACGCTAAGACAAATCCTGGAGAAAACCCACGAAAATCAAATTGACACACACCATCTCTTTGTGGATTTTAAAGCTGCATTCGATAGCCCGAGAAGGGATTGCCTATAGCAACAATGTCTGAGTTCGGTACACCTGCAAAGCTGATTAGACTTTGCAGAATGACGTTGAGCAACACACGCAGCTCCGTCAAGGTAGGAAATTACCTCTCTGAAACCTTCAATACCGAAAGAGGTTTCAGGCAAGGCGATCCACTGTCTTGCGATCTCTTCAACATCATCATGGGGGGGATCGTACGAAAGGCCGGTGTGCATCGTAATGACACCATTTTCTATAAAGGTGTCCAGCTCCTTGCGTACGCTGATGATATTGATATTGTGGGCAGTGTAGTGTCATAGCACAGCCAGCTTACGGTACGTTACATAAAACATCCTTACATGGCGATCCTGCCAGGAGATTTTGAAGCATGTCAAGCTGTAACGAGCAAGAAAAAATTGATAAAATATTCAAAAAGTGGTCTTGTTACGCTCAAGAGCAACTCCAAGAGGAATACGTGCCGCAACTTGCTGCCACTGCAACTGAACCTATCCAAACGTACACACCAACACCGATCCGTGCCGGCCCAAAGGCAATAACTATTGAACAATACAAGGAAAGAACAGCAGCACAAAATAAAGAACTTAAAGAATATAGAAAATTCCAAACCGCAACTCAGGAGAAACCAAAGAGACCACGAGGAGGCCGAAGGGTAATAGCAAGACAAAGGATTGCACAATTACATAATATAATACCTTTGGTAAAAGACTCGACACAAAAAAGGCAGCTAATAAACCAAATACAGAAAGAAAAATTAAACTACGGCAGCCATGGGATGGTTCAGCAACAAGCAAGAGGTCGTCACCAACAACAACAGCAATAACAACGAAAGCAGCAATTTTTTTTATTTCATTACTATTTTTAGTGCGATATTTATGATTGCAACTATTCTATATATAATCAATAGATACTATAAGAATTATGTAAGAAAACAAATGTTGCGAAACATAGGCAACTCTGTATAAAACATTAATAGCACAATAAAATTTATTGAATAAATTTTGAATTTTAACATATTTTAAATAATTTAATAAAGTAAATTAAAAACATCAAATAATGTCTACTGCAAAAGAAAAAAAAAATATAATAAAATTCGGCACAAAAAGTTACTACCAAGGATGTTTTGGAATACTTTTCAGTAAATATTGCGAAAATTGTCAACAAAAAATTATAGACATAGGTAAAATTATATACATGGCACATAAAAGCAAAGCATGGCATCGTGAGTGCTTTAAATGCAAATGCTGTAATAAAAACCTTATAAAGACAGGTTTCGTAAAACACGAACCGCACTTAATATGTGAAAAATGTAATTATATATATAATGTCTGTTATGCACAATAAAACTCAAGAGTATCGAAAATCGAGCTATGACTGCGCGAGTTTTTCCATAAATATAAATGGAGACAGATTTAGCAAATGAGATATTAAATAAATTAAAAAAGGCACCAAATAGGCAATACACACAAAAATATATTAGGGAGATAAGAAGTAGACTAGATGAGCTAAGAAAATCAATAATTGAGACAAAAGGAAAAGAGGACTTAAAACTTTTCGAAGACAAAGCTAAGGCAATAGAAGGATTTCTCATAGAAAAAGGTGAGCTAATAGATAATAATAACACAGAAGATCAGAATCCAATATTAAACAGTATGTCAGCTTTTAATTTAGAAACGGCTCTAAAGGCCATACCAATATTTAGTGGACAGCATAGAGAATTAGAACCATTTTTAAAAATTACAGAATTACTACATGAATCTTATACGAATGACGCAAAGAAAACCTTAATCGAATTTATCACTAGTGTAAAGCTTAGTACAGTAGTTCGTACGGCTTTAGGTTCAAATATAGCATCATTCGAAGATCTTAAAACACGTTTACAGGCAAGATACAAGAGCAATGTAACAATCGCTCAAATCCACACACAGTTAGCACAAACAACTCAGAAAAATAACTCAGTTATAAATTTCAAAGACAAAATTTTGAATCTAGTATCAGAACTTAATAGTTTACAAATAAAAGAGTTAGGAAACAGTGCAACAAGTGAGCAAAAAAGAGTGATAGAAACCATGAATGAGAAATACGCTTTAACAATTTTCAAAAACGGTTTAGATGATCGTTTAAAGACTACATTGTTTGCAGCCCAACCTAACAGTTTCAACACAGCAATAGACATTGCACAGGAAGTTGAACGCGACACTCAAAACAATAGCTCCAGAATTTTTAACTACCATGCAAACCCTAATAGACAACATCCTAGACGGAACTATAATAATATGAACAACACTCAAAACGTAAACAGAAATAGCAATTTCAATAATAATATAAACAATTTAAGGTACAGTTCAAAGCAACAAAACAACAACAATAGAAGTAATAACAATTTCAGATACAACTCAAATCAACAAAACAATCAAAATAGATACAATAACAACAACAGAAATTTTACACACAACAAGAACGCTGTCAAAGGAAGATACAACAACAACAACAACAACAACAGTAGGAATAACAACCAAAGATATTCCAACCAAGGAGGTAACAGACACTATATGCGTATAGTAAACAACCAGGGAAACATGGATGGCCCGGAGGAAAATTTTCAAGCACCTCCGGATGGCCAACAATAAATAAAAGAAGAATTTACTTTATATCAGAAAATCTTACAAACTACATTACTCTTAAATGCACACAAACAAATAACATTTTAACATTTCTATTAGACACAGGTGCAGATATTTCGATATGCAAAGAAAAGAACGCAAATTTTGAAATAAATACAGACAACATATGCAGATTGACAGGTATAACTAAAGATGAAGTATACTCTTTAGGAGTCACAAAATTGACACTATGTCTTGGAGAACACTGTGCTAAGAACAATTTTCATATAGTGAATGACAACTTTCCCATAACTACAGATGGAATACTAGGAAGAGATTTCTTTGTAAAATATGCATGCATCATAGACTATGAAACATTTACCATAACAATACCTATCGGCAACACAGATTATGTGATACCAATAAATACAAAACTTCCAGAACAAACAACTTTTAGAATACCCCCCAGAACCGAAATGATCTTCCCAATCAACCTAAACATTAAAGAAGATAGTATAATTTTAAATCAAGAACTTGCAGAAGGTGTATTTCTAGCTAATTCTTTAGCATCCGCCAAAGGCATTTGCCATATAAAAGTGATGAACATAAACGATAAAGAAATAATTTTGAATGAGATTAAACCAAAAACAGAACAACTAAGCGAATACACAATCATGAACACATATAATAAACCAATTAAAGAAACAAACGAACAACGGTTTAAAAAATTAATGACTGAATTGAAACTGGACTGTAACACTGAAATAGAACTAAAAACCATATTTAAGAAATATCAATCTATTTTTCACCTTGAAGGAGAAAAACTCACAACCAACAATTTTTATTCTCAAAAATTAAACTTATCAGACACAACACCAGTTTATATAAAGAACTACAGGCTACCCCATTCACAATATAAAGAAATAAACGACCAGGTTACAAACTTATTAGACAATGACATAATTGAACCCTCAGTAAGCCCATATAACGCACCATTATTGTTAGTACCAAAGAAAAGCAATGATGACAAAAAGAAATGGCGTTTGGTAGTAGATTTCAGAAAACTGAACGAGAAACTAATCAACGACAAATTTCCACTGACAAGATTAGAAGACGTTTTAGACATGTTAGGAAGAGCTAAATACTTTTCCACGTTAGACATGACGAGCTCTTTTCATCAAATACCTCTAGACAAAAATTCACGACAATTAACAGCATTTTCAACACAAGACGGACATTATCACTTTAAACGTTTACCTTTTGGACTCAAAATCTCTTCAAACAGCTTCCAAAGAATGCTTACTATAGCTCTGAGCGGTTTGAACTCAGAAGCCTTCCTTTATGTTGATGACATAATAGTCTTTGGATGCTCATTAAAACACCACAACCAAAACCTAACAAAAGTTTTTGAACGCTTGCAAAAATATAATTTAAAACTAAACGCAAGCAAATGTCAATTCCTAAGGTCAGAAGTAACATATCTCGGCCATTTAATAACAGACAAAGGTATTAAAACAGATCCAGCTAAATGTGAGGCAGTTTTAAAATATCCAGCACCAAAAAATTCAGATGATGTAAGAAGATTCGTAGCTTTTTGCAATTACTACAGACGTTTCATACCAGACTTTGCAGCCATCGTAAAATGCTTAAATTCATTGCTAAAAAAGGGAACACCTTTCATTTGGTCGGAGGAATGCGATAAAGCATTTAACAGTTTAAAACAAAAACTTGTCGACCCACCAATTCTACAATATCCGAATTTTGAAAAACCATTTATATTAACAACTGACGCATCTGATTTTGCATTAGGAGCTGTACTTTCACAAGGAGACATAGGACACGATCTTCCAATATCATATGCTAGCAAGTCACTCCAAAAACATGACATAAACAAACCGATTATTGAAAAAGAACTATTAGCAATACATTGGGGAATAAATTTTTTCAAACCTTACCTATATGGAAGAAAATTTATTGTAGTGACAGACCATAGACCGCTAGTATCCCTATTTTCGCACAAGAATCCATCATCAAAGATGACTAGGATAAGATTAGACCTATCTGACTACGACTTTGAAATTGTATACAAACAAGGAAAAATCAACACTAACGCTGACGCATTATCACGTATAAAAATAGACAGCGAAATTCTTAAAACAATGATTCCCACATTAGAAATTGATGAAAAAGAACTAAAAGTAGTTACGACGAGGAGCAAAAAGCAGCATAAAGAAAAAATAGAAATTAGGAGCAAAAATATGAAAACAAATGCGAGTGAAAATAAAAATAAGGGATCCCACCACCTGACTCAACACCTCCAAGGAAGTGTTAAAGATGATAACATATCTCACAAGGAGTCTGATCAACTCTATATTTGGGAATGTACATCCTTTAATGACGTAAGGAAGGTAATGAAAATAAAATTTATTATAAAAGAAAAAAGTAAAGGTACCATAAATATATATAAAAAAGAAGTGCACATAACGTGTAGCGATGACCCTTCGCGCCTAGGTGAGATGTTGGAGAAGCTACATCGTTTATTACGAAAATCACAAATAAAAGAGCTAGCCCTATGTGATAAAAATTTTATATTTGAAAATATTGATATAAACGCGTTTAAGAGAGAATACAATGCATTGAAAGAAAATAAAACCTCGCCTATAAATATACTAATTTACAAAGCTCCACAACAAATAAAAAATATGCTCACTCAATACAAACTAATTGAAGAATTCCACAACACACATACATCAGGACACATGGGAATAAGAAAGACAATTGCAAAACTTAAGCAAAGATATATTTGGAAAGGGATGAGAAAAATGATAAAAGAATTTATAAATAGCTGTGAAAAATGCAACAAAAACAAAACGACAAAACACATCAAAGAAGGTTTAGTGTTAACAGACACGCCAGCAAAAAGTTTTGAAAAGATATCAATTGACACTGTAGGTCCTTTACGTTTATCGAACGGATATAGATATGTTTTAACGATGCAATGTGAGCTAACCAAATTTATAGTCGCTCACCCAATTGCAGCCAAAGACGCCAAGACAGTTGCATCAACACTTGTCGAACAATTAATACTCAAGTACGGTTGTTTCAAAACACTTATGTCCGATCGTGGGACAGAATTTACAAACGAGCTAATGTCAAGTGTTTGTAAATTACTTGACACTCGACAAATATTTTCAACCCCTTATCATCACCAAACAATCGGTGCTCTTGAAAGGAACCACAGAGTACTAAATCAATTCATACTTTCCTTCACAAACGATTATGAATGGGACAAGTGGATACCGTATTACACTTTTGCGTATAATACGACGCCCCATGTTGACACAGACTATTCTCCGTTTGAGTTAGTCTTTGGAAAATTGCCGTCACTGCCAAGTGATACACTTATACAAACAAATAAAATTTATGACCTAGACAATTACGCTAATGAATTAAAACTAAGGTTAAGAACTTCAATAAATAAAGCTAGGGAAATGATAGCCAAAGTTAAAGATAAAAGAAAAATAGATTACGATAAAGATAAGAGGCCTCAATCACTAGAAATAGGAGATTTAGTTTTTGTAAGAGTAGAAAATAAGAAAAAACTAGAAAGCCCTTATGAGGGACCATTTAAAATTGTCGATAGAAAAGGAGTGAACTCTGTGATTGAAATTAACGGCAAGACAAAAGAACTTCATAACAATTTATTAAAGAAATACAACAAAACTTGTTAATAATCTAAACATGTCATGCAGATAATATAATTTCAAATATAATATTATACTATATATAATTATTATTATTATTATTATTTTTATTATTATTATTATTATTATTATATAAAATATATTTATTAGAAACAAATTAAGTTTAATAACTATAAAAATATATACTCACTACACAAGTTATATATATAATTTTACTATTAATAATAAATTATAAATAAATATAAAACAAAAACAAAAAAAAAAAAAAAAATTTTAGCTTTACAAATATGTAAAATATTCTTAAAATCCTCTACTCTTTAAAAATCATTTCAAGAAATAATTTTTCGCTTAAGGGTAAGGGTGTAGTGTCATAGCACAGCCAGCTTACGGTACGTTACATAAAACATCCTTACAGCAGAAGCAAGAGAGATGTTACCGCTGCTTTCGCCACTATCGAAAAGGAATCAGCCAAAGTGAGTTTGGCGATAAATGAGGGTAAAACAAAGTATATGCTGTCTACAAACAAGGGAGCGCAGTGTTTCATCCGGCAGCTATAACTTTGAAGTAGTCAAGGAGTTCGTATACCTTGGCACCGCCATTAATACCAACAACGAAATCAGCCTGGAGATAAAGCGAAGAACAATAATTGCTAATAGGTGCTACTACGGGCTCAGTAACCAACTAAGTTCCAGAGCCCTCTCTCGATCGACAAAACTAATACTCTACAAGACGCTCATTCTACCTGTGCTGCTTTGTGGCGCTGAGGCATGGGTAGTTTCGCAAACTGACGCAGCCGCTCTGGGAGTGTTCGAGAGAAAAGTTCTTCGCAAAATCTTCGGTCCTGTTCGAGTCGGCGATGACTATCGCATCCGAATGAACCACGAGCTGTATGAGCTCTACGAAGACATTGACGTAGTTCGGCGTATAACTGTGCAGCGACTACGCTGGCTGGGTCATGTCCATCGTATGGACGACGAAGCTCCAGCGAAAAAGGTGCTCGAGGCGAGGGTCGCTGGTCAACAACGACGAGGGCGACCATGCATCCGATGGATGAACCAGGCTGAGGAAGCCCTAACCGCACTTGGTGTATCCGATTGGAGAAAGCGCGCGCAAAGCAGAGGCGCCTGGTGAGAGGTGATGATGTCGGCCGAAACCCGGACACGAGTTTTTACGGCCACCTAAGTAAGTAAGTAAGTAAGTAATCGTCACAAACACTTATCAAATTTTATATTTATATTGAGTTAATTTATTACACTCACATTAGAGTGGGGCGATTAGTATGGGAGGAAAAAAATCTTAATTCTTAATCTTAAATCTTCGCGTTTCTGATTCTTGCGGTTGTAATGAGCAAAAAACTCCACAGACCATACGTCTACGGTGAAAGTCGAGCTTCCAGATTTTGACTTGCAGTTTTTTCTCAGACTTTTGTCACGTTTTTTTTTTGGATATTTTGGCCTATAACAGCCAAACCATTGAGATTTTCGATAGTCAAGACAATAGTTAAGAACTCTCTAGTACATCGCAAAAGCATTGGAACGCTCCTTCAGGCAGTTTTGGCCTTGTGAAAGTGCAAATTTTTCGTGAAAATATTGATAATTTACCATTTTCAATTGTTCATAGCGCAAAATCATAAAAATGTTCTATCTCTTATTTTTATTCTATTTTATTTTATTTCTTATTTTTTATTCTTCTATTGTTTTAAGTTCATTTGACGCATTTTTGTTAGTTTATTGTAAACGATCACAGCATCAAGTACACATAAAATTAAATACGCATTTTAAAATATCTGCCGCAAATGTAAGTTTTAGAAATAATTGTTTCGTGTATAAACTGTGCAGTGCTAATAAAAAACATTTTTTAATTTAAGATATAAAAAATATGGATAATCCAGTGGATTCTGATAATACAGAGAATGTGGAGATGGAGACGCAGTCAGAATCATCAGCGTCATCATCAAATCTAAAACATATGCCTTCGCAAAACGTATTGGCATTCGGTTTAGAGGCTGAATTAGACGATATTTCGCTTCCAACTACGAGCGACATTTTGAAACATTATTTTTTTCTTGGCCGCTCGTTGTAAAAACGTAAATAAAATGTTTTCATACGGCACATTCACCCCACACGTTTGCGACAAATTGATACAAATTTGGAACAAATTAAATATTCTGGTTATTGAAAAAAAAAAATATATTATTAAGAAATTGGGCAGATTATTGAAAAATTACCGTAAAGCTTGTAAGAGACAAACAAAAAATGAAGCTAAATTCAGAGATTTTGTTGGCAGCACAACGAAAATATTTTACATCGGAAAATGTCAATGCCAGCTCAAAACAGCTCGATGTAATTGTGGCAAAGTTCCTGACCAACTCCATGAATTCATGTTGGACCAGCATAACGAACGCCGTTACAATACCCGAATATTTGCCAGTCGAAAGAGAAATATCTACTGTGTTACCGTCTTTACATTCAGGTGCATCATCTGATCCAATATTTCAACCAACCGCATCAGATGTGCATGAATTGGAAAACTATGAACCTCCTGGTTCGGAAATCCATACACCAACCGTGCGAAGAATGTATACTCCACGATATAGTACACCACGGTTTGCAATGATGTTCGATCGCTTTGGGGTATCCGATCGATTAGCATCTGTTTTGGCTTCAGCTTTATTGGATGAGCGAGGTGAAACCATTATTATGGATAAAAGAAAAGTGAGCTGAGAGCGTGAAAAATCGAGACACGATATTTTACGAGCAAATCACGATGGTGAATCGTTGATCGCTTTTTCGTTTGATGGTCGCAAAAATGATTCATTAACTCGTGAGAAAATTAATGAAGTATATCACACTACAATGCGAAAAGAACCACACCTACTAGTAATACGAGAACACCATTCGTCACTAATTGGCTAAGTGAATTTAGAAGGCAAAGGCGAAACCTCCAAAGCGAAACAAGCCGAATTGATTGCATTTTTCAAATTTAAAAATCTTTCACTTGAAAATTTAATTGCCGTCTGTAGTGACGGTGAGGTGGCCAACACTGGCACATCTGGAGGTGTATTGCGTCTCATCGAACGCTATCTAGATAGGCCAATACATTGGTTTATCTGTTAACTTCATTACAACGAATTGCCGTTCCGACATCTGTACAACGCTGTCGAAAAATCAGCCACTACTGGATCGACAAAAAGCACTGGATCGTTAGCTCAAAGGATAGATATTTGCAATACATTACAAGTAAATATCATAACTTCATGTACTTCTTTCTCTATACGATATAGTTTTGAAATTTTTTTATTGAAATAATTTAAACATTTTTCAGATTATCGAAAATTTTCAACTTTTTCCACTTGAACACATTCCTCCAATGGGTACAGATGCTGAAAATCAACTTTCCACGGACGTTAAGTATCTATACCAAATTGCCCAAGCCGTTTCAAATGGTAGGTGCTCAATTAATCTTGCAAACATCAAACCTGGACCGGTAGGACATTCGAGATGGATAACAAAAGCTAGTAGATTACTCCGTGTGAATATTGCGACAGAAAACCCATCACAAAATTTACAAATTTTGCAAGATACATCATGAAAGTGTATGTTCCCATGTATTTCAACGTCAAATACTATAATTCGGCTGTATACGGTAGTGCTCTGCTTGGAAAATTCATCCAGTGGACTCAATATTTACCAGACAACTTACTTGACATCGTAAATCCCGTAATACAGAATAATTCCTATTTCGCACACAGTGAAAATGTTTTGTTGAGCATGTTATTCGATGATTGTAAAGAAATTCGTAAATTGGCACTCAAAAACATATTGTATATTCGCGACAACGTTTGCGATTTAACTGAGCTTCGCGAATATGTAAAACCAAACATCAATTTTGGACAAAGCATTGTTATTTGAACCGCCATTTACCAGGAAAATTCCGTATGAGCATTTACAACAATACCTCGAATGTGTAGATGATGAAGATCCACCATTTCCAGACCCACTAATACCTTGTCATATTCAAGGTACGGAGCGTCATGTCCAGCTACTAGCTAGTGTTGCTAAGCGCTCAATCGACAAAACCCGTGAAGGTATAATGGCATCTATATCTGAAGACCCAAAGAAAGCGCCTCGTATGGAATCTCGAAAAGATTTGGAAGGCAATCTTTAAATGAAAAATACACTGAATTGGAATATTTGATGTGAAATCGTTTAAAACAATAATTGCTTTCATTTTGATTCATACCTTGTCTCTACCAAAACAATTACTTTGTACTTTAAATGAATTTCTATAATAATTAATTCTAGAATAATTTTGAAAATTAATATTGAACAAAACAAAAAAAAAACATTATATTTTTGGATAAAAAAAGTGGAAAAAATAAGAAATAGAACATTTTTATGATTTTGAGCTATGAACAACTGAAAATGATAATTTATCAATATTTTCACGAAAAATTTGCACTTTCACAAGGCCAAAACTGCCTGAAGGAGCGTCCCAATGCTTTTGCGGTGTACTAGAGAGTTCTTAACTATTGTCTTGGCTGCAATTTTTGTCGAAAATCTCAATGGTTTGGCTGTTTACTAGAGAGTTCTGAACTATTGTCTTGGCTACTTTTGTGTTAGTATTGGATCGAAAATCTCAATGGTTTGGCTGTTATAGGCCAATATATCCAAAAAAACGTGACAAAAAGTGGTGAATTTTCTACATTTTCGACTTTATGACCATGAAAACGACGTTTTTTCTAGGTAATATGTTCAGACAAATTGTAGCCCGAGACAATTGCTACAACTTTCCTTTTAAAAATAAGTCAAAATTTCAAATAGTTTACGAAATATGAGCCCAAGAAAATTTGCAAATTTTCCAAAAAAAATAAAGTCTGAGAAAAAACTGCAAGTCAAAATCTGAAAGCTCGATTTTCACCGTAGACGTATGGTCTAGTGGACTTTTTTGTTGACGCCGTCACCTTTTTTTTGCTGACGCCCCACCCTAACACACATCCTTTGACAAATTCTGAAAAGTGCCTAACAAAACTGTCTAGCTTTGCAAGAGCTCTTATTTGGTTTTGGGGCCCTTTTAAAAGCTGACAGCTACTTCTACTCTTTATATGAAGCAAAAACAATGCATTTAAATTTAAGAAAGTAGCCCTATGTATTCTCTGCAAGAGCTTTAGCAGCACTTCTAAAGTTACAGTTGAAGCTTGCTGCTTTATGAGATAGCACTATAAACTCTGCAAGAATTAATATGTGGCTAAAATTTCTACTTTGGCAGTGTCATCCTGCATAGACAGGTTAATTTTGCAGGTATACCAAATTCAGACATGGTGGAGTATAGGTGATTCCTTATTGGACTGTCGAAAGCGGCTTTATAGTCGACAAAAAGGTGGTGGGTGTCGATTTGCTTCTCGATGGTCTTTTCCAAGATTTGTCGTGATTGGTCAGTGGTAGATTTTCCAGGTCTGAAGCCACACAGATAAGGTCCAATCAGTTGGTTTACGATGGGCTTCAGTCTTTCACATAATACGCTCGACAGGACCTTATAAGCGATATTTAGGAGGCTTATCCCACGGTAGTTGGCGCATATAGTGGGATCGCCTTTCTTGTGGATTGGGCAGAATACACTGAGGTTCCAATCGTTTGGAATGCATTCTTCCAACCATATTCTGCATAAAAGCTCCTGAATGCATTTAAATAGAGCTTCGCCTCCGTTCTTAAACAGCTCAGCGGGTAGACCATCGGCTCCCGCGGCTTTGTTGTTCTTAAGCCGTGTTATTGCTGTCAAGACTTCATTATAGTCGCGCAGCGGAACTTCAACGCTGTCATCCATAATTGGGGTTTCCGGGATACCATCTCTATTGGCGGAATTGTTGTCATCATCGCTATTCAGAAGACTAGAGAAGTGTTCCCTACATAACGTCAGTGTACTCTGGTTATCTGCCACTAGATTCCCGTTTTCATCCTAGCAGAAAGAGGCCCTGGCTTTAGAGCCATCGGCCAGCCGTCTTATCTTTTTGAAAAACTTTCGGGCCTCGTTCCTGTCACCATACATCTCAATCTTTTCACACTCGCGCTTCTCTGTCTCTCTTTTTTCCGCCTGAGAAGACGTCTCCAGTCCCTCCTCTTCTCTCTGTATCACTACTTAGCAGCACGCGTTACAACCGACTGTGGGGTGGCTTTGTAGGCGGCGTTTTTCTCTGCAGTGGCGTCGCGACACTCTTGGTCTTGCCAGTGGTTCCGGCGGGGACGGTGGTAACCTCATCGGCAGCCGTACGCAAATAGTAGGAGATGTGTACCCACTGCGTGCATATATCGTCGATCGGAGGAGTACTTTCTTGAAGCAGGAGTGAGAGTCGAGTGGCGAAGGCTTCGTCAGTCCGTTTTGACTGCAGCTTTTCGACGTCTAGCTTTCTCTGTGTAGGATTGCGCGCATTCTTTGCAGCGCACAGAGGTGTACGGATCTTAGCTGCGACAAGATAATGATCCGAGTCTATGTTAGCACCACGGATCGTGCGTACATCTAATACACTGGATGAGTGTTTTACGTCAATCAAAACGTGATCAATTTGGTTGCGCGTTCTTTGGTCAGGGGACAACCAGGTGGCCTTATGAATATTGAGATGCTTGAATCTAGTGCTACTTACAACCATATTTCGTGCTGCGGCGAAGTCAATTAGCCTCATTCTGTTATCGGATGTGTTGTCGTGGAGTCTGAACTTTCCGACTGTTGGACCAAAGATGTTTTCCTTGCCCACCTTAGCGTTGAAGTCACCAAGCACAATTTTTATGTCGTGACGGGGGCAGCGCTCGTAAGCGTCTTCAAGGCGCCCGTAGAAAGTTTCTTTGATCTCATCGTCCTTGTCCTCTGTCGGAGCATGCGCACATATTAGGCTTATATGAAATAATTTTGCCTTGATGCGGATTATTGCAAGTCATTCGCTCACAGGAGTGAATCGCAGGACGTGATGCCGTAATCTTTTGCCAACTACAAATCCGCACCCAACTCGTGCTTCTCTGCATGGCCGCTGTAGTAGATATCACAGGATGCTTGCCGAGAACAACCGTGTCCCTTCCATCGCATTTCTTGGATTGCAGTGATATCAGCTTTGTATCTTTCCAAGATATCAATCAGTTGGATAGGGGCACCTTCCCAATTAAGAGTTTGGAAATTACAGGTGCTTATCTGTAAAGCATTATCAGTTTTTCGTTTGTGGTGGTCGTCATCAGATACGGGGATCATTTTTGTCATATTTCTTTTATAACTTTTCATTGAAATGGTTTTTTTACGTAGTGGGCTTCAAACCCGACGCACAACCAATTTAAGGCTAGGGGACCCGCCGCTCAAATTAGCCGTCAAACTGCCGGATGCCAGTTTGCTATTGCCCAGGAAACACCACGTGAAGGTTTGAGTCGACTTGGGACGATTTCGACATGGATAATGCTGGCCTCGTCAGGTTGAGGCGGTCAGACACGTTGCCATGTGAATGTTCGCCCCCCTGTTCCCCTGGGACCGGAATGGTTTAGTAAAAATCTATCCATATTAATATGAAATGAATAAACTTTTCAATAGGGCTGGGCGATTAATCGAGTAATTAATTTTTTGATCAGATTTAAGATTAACTTATTAACCGATTAATCGGGTTAATGATTAATCGTTTGATTAATTATTCGATTAATCAGGAATCTGATTAATCGAATATTTTAAGTGTAAATAACTTGTTTTAAATACGTTGTTTATGTACCAGTCCAGCCTCCAGATAGTTCGTTGAGGCTTTTATGGGTTCTTTTATGGGCACAAAAACGGATGATTTTGTACAATTATTTATTATTTGCATAAAAAAATGTTTATTTAACAGCGAAAGTAAGAATTAATAAAAATTATTACCATATCTTTATATACATACATATTTTTATGTACGAGTAACAATCAATATTAGTGGTATTGGTGTACAATAGATATTTATAGCTCCAGTATAAAATGTTCTAATAAATTAATAAAGACAGCTATTTTCTGATAAAAAAATTAAATAACTGGCATTTTCTGACGTCCATCTGTAATAATATCACCTGCAGTGGAAAATACCCTTTCTGATGGCACACTTGTTGCTGGTATTGTTAAATACTGCTGAGCAAGCTTTCTTATATTTCGATAACGCATGCAGTTATCGCTCCACCACCTGAGAGGATTTGTATGAATTGGTGATTCTGCCTCGCGCAAATAGGACTATAACGCTTCAAACTTATTTGTTCCAAAACTTCTATTTGGATTGTGTGTTCTGCAAAACAGGAAGTTTAACGCGATCTCGTCAATTGACCGCTCTGACTCCTGTATTTCTTGGGTGTCATTGAAGTCCAAAAGCTGTGTCAGTTTTTCAATCTTGTGGCTTCGTTCTCCATTGCCAAATTTTTGTAACGTTGGTCAAAATTGAAAAAACAATAAATTTAGATAGTAATAATGAGATAATGTACCAGATTTCACCAAGAATTTCAGCAAGTAATGCGCATGTTGGTTCATTATTCTTGACAGAGGTTTTGTCCACAAAACGCTCCTGCAGTGCCTTTGAAACAGTTTCCTTAAATTTAGCGATCGTAGCACAATCAGTCGGCATTATTTGGTAGCGTGCCATTGATAGCGTCACTTTTGTTTGGGAGGACATTAATGTTGTTGCAACATCGAATGATTTCAACACTTCAATTAAGTTTTTTATTTCATCCCACTCTGATTCCTCTAGCCTCATGTTGATGTTTCCTAAATCAAAGACATAATTCGTTATGCTATATAATATATATACTTTACTATATCTGCTACGATTGTTTATGGGATTCAATCCTTTTACAGCTCTGTGCGTGGGGTATAAATATGAACATATAGTTTTACCTGAAGAAGTAGAGTCCATTAGTATTGCGCAAATAGGCGATTTTTGCTCTACTAAGCGCTGCAGCATCTTAAATGTAGAGTTCCATCGTGTTTTGCAACTTCGCTCCAACTTGTGATGAGGAAGACCGACTTCCTTCTGTTATTTTGCTAAATCAGCGGTTTCCAATGTAGAATGTCGAGTGCCCTACTATTTTTACACCTTTATCAATAAGAAACTTTGCATGACTTAGAGCAGCGTTCACTGCAAGCTGAAGCGTGTGGGCAAAGCATGGAACACATTAGCCAAGCTGGTAGGAATCTCTAACTGCCAGTGTCACATTTCTGGCATTGTCACTAAGTTCCAACGGTCCGCGCACTTTTCAATTGCCTCGCAAGTCCTCGGCGGTATGTCTTTCAGGGTGCTCCAATGTATCGAGGGTATCCATGTAGTTCCCAGTTTTCATTAATAAAATGAACAGTAACGGTAACATACGACTCGATTGCTGTTGAAGTCCAAGCATCAGTTGTTATCGCAACAAAAGCTTTGTTAACAATCGACAAAAGTTTTTTAGCTACATCAATATAAAGCTTTTGGATATGGCTTGTGACAGCTTTCCTACCAGGAGGATTGTAACCCGGATGTATAACGCTCACGAACTCTAAATCCTTTTTTCTCTGAAAATGAGAGGGGCAGCATATCACGAGCAATTATTTTCACTATTGCTTGGTGGGTCTCTTCAATTTGATTGACCTTTAAAACAGAGCGGCTGGAAGTGATTAAAATGCTGTTTTCCATATTCTCTTCAAAAGAAGTATCAGCATCCTCGTTTGGCCCAAAGGAGTCATCTAGCTCCTGGCTGCTCGAATTAGATTCGTCTCTATATGTGGAATGGCAACAAATTTTGCAGAAACTATGATAGTAATGAAGTTAAAATGTATTTCATTAACTTACCGCTGGTTGTTTGTATCATTAAACAACATTTTTTTTTTTATTATGTGGTGAATGTGCGATAAATGATACAGCAATAAGCTTGACAGTACAGGAGGACAGTACTGTAGCCATTTACCACAAATTTTGCACCTGGCTGCTAAATTTCCTGCCGAAAAAGTAAAATTTTGGATGATTTGTTGGTGCACCATTGTATAATTTTTTTATTGCTCTCGACACTTTTTTTTGCTTTAAATTGATACAAACATTCCAAATAAATTTGATCAAACTTATTCATTTTCTGAATAAAACAAGTTTTGATTAATCGATTAATCAGGAATATGATTAATCAGGAAGCTGATTAATCAATTAATCAGCATTCTGATTAATCAGAAAAGGATAATAATATAGCTTTTCGTCAAAATTATCTTCAAACGCGAAAACGCTTTGAAAACGCATGGACGGGTTTAGGTGGGGACTAGGAGAGGCTGCAGCCCAAGGCCCGATCAGGCAGGGCCCTGCAGGCTCTTCTTTCAAAATCTTTAATTTGATTTTTTGAAAGCATTTTTTGATCCAGGAACAATATTTGCATTTTCTTTAAATTTTTTCCTTATTATTTATGTTTCTTTTTGCTTGTGTCTATTATAGCAGAAAGATGTAATATTAAAAAAATGTTTGCCCTCTATGGGTATGAAAATCATACCCCATCGCGTGATAGTCTTATGCACTAACCTCCAATCTAAAAACTTTCGATAAGCAAAATTGGTTACATTAGCAGCTATCCAAACAAAAAAAAAAAATACCAGATAACAATCCGGCAATTCACAAGGTGTTGTAAGTTGTATGTTGTAAGTGAAAGGCTTTTCTCATTTTCTCGCTTATTAGTAGAGCTATTTTATTGAAATTTTGTTTGTGTGTTTTGCTTATAGTGGTTTTATGATGTGTATAAAATTAGCGTAATCGGGCCGGAAGTACGCCTACCTTCCATACAAAGTGATCTGCAAAAAATAAGTTTGTATGGAAGATAGGCTTGCTTCCGGTCCGATCACGCCAAATTAATACACATCATACAACCACTAAATATGTTACAGTTTGCTGATTTTTTCAGTAAAATTTTGTCTTAGATGATGATGGCGTGGTTGGCAACTATCCGCTCTATAGCGGCGACCCTATCACAGATTTGTGATCTCTTTCTCAAGAGGATTTGTTGCGCGAATTATTAACTCTAGACATTAATAAAGGTATTGATCCGGATAATATCCCTCCAATTTTTCTTAAGAAATGTGCAAATGTAAACACTTATATTTAACTTTTCCCTAAGAAATGGACAGTTTTTAGATATCTGGAAGGAGTCTATCATAATTCTTATCCATAAATCTGGTTCCCGACAGAACATTTTTAATTATAGTCCAATATCTAAAATACCGTTACTTCTAAAATTATTTGAAGCAGTTGCAAAAAACAAATTTATGCCTGCATAAAAGACTTAATATCCGAAAATCAGTATGGTTTTGTATCTGGAAAATCCACATCGAAAATCTTACTTTGTTTTCTCATTTCCAAAGAAATGAATTAGAATCAGGAAATCGAAATGACGTCATCTTCACTGATTTCACTAAAGCCTTTGATAGGGTGCAGCATCCGACACTGGTAAACAAACTAAGACTAATCGGCTTTCTTTCTTCTTTATTATCCTGAATAAAGGACTACCTTACAGGTCGGTGCCAAACCGTCCGTGTAGGTAAAAGCTTCTCAAAGGATGAACCTTTCCGCAAGGTAGTCATCTTGGACCGCTTTTGCTCGTTTTATATATAAATGATCTTCCAAACTACATACACTTCTCGGAATTTCTTATGTATGCTGATGATATTTAAATCTGTACATTCAAATGCTGGTCATTTGCTTCAGCAACATGACTTAGACTGTGTTCATATTTGGTGTACGGTTAATAAACTACATTTAAACATTCCCAAATGCAAAATAATGTCGATTTATATGAAACAGATACCTTAATTTTTTGATTTCTCAATTACAATTAATGAACTCCTGCAAGTTAAGTCTAAATCTAGCCTAGGTGTGTTATTTGATAAAAGGATTACGTTTGCCATCCATTACGATACCATTATCAGCAAGTCTAATGCAATGATTTGATTTTTAAGGCGCAATACAAAAGAATTCTACTACCCATACATCCTTCAAACTTTATTTATATCTCTAATAAGATCAGTATTAGAGTATGGTTATGTAATATGGGATCCATATTATGAAATACATAAAGCATGACTTGAGAAAGTACAGAGACGTTTTACTCGGTTTGTAATTGGTAAACTAAACTGGGGTTTAGTTTTTAAATTAAACCAAATTATTCATCTAGATGTGTCCTTCTTGGCCTTAGCACTTTGGCTTCTAGACGAAATTATTTTCTAATAATGTTTGCTCGCGATTTTTTGATGAACCACATTGACTGCACACCTCTTGCACTTATTATAATCTACGTCCCTGAAAGGCATTTTAGACAAATAGTTTTCTTTCACATTCCGTACCATAGAACTAACTATGGCCGAAGTGATCCGATCCATAATATAAGCTCAGCGTTTAATTCTGTATTTCCCCGAATAGATTTTCATATTCTTAGGAGCTATAGGGTTTGATTCGACTTTGATTCACGTTATTATTTCTAGCAGAAAAACTAACTTTCATAAAACTTACTTTGATAGCTCATTTAAAAAATCAGCTAAGCTGAAAAATATGCACTCAAAATTGAAATTTGGTAGTTTCATTCGATTGATTTCATCCTCACACTAGCTCAGCTCGGTAACGGTTAAGTTGGTGAGGTTTGTTGATATGCTGTTAGAAAGGTGATTTTATTGCCTTTATAATGAGCCATCAAAATAAATTTTATGTAAGTTAGTTTTTCTGCTAGAAACAATAATGTAAACCAAAGTCGTGAAATATTAATTAACACTGTAGCTCCTAAGAATGTGAAAATAGACCCCAGCCCCCCCTCACGATTTTTTGCTCAGCTCGTCATAACCTTTTAGCTTCGTAAATAGTTGCACTCAATAGCGGGACACCCTGTATAGTACGAACTGAAATTGTGGCGCAGTGGGTAGTGTCTGGCCCATACGCCAGGGAACCTTGGTTCGAATCCCACATGACACAAAGTTTTTCAATTGGGTTCAGTTTTCTGTTCGGCCGTCACCTCCCTGCAGATAATGTCAAACCTCAGAGAGTAAAACTTGCCATGAAAAAGTTCTTGAGAATATAAGCCGTTCGGAGTCGGCATAAAACATGTAGGTCCAGTTCTCGATCATTTGTGTTCAAACATTTCACAACATACTCAACACAATTGATCATAAGAACCTCGGTCAAAGTCATTTCAAGGGCTCAAATGGCCATTTCGTTTTTTTTTATGAACTGATATAAAGCGGGTGATTAGTCGAGGAAAAAATTATTTGAGTTTAATAAACACTGCAAATTTTGCTAAAAACAAACGCGCACATATAGGAAACTTAACGATCGGATTAGAAACACCGAAGATATAAAAAAAAAAAGTAGCACCATAGGGACCTTTTTTTTAAAACAAAAAAAAATTTTTTGAAATGTCTGTTTATTGAGCTGGTATCAAAAATAGGTTCACTTTTCTTACAAACAAGGTGATGCGTCTAATGTATATATCTCATTTACATATCATTTGCTCGAAATCATATATAAATATACTCATATCTCCCCTTCACATAACTCCTCATACTTCTCCTCTAATCACTGACTTGATTAAAACCCTAATACGTTTTATTGTCTTTATAGTGTGTACCAGTGTAAACTGTGCGGCCAGTAACATTCCATCCGGTTTTGCGGAAAGTTCAAGAAGGTGTCCACGTTGTAGAGACGGCAGGCGGTACGAAGGCACGGGTATTGTTCTAACTGCTTGGCCCGTTCACACATGGTGGGTAGATGCCTTTCAAAGGACGTCTGTAACATCTGCGACGACATCACATGATGCAACATGAGCGAGACAGCAGCCAAGAAACGGCAAAGCAAAGGTGTCACGGGCGAAAGCGTCCAGCATCGCGCATCGACTTGGGCGACCGGCAGACTCATTCCACAGCAGCGTCAACTGACGTAGACGTCAGTTATGTAATTTCTAAACAATCCTCAAAATTAAGGCGCAATCGGACAAGTGTGCGTGGTAGCTCCCATACAACTTAAACACATTTTGCGCTATATCCTAGAAACGAAATAAGCTATAATCGAATCGAATTCAAAAGTAGACGTCAAATATATTCTTACTTAACAGAGTTAGTAGTATTTCTTACTTACCCTTACCCTTCTCTTACCCTACACGAACGTTTTTATTTGTGTTTTTTTATTAAACGTTATAAAATTTAATTATTTCTTTAAATTACATATTGTTAAGGTTTGATAGTTAAACTATTTGAAGAAAATGCTGCAATTACTAGTAATAATCACTATTCGATTCGGAACATTCACTGATATCAGAATTTGAATCTTCTTCTACTTCTGTGAATTCCTGTGATTCTTGTTGTCTGTTTCTTATTATTATTATTATTCATTTTATTCAGTCATTGGAACAATTTCCTTACAGACTAGAGACTATTTAAAATAACAATTAGGCTAAAGTAAGAATAAACTATTAATATACTTTTTAAAAACTTCTTTAGAAACAGCAAATTCAAAAAAATTATTTAATGATAAATCATTATATAAAGACAAAGCCCTTGTAATAGGCTCATTTTTAGCATAATTAGTTCTAAATTGTTTAAAAAAAAATATTTTAAAACGTCGCAGCTGCCTTGAAGGTACATTAAACATAATTTGTTCAAGCAGGGATGAACAATCAATATTTCCGACTAAAATATCGTATATGAAGACTAAAGAACTAATCTTCCTTCTTGTTTCTAGAGTTTTAAGACCCAAAAGCAAGCATCTTGCATTATACGAGGGCATAAAGTCAACAAATAAAGGTCGCAATGCAATTTTAGAAAAAGATTTTTGAATCCTTTCCAATCGAAAAGAGTGCGTGGCATAAAACGGGTTCCAAATTATTGCTGCATATTCTAACCTAGATCTTACAAACGAATTGTAAAAACATTTGAAAGTGTGTGGATCCTCAAACTCAGAACTATTTCTTCGTATAAACGCAAGCAAAGAGTACGCTTTAGGAATTATAAAATTTAGATGGTCAATGAATGTTAGCTTTGAGTCAAAGATAACTCCCAAGTCCCGAATAGTATTTACTGACTGTAATAGTGACTCACCCAGAGAATAACTGGAAGTAATAACATTAGAAACCTTAAAATAGGACATGTGAAAACATTTCTTTATATTTATTGGTAAACCATTAATACTGCACCAATTAAAAACATTATCCAGGTCTGACTGTAACGCTGTGATATCAACCGGGCCATATATTTCCTTAAAAATTTTGAGGTCATCCGCATAAATTAAATATTGTGAAGATCTAAAGCAATTGCAAATGTCGTTAATATAAAGAATAAAAAATAGAGGGCCAAGTATACTTCCTTGCGGAACACCAGACGATGCAATAAATTTTGCGGAATTTACATTGTTTATAGAAACAAAACAAGAGCGAGACCTCAAGTATGATTTAATCCATTCTAGAAAAAATGAGTGGCATCCCATTTTAGCCAGCTTGGCCACTAGTAAATTATGTGGAACTTTATCAAAGGCTTTTGTGAAGTCCGTATAAAGAACATCAACTTTATTGCCCAGGGCAACAGAAGAAATGCAGAACTCCGAAAAAACAGCTAGATTAGTTACAGTAGACTTCCCGGAAACAAAGCCATGTTGTTGAGAACAGATAAAACGTTTAAAGGTAAAATAGAGCTTATCTTTGACAATGCTTTCAAAAAGTTTTGAGACATTTGATAGCTTGGAAATTGGTCTATAATTAGACACATCATTTTTAGAGCCAGTTTTGAAAATTGGCGTAATTGCTGCAATTTTCCAACAATCAATAAAGGAACCCGTGGCTAAAGATTTATTAAAAATAGTGCAGAGGGGTACAGACAATACTTTTGCACATCTAAGAAGCACAATGGAAGAAATTCCATCACTGTCAGCTTTAACAGAACTTTTCAAAGCCAACATCGCATTGAAAACATCACTTTCAGACAAGGATAAAGATCCAAAGTCAACTATTTCATCAATATTAGCCAAAAAAGACGGATCAATCGTCGCTGTTTCATCATTATAGTTGGATTTAAAAAAGTTAGCAAAAAGGTTGACAGTATCAATGAGTGAGGTTGATACTGCGCCATTGTAAGTCATCGACGACGGGATGTAAGAGTCACTCTTTTTGGATTGGATAAAATTCCAAAATGCTTTAGGGTTAGCACTAATATTATTTTCAAAGCGCAGAATATATTGCTTATACAAAAACTTATTTAAGAAGTTGAACTCCCTCATATAATGCACATATTTGCATTTATGCTCAATTAGATTAGTTGATTTAAATAACTTAAGAAATTTATTACGTAAATTTTTTAACTTTTTTAACCCTTTAGTATACCAGGGTAACTTATGAGATTTATCCGGTAATCGCGAGATATTAGAAACACACACATCAAGAATATGTGATTTAAATAGCTCAAAGCATGCTGCGACGTTTTTGTTATTAAAAAGTTCCCTCCAATTTAAGTTTTGAAAACATTCACTTAAGTACTCAAAATTACAAGACTTAAAGTTCAAAAGATTGATTAAATTATTTTCATTTTCAACAAAATCATAAAAATTAACATTAAGGATAAGCGGCACATGGTGAAGATTAGCTTGAGAGATCGGAAAAACACATTCAGATATATCAAATTTAATATTATTCGAAAGAAAAACTAAATCCAAAATTCGCTTTAAGCTATTAGCAAAATAATTGACTTGTAATAGATCCATACTGAGTAAACTATCAATAAAGTAAATCTCATGAGCCAAATTGATATTAGTAGCAGTTAGAACTTTGTCAAAGTAACTCCATACGATCTTGCTCAAATTAAAATCACCCAGGACGCATACATGATTATTACTATCTAAAACAGAACTAAAAGATAAAATATTATCTGCATGCGCAGCATAGATAGAATCAGAACTGTTAGGCGGAATATAAGAGACTAATATATACAACGATCCACGGGGACTAGCGATAACAACGCCAAGTTGATCCAGTAATGAATCTGCATTTTGCAACGAACATAAAGAGCATCGAAAAGAACGCTTAACTGCCACAAGCACACCACCACCACGTGTACAATCAGTTTTGACAAAATCTCTGTCTTTCCGAAACACCTGATAGAGTGATGTATCAAAAAATTCACCATCAAAGAAGTCATCATTGAGCCACGTTTCGACGAAAACAATAACATCAAAATCACCATCCGATGTATATTTGAAAATTGCATCAGATTTGGTACGAGTCCCGGACATATTTTGAAAATATATTTTTATATTGCAACTCACATTGAGACTGCAAGCGAATAAAATCTTTCGACTCTTCTATCGCTCCCTTAGAAAATTTATAAATGGTCTTACTTTTACGTTCTCTTGCCAAAGAGACGGGCTAAGAATGGCACCAAAAGACTCTTCCGAAACTCCATGTTTGAAGCTAACTCTGCGCAGGTCTTCCAGCCTAGCACCTTTCTTAATGAGCTTGTAGCAAACCAATTTGTTCTTAGCAATTGACGCATGTTTATGAACATAGTTAATTATGCTCTCTCCAGAAACAGAGGGTTTGAATGACGACAAGTGTACAAACTTCATCATATTCCCAGCAACAACATCAAGATCATGATTATCATTGCAACCAACAATGACATCAGAGCGATTTTTTCGTTTCTTGCTCTCCACGGTAGACCAAGCAAAACCCATACTAGACTGCGTTTGAACGTCAGCAAGAGGTGCAGCATGTAATACCGAAGAGTAAGTATGAGCATTCATAGACTCATCTGTATCAACAAAATCAGAGCGCGCCGTAGCAACAACCACAGTAGCCGAAGAAAGCGAGTCATCCAGAACAACAACATCATCAGCAGCAACAACAGCAACAGGTGCAGCATCTCTTACATCAGAACTCAATGCATTAGAATTTTCTAACGAAGCAGACGATAAAGCAGAAGGCGCGATTAACTGAGGTACAGCATTAGCAGGTTTCCGTTTGCGTAAGCGAGACAAAGTTTCTTCACGAGTATTGCGTGTCGGTACGCATGGTTCAGCAACAATTTTAACAGGAACAGCTGGCTTGCGACTATGCATGCGCTGAACAGCGAGAGAATCAAGATTTGGGCTAGCCAAAGAGCACGACTTCCCAGCAACAACCACATTTGGCAAATTAATTTCTGGAGACACTCGGTCAGTGACCCCAACACATACACTCTTCAATAAAATAGATTTAAGATTGCAAATCTCGTTAGACAAATTGTCAACTTTTGATAATAAATCAATTGGCGTATTCAAACACACATCGCAGGCATACAAAATGTTGCGATTATTAATTAAAAGTTCAAACTGAATGTCAGTAAAACTAAGACAGCGTTTATGAAATGCATTTTTGCAATAAATACAAACAATAAAAGCGTCGCACGACAAATCACTGACACACTTTGCACACAGCATGAGGAATCAAAAAATACAACTAATCAGTACCACGTCTAATTAGAGACTCTATTTCAGGAACAATAAGGCACTTCAAAACTTCTAGCGATATTTTTCTAGTATTTTTTAAAGGTGATTCGCGGAAAAAATTAATTAAAGGATCAGAAGTAATCAAGAACATATTCAGCAAATCTGTATTTTTATTAATTCTTGAAGATTTTCGTGTATGTGACATTCGAAATCTTCTACAGTCTTAATTTTGGTCTCCTTGAGTTTCTTCAGATAGTTGGCCTATCGGAACAATACATTGTTTTATTACCTCTGTAGCATGGCAAATAATTTTGTGCACACAAACAGGCATGCAATACCAGCTATACAAGTCCAAATATTTTTTTTGTTTCTTGAAGTAAGATTTCAAAAGTTGTTAAGTTTATTTCGAAACCAGATGATAAACAGCTGAGTACAATATACAAGTTTTTTCATTAGTTCCTCATCTAAACCAGTTCTTACAGCACTTTTTTCGTGATTTCGAATGTGTCCGAGCAGTATTGCCATCGTTTGAAGTTCCAAAACCTGGCTTGAGTTTATCAGTTATGAGACCCATTTCACCTTTGAAGCGCGATTGAATCATTTTCTTCCGTTTTTCTACTACTAACTTATCGCTATGTGGTCTTACTACCCATTTCTTTAAATCTAGTGCAATATGCAAAAAGCATTCAAGTGAATTGATCCAGACTTGTAGAGTCGACAAGCCATAGGAATTCGGATCTAGGTTCTTTGATGTTGTGTGAAGAGTTAATTTCACTAGGTTTGGCGCCACAAATGTAACTAGATTGTGTATATCTGTGAGATGTTAAGTAATTAGCAATTTTAGCATCGATTATAGTTAAAACAAATTCAAATTTAACTTTAATCTTTTTTGTGTTAATTGAATGCTCAATGTCTTGCAGTTTTATAATTTGATCACGAACGTTATTAAATTTGGTAACTGACAACTCTTCAGTTTCTTTAGCAAAACAAAAAATTAATTGGGCTGCAAAGGCGGGTAGAAGACGGATATTTATTTTGCCACACAAATTGTTTTGGATTATTAGTTAAATATAACTGAATAGGCACAAATGAAATTAGAAATAAATGCTCATCAGTTGTACCCTGTTCCTGAAATTTTTGTTTATAGTTACTGTGACCCGAACTGCCATCACCGCCCCACTTACAAATTAATGTTAACGTGCTGTTATCAGGTATGTTTTCGGCGATAACATATTCTTGCACTGTTAATAATCGCAGAGTTGTAAGATTTATAATGTCTTGAACATTAATGCAAGCACTATTTTCATTCACAACGATGGCACTTTGCTCTGGAAAACATTCCTTTTTAGCCTTTGTTAGCATCCAAAAAGATGGGTATGATATATGACCAGCTTTAACTGCATTTTTTTTTGCAAACATTGTAACTATGAGTGCTTCATTTAGCAGCGAAGTATGTAGCAAGCGCTTCTTCGGCAGTGTATAAACGTTGGTGTTTATTTTCCATCTTATATCTATTATATATTATACAATACACTAAATTTTAAGTATGAAATATATTTAAATAAAACATATAAACACAGAAAATTACAGCAGTAGTTTACAATTCACACAAAACAATAAATTCTACAACATATTGTTAATTCATAGAACTATTAAATATCGTTAGTTCAAAGGGCGCATATAGGGGTATTTTCGAAATCTAGCCGGTCAAAAATCGGTTTTACAAATTTCAACTGGGTTAAAAAAAACGTTTGCAATAAAAAAATCAATATCCAAAGAATAGTATGTACCACTTTCCCCGCTCATCGCCTATTTACCTATAAAAGAGTTGAAACTTGACGCTTCCTGTAAGTAAAAAAAATATTTTTTGAAGATCGTAGCATTATAAACACTAGTTTATAATAAAAAAATAGGTGGGTCATATATCACCCATTGTTCTCACAGGGTTAAGGATAAAAAAAATCAGTAAACAAACATCAATTAATAATATTGTTGCAACAAAACGGTTTTAATGTTCACCTACAAAAAAAATTTGGGGTGGGTTAATATGACAATGGTCGTACAAGGTTAAGGATATCAAAAATCGAAAAACAGACATGATTAGAAACTGTTTACCCAATAAAATAATTTTGGCCGCCTAAACTGATGAAATAGCCCTATATGGGACGGCACATAAAATGCATCTTGTATTCATTCATTACATCTGCTGCTGAACGATAGTCAGTCGCCCGCTTAGCCATATGATAACTCCGCATCGGACCTCGACTCCAGAAGATCACGCACTTTAATACGCTTGGTGTGTTTGCCGCAACTCTCAAATGGTTTTTCTGGTCTACCGCGTTTGGAAGTACTAGGTAACTCCGCCTGATTTTCCTGATAGGGACTATCATTTGTAAGAATCTACGGTAAAAGTAAATGAGAATACTGCCGAAGTTAACATTAAAGCTAATCATATACCTGTCTTTATATTTACCAGCTGACTGCCACCTTCTATTGATATCATTGCAATAAAGTGTAATTTTTCTTTTTATATTTCTTTGAACTCCCTGATAAACATTGCTTATATTTGCCTTTTCTAAAATGTGCACAAACAACTTTTCTGTTTGTTCATTTTTTACTGCGGATTTTAAAAAAAGCCCATCCGAGTCAAAAATAAATTATTCATTTTTAAATGTTTAAGTTAAATTAAAACAATTTATGAAAAAACAAAATATTATTTTTTATTGTATATGCTAACTCAAAGCAAAAATGACAATAATGATCAAAAACAAAACAAGTTCGCTACTTATTTTACCGTTAAAGAAGCTTAATAGTGATGGAAAAACTCGATGCTTTTGGTACTCGAGTTTATTCAATACTTTTTCCTGATACTCGATACTTAAAACTTTTCAATTATCTTTTAAAAAAATTAAAATTTTTCAAATTCAAAAAGCAAAAAAAGTTTAGCTCGGTAAACAATACACAAGTAAGTGAAACCGCACATTATTTTATATTAATTTTCATAGATGTCATTTAAGCCGTTTTTCCCTTCAATGACTCGGTTAACAATGCAAAATATTTTTGTAAATAAATAATTTCATTAGTAAACTTAATAGTAGGTCTTACTGACCATGGTAAATGCCCTACATTGCATTACAGACGCTTGTCATACAGAACAAACCATTTTAATTTGCAATTTCCGTAGAGGTTAGAATTTGGTACTTCACAAAAAAATTAAAAATAAATATGATGTCCGTCATGAACAACCTAATCACTTTTGATTTTACAAACAGACATAATAAGCTTATGTTAGTAAAAATTTCAAGACCTAGACAAAGTACAGACACAGATTTTCCATTTTATATAAAAATGAATTTGGATAAATCTATATTTTTTAAAATTTAGAGATAAACATGTATAATTAATGGATAAATTATTTTTAGGCGTACTAAAAAACTAATAAACATAATGTACTGTTTTCAAAAAATGGTCTACGGTTTCTGTCTTCGTTTAGGAGTTATGTCATTTTAAAGAAACTGGAGAAATCGTTATGTAGGGAAGCGAAAAGGCTACTTTTCCCATAAAAATTTTTGTAACTTTGGTTCCACAAGAACTATTTGAAATTTACACGTAAGGAAGATATGCTTCTCAAAAGCTTAAGTCCAAAATTTCAAATCATTCCGTGCCCTACAACACGAGTTACAGATTAATCTCCGTCTAAATAGGCCAAACAGAACACTGTGTGCCGTGTTTGTCTTGGGCTTCTCTCTGTTTTTGAGTGTAATGCTGAAATAAGTGGTTTGTGATCTGTGTATATTGTGAATGTACGTCCTTCTAAATAATGTCTAAAGTGTTTAATTGTGAGGTAAATTGCTAGAAGTTCGCGATCAAATGTACTGTATTTTATTTCGGATAGTGATTTTTTTGAAAAGAAAGCTAGTGCTTCTACTTGTTCATGTTCTTGTTGCAAAACTGCACCGATAGCAGTGGTAGATGCATCCACAGCGATAGAAAGTTTTGCTTTGCTATTAAAATGGTTAAGTAGCACTTCCTTAGTAAAACTTTCTATTATCGTTGCGAATGCTTCTATTGTGTTGACTGACCATGTAAGATGTTTGTCTTTTGTTTTAGATGCTGATGGAAGCCTGTCGTAAATGTGTCTGAGTGTGTGTGCTAATTTTGGTATGCATTTGTGATAGTAATTTATCATCCCGATGAATTTCTGCATTTATTTAACTGTATCTGGTTTTGGATAGTTAATAATACATTGAATTCTATCGGGAGATGATTGAATGCCTTTGTTTGAAATGCAACTAAGAAAATTTATTGTGGTTACGCCGAAAATGCGTTTGTTAGGTTTGATGTTAAGTCCATATTTGTCTTAACGTTCAATAACTAAATTTAGGTGTCTAAGATGTTTTTCTTCTGTCTCGCTTGCTACTAGTGCCTTGAAAAACCTTTGAAATTTGTCTCTTTCGAGTTTAAACAGTTGCGATATCGTTCGTTCTTTAATTCTTGGACCTCAATTGCCAATTAAAATTTTCCAAAATTTTGAAGGTTATCTCTGCGAAAGATTGTGTAATCAACGCTAACTCTGAATTGTGGAAGGGTTTTGTCACGCGATGGACTGAAGCGACTTCGGATTCTTATATGACTTCCCATAGGTTGTCAGCGAGTTCTAGTTGCTCGTCTAGTTCTCTGTGACTCGAGCTGGTCAAAGCTATATTTAGACTTTTTGGAAGTTTACGAAGCCAAATTTTATGTTTCAAGTCGCTATCGACTGACGATCCCGCTAATAACACTGCATCTCGGTTCCAGAAAAAATTTTATTGAATATTAATATTACCTCTTAAGGTAGAACGGTTACGAGATATTCCTTTCGCTTGAAATTGTATATCTGCATGGGCGAACCATGCGTCGGGACATGAAGTCAAAAATTGGGGCAATTTCACTCCTGTCGCAGTATCTCGTGATGCATTGATGCATCGATCGGGTTGACAAATTCAGATTGTAAGTTAATTAGAGGCGGGTGATGGGTCATGAGGGGGGGGGGGGGTGTGTAAGTGGGTTGGAAGTGTGTAAGGAGGTGTGGGATGGTTTTGTGGGGCTGTATACAATACTCATTTTGATATAACAGTACGTTCAAAAAGTTCATAGGATGACACATAGATGGCATTACTAAATGTTTCCATATGATTTTTTATGATTTTGTGTGCAACTATTGTTATTGAAAAAAAAAAATGGAAAAAGTGAATTCCGAGTTTTGATAAAGCATTGCTTTTTGATGAAAAAAATACAGTGGAAACCAAACAATGGCTTGGTAAACATTATCCGGACTCTGCTCCATCGAGACAATTGGTAGAAAAGTGGATTGCTGAATTTAAACGAGGTCGTACCAGCACAAATGATGCAGAGCGCGGTGGACGCCCAAATCAGACTGTTATTCCACAAAACATAAAAAAAAATCCATAAATTGTGGTTATGAACGATCGCAAATTGAAGGTGCATGAGCTAGCTGACATTGTAAAGATATCAGATGGTAGTGTTTTACCATTTTACACGAACATTTGGATATGCGAAAGTTCTGTGCAATGTGGGTGCCGCGTGAGCTCGCAGTCGACCAAAAACAACGAATTGATGCTTCAGAGGAGTGTTTGGCGCTGTTAAACCGCAATAAAATCGAATTCTATCGTCGATATGTGACAATGGATGAAACATGGCTTCATTATTACACACCAGACAGAAGTCGACGAACCGAATCCAAAGCGAGCAAAGACCCAACAGTCGGCTTGTAAGGTGATGGCGTCTGTATTTTGGGATTACTGTGCACTTTTGGATCGATTGAAGGCTGAAATCGCCAAGAAACGGCCACATTTGCAAAGGAAAAAAGTGTTGTTTCACCAGGGCAATACACCGTGTCACAAACCGATGAAAACGATGGCAAAATTGAATGAATTGAGCTTCAAATTTCTTACTCACCCACCGTATTCTCCAGATTTAGCCACCAGCGATTTTTTTCTGTTTTCAGATGTCAAGAGAACGCTTGCTGGAAAGAAATTCAAGTCTAATGATAAAGTAATCGCTGAAACTGAGGCCTATTTTGACGAGAAAGAGAAATCGTACTATAGAAGTGGGAACGAATGTTGAATAATATAATTAAGTTTTATCAAAATTTTGTTTTTTCTTACTTATCCTACGGACTTGTTGAATGACCTGTTATGACTATGTTCCTATTTTTTTTGTGTACCTAATCGATTTTGTGTACCTAGATGTAGTGTGCCTATGGAGTAAAACGATCGGTTTCTTCCAACCCGATCGTTTGCCAAACGGGAAAAAGCTAAGTGTGTAGTGTGCCTCGTGATAAGCTATTAAATTATAACCAAACCTGTCAAAAATATTTTATAAAAATAATAAGAAATAAACGTTTACAAAAATTTTACAAAATGTCAAAAATTTCAAATAATTATAATTGTTGATGTTCTTGTTGCTCTGGTTATTGTTGTTGTTGTGGTAGTAGGTGTTATAAGCGTTGTTGACAAAGTTGTTGCGTTGTTGTAATAGAAGATATCGTAATATTGAGTGATTATTACGATGACGATGATGATATCAATTATGATGATGATAATGATGATGTTGAAGATGCTAGTGGTGTGGAACTTGTGATAGGGGTCATGAGCAAAAGGCGAATGATGGCAAATAATAAGCTTTGAATGGTGTTTGTCCACCATTGAATGATTGAAGTTATTTATGCGCTCCTGGCAGGATCGCCAATTTGGTGCAAAAGCAAAAAAAAGAAATATAAAAATTCAATACAATGAAAACTTAATTATACAAACATGAACAAAACAAAGTGAATTTAATTAAAGTGTATATTTGAGGTAATATAGTGTTTCTATTGTGTAGTGTTTCTATGTGGTGGTATTGAGTCACCACAATCTCACGTACAGAATGATCAAAGCCTCAGTGTTCAAACGAACGTCAAGCAGGCAACATCTACTGTAGTGTACTTACATACGAAAACACATAGTAACACAAACCGACTACTCAAACACCATCACTAGTAAGTACACTTGTCCGACATATGAGAACAACAAAAATTGTCAACAAATTATGTTGACAAAAAAAATTCTCAAATAAAAACCCTAAAAAAGTTTTACGCTTGTGCCGCTAGATACCGCACAAGCACAAGTGCGACAGCGAGTGTTGTATTACAATTGTTTTCCACAAAAAACACATCAACATGCTGTGAGTTGAACTAGTGTCGCTGACACTTTGAAGTCAAGGCCATGAATTAAGCAAACCAATTAATGTTGGTAAAGAATATGTATTTGAGGGGTAATTTTGTAGAGTAATGACTTACTGAAAGTAATTCGGCAATAATTGATTTTAATTTTTATATTTAAATATATTGGAATTTAAGGAGAAGCATTGGAAAGAATGGTAAGAATAATTTTAAGAAAATACTTTTTTTTTTAGAATATAAGTTGAACATTTTCCAGAAATGTATCCGAACAGAAGCCAACAATTCAAATAAAATCAGAATTTATTTTTGACATAAAATAAGCTCATCAGCTCAACTGCGTTATTATTAAACTTCTTAAGCAAGCTTGCCTCTTTAGCCAACAATCTAGAAGCGAGGCTCATTAGCCATCAAATTATAGCGTATTGGTGCGCTTAAACGCCAAACGTTTCATCACGACAGGCTTTTGTGATAAACGGAAAACTACCACTCAACAACATTTCAGACACGGATCTTCATCATACCCTACATGGCGATCCTGCGAACGATCCTGCTGTTTCGACCCTACAAATACTGACATTCTAAAATTTTACATTCAATTCGGCTCAATACTACTTTCTTCATACCGTACACAACTACATTAATTCAAATGACCACACAAGAGGATATCGATAACATTTTTGCGAAGTGTGGAAAACTTCTAAAACCGTCTGATTCGGAAGAGTACATTCCAGAGGGACAAACGGACAACGCAACATAGTACGTACCATCAAATAAAGCAGCTGGACCAAAAGCGATCACCATTGAGCAATACAGAGAAAGACAACAACTGGTAAAACAACAAATAAAACCAATAGAAGAGCACAAACCAATAAAAAGAAACAGATCTGGAAAAGCTGTACGATCCAGGCAGAGAGTACCTGAATTGTATAAAATATTAAGAATTACTGTAGATCTAAAAAAAAATCAATTGTTACAAGAAATAAGAAATGAAAACTTAAATTATAAAAAACAAATAAAGAAAAGAATGCATAGAAACAAAATAAATTAATGATACCAAGCATACATACATACTTGATACTTATGTATTTAAATATTTAGCTATGTTTTATAGAGTAGACAACAAAAGGATTGTAATCAATGAAAACATTGATAACAACATAGGATCAATAGTCACAAAAACGGAACTAAATTCTGTCATAGTTACAATTATAATAACAATAATAATAGGTTTAACTTTTTATACGTGCTACAAAATAAATATCTATTATAAAAAGTGCGTTAGGAAACAAGTAATAAGATCAAATAATGTAGTCGATAATAATTAAATACATTTATAATAAACTCAATAGATAACAAAATGCTGAAATTTGGAACAATTGCCAAATTCCAAGGATATTTTGGCATTTTTTTAAAGAGTACGTAGGGTGCCTTTTATATTTCGGGATTTGGCAACCCTGGTGTTGCAATCTGTCAACTGAAAGCTCTATCGCAAAGTTTGACATTTGTTGGCTTATACGTACTCAGAACGTTTTGACATACGAGCGCTATTTGTGTTGTTTATAGTAACTTAAAAGATTCATCTCGGTCTAAAAATGGAATTAAATCGTGAACATTTTCGTGCGATTATTTTTTACAACTTTCGACGTGAATTAACACAGCAACAGTGCATGTATGAACTTAATTCAATTTTTGGCGATGAAGCTCCATCAAGGACCAGTGTTTATCTATGGTATGGTGAATTCAATCGTGGTCGTAGTTCACTCCAAGACGAATTTCGTGAAGGTCGTCCGAAATCAGCTGTTGTTCCGAAAACCATTGATGATGTGCGCGAACTGATATTGCAAGATCGTCATGTTACCTATCGTGAGATTGAGGCAACCTTAGGCATAAGTGGGACCAGCATACATTCAATATTGCATAAACATTTGACTGTCAAAAAAATTTGTTCGCGTTGGACCCCACACAATTTGTCAATCGCTCAAAAAAAGGCTCGTGTCGATTGGTCGAAGGAAATGCTCAAAAAATACGATCGCGGTGCTTCGAAACACGTCTATGACATCGTGACAGGTGATGAATCGTGGATTTACGCGTATGAGCCCGAAAATAAACAGCAGTCGACTGTATGGGTGTTTCAAGATGAGCCAAATCCAACAAAAGTTGTTCGCGCACGAAGCACTTCCAAGCAAATGGTCGTCTGTTTTTTCGGAAAATATGGACATGTCGCAACCGTACCACTAGAACAACGCAGAACAGTCAACTCTGAGTGGTACACAACCATTTGTTTGCCAGTTGTCTTCCAAGAAATCAGGAAAACCAACCGCCGAAGACGGATCACTCTTCCCCACGACAATGCGAGCTCTCACACATCGGCTCAAACAACTGAATTTTGAGCACCCAAAACATCGATTTGATGGGTCATCCGCCGTATAGTCCTGACTTGGCACCGAATGACTTCTTTTTATTCCCAACAGTGAAGAATAAACTGCGTGGACAACGATTTTCGACGCCCGAAGAAGCGGTTGCGGCATTCAGAATGCATGTTTTGGAGATACCTCAATCAGAGTGGCAAAAGTGCTTCGACAATTGGTTCAAACGCATGCAAAAGTGTATAGATCTTAATGGAGAATATTTTGATAAACAATAAAGTGATTTTCGATGATTAATATTTGTTTTTCTTCTCTAATCCCGAAATATAAAAGGCACCCCTCGTATTGCAAACACTGCAGTAATAAAATTATAAAAGTAGGAGAAATTATTTATAACGGCTGGTTAAATTTTAAGGGCCAATGTTGAATGTGAACCACACCTAAACGTCAAGTTTTTTCGGCATTTCATTTGACATTTCTCAATTTCAGACTAAGTCAATTTGAACCATGAAAAAAAGACACACAATCGAGCAACGCCTTAAAGTTATTCAGGCTTATTATGAAAATAGGCGTTCAAATCAAAATGCATATCGTGCACTTCGTGATTTTTTCGATCAATTGAATCGTCCAAATGTGCGTACAATCGGAAAAATCGTGCAAAAATTTGAGCAAACGGTCTGTAGGAGATGTGAAAACACCAGTGCATGCTCGTACAGCTCGTACTGCAGAAAATATTGCTGCTGTTCGCGATAGTGTGGCTGAAGAGCCGTCCACCTCAACTCGTCGTCGTGCCCAACAATTGCACCTCTCACGCTCGTCGTTGATGAACATTATCCACAAAGACTTGCATTTACACGCTTACAAGGTGCAATTGACTCCAGAACTAAAGCCTCTTGACCATTTCAAGCGTAGTCAATGGTCAGAATGGTGGCAAGAATGGCAACAGTGGATGATCAATTTTCGAAGAAAATCATCTTCAGTGATGAGGCACATTTTCACCTCAGTGGATTCGTCAATAAGCAGAATTACCGCATTTGGGCGAATGATAATCCAAGAGTGATTGCCGAAAAACCAATACACCCACAGTCAGTGACTGTTTGCTGCGGTTTATGGGCTGGCGGCTTCATCGGGCCGTATTTTTTCCAAAATGAAGCAGGTCAGGCAGTTACTGTGAATGGTGTTCGCTATCGTGAGATGATAATGAACTTTTTATGGCCCAAATTGGAAGATATGAACGTGGACGATATGTGGTTTCAACAGGATGGTGCCACTTGCCACACAGCTAACGAAACAATGGCTCTTTTGCGCGACAAATTCAATGGCCGTGTTATCTCACGTGGTGGCAATGTCAAGTGGCCGCCAAGATCATGTGATTTGACACCGTTTGACTTCTTTCTTTGGGGTTATTTGAAAGAAAAGGTGTACGTCGATAAGCCAGCAACAATTCAAGAGCTAAAGGATGAGATAATTTGGCACATTAACGGCATAGAACCTCCTTTATGGCTCAGCGTCATCGAAAATTTGGACCATTGGATGGAGGTGTGCCGCCGAGGTCGCGGCGGCCATTTGACCGATATTTTGTTCCATACATAATTGAACCATACCAATATTATCATAATAAAAAGAAATGACAATAATTTCCTAAATAATTTTTGTTTTATTTAAAATCAACATCGGCACTTAAAATTTAACCACCCTTTATAAAATACAGTGGAAGCAGTTGGCATCGTGAATGTTTTAAATGCAACAACTGTAAAGTGAATGTCTCAAATGTAGGATTTATAGACCACGATGGTTTAATACTATGTAGATTTTGTAAGAAAAATTAATAGAAGAACTAAATAAGATAATTTATGAAATGAATAAAATTTAAATAAATGTAGAAAAGTGCTCTAATCGAAAATACACTTAAAAAATAATTATATCAAAACTAAAATGTTCAAATAGATATAAAGAATTTTTCTCGAACATTGTACAAGAATTGAATGCTAAAGAAGCACATGAATTAAGTAAACAATTCAATATATTAATTAATGAAACTGAAAAGCTCTTGTCAAATCATAAAGTAATTAATGAAAAAGATACAACCATTTCTGAACTCAATATTGAATTAATTTTGAAAACAATTCCGATTTTCAAAGGAAGTTACAAAAATTTAAAAGCATTTTTATCTATAGTAGAAATAATAAATAGTACTTACACAGCAGATTGACAAAAACGACTAATAAACATTGTGATAAATGTAAACCAACCTCGAACGTAAAAACAACTTTAGGACACACAGCAAACATAAACACTTTTGCAAAACTAAAAACAGCTCTTACAAAGACTCTTAAAAGTAACTTGACGACTGCACAAACACACACACTACTTTCTACACTTACACAACGAAACGGTACAGTGACAAATTTCAGAGATAAGCTACTGAATTTAACATCCGAAATGAACAATCTACCAATCAAAGAACTGACACCTGAAGCTAATGACCAGCAGAGAGATTTAGTCATGAAAATGAATGAATCCTATGCCTTAACAATTTTTAAAAATGGTCTAAACGACGACTTAAAGAATACAGTATTTTCATCTCAACCAAAATTAAATGAATTTCCAATACAGTATAGAACCCCATATATTTCATGCAGTAAATAATAATCTTCCAATAGGAACAGACGGCATATTAGACAGGGATTTTTTCTCAAAGTACATGTGCAAAATAGATTACGAAACACAAACATTGACTTCAGTACTAGACGATACGGACGTCATAGTAAGCTTACATGTTAATAAACACGCATATGAATACCCCCGAGGACAGAAATAATACACCCAATTTTTCTGAACATAACAGAGGATAAAGTTATTTTGAGCGAAGAAATTCAAAAAGACATTTTTATAGCCAACTCAATAATACCAGCAAAAGGTAAATGCCATATTAAACTGTTGAACACGACTGAGGTAGAAGTAAAAATAACTAAATTCTCGCCAAAAATGGAATTACTCTCAAACTTCGTACAAGTAAACCAAAAAAATAACTACAATGACAAACGATTAAGAACACTACTTCAAGAATTAAAAATAAAACACCCTTTAACAGAAATCTTTAGAAAGTACAAACATGTTTTCCCCCTAGAAAATTAACAGTAAACAATTTCTACACTCAAACACAATTTACAACTGATAATACACCAACATACATAAAGAACTATAGATTACCTCAAACTCATGACGAAGAATTACATAGACAGATTAAGAAATTATTAAAAACCCATGTCATAGAACACTCAATAAGTCTTTACAACGCACCAATTTTACTTGTTCACAAAAAATCCTGCCACGACACTAAGAAATTGCGATTAGTTGTCGATTTTAGGAAATTAAATGACAAATTAGTAAACGACAAGTTTCCATTAACTAGAATAAATGATGTATTGGACAAATTAGGACGAGCGAAATATTTTTCTACACTAGACATGACTATTTTCTTTCACCAAATACCACTCGACATAAAATCAAGACCACTGACAGCCTTTTCAACAAACGAAAGACTACCCTTTGGATTGAAAATATCCTCAAACAGTTTCCATCGCATGCTTACTTTAGCATTAACAGGTTTACTCTAGAATCGTAAGACCGTTTTACTTATGCGGAGTACACGTACAATTTACGTAAATATATTACGAATGCAGGGTTTAGATCTGAAGCATTCTTATATGTTGACGACATTATAATATTCGGATGCAGCTTACAGCATCACAATGACAAGCTCATTAAAGTTTTTGACAGACTTTCAAAATATAATTTAAAATTGAATGATCTAATGGTCTAATTGAAAATTGAGACCAGAAGTAGTATATATAGGATATCTAATTACACAAGATGGTATCAAGACATACCCTTCAAAGTATGACACAATTAAAAATTATCCTATAGCAAAGAACGCAGACGACCTTAGACGATTTGTAGCCTTTTGTTACTACTAAAGGCAATTTATAAAAGACTGCGACAATTGCACAATGTCTAAACAAGCTATTGAAGAAAAATCAACAATTCAAATGGACAGAACAATGCCATTCTGCTTTAGAAACGCTTAAGCAAAAATTGATAGAACTTCCAATATTACAATATCCAGACTCTACTTAGCCTTTTATTGTAACAACTGTTGGGATCCTTCCTATGAGGATACCCGGAAACAGCTGTTCATGCAACACAGCTAAAATTGAAGCAAATGAACATACACCTATTGGCTGCATTCAGCGGAAAATTTGCTACGTAGCTGTTGAACAACTTTCGGGCTAAATGGTATGTAGCATAAAGCCCTCACACAATATGTTCCCTGAGCGGTTACCATTAATATAAGACGAAATTCGTTAATGAAAATAAATTTAATTTCGGTCGAATGCATGTGCAGCTGCTAAGGTTGTTGTATTGCTGCACTTTTACATTTTCAACAATTCTTATGCTTTCGCTAATTCACACTTAAAGTTTTATTTTAATAATAGTTTATTATATTTTCAATGAAACAAAACATGGTAAATATTTGTACGTGAATAAGCAAATGTTTGGTTAATTGCAAACTCTGGAAAAAGACAATGGCCGATTGTACTCGATCTCTTCTTTGCCATGATATAATCATACTTGCTGCTAAATAACATGAAATTAACAAATTACTTAACTTCCACTAATAACCACTATTTTATAAGAAAGTGTTTTTTCTTTGCAAACTCTGAAACATAAACGATAGCGAAAACATAAACAATATGGCTACCCTGTGTCCACATGTGCCAATAGTCACTTGCAAGTAGAGAATATATATTGTCTTCGAAAAAGTTCGAAATTAGCTGCAAGTTGCTTCAGCGTCCACATGTGCAAGTGGAAGTTCTTTTAAAAAAGTCGAATGCGAAGGTTCTCCCTGAAATTACAGTATTGCTTTAAATGAAGAAGTTATAAAACGAGGAAAACATGTAACTAATGTTGCTGCATTTATATACTTGAGGAAATCCCGGAAAATCCACAAAAGCACAACAAAAACGTCATTTTTATCCCTTTTCTGACATTTACTTGCAGCAAGTGAAAATTTACTGCTTAGGAATTTCCGTGCAAGTAGCGCTGCAAGTAGGATGCAAGTCCGAAAATGTGAGTGTGTTAGTAAAAATGTTTGGATGTATTGACTTTATCGAACATTCACTTGCACATGTGGACGCTAGGTTAGGTACTTGATTGTAGTAACTTACAAGCTGTGTAGCGGAGCGGAAAATAGAGTCACGACTGGAAGCGGAAATAAAAAAAAACCGTTGCTTTCAAAATTCAAATTTAAAAAAAAATTTGGTTGCGTCTGGCAATGCTGAACGGTGAGGCTGGCAAGTGAAACAGCAGCCCTGGCTAGATATTTTTGAGGGCGCACAGCGAATGCGCCCCTGTGAATCCTGCACAGATTAATAGCCAGGGCGCCTGCTTCCCTCAGCCGACGCCACCGCCCCTGGTTAGGTGACCCGCGGACACGAGGTTGGACACGACTGCACGTGCTGGCTTATTTTAAAATGGTTGGTTGAAATTTACAAATAATTTCACATGCATAAAAAAAATATCGCGTCGATGATTCAAACCAAACAAACGGATCTGAAAAGAAAGAGAGAAAAAATAAATATTTTATGCAAAGAAAAGGTTGGGTGCCCCTGGCTCAACCATCTAACTACCACTCTCGGGAGTCCTGGTGCTTGGACTCGGCCCACACATCCCACCCTACCGTGGAGGATTAAGGGGCAACAAAGAAAGAAAAATCCTCCCCAAAGGCAACCATTCTCCCATCACCAAATAATTAGGACTTTAAGTGTACATTTTAAAATTTATAATCCATTTAATTTTATTTGTTTTTGTGTTAATTAATTATTTCAATAACTTTCATGGCTTTAAATGATGCTCTGTTGATGTTAGTTTTAATGCTGTTGTTGTTTGACATTAATGTTTTTGTTCTGGTTTTTGTTGTCCTACTAATAATTCAAATCTAGTATCATTCAACTACACCCAAAAAATGAAGAGTTATAGTCATAAAGAAATGGTGTCATGCTAACACTTTTACGTTATGGTTCTCAGTCAATCACGAAAATAGTAAGGCTAACACTTCAGCAGAGTAGAAAGAGTTAAAGTCGAAACCCAAAGAAAATAAGAGTAACCCTTAAACTGATGCGGAGTAATATTAACAACTTTACGCTATGGGTTTCAGTCAACCACGATATTCCTATGGCATACACTTCAGCAGAGTAGAAAGTGTTGAAGTCGAAACACAAAGAAAAAAAGAGTTAGCCTTACACCGCTGCGGATTAACATTCACACCCCATAATACTTCGCAGCAAAAAAAAATTTAAAAACTATTTTTATATTTGTTTTATTTATTTTCAATTTGTTTATATACGTAAAAACACTTATAACTATAATTATATATGACTTTATATATAAGGATGGCCGCTAAATGTATGGAAAAAAAATGAAGCGCTAATTGTAGACGCCATTAGTTATTATGTTCGATTTACCTGTTACCTGTTTCCACAATTGTAGAGCGTGCTTAAACTCGATCCGAAGAGCTAAATGCTCATCTGGAATTAGTGTGCTTATGTCTTCGTTTTGCAGCCTTTGAAGATGGGACTTTGTAAGTTTGTATCCTACATAAAAGGAAGTAGAAGTTTATATCATTTGTGTTTTATATTTTCATAATTTTTTTCAATTGTTTTTCATTAAAACTTACTTTCGCACTGATCCAAGATAAATGGGGGCATTTCCCACGTTGCCAATAGAGCCTCTAGCGAATCGTCAGCAACAGAATTGGCGCTCAAGTCCAGAAATTCGACCTCTTCAAAAATGTCGCACTCTGCATCCATTTTCACTTTTTGTGCTTATAGTCAACACTGCATGCCGATTTAAATAGCTTTTTGCTAACGAATGCTCACCTAACACGCACAGAGTTACATTAACATGTCTATCCCACTCTTATACTCTTGAGAAAAAATGTTATATTAACTATTAAAAACTATTCATAACACTTTTCGGAGTAATATTAAAATTCCAGCCTAGTTCTTTAATTAAACCCGAAAAAGTTTATTATTTATACTTCACATTTTTTTAGGTGCAGTTGTTAATCATAATACATAAAATTTAGCTTAAAAGTTATCACTATTTCTTTGTTTTTTTTTTCAAAGATATTTTATAAATAAATTATTTTTTACTTTTATTTTATGTCAATATTTTATTTATTTCATTTTCTTTTATTTTAATAAAAATTTTATTTAATTTTATTTTAGTTAATAAAAATTTTTATTTTATTTTATGTTAATAAAATTTTTATTTCATAAGTTTTAAGTTGTGTGTTTATATAACTCCAATAATTGTTCAATTATTAAAGGTTATATTTTATCGAGCTCAAGGTCAATGTTGCTTTCCGAAGAAAACAACTGAAGGAAAAACAGCCAACAACAACAATACCTTATAGAGTATCAATCACATAGCAAACTAGACAGCTGTTTCGTTGGCCGCTACACCAACTCATCAGTAGCCTTTTTTTTTTTTTCGTGATTCTTGCTGTGATCCACTAAGCTCTTAATTTTCTACTTGTTTCACGAATGCAATTAGTAAGTTACCCTGAATTGCGGTACGAGAATACAAATGATATGAAAGCAGCTTAAAGTTCTTCTAATTTGTGAAGCATTGTTGTTGTTGCTCTTCTATTTCACAGTCGATCTTAGCTTCAGCAGTTAGCTGATATTAAACTATGACGACATGAAGATTTGTTTTTTTGAAAAGTTAAATTTTTAATTTATTGTGTGTAAACACACACAAATAATCATATTTTCAACGGCCGGGCTCTGCCATAGAATTTATTTGTAAATTAATTACGATCTTTTTTCATAAGTTTTAAGTTATGTGTTTCTGGGAAAGTATGTTCTATTATTCGAAGTTAGATCAAAGCTTTTCTAAATACTCAAAGATTTTGTTGTGGTAGTTGTTGTTGCTCTTCTCGACTGTGAAATAGAAGAGCAACAACAACTAGCACAACAGCAACTAGCAACAGTCTTCTCGACTGTGAAATAGAAGAGCAACAACAACTAGCACAACAAAATCTTTGAGTTATAACAAGACGAATTCTTCACTCTTAAATCAACGTTTCTGTGCCCAAAATGCCTCTGATTTTTGTTTTATTTAAGTTTATTTGAGAAAAAATGTGACCAACGTTTGCTGACGAATTAGGCTAGGTCAAAATTTTAAAAATTAATTTCCGCATAAAAGAAAATGCCAAAGATTAGTCTCCTCTTCTGATTGAATAAACTGGTTTCCAGTAATATTCAATTTCTACTTATTCTTCTGAATCACTGAAAAGATAAGCAAACTCTAAATTTAAATCTTCAGAATCAAGACTTCGTTTTCTAAAACCAGATTAGGAAACAGTTTGAGCAAATCGGCAAGTATTTTTAAATGTCAGTATCTCTATTGATCTTATCGCATTAGATAATTGCTCTAACTTAAATTTTACATCAACACTCAAATATAGCTGCTGTTGTGAGTCACTGAGTCACATCTATTAAAACCAGTGCAAGACTTAAATCAATGCATATTTGTAGGCACTACCTCTGGTGCCATACAACAAACTTAATAAATTCAAAGTCAATGCCAAGTTCAAGTGCATGAAAATGCAGCATCAGCGATAGGGCGTACAACAGTTTAGGCTCGTCGCGTGCTACCAGCCGGTACCCAGCGAGCAGCTTAAATAACAAGCCGTAGCGCCGATGTGTTGTTGTTGTCTCACCGTGAGAAATAAACTGACACCGCTTTGCCTTCTGCATTGGGCGCAAAATGCATTGACAGCATTTTTAATTAATAATATTTTATTGCTGTAATTGCATGCATTTATGGTATTTTATTTACTGTAGCTTGCACTTGGACAATATTTAGCGTATCAAGAGTTCCGCCTTTTGAAAATAAAAACATGACTAATGAAATGTAACTTGAGCATTTTACATATGTTAAACACAAGAACGTTTCCGCATAAATTGAAACTCGTCCGAGTTATGGGGAAATACCTTGTAGATTAAATAAGTGCTACTGTTAGCCAATTAGTAAGTAAGTCAAATTTAAGTATGTGACAAAAAACTGTCAACTAAGTAATTAAGTTAGAATGTAAAGATTTAGGCAGCCAGATATTTGTTATAAATATCGGTGCTTTTAAGTTGTAAAGAGAGATTGTTAAAAAGCTTGCTAACAAGAAGCAGCCCGTTGTTGCAGATTAAAACAATAAACTCCTAAATAAAAATATAACCCTTGCGGAATTATTCATTGGGAACCAGGATCACGAAAGCACTCAATAAGAGTAAGTATACTGCTGGCTGGTGAGCCATTACAATACCCACTGCACCCTTCCGGCAACCTCGCGGCTGCCTAGGTTCTGGCAGCTACCCTGCCTATAAAAACTCAAGGTAACCTCACGATGTACATCTATGTCCGCGGGCATAAATGTAACTCGTGAGTATTTTTTTTGATAAGGACGAGTTGGTAGGATTGTTCAGGGAAGAACCTACGGGTATCCTCATAGGGAGGATCACAACACTGCTCCAAGCACACAATAATAAATATTAAAGGAAAAGCAATTTAACCTATAAACGTAATTTTTGACAAAAAATTTAAAGAAAAACGTCAGGTCATAATTGAAGCAAAAATAAACTCGAAATGACGATAAATCGTCATAATACCAACCCTGCTTTATGGTACATACCATTCAGCCCAAAAGTCGTGCAACAGCTACCTAGCAAATTTTCCGCTGAATGCAGCCAATGTGTATTAAATACAGCTAATAATGAACGCTCTCTTTCTTGGCATTTGTTTTGACTACCTATGTTATGCCAAGGAACTGTCACTTCTACCTTTATTCTTGTATCATGTTTATAACATATCTGGGCTCGTTTCTTCTGCTTCATTTTTACATACTTAAATCTAGCTTAGCATATTTACAAAAGTTTCGCAATACCGGAATGTTAATTTGCATTTCCTTATTATCTAACCGAGATTAAAATTACCCGGAAAATATTCTTAGGTTAACATATGTAAAATTCTCGTATTGCATATTGTTTGCAATACTTTTATGTTCTCAAGGGCGGAATTTTTTTGTCTCAATTATTATCCAATTGTTAATGGCAGCCAAAAATACTATGGACGTATTTTTGTTTTCATGCAATTACAGCAATAAAATCTTATTAATTTAAATTACCATAACTGAATGCATGTAATAACAACAACGAAATATTATTAATTTAAAATGCTGTCAAGCGCATTTTGTTCCCGGTGAAAAAGGCGCGAAGGTGTCAGTTTATTTCTTACGACCATGGCAACAACATACTGGCGATATTGCTTGTTATTTAAACTGCTCGCTTGTTACTGTTTAAAAAGTTATGGAACGCGTCATAGCTTAAACGGTTTTGTGCATTAATGCTGGTACTGCATATTTATGCAGTTGCACTTGAACTTTGCATCGGCCTTGAATTAATAAATTCAAGGTTGTTGTATGGCACAAAAGTTAATGCCTACAAGTATATATTGGTTTGGGTTGAGAACGATTCACAACATTCCTCCGCCCTTCGAAATAGAAAAAAAAATATTGTTTCCTTATTATATATTTTTTCTTTCTTTAATTTCTGTAACTCTATTTAAAAAATTAAATTTTGCTTTTTTTCGTTTTCTGTAAAATGTTTATAGTTTAACTGTAATTATGCTCTATATATTCTGTGTATACTAAATGCTAAGTTCGCAATATTTTATTTTTTTCATATTTGTGTTGCAACCCTTATTTTTTTTTCTTTTGTTTCTCATATACATATGGTTTTACTCTGTCTTGAAGGTCGATATATAACTACTATTTTTACATTATTTTTTTTTTTTTAAAAATATCAACAGATCTTCTCTAAAATATTCTAAATAAATAACATGAAAAAAAATTAACATATTGATAATGGTTAGCGACCGAATCTTGAGCAGCTTTCCCGTTCTTCAGGAACTTGTATTCTAACCGGCGGTGATGATGATGAGTTTTTTGTGTAGCTACAAGCATTTGAACTTTTTCTCATCATTGTCGATCATTGGTTGGAGCGTGGTGTAAAATTTGTACCCGTCGTGATGGTGATTATGAATTGTTACCATCATTAGAACATTTTTGTCGTATAGTTTGTGCTGCGCCAAAATGTTGTGAATTTCTCTGAATAAACGTATTCGTTTATTCCAAAATGCTTTCAAGTAACTCAGCTTTTTGATTTTAAATGAATCATGCTTTGAGTACCGCCTATTGATGACAGAATTGTGTTACTTTCATAAGCCGAATAGTCTTTTGTGCGTAAGTACACTCACTGCTCTCAGTTGTATCATACATGCAATAACAATAGAGTTCAGCTACTACAGCTATATCGCACTTCCTCAGCATTAACCCATCTAAAGCCACTACCCAGTAATCATTGAAAATATCAATGTTATGGATACCCGTGACCACAAACAAGTTAATGTGGAAAAAAATTTACCCACCAATAAATGGGTTGGGCTCAGGGACAACACAAGACGTAACAACTAACCATGCGTATATATAGATCTAATTACACAACTAATTTTAATCTACGTTTGAGTTGAACTTTTGACAAATTAACATCAAAAACGCTACAATTGTTAACAAAGGAACTCATGCGACTTAAAGGAGCAGTAGCCATATAATTTGTTCTACTAAATGGCAAATAAATTAAGTTGTTAGCGTTTCTACTGCTTCTACGGTTAGTGTTAAAATTTATGTGAGAAAGAAGTTCTGGAGAATCGAATTCACCTGTTATGAGCTGGTGTAAATATACGATATCTGCCGATTTCCTTCGATCACCTAAAGACTGCATTTTTAATAGTTTTAAACGATCCTCATAAGAAGGAATCTTTAAAACGTTTTTGGATTCTTTCTATTCGATCAACATGCACATTGTAACTTGGGGACCAAACTTGACTTGCATACTCTAAGTGAGGACGCACGATTGCATAATACAACGTTGTAGTTGTAATCATGCTATTAAATTCTTTGGCCCAGCGTTTTACAAAACCAAGCATTGAAGATGCTTTTTTACAAATATTATCAATATGAATTTTAAACGACAGCTTAGAATCCATGCATATACCTAGGTCTTTGACGGTGTCTACACGACTCAAGGCAGTATCTTTAATCTTATAATCAAATACAAAATTATTCCTTTTTCGCGAAAAGGTCATAGTTTGGCATTTATCTGAATTTAAAAACATATTAGTTTTAGAACACCAAACTTCAAAGGATTTTAGATCAGACTGGAGTAGATCTGAATTATCTCTAGAATTAATCGTTCTGTATATTTTCATATCATCGGCATAAATAAGCAGATGATAGTGTTCAATGACGTGAGTTACATCATTGATAGCTAAAATAAACGGAAGAGGACCAAGGTGACTACCCTGAGGAACACCTGATCCAGCAATAAATTCAGAAGACAATGCGCCTCGGAAACGTATTTGATAAGATCGCTCTACCAAATACGATTTAATCCAGTTCACAAAATATTGTGGAAATCCCATTAACTCAAGTTTAAATAAGATTAGATTGTGTGGTAGCTTATCAAATGCCTTACTAAAGTCAGTGTAAACACAATCGACCTGGTTACCAGAATCAATAGAATTTATGCAGAATGTTGTAAAATCGAGAAGATTAGACACAGTGGATCTGCCATTCACAAAACCATGCTGACGAGTTGTTATGACTTCCCCACAGTGAATTTTCACCCGATCATACACCATCCGCTTAAAAAGTTTTGGAATCGATGAGAGCTTAGCGATAGGCCTATAGTTACGAACATCGTTCCTGCAACCCTTTTTAAAAATAGGACTTATAAATGATTTTTTCCAAAAAAGTGGAAAATAACTTTCGTTAATAGATTTATTGAATAATAAAGAAAGTGGTTGACTCAAAACGGAACCGCATTGTGTTAACACTGCGGCAGGAACACCGTCAGGTCCAGCACCAAACTCCTCATCGATCGATCTAATATACATTAAAATATCCTCTGGAGTGAAGGATATATGTTCCAAAGATACTCTGGGTTCGGAATTCATATATTCAAAGTACTCTCCATCAGGAGTAAAAGAATCTGAACAGAATGATTCTTTAAAAAGATTGGCGAATAGGCCACAAATTTTGACGGGATTGTCAGTAAATCCCTCAGGAGTTCTAAATGAAGAAGGAAATCCATCAGATTTCTTCTTTGTGTTTACGAATCCCCAAAATTTCTTTGGATCTGTCAATATTCTCAGCTTAACATTATCTAAATATTCGTGATATAATGTAGCTGAGCGATTTTATTTCAAATATTTTTCCTTCATCTTGAAATATACAAGAGAAGCAGCCCCTTTTTTTCAAGCTTCCTTATGCTGAAGGTTCACATCAAAGATTATATTTCTCAGCTTCAATAGTTTCCTACTGATTACTTACTTTCGCTAAACAACAGTCTTATTATTTAACAGGCATTTAAAGAAAACGTTAGCAGCTTTTATTTGTTCATCATGTTTCTTAACAGAAGAATTTCTCAGTTTTACCATAACAGCGATATACCTCTTTTAGATTTCTGTCAAATAAGGGTAGAGGTACCAAAGGTTAGGTCGAAACTTACTGCAATTTATTGCTTCTTATTAAAAGCAGATTGGTTTCAATACTTTTTCATTGCAAATCAACTGTTTAGTTAACCACAGCCCTATATTGATCCGCAATATAATCCAGATCTCACAAATTGTATCAGGTCACTGAAGCTATCAAATTTTATTTAGATGATTCGGAACTTTCTGATGGACGTCTTACTCCTCCTCGTTCATGTATTAGCAATACTTTTATTACTTCAACTATGTTGTCACCAGCGAATCCGCATCTCTTTATCAGGATAGGATATCCCACGATGTTCAGGTCTGTCGCTCGCTCCCTTGCCTTTCGAATTACATTAGATATTCGAAACGATTTTAATAAATTTATATTCTTTAATTAATAAATTTTTTATAAATTGTCTATATTTCTTTATATACTATTCTTTCAATCCCAGATTTCTTATAATTACAAATATGCTTTACTTAAAATTTGATCGACCCTTTTTACGTATTTATTTCTTTTTAACATACCGTTACGCATTTTTAATTTTATTAGAGGATTTCGTTCTTTAATTAATTTCATTTTCAGCATAATAAATAGGAAAAGAAAAATCATTGTTTATTGACATCTTCGACAACGTGCTTCTTTGTTTTTTCAAAAATTAAACGACTTAGGAAAAGGAGGTCGTATTTTACTTAAAGTATTTATTTATTTTAATCTATATTTATTACATTTTCTTTACTCTGATATTTATTGACTATCAGTTGGTATTCATTAGTTTTGTTTTTTCTTTTAATTTAAGTTTTCCGGAACTGGAAAGTTCCTTAAACTAATTTAAGTTTTCCGGATGGCCTCCTAATGGTGAATCATGAAAATTTTTCAATATTGTTTCTATTTTTTTTTGGGTCCGTTATAATTTTTCCTGTTTGTTCTTTATCTAATGTTTCCTCTTCTTGCGCACTTTCAATTTCTGGGATATTCTCTGATTTATCCTCTTGCTCGTTAGCTCTTGTCTTCGATCTCGTTTGAACTAATCTTATACCCTGCTCTGGTTGTGGTTAACTTAACGCGTCTGCATTTAAATTTTTTTTTTCCTGGTTTATACATTATTTCTTGATGTCTGATCTTTTAGATTCGCTTTGCCTCTCAAGGGTTGATGATCCGTGTAGATTTTGAATGGGTGCGTTCTGGAAACTCAACATGTTTTATGTATCACTTTACTCTACCTTTGTGTCTACTGAACGATGAGTTGTATTTTCTGGCAATACAGTTACAAAAATTGATACTTTTGCGCACAAAAAATTAAATAAATATTAAAAATATGAATTTGGACGAGATATGTTATTAATATTTGTGTTATAGATACACACTTCAGTAGGTACAGAAATTTTGTATCTGAAGAAAACGCACTACATTTATTAAAATTATTGGTCTCACATTTTAACCAACATTGTAGCTTAATTTACCACTTTGCAGCTTCATGTGCACCTCTTCTGTCAACTTTACTCAACTTTCATCATTTTACTCTACTCATTTCTTTAATTAAAAGAAGTAATTAATTAGAATTATTAATAAAAATTAAAAAATTTTTCTTTATTTTACATTCTTGACATTTTTCTGACCATTGAAATGTTGTGTCTTTCTTCAATAAATTACTTATAGGTGATGCCAATTGTGACATATTTTGTATGAGTTTTTTGTAATAATTTGCTAAACCTAAAAATTCTAACTTTTTAACGCATTCTAACTTTTGTGGGTCTAATGCCCCCAACTCTGAAACATTTGTGTCCTAGGTATGATATCTCTCTACGCAGGAATTGACACTTTCCGTATTCAACTTTAAACAATTTTTCCTTAGTCTCTGAAATACTTGTGCTAACCTTTCCTCGTGCTGTTGCAAGTTTTTGCCATAAATTACTACGTCATCTAAATATACGAAACAATCTACTCCCTGTAATCCCGTCAGTATATGATTCATTAACCTTTGGAAAGTTGCTGGAGCTCCGGTGAGCCCGAATAGCATTCTATTGAATTCATTATGCCCAAATGCCGAACTAAACGCTGTTTTTTCTCTATCGTTTTTGTTAACGAGGACTTGATGTTACCCACTTGCCAAATCTAGAGTAGAAAAATATCTACAGTGTCCTAATTGATCTAATATTTCATCAATTCTTGGAATTGGAAAAACTTGTTTAATGGTGGCGTCATTTACCTTCCTAAAATCTATGACAAACCTCCACTTTTTCTTTCCATCACTCCCTGCTTTCTTGAGCACTAATAGCAATGGTGAGTTCCACGGTGACTTGCTTGGCCTAAATATGTCGTCTCTCAAAAGCTGTTCTTGGTTCTGAATTTCCTCCTTGTGAGCCTGAGGTAATCTATACTGTTTCCGATTTTTTGGCGGCTGATCTGCTTGGAACTGAATTTCGTGTTTTAAAACAGCAGTATATGATAATTTATCTCCTTCTAACAGAAAAATATCATGGTAAGAAGTTATTAAATTTTGTATTGAGGACCGTTCCTCAGTGTTTAAATTTGTGTCTCATTTAATTGTTTCCGTTAATTTTTTTATTCTTTATTTTACGTTATATTCTTTTACGCCACATATCGTGTTATTCTCTGCTTTATACATATTCAAACTGGAAAATGTTGGTTTATTCTCTTTCGGTATCATATTCCCTATCAGTTGCATTCTGATAAAGTTGATACATACGCTGTATTGTTACTTACGTTGGTTAAACTTTCTCCTAAAAAAAATTCCCGGCTCAAGTTCTTGCTTATGCACCACTACTGTTGGAATCTTCGTTTCTATTTTCATGTTTAGTATTTGTGCCGTTCTTGCTTTAATTCTTATCTCTGTATTGTAATTAATTAACCTTTTTTTTTGGTCTTAAGGGCGATGTTCCCTCTCCTACTTCCCTCTTTCGTCTTAGTGGGAATATTATAATTATTTTTCCGTTTGTGTCATACATCGTGATCACTTTTTCTCTTGTATTTATTATAGTCCTGTTCCACAGATTATCTCTACCTAATATTCCATCCGCAGATAATCCTTGTTTTAGTGCAACCACGTTTAACTTAAAACTTAAATTCTCAACTCCGCTATATAAAATTTTTAACGCACCCAACGTTTTTATGAAACTTCCGAACGCTCCACTTAAATCTTTTATTTCTTTGCTTCTATTTACAATTGTTTTCAACGCACTTTGTTTAACCAAACTCGTGTCCGCTCCGGAGTCTACAAGTAGAATGAGTCGACCATTTAAAGCATTCTTGCAATGAATTTCTACAAACACATCATTCACTTTGGAGACGCCAAAACATTCACCCCTTTTATTCTCCTGCACTGTCAGATTTTTGTGCCAACAACAACTTGGCTTATTTTTACTAAGCATTTTTATTTTGTTCATGAACATCCCTGCGACTTTTCCTATCGTCATTTCAAGTATTTCCATAATTTTTTTAACCCTTCTTTTCTTATTTTCCACTGTCTCTTTTATGTTTCTTAACGTTTCTCCCACGTTTACCATATTAATTACATACAGAATAATTTGCATGAAGGTTTTCATGTTATAAAAAAAAATTTTTTGCTGTTGCTTTCATTAACCAAATTGTTTCTTCTAAATCTGAGCTAATACTCACCTTCTCCTGGCTTAGATATACTCCACCTTCTACTGGCTTAGATAGACAGACCTTTATACTCTCTTCAGGGGTTACCTCTTCCTTTACTTCAACTGGCTGAGGTGTATAGATATTTACAATCTCTTCGGATGTCAAATTCTCTGTTACTACACTCTCTTTTGGCTTAGATGTACAGATATTCACAATCTTTTCAGACGTCGAATTCTCTGTTACTGCCTTTAACGGCCGTGCAACTCTCTTATATCAGGGTTCCCAGCTTAATGGACTTTGCTGGGCTCTTTGAAGTTTCCCTGTGTGTAACCCTGATTTCTCTTCGCGAAGCAATCCCCTTTCGTGTGTCAGATTTTGTTGCACCACTTGCATTGCATAACCGGTCTGTGCTCCCTACCGAAACTCTTCTTCCCATTATGTCTGAATGAGTTTCCTGTATAGACTCATCTATTATTTTTTCTCTCATAAATCTTCTCTTGCATTTGTCTATTTCTAGGCCTGAATTCCAATTCCACCCTTTTTCATGACCATATTTCTGGTATTTCTCGCAGTATGGAGTGTTTTTTCTTGTAAGACACTCATCCCTGGTTTGTGCCAATTTTCTACAGAACGAATATTTAACTCGGATTCTAGCATCTTTGTCCAGCAGTTTTCTGTTATTATTATTTGGAAAGAGTCTATCTATATCCTTTCGATCTTGCCTAGCCTTCCTGTTAACCTCCCTTGTTCCGTCCACTACCGCGTACACCAGTTTCCGCGTTGTGACCCCGGATCCATATTGACTTGCGCTTCTCAACATATAATTTATTTCGGCCGCCTTAGTGATTAACTCGGCTAAATTCTTGCCCTTTATAGTCAACACTATTGATTTTAAGCGTGTGTCATTCAATCCTACCCCGCCTTGTTTAACTGACTCAACAAACCTGTCTCTTCCTTTATACAATCCTTCCCTCTTGATTCTATCGAGCTAAATCTTGCATATGTTTGTAATTTTTCCCCTGGCTCTTGAACACATTTCCCTTAGGTAATGAGATTTAATTAAGAGGTAAAATTCCTCAATATTCGCAAACTGTCTGCTTCTGCATAACTCAAAAGCATCCCCGTGTGATCTCAACTTAACACAGTCTATAACCCGTGGTAACTCGTAAGAATTAAATGCTTTAATTGCGAGATCGCATTCTTGAATGAAGCTATGAACCTCTGTTGGTGAATCAGTTCCCGAGAAAAAGGGGACGAGATTATTTACTGTCTTAGCTATTGCGTTCAGAATCATTGTACTATATTTTATTTCTATATTTTTGTATATATTTTCCCCTTCTTCTGTCTCTAAGTCTGTTGCCTCTTTATGATGCAATGAATATTTTGTTGCCAATTTCAATTCTTCCTGCAAATGCCTATTTTGTACCTGTAATTCTTTAATTCTAGCATTTGCATGTTCAACTGTCTCAAAATCCACTCTAGCTTGTTGGACAATTAACTTGTCTACTAACTCTGTCGAGATGCCTTGTCTTTGCAACAGATCTCGTAATCTGTCGTTTTCCAAATCTAGCTCTTCTGCTCTACCTTGATATCCTATTCGTAGTTGTTGCACCTCGCCTAACTTTGTTCTCAGAGCCTCAAAATCTCTTTTATATTCCTCAAATTTCCTTGCCTGAGCCGTACTCCTGTGCTCGTGATACTTATCGATGATATCAAACTCTACGTCTGCCTCTTCTACCTTTGTCAAATGTTTCCCCACTGTATTGGACTACAGCAAAGCGAAATTATCTTTGTTTGATATAACCACTTTTGCTCAGACTCACAATCTTTCCAAAAACCTTTCCAATTCTTCTATGAGCTCTAGATAGCTCCTCTCTATATCACTAGCGGGATCTATTTACGATCGCGTTCCCTTTCTAACGCACTAAGCTGAAGTGTTCTTTATTCAATCAATTCTCTTTAAACCCAGTTAGTTAAAAGTTTAGTTTTTTTTCATATATTCATTTATTTGATACAATACAGATTAACTAATTTTTTTCAAAATTTACAAATCGAAACTTTCCGTTCAAAATTCATTACGTTTTGAATCTCCTTGGTGCTGACTGGTGTTCTTCCACTGTGAATTATGTCCTTTACTGTTTATTATTTATACATATATTTCCTTTTCAATAGAGATCCAGGTTAACCTTCTGCATTGGCTTCTTCATTGACAGGTAACTTCTTCCAGACCGCCATGTATAAAAAAAAAATGTTGACAATGAAGATAAATTATAAGATATATATGTATAAAAAATTGCTTGACTTCAAATAGAATTGACGTGATAAACTCAACAGGTGTTAAACGAGACTTTATATTAACAGAAATTTATCCTGGCCATCCTCTTTACCGAGAGATGGTGGGAGATGGATCCGCCATCGATAATTATTTCTAGCAGGACCCACGTGAATCCTACTGACAAAATTCCAATTCCCAAAAATTTTTCCCCTTAACAATTAATCCTTAGTTGGACTCAACTCGTAATGAACTGAACTCATAATTTCTATGTAAGTAAAACGTTAATTATTTTTATTTCGGTTTTTCTTGTTGTATGCTATTTAATAGTTATACTTTGGGACATCAATTCTACTAAATTTCAGTGGAACTGAATCTTTAGAAATAACCTTTGTATTTAGTTAATATCAACAATGTTCTTGTTCGCATTTCTGTTTTACAGTGTTTGCGTGATAAAACCCACTTAACCCCTGAAAAGTTGAAGTTTTTATTTTTCAATAATTTCATTTTTATTTTCAAAATTTTTCAAAATTACAAAAAGAATTTTTTTTTTCTAAAACATCCTTGATGTTCCCGTGAACAAAAAGGATCTTACCGGCTGCGCCAAATCCTCCCTATGAGGATACCCGTAGGTTCTTTTTACTAAGTAAGTTACTCGTCAGGACATCATCGCATTTTGTTCCTGGTAGAAAAGGCACAAAGGTGTCAGTTTATTTCTCACGACCATGGCAACAACAATATACTGGCGATATTGCTTGTTATTTAAACTGCTCGCTTATTACCGTTTAAGTTTTGGCACGCGTCATAGCTCAACTGATGCTTCAAATTTTAAATTAAGAGCTATTATATAACAGGGCGAAATTGGACATGACCTGCCAATATCTTACGCAAGCAAAACATTGCAACATCATGATCTTAATAAACCTGTAATTGAAAAAGAATTACTTGCAATACACTGGGGAACTACCTTCTTTAAACCTTACTTATACGGAAGAAAATTTATCGTTGTGATAGACCTTCGATATTTAGTCTCAGTATTTAGTCACAAAAACCAATCATCTAAGATGACAAGAATAAGATTGGATCTTTCAGATTATGATTTTGAGATCAAATTTAAACAAGGAATGATCAACACCATGTTGAATGCGGCGAAAGCTGCAGATCTGGAAAAAAAATAATAAATTCATATATCACTAGAATTAAATAAAAATAAACTCATCACTTACCTGCAAAATATTAAATCTATAAGACCACCACCTGATAACCCTAAAGCTAGTCTACTTGCCTGCAATGAAATATATAAGAAATGTTTATGCTACTTAGGGCCAGTTTTTCAGTACGAGCTTGAAAAATTTTTTCAATTTTTTTTTCTTTTACCGTTAGCCAGTGGTGCCACTTGAATCGCTTCGGGGTCGGCCCAAAAACCATGTTGTAGGGTTTTATGTTTTCCCTTTTAACTTTTTTTCTAAAATAGGTATTGTCTTGATTCAAAAACAGTTTCACAGAAGGCTAACTGTACTTTTTAATAGTGTAAAATTATAGTTTGCCAACTAATGTTTTAGTTTTAATAAAATCACCTAAACTTTTGCAAAAATATTCAGATTTATTAGATTTTAATCACCCTGTTATTAGAATTTCAAATTTAGGGAACTTGATAATTTTTTCTAAAACTCTTATCTTGTTCCTGCTTAACATAATTACTTTCAAAAATGTAGTTAAATAATGCTGGTTTTTAGAAATAATTATTTTAAAAAATTCATTTACGAAATATTTGTCAACTTTCGGACCCTGTATCTCCAAAAAGGCACATTTTAAAAATCTTAATTTTTTTTTTAGCTTCACTAATTTTCAACATATTAGTAAAATTTTAAGAGTGTGTTTTGCCTTGTTTTTGAAAAAATTAGTCTTTAAAAATGTACCGAAAACCATTTTAATACAAAAAGCGTTAAAAGTTGTATATAAAAGTGACACATCATCGAATGCCGTTATATTTTACATGAATTAAGTTTGGCATATTTACAATGTATTTATAAAAACTTAAGCTACGCCTCCAATAGTTTAGAAAATATTAATTTTTAAAAATGTGCTATTTATTAAAAAGTAAAAAATTACTCTTAATATTGGCTTTGGGTATTATAATCTGTTAATAAGTATAAACCCCCATTTATAAATGTTTTATTTATGTTGACGGCATAGACTAAACGTATTCGATTTGGTAAAAAACTAAAATCTGTAATGTATCATATCAGACCCTGGTTGTACTGTTCAAAATATTAAAAAAAAAGTCTTTATCAAAGGACAGTTCAAATAATTAAAATTGTCATAGTTTTGTTTTTATATTTTAAACTATTTAATTGTTATATTTTTATAAATTTTATTATATTAAAGTAATATTATTATAATAATTTCAATTCATAAAATAAACTTTCGCCAGAGTTTAAGTTAATCCTGACATAATTTAAGTTAATCTTGATATGCATTTTTTTTTTACTGTAACACAAAAAGGAATTTAGATTTTTGTCGATTTTTAAAAATCTCCAAAACTGCAAAATTCTTAAGTTCAAATAAATTGACGGCAGATATTGAAAGCTTTACACAACAAACAAAGAACTCGGAATTTGCAGTGGTGAAAAATTAAATTGGTTGGTTTTTGTTTTTTTTTCTTTATATGTGTTTTGAACAGTAAAACCAGGATCTGATATGTTGGCAGCCCTGAAATTCAAAAATTTTTGTAATACAAAAATCGAAAATATTTTAAAATCATTAATTTTAAAGTCTTTTCAAATGATGTTTTTTGTGTTCGAAATGTCAGTTAAGATTCACCAGCTTGTGGAAAGTTTGTGGTACGATATTGTGGAATAGTGGCGCACACGCCTTTTTAAACAGCCGCAAGGCCTTGAGCACACAAGCCGCGAAGGCTTATATTTTATTCAGCCTCAAGGCTGTGATTTTGTAATAATTTATTGCCTTTAAGTCACAAAGGCTTATTTATTTTTATCAAGCCACAAAGGCTAATTAAACATCGAAGTTAGGATTCCTGGCTTCTCGCCAGTTCAATCAAAATCTAAAATCCGTCTTTATTTTTAAAATATTTTAATTTATATACAATTTCTACCAGTATTATTCCTAAAATTATTCTGCCAGTATTTCCTAAACTCCTCCCTTATTTTAGTCTTTAATACCGATCGCCAATCAATTTCATTTTTGGTCGATAACAAAAATATTTCAGTTTTTCACATGAAAATCTAAAACAAAAACAACAACAAATGCATTCGACTTGGCCTTGACTTAAATATGTCGTTGGCACTTGTGTAACCTAATATTCTTGCTTGCTCTATGCATGCATTCAAATTTATGTTCTTATTGTTGTTTACACTTGTGTCAGGCATTAAGCGTGTCTAGCGGCGCAAGCTAGCGGGGATGAAAAGTGTTAACGTAAGTATGAGTGAGAAAATTTGCTTATCGGAATTTTTGATTTTCAAGTGCATGTTTAGCTACGTTTAAAATTCTGTGAAATTATTTGGATTATGGTTTTACGCATAAATTTAGTTTTATGTGTTTGCGTATTGGTGGTTTTTATGATTTCTTTAAGACTTTAAGAGTTCACTACCCCCTTACCCTTAAGCGAAAATTTACTTTTCAAAGTACAATTTTTAAGATGGTGGAGTTCTGGCAATAAGGGCTTGACTTATTTATAGTTAAATTTAAAATAGATAGGCCTATGTTTTGTTTTTTTGTTATTTTAATGATTTACAATATGATATTATTATTTCTCTTATTACGTATACTTTTAAATATTCATTCATCCATACATTCAAAATTATCTTATAGCATTTTATTTTCTACAAAATTTATTTATTTATTTAGCCAAACAAGGCAATAATACTTATTCTAACTTATTTTTCTAACAGGTTGTTGTTGTATTTATTTTCTTATTTTTTGTTTTTCTCTCCTCTTTCCTTGTTTTAGGTGTAGAAGATATGCAATTCTTAGTGGGCGTAATCCGCCCACATGAATCGCCACATTTTCAAAAACACGTCAAAAAAAAAAGACAAGAAGAAGAACGAAGGGGGAACTTATATACTAAGCTTACATACTAACAGATTTTATACACATAGTAAAAATATGTACTAATTTTTAATACTATGCTAAAATATTATTAAGATGGAAAGCTGAGCGGGAGAACAACTAAATTTTGTTTAGGTATGGGTGGTAGACGGCAATGTAAGAAGAGGCAATTGGATATGGGAGAATAGAGTTAATATTACAATGCGGTGTTTTACTTATTTAACATTAAAATTTTTGATTTACAATTTTTCTACAAATGCTAGATCAAGGAAATAGAAAAGGGATCAGAATGGTGAAAAGGAATTGGAGAAGATTCTGAAGTGAATTGGTGTTTAATAAGTGGGTAACTACATAACTATGTAAAGGAAAGTGATTTGGAAAGAGAACGCTTGAATCTGAATTTCGATATTGGCGGTGTATAATGCTCGCTGATATTATTAAATATTTTACAACATCTATTCAAGGGCTCCTTCAATGCGTAAATAGTGTTGTGATGCGATTATTTTAACAATTTTGTATACCTTGTTCGCCTTATTGGTTCATTAAATAGTACCTTGCTCGAGATATATTCGCTATCGATGTTACCAGTAATAACATCGAATGTAAAGCATGAGCAAAGTAATATTCTCCTTGATGACAGCGACATTAAATTGAGGATTTTAAGTCTACTCTCGTATGGTGGTAAATTTGTATAGTCACGAGGATCGTATAGGTCTCTCAATGCAAAAAGCAAGAATTGTCTTTGAATAGATTTTAGCCTTTCACTATGCAATACAAAAGCTGGGTTCCAAATTATGCAACAGTATTCTAAGATTGGTCGTACTAATGTGCAGTATAAGGTTTTAGTTACCCAAAGGTTTTTGAATTCTTTTGCACGTCTTTTTATGAATCCGAGCATTTTGTTTGCCCTGGATATGATATGATCGTAGTGAAGGTTAAAGCGCATCTTACTATCAAGAATTATTCCAAGATCTGCTATGTGGTTGACCCTTTTAAGTTCTACCTTATTTAGCATGTATCTGCTATATGTGATTACGTTTTTACGGGCAAAACTTATAACGTAGCACTTATTTATATTTAAATAAAGTTTATTTTTCCTACACCACTGTTCCAGAGAAAAAAGCTTATTCTGTAAGAATACTGAATCCACTTCTGATCTAATGTTATAGTATAATTTTAAGTCATCTGCATATAAGAGATGGGGGACATCATGCAAAACTTCAGATATGTCTGCAATAAATATGTTGAAGAGAAGTGGGCCAAGATGGCTACCTTGAGGTACACCCGACGAGACAACAATCTTTTTAAACAAAGTACCCTGAAATTTTACATATTGGCATCTTTCACAGAGATAAGACTTGAGCCATTTCAGCACAGTACCTGATATACCAAATTTTTCTAGTTTCTTAGCTAGGATTTCGTGATCAACACGATCAAAGGCTTTACTAAAATCTGTATAGACTGCATCTATTTGGTGGCCCTTTTCCATTTTAGTAAGAATGTCTGATGCCATGATTGCAAGATTTGTGGTTGTTGATCGTCCTTTACGAAAACCATGTTGCTGCTCGCTTAAACACGGATTAATTATGCTCGTGAGTTTGGAACATATAATTTTTTCAAATAGCTTTGGAATTGCTGACAATATTGCAATACCCCTATAATTTTCAACTGATCTCTTGTCGCCATTTTTAAAAATTGGCGTAAGATGACAAGATTTCCAAAAACTTGGGAATATACCTGTATGCAAGGATTTGTTAAAAAGCATATGTAACGGCGTTATTAATTGGTCTAAACATTGAACAAGTGAAATTGGTGGTATAAGGTCTGGACCTGGAGATTTATTTGAATCTAATTCTTTAATGGAATTGATTATGTCACTCCATGTAATATTAATTTCACAAACCAATGTCGGTCTACTAGTTATACTGGCAAATGTAGGTTGATTTTGGGAAGTAGTTGAACAAAAGACTTCTTTAAAATGATCCGCAAAGAGATTATAAATTTCCTGTGAGTTAGATGAAGTAACATTGCCTTTAAACATGAAGTTTGGGTATCCGGTCGATATCCGTTTTACATTTACAAAATCGAAGAATTTTTTCGGGTCTTCAATAATCCTTTCTCCAATTAAATTGGTGTAAAGCCTATAAGCCTCTTCGGACTTAATGGAGAACTCCTTAGACAGCTCTTCGTATCTAACCTTTACCTCATCACTTACAATGACGCAATTTTTAATGACTGTAAAGTTTATTTCTTTGATTTCTCAAATTTCTAAGATTTGAATCAAGCCACGGTTCCGATAGCTTATTTTTTTTCTTTATTTTTGGAACATGAGGATCAAATACAGAAAAGACTTTTTGATAGAAAGACGATACAGCATCGTCCAATTCTAGTGCAGACAAGTGGTTCCAGTCCAAACAATTTAAGTCATTTTTAATGTTATTGTAATCGGCATTGAGGAAATCGTATACAATAGAATTATTGAATGACTGTATAAAAGTTATGTTGTTAGTACATAACTCAGTAGTAAAAGCAGTATGGTGGAGGGTATTGGAAAATATCTGCTCAGCCTCACAGGTTGGACTAACCTTTACTTCGTCATATGAGTTAGTAAAAATCAAATCTAGCCAGCGATTGTTTCGGTTTGGAGCAGGAGCAACTTGCTGACAATCATTACTATAAAAAGTACTTAATAAATCGAAGTCGACCGCATTGGACAGGTTAATTGGAAGGAGATGGTTGTCATCATCATCGTGCACAAAAGTTATATTGGGACGGTTGAAGTCTCCAAAAATAATAATTCTATCATCTTCGTTTAACACAGCTGTTATTGACGTTATGATTTCACATTATTTATTGTAGGAATTGTGGGTTGAATTCGGAGGAATATAAATAACACCTATGTATACGGAAGCTTTTTGATCTAGCCTTATTTTGATTATTTTGATTATTTTGTGCTCGAAGCATTTGGAGGAGCAGGTTACAATCAATTCACTAGATAAGGAGTTATGTGTGGCAATTAATACACCGCCTCCTCGAGACAGGCCAGAGCTTGCATAGTTTCTGTCATTCCGGTATATTGTCCGAATTTTCCAAACAGAGCACTACCGTATACAGCCGAATTATAGTATTTGACGTTGAAATACATGGGAACATACACTTTCATGATGTATCTTACGAAATGTGTAAATTTTGTGATGGATTTTCTGTCGCAATATGCACACCGAGCAATCTACTAGCTTTTGTTATCCATCTCGAATGTCCTACCGGTCCAGGTTTGATGTTTGCAAGATTAATTGAGCAACTACCATTTGAAACGGCTTGAACAATTTGGTATAGATATTTAACGTCCGTGGCAAGTTGATTTTCAGCATCTGTACCCATTGGAGGAATGTGTTCAATCTGAAAAATGTTTAAATTATTTCAATAAAAAAATTACAAAACTATATCGTATAGAGAAAGAAGTACATGAAGTTATGATATTTACTTGTAATGTATTGCAAATATCTATCCTTTGAGCTAACGATCCAGTGCTTTTTGTCGATCCAGTAGTGGCTGATTTTTCGACAGCGTTGTACAGATGTCGGAACGGCAATTCGTTGTAATGAAGTAAACAGATAAACTAATGTATTGGCCTATCTAGATAGCGTTCGATGAAACGCAATACACCTCCAGATGTGCCAGTGTTTGCCACCTCACCGTCACTACAGACGGCAGTTAAATTTTCAAGTGAAAGATTTTTAAATTTGAAAAATGCAATCAATTCGGCTTGTTTCGCTTTGGAGGTTTCGCCTTTGCCTTCTAAATTCACATAGCCAATTAGTGACGAATGGTGTTCTCGTATTACTAGTAGGTGTGGTTCTTTTCGCATTGTAGTGTGATATACTTCATTAATTTTCTCACGAGTTAATGAATCATTTTTGCGACCATCAAACGAAAAAGCGATCAACGATTCACCATCGTGATTTGCTCGTAAAATATCGTGTCTCGATTTTTCACGCTCTCAGCTCACTTTTCTTTTATCCATAATAATGGTTTTACCTCGCTCATCCAATAAGGCTGAAGCCAAAACAGATGCTAATCGATCGGATACCCCAAAGCGATCGAATATCATTGCAAACCGTGGTGTACTATATCGTGGAGTATACATTCTTCGCACGGTTGGTGTATGGATTTCCGAACCAGGAGGTTCATAGTTTTCCAATTCATGCACATCTGATGCGGTTGGTTGAAATATTGGATCAGTTGATGCACCTGAATGTAAAGACGGTAACACAGTAGATATTTCTCTTTCGACTGGCAAATATTCGGGTATTGTAACGGCGTTCGTTATGCTGGTCCAACATGAATTCATGGAGTTGGTCAGGAACTTTGCCACAATTACATCGAGCTGTTTTGAGCTGGCATTGACATTTTCCGATGTAAAATATTTTCGTTGTGCTGCCAACAAAATCTCTGAATTTAGCTTCATTTTTTGTTTGTCTCTTACAAGCTTTACGGTAATTTTTCAATAATCTGCCCAATTTCTTAATAATATATTTTTTTTTTTCAATAACCAGAATATTTAATTTGTTCCAAATTTGTATCAATTTGTCGCAAACGTGTGGGGTGAATGTGCCGTATGAAAACATTTTATTTACGTTTTTACAACGAGCGGCCAAGAAAAAAATAATGTTTCAAAATGTCGCTCGTAGTTGGAAGCGAAATATCGTCTAATTCAGCCTCTAAACCGAATGCCAATACGTTTTGCGAAGGCATATGTTTTAGATTTGATGATGACGCTGATGATTCTGACTGCGTCTCCATCTCCACATTCTCTGTATTATCAGAATCCACTGGATTATCCATATTTTTTATATCTTAAATTAAAAATTTTTTTTTATTAGCACTGCACAGTTTATACACGAAACAATTATTTCTAAAACTTACATTTGCGGCGGATATTTTAAAATGCGTATTTAATTTTATGTGTATTTGATGCAGTGATCGTTTACAATAAACTAACAAAAATGCGTCAAATGAACTGGAAACAATAGAAGAATAAAAAATAAGAAATAAAATAAATAGAATAAAATAGAATAAAAGAAAAAATAGAATAAAAATAAGAAATAGAACATTTTTATGATTTTGCGCTATGAACAATTGAAAATGGTAATTTATGAATATTTTCACGAAAAATTTTAACTTTCGCAAGGCCAAAACTGCCTGAAGGAGCGTTCCAATGCTTTTGCGATGTACTAGAGAGTTCTTAACTATTGTTTTGGCTACAATTTTTCTTAGTATTGGATCGAAAATCTTAATGGTTCGGCTGTTATAGGCCAAAATATCCAAAAAAAAATTCATAGTGGTTGATAATTTTTCAAAATTTACAATTTTAAAGGCCATTCGTGAAGCGATCGCTGGAAAAGTCGTTGACTTTCTGACTCAGGAGGTTTTTTATAAATTTGGAGTACCAGAAATTATAAATAGCGACAATGAAATTCAATTCACTTCAAAGAAATTTCAGAAGAAAATCCAGAAGCTTAAAATCAATCATCTCAAAACAGCAATCTACTCACCGCAGTCAAATGCAGTAGAACGAGTGAACCGATCAGTGTTGGCAGCGATAAGAACTTATCTAGGCAGTGATCATCGCGACTTATATCTTCCCGAAAAAGAATGCGCGCCGAGAGCTCTGTTCACCCAGCAACTGGTGTTACGTAGCAAGCAAAATAAAATCTTTGAGTGAACTGGAAATCATGCTCCTGAGCAGAGAAAATAAATTAGACCAACTGCGCAGAAAAATTAAAAACATTCTGCATATAACCATATAAGCAAAATTATGCTCTGGCGTGACGTTACAAAAAACAGTAGTTTTCGAGAAGGTTTTAAAATAATATGTTTATTTTCCCAGTAATTAAATTTAATAATCTTTTCCCGTTTTTTTGTTATTACGCTTCGTCGTCTGACGTGACGTTACTGGCGTTACTTTACTTAAATTTCCATTGTAATTCAATTGGGTAATTGAGTAGTTAGGTAATTATGTTATTTAGCAAAAAAAAAACAAATTTAATATATTCTGCCACTCCTTGCCTCAACCATTTTCCATTCTTTTTAGCCAATGCCTTCCATTTTTACTAAAACAAAAACGTTTACGAAACATTTACCGAACATTTATTAAAAAGAAAAATTATATTTGTGAAACAGTGCAGACGATTTCATCATCAAAGTAAATGAGTTTATGTTGAAATTGCTTAAATCAATAAATTTAAATGTTTCTCTAAGATAATATAGTTAAATAAAAAGTTTTTAATAACTTGATTTTTGGGTCACGGTGAACTTTTTTCTGAAAATGCCCATATACTCAAGATGAGAGAGTACATGTGTGCAAAGCTACCCTGCACTGATTTAGAACTAGCCAGATTTTTTTTTTTTTTGCTACGACATATAAAAAAATAATACGAAAAATAAAACAATACGGCAAATTGATCTCAAAGAAAAAATACGAAAAATTTGATAAAATTTTTAATTGTTTCATCATACATACGAGTATTGTAGCAAACCATCCTCTATAGCTGGGGTATTACACCGGCTCCAAAGTTCGTTGCAAACATTTATTTATTCGCGGACCGCGAAAATGATTTACGGGGAATAATGACGCAATATTTTTTTATATTCGGCACGTTTATTCACTGTCATCGGTTTACAGTAATAGTTCTTCTTGCGGCTAAATTCCTTAAATCTAACTCTTACCTCATGTGCTCATGCCATGCGGCTACCTGCTCTCTAAATTAAAAGATAGAGTCCTCCTCTCACTCTCTTCCTCCTTACAAAAAATGTATTCTCCCTTGGCTATACTATACCACCAATGGAACACATATTTCTATAGGTCTACCTCTTTATACTCTATCCCTCCCAAAATATTCTCCCTTATCTACTCTACCATCTATGACCAGTGGAATACATATTTCCTTCGGTCTACCCCCTTCTCACTCTTAAATAAAGCTATGCTGCCTATCATAAACGTGGAACACATATTTCCTTAGGACTACCAATTTCTCATACAAAATTATGCTCACTAGGTTTAACTACGATCTACGACTAGTAGAACACATATTTAGGTTTACCCCCATACTCATACCAAATTATGCTCACTAGGTTTAACTACGACCAGTTAAACGCATATTTCCATAGGTCTACCCCTTTACTCTGACAAAATGATGCTCACTAGGTTTAATTACGATCTCATACTTATTATGTCCTTATAAAACCTTACTCGTACCAAATTATGCTCACTAGGTTTAACTACAACCTACAACCAGTGGAACACACATTTCCATAAGTCTACTAACTACTTTCCACTGTATGACTTACCCCGACTGCTGCTCCAACAGAACTCCTTTTTTAATTTACACTTATTTTATCTTATATTAAACATTTATGCTTTAAATTCGTTTTGTTAACTTTAACTCGACAAAGTAATAATAATAGCAATAATAATAATAAGAAATATTAAATCCATATAATTATGCTCATAAAAAAATGGTAGCGGTCCAATGTGTGGTACAAAATACATTAATTTTTGTCCTTCACATATCCCACCTACTTCGGAGAATGAATGAGTTGGAGAACCGTGACCCGTGCAATTCTTATTTGAAAAATGGCTTCTTGGATGACAATTCTTAAGGACATCTGAAGCCTCTTCCGGCGGTTGGCTAGTGCTTCATTGATTCTCGCACGTAGCTGTGTCCTGTCGTTATCGCCGGATGTTTAAATTATAAATCCTCTTTTTTCGCCATGGAATATTTTTCCGTAGAAAATTTTGCTAGTTGTTCTTTGAGCTAGCAATACAAAAGCCAGAATATTCTATACCTAATGTTCAGTTGTTCTGGCCCATGTGAGCGAATGTTGCATGCTTTTTGTGCTGGAATTTCTAAGTCGTGCCTTGACGATTTAATTTTAGTACGGTCAGGTCTTCGCTGGTATTGTGCTTCGTGCAGGGCTATTTCCCCAGATGAGCTTTATTCTAAAATGAAGCTTTTTGGGGAAAGTCTCACCTTATTAAGTAACAATTTTAGGGGAACTGTAACTTTTTTCAGCGAAGTTAGTGCAGCACCCAAGTACCAGCATTAATGATGAAAATTCAATACCGGAAAATATCACGTGTTTATGACTCAGACTGTTTCTTCCGGGACTCAAACTGTTAATCCATCAAAAAAAGACCACAATAGTTTAAAAAAAAGAGGAAAAATGGGAAGAAGAATAAAAGGTGCCGCAAGACGACTCAAACCACTTCTCAGGCTGAGCAGCCCTCAGCCATGCCCTTAGAAGTACATAGTAGAGTTATCTCTTCACCTCTATCTTCTATTTCTCCCTTGAATTCAATAATCAATTGAATTTAAATTTAAGGGCAGTGTCTAAAAGAAAAAACTTATTTATATCACGTCTTCAGCCCGACACAACGACTGAAAATGTACTGACGTTTGTCAAACATAATAATTTAAGTCAAAATGCATTCTGTTCATGCAAGAAAATAGGTAATAAACCTTCCCACGCTTTCTTTATTCTCACAGTTGCAGCAGAAGAGCTTGCAACTGTTCTTAACTCTAATTTGTGGTCTTATAATATTCTCGTTTCTGAATTTAAGTCTAAGAACAGGTCTCGAAGGACAGCTCAAACCTCCTTTCAGACCCAAAAAAACTAAATAGGCTATCCCTTTACTATCGAAATGTAAGGGAATTACGTTCAAAGACGCGAGACATATTTTTGTCAGCTCAGAACTTCTCTGAGGATGTTATCGCGTTAACTGAAACTTGGCTGAATAGAAGCATTACTGACTTAGAACTGTTTGATAATAGTTTTCAAGTTTACAGAAAGGACAGACACGCTGAGAATACTTCTGCTGTCGCTTTGCGAAGCGAGATCAGCTCAGTTCTCTTTGAAAAACGGTCGAAAAATACCAATAACATAGTGGTGCCATGCTTTGAACGTGCCAACGGCCCTACAAAATCAGCAGACACAGTTGTCCATGGTTCATTCGGTATCTTCGTTAACATTTGTTGTTTGAACCACAACTCCGCACATAGCAACTTATGTCTCGGAACGTACCCGGCCAGTAATACTGGTTCGCCACTCTTGCGATTGTCTTCCGGATACCCAGGTGTGTCACATGGACTATCGTGATTCTCTTTTAACACACGCTCTCGATGCGATGTCGCAACGCAAAGTTTTCAAGGCGCGCAGTCTTTGTCACTCGCACCTCGGGAAATATGACCCTTAATTTCGGCAATAGTCCAAATACTTTTTCGGAAATTCTTTCGATGTCCGGTCTCCGGTTCCAATCGTGTCCCGGTTTTCCAATGATGTCTCTTTGTTCTCGGCTACTCTCTTAGTGGTGTAGTGGTCACAACTATGTGTCTGCTTATAATGGCATTCTGTGGTAGACGTTGACATAGACGTTTCTTCATTTTGTAATTGTGAATCACCTACGGCTGCAACACTATTCTTCACTCCGTTTCTGTGGTCTTTATATGATTTTCGTCGGTGTCGACAGTGGCGTGGCTGTTTCGTAGCTACTGGCGCAAATGCTGCTACGACGGCAGTTGTTTCCGCAGATGCTGCTGCGACAACGGCGGCTGTTTCTGCAGGCCTTGCTGCTACGTTGCTGCTAGTTATTTGCACCTCTTACTACTAATATCACTTGCTGAAGCCATCCTATTTTTAACTTCAACAGCTTTTCCCGGCCCGAGCTGGATTGTCTGGATTGACTGCGGTTAGAATACAAAAGTCTAACCTAAGAAGTATGTCTTCAATGGCATCGAGCATAACAAGAAATTAAAAATTACGGTTGATGTTTCCTAGGCGTTTATTTGTTTCGATGTCATTCCTTAGTAATCTCACGAACCCATCGGCTAGGGTAACGTCAGCGTCCACTTTTAACATCCGACTATACTGTCCTATCTTATACGTAAACCCTTTACTTACGAAACTTCTTGTGGCTCCTGTATCAATGGTGACAGAAGTTATTATGTTTCCAACGATGATAGTTGCAAAGAGGTGGTGATCATTAAAATGTGGGTGACTTATTGTTGGTGAGGGGTCTCCTGTTCGGGTCCTCCCGCCCCTCGACTTGGGCGAACCTTGCCACAGTTTCCCGGCTGAAATGGACAGCAATTACGCGAACCTCGGCGTCCACACTTGCGGCAAAATTCAGCTGCTCTCCTCTGGCATGCTCTTGCAATATGGCCTTCTTCGCCACAATTGTTGCAAGCGGTTTTTAGGGTGATATGAGCCTCTTCCTGAGAGACTATTCGATGTTACTCAGGGTTTGGACGTACAAGGGTACCCCTAGCTAGCTGTTTCTCCTTGATATTCTCGAGATCCTCCGCCAACGCAATTAATTCTGCCAGCGTAGAAAAATCTTTCAGCCGGATATACCACAAGTAATCCGTTTCCAGGTTACAGAAGATCCTTTCCAGTTTTTGTTCTTCAAAATATGTGACGTCCCGCATCATGTTCTGCATCGCGAGTACGTAGTCGTTGATATTTTCCCTGAGATGCTGGTGTCTTCGACGTAGTTCGTCTTCGACATCCTTGAAATACCTAGCTGGTAGGAAACATTTTAAAAAATGTTGTTTAAAAAAATCTGAAGTCACCCAGTGCTAGTTATTGTTGAGGTACCATATGATTTCTCTATCCTTCAATAACTCTGGCATCTTCAGAGGAAAGAAATCTTTCTCAATACCATATCCCTCAGCCAGCTCTTCTAGCCTCTCAACGAATGCTAATGGATCCATCATACTAAAGTGACCATTTCCTTACCTGTTCAATAACGCCTATGTGAGGTGAGGCTACCTGTCGTGGTGGAAAGGTCCAATCCGACGAGGAAGTTCGGTTACTGTGGGGATCTCTCACGTTACTGGTGTTGGCGAGGCATCTATACGATGCTTAGCTTGTAGCTCTAAAAGACGTTGGAGTACCACTGGTGTGTGTGCTTTCTCGCCAACGAATGCTGCCAATTGCTTCCGCAACTCCTCGACGGTGCCAGCTCGAACTCGTTGTGGTAATTCTCGAGATCTTCCCATTTCAGAGAGTATACGCAAGTTACATTTATCACTTTAATCATTGTCACTTGTTATAACACGTTTGTTTTCGTTTTTTTTTTCTTTCTTCACTTAGTTAGTTTTTTTTCTTTAAGTTAGTTCACATTCAAACTATTTTTTCCTTCTTTAAGCTAGTTCACATTCAAACTACCTCTCTTTAAATCTTTTTGTATCTCTCTTTATTTTTTTTTTTTTTTAATTTCTTTAGGCTTTGGCCAATTTATCACTAAACATTAACACTTAAAACCGATGTGAAACATACAAAAGTTACAATCACAATGAAATTAAACAAATTAAATAAAACTACGAGTAAAACTAGCTTGGTAGATTTACTTTCGACAACTAACTAGTCTATTACCTTATTTATCCGACGCTTCAAGTCGATTTGATCACAATCGCTTTAGGTCAGAACGATTTTATGCCGTGTGTTTATAAGCCAGCAGCAAGCGGTTTCACTGAAAACGGTAATCGAAGCGTTTTGAAAATTTTTTTTTTTCTTAAATAACAATGGAAAACAATAATAATAATTTCAAATTATTTCTTTCTTTATTAATCAATTCTATTAAAACAAGAATTTTTTTTTTTTTTTTTTTTTTTATTTAATCATGCAATAACAATAGAGTTCAGCTACTACAGCAATATCGCACTTCCTCAGCATTAACCCATCTAAAGCCACTACCCAGTAATCATTGAAAATATCAATGTTATGGATAACCGTGACCACAAACAAGTTAATGTGGGAAAAATTTACCCACCAATAAATGGGTTGGGCTCAGGGACAACACAAGACGTAACAACTAACCATGCGTATATATAGATCTAATTACACAACTAATTTTAATCTACTTTTGAGTTGACCTTTTGACAAATTAACATCAACAACGCTACAATTGTTAACAAAGGAACTCATGCGACTTAAAGGAGCAGTAGCCATATAATTTGTTCTACTAAATGGCAAATAAATTAAGTTGTTAGCGTTTCTACTGCTTCTACGGTTAGTGTTAAAATTTATGTGAGATAGAAGTTCTGGAGAATCGAATACACCTGTTATAAGCTGGTGTAAATATACGATATCTGCCGATTTCCTTCGATCACCTAAAGACTGCATTTTTAATAGTTTTAAACGATCCTCATAAGGAGGAAGGTCTAATATGTCAGTTCCACTTAAGCCCCTTAGAGCAATTTTGCATATAAAACAGCTATAAATGGCTTAACCAAAGCCAAAGCATATGATTTCCTAAACGTTTTAAAAGAACAGCGTGCTTATACGCTATTTTAAACCGTCTAGAAAAATAAGAACCGAATTAAAATGAGGTTTTATTCAATCGGCTTCAAATTTTTAAACGGTTTGAAATTCGATTTATGCAAAGGTTTTAACCAAAACGATTTGAGTCGAACCGATTTAAAGCGACGGATAAACAAGGCATATGTCTAATCAGATTTTTGTAAATATGAGCGCAGTAATCGGTAGTAGTCCGTTTTGTAGGTGAGCCTCTTATGTGTAAATGTGTTGATTATGTGTACCATTTCTATTGTGTATCTCCGCGTGTAGTTGTGTTCTTATTGCAAAATTTGGTGTTTTCAAAGTCGGGAGTGTGGCCTCGTTGTATACAGTGGGCTGCAAGTGCTGTCTTGTCATTCTTGTTAAGTCCAATCTGTGAGCTGATATTCTTGTCTTTAATTTTGATTTTGTCGTCCCAACATATTCTTTTCCGCATATGTTGTCTCCACCTCCTTTACATGTTATTTGATAAATCAGATTAGAGTTATCCGTGTTTTCAATTTTAGATTCTGTGTTACTGTAAATGTTTTTGATGGTGTTGTGAGATTTTGGTGCAAGTTGGAAAAGATTTTTGTTGTTTATGTCCGTTTTTTTGTGAAGCCTTCTACATATGAGACTCCTTTATATATTTTCCGTTCATTGCTACGGTTTTTTTGTGTTCATACTTCTTTTAAAAGCCTGTTAACTGTATTTGGTAAAAAATCGTTCTTGATCAAAATCTTTTTGTGTGTTTATTGGTTTTGTGGTAAATTTCGGCACTAATGTCTTGTACCCTGATGCTGGAATTTTTCTCTGTGTTGATTATTGACTTGAATGTTTTGAGTGAAAATTTATGAGACGTCCCGATGCTGTGAGTTTTTGGTTCGTATTATTTTATTTATTTTTTTTATTATTATTATTATATTATAATTTTTGCGTCTAGATATTTGCGTCCTTTATTTTCTTCTTCTTTCGTGAATTTATTGTGCCTGTGTCTAGTGTTTAACCTATTAAATGTCCTATTCACAGCGTCCGCTTTTAATATAAAAATTATATCCACATATTATGTTAATAATCTCGGTTTTCGTTCGTTGGTGTCCATGAATTTATCTAAAATCTCTTCCATCATGATGTCTGCAATTATAGAGAATTTAATGGGCATTCCTTTTAGTTGGAAGTACATTTGATTTTCGTACTTAAAATAATTATTCTCTTTAAGACAGAATCTAAGTATGTCAAACAATAATTGTTTCGGTATCTTTGTGTGTTTCACTATTGTACCCCATTTGTTGCCTACTGTTTTGATTGGGAAATCCACTGGAATGCTTGGGAAAAGTGACACCACGTCCAATTGTTTATTTTGTTCTTGAATTCTTTCGCGTCTCTAATGTTGTATTTTGAGTCTTTCGTCAAGTGTTTTAATAAGTCCAAAATGTTTATTTATTTATTTATTTTATGTTATTTTTTACGATTTACTGGCACAACAATATTCTCAAGAATTGTTATGGACAGTACCAGCATTGAAAATCTACAGGACATGTATTAACTTATTCTAACTTATTTTAACATATTAAACTTTATATAAAGAACAGAGTATAGTTTTTATGTTTATAAACTTAAAACTAAGATGTAAAAACTTAAAAATTTGAAAAATATAAAACAAACATGTTAAAGAAGTTTATGGCAAACTTGGGGACATATATAAAGATAACTGCTTTTTGAACTGCACAGCGTTACTACAAGATCTTAAACAATTTGGAAGGCCGTCCCAAAGACGAATAGACAACATAAAATTGTCTTTCAGAAGTTAAACACAGATAACGCGGATTATTTATTTTGTTAGTGCGACTGGAGCGAGAAAAGTTTATTCTTGAATGCAAGTAGGTGCATGAGTATAAAAAATTTTATGCAGGAACAAAAGTGTGCGGTAGCTTAATAGGTTGTTTAAGGTCATATTAAAAATTTTTTGAGCGTATAGTGAAACATGGTCTCTTCTTTTAAATCCATATACATATCGGGCAATATTATTGTACAGCACATTTAACTTTTGTTTATCAGAATTGTCGAAGCCAGCAAAAATTTCACAACCATAAAGTAATGTTGGGATAAGGTAAGTTTTAGCTAATAGAAGCCGAACATTCAGTGGCGTAAAGTACTGTGTTGTCCAGAGTGCACGGAGCATACCATAAACCTTACCGACAGTGGTTATTATATGGTTATGCCAGGTTAAAGTCCTATTAAATGTTACACCTACATTTTTTGACTGAGACCATTTAGGGTGAGGGGTGGTACTGCTGTAATATCAAAGATTTTTTTTTAAATCACAAGGCACTTAGACTTGCTTGGGTTAAGGCTTAAGCCGTTGCGACGAGCCCACTCACCTACTCTCTCGAGAACATTGCTAAGGTGTATCGTAGATGTGTTTAAGTTTTCGTTTTTAGAATTATAGTACAATTGTACATGATCAGCGTACATGTGTATTCTACAGTTTTCTAAAATACCAGGAAGGTCTTTTATATACATGCAAAAAAAATAGAGGACCCAAAACCGACCCTTGGGGGACACCCCTTCTAACAGAAAGAAAAGTTGACGAAACGTCGTTGGAAAAGACAGCTTGCGACCTACCTAAAAGGTACGACGAGATGAGGTTTACAGCAGATAAAGAAAAGAAAACATTCGGTTAAGTTTAGTCAGTAGAATGTCGTGATCAACAGTGTCAAAGGCTTTGGAGTGGTCCAAAAGAACTAAAAAGCTCACATAATTTTCATCCAAACTAGCACGCATCCTCAGACACATTGATGAGAGCAGTGGTACAGCTACGTTTGGCCCTAAAACCTGATTGCCTCTCAGTTAAGAGATTGTATTTATTTAGGTGTGGAGTAATTTGCTGACACATTATCTGCTCCAATGATTTAGAAATAAAGGGGAGAATAGCGATTGGACGATACTCGTAGTCGGATTTCGGTATCGGAATAATTTTTGACTTCTTCCAGTTCACCGGAAAAACAGACATTGTGAGTACTGTATTGAAAACATAAGTGAGACAAGGTAGTATATAAGGGAGAAGGATCCTCAAGAAAATTGGATTGATTTCATCATAACCCACAGCATTTGATCTGATTGACATAATACTTTTTTACACGTCAGCTTGGCTAACACATGCAAAACTGAAATGTTGGCTAGCATCAAGTGAGTTGGTAACACTAAGGTAAGTATTTACTCCAACAGAATGCATAGGGACGTTTGTGAACTTTTTATTTAATTCCTCAACATTAACATTAACACAGTCACCAACGATTTTTTAACAATTCCAATACTGCGTATTTCTTGCCATTTCTATTTAGTGCCTACAGCTGAGCTAAATTTTCTACTGTAAAAACGTTGTTTTGCTATTTTTACACTTTTTACAACCAGCGCACGTAAACTTTTGAACTTCTCATACAAAACTGTAACCTTATAACGTTTCCACCTATTATACGCATTATTGCGCTGAGCTATTAACCCTTCAATGTGTTTGCTGAACCAAGGGCGTTGCTTATGCTTCAGTTGAACACACTTCAAAGAAACAAGCTCATTAAAAAGTTTGTTAATATTGTTTAGCAGAAATACAACCTGATCATTAACAGAGATTATGTCATAAATTAATATCCAATTTACGTTGGACACAGCAGTTTGAAGACAATTATGGTCAACATTTTTGAAGTCACGTTAACTATAACTACGTGAAGTATAGCTCATTTGGAAATCATAAACGATATAGATCAAATCGTGCTTAGAAAAGCTTGGAGCTGATAGTTGATCATATAAAAGTATTTTTGTTTTATCGTTTACAATAAATAAATCCAGAAGTGTATTGTTAGTTTTTGTGTAATGAGTTGGTATTATCACATTTGCTGGGAATATACCTAAAACTCCCATATTTTCTATTAAAGTACTTTCTGTTAGTAAGTTACTATTGAAATCTCCAGTTATAATAATTTCTGGGAAAGGTAGGGCAATATCCTCAAGAGTAATTAGAAAAGGTATAAGATCGATATAGAGATTCGGTCGGTAGACACATCCCAGGACCAAATTCTGTTCGCAGCTAGTAATGACCATAAAAACGTATTCAATATCACTATACGATGGTGGCTTTAAAAGTATTTTACTCTCAATATTATCCACTATATCCACAATATTGCCACTCCACCTGCGTCATCCACCCTATCCGAACGAAATATTTTTTGAATCTGGCATATCAGGATTAAACCAAGTTTCACTCACACATACCGCGTCTACTTCAGAAGCTTCAAACACATATCTCAGCTCATCAATTTTGTTAAGAAAGGTTTGCGAATTTAGATGACAAGCCTTAAAACCACTTTTTTGCTTACCAAGAATTCGGATCAAGTTAAAATTACTGTCTTGGGAACGAACATTTACAGTATTATAATAATTTAACATATCTAGAAGTAAATATTAAAGCAATTATTTGTAACGCGTGCATTATAAATCTAAGAACTTCATTCATAATTGTAGTGTACAAAATCTCAACACAGAAATGCATAAGATGAAAATATATAATTTTACTTCCAATTTCATTAAAACTATTAGTGCAGAACAGAAAAATGAAAATGATGTTATGCGAAGCACTCACGAAAAAGCTGATCGTTGTTAGCTTCACCACTCCCACCGGTGTTAGGAAAAAGCCCAATAAGTTGTTGCATAGAATCGACACATATTGCATTATTATTGCCGACGCGCTTCACATGAACAATACCACGGCGAGTGAACGCTGCAGACAGTTGTTGCTGCTTTTTGAGATGCAGCGCCTGATGCAAAATAGTTGAATTTCCTTTTGTTAGGCCTTCATTCATATAGATGGGCTTAGACGAATCAAACCCCGCATGATGTAGGCGTAGAATGTCATTACTTGAACATCTAAATCTAGCCACACTGATAAGAACAAAGTTCCTGTCGTATGCTGACTCAAATTTTATTACAATCGTCGTGTCTCTATTGCTAAGGTTCGTAGATTTGTTTTGGTTGAGCCGAAAGATGTTTTTAACATTAGGAAGCTTGATGTTGACAGAGGTGCAGATTTGGGATAATATACCCCGCAGGTTTTCATCTTCAAAATATGGAACACCATTAAGACGTAGATCGCAAGCAACAAATGCATTATCTTGCCTATCTAGCTGTGTCTTCAATACTTCAACCTCTTTTCTAAGAACATCAACTTCAGCAGCAGCCTTACCTTCAGTCCTAAGAACACCAACATCAGCAGAAGCTTTGATATCAGTCTTCAATAATTCAACCTCTTTCCAAAGATTTTTAACAACAGCAGCATCTTTAACAACATTCGCTTTTATGGTGTCGATTTCATCTCGAAGAGTCACGACTTCGGCTGTATTCTCTTCGAGTCGGGTTTCTCTTTTTGTGATGTCACAGAGATCTGTCTTGATTTCCGAGACATTGCGTCGTAACTCATCTAATCTTCTATTTTCACTTGCATGGATTGCGCTTGTGATTTTTTCATTTATAAGTTTGTTCTGTTTATGAAAACGAGCATCCAACATTAGATTAAGTTGGAGCATAAATGATTCAGCGCCAATATTAATCTTCGGTGTTGATGGCTGTTTGCTTGTGGTTATTGCAATAGGTGGAGTATTGGTTGCTTTTAAAGAGCCTGCATTTGCTTGCGCTGCTAAGTGAGATGGATTATGTTGTATCGGTGGAGAGTGAAGAGAATTGCGGCGAGCCGCAAGACACTCCTTACATCTATACGATTTGTTGTTCTTCTGCATGAACTCCAGATCACTTTTTTGAGTTTTACACATTGACAATGGAAAAACTCATTACAACCCACTCATTTTATTTTTTTCTCATCATCCAAATGACGTTCAACTCTTGCTAGGCATACACAAGGCATTTTCAACAATAACAGTAGCAGTGAAGAGCTGAAAAAAGGGAGTCAACAGCAAGTGGGGGAAGCAGCAATGGTTATTAGCGGGGCGTTCGCAACAGCAAAAGCAGATAAGCGAGAACTTAAAGACTGCATCAGCTGATAAGAGCAAGAGCAGGGAAGATGATAAAGCGCAAGCATGGTAGAAAACACTGATAGCTCGGATGACTCAATTAGTTGTCGGTTCGAGCTTGCTGTCGATTGAGCAAGGTTGCAGTTGATTTTTATTTATTAGTATTTCCCTCTTTGTTATTTCTTAATATTTGCTTATTGCGGTATTATACGGTATTATTTATGTATTAGTTTAAGTTTTTTTTTGCTTTATATTGCTTTAAATTTTAGTTTAAATTGAACTTGTATTTACATAAATTATACGAAGGAGAATTAATCGATGAGCAGATCGGCCTTAGTGATTTTTTTGGTTTTAATTTATTGCGGCCAAAGCCAAAAGAAATTAAAAAAATTAAAAGAAGACGGAACAAATATTTTTCGTTTTTTTTAAATTATAAATTTTTTATATTCTTTTAATTCTAATTTTTTTTTTTCTTATAAGTCCACTTTCGTTTTCTTCTAAAATTTTAACAAGCAAATCTGTAAATTGACTTTATTTGCGTTTTTTGTTATTTTTCACTAAAAAATCATATTGGAAACCAAATTTTTTACACTTTTTTTCTAACTTCACACTTTGTTCAAATTTAGTTTTTTGTCTTTCTCTCACATTCTTATTTTACATCGGTGTTCCGATTTCCGTTATTTTTTCTCTGTTCTTGAAATTTTCTTAAGTCTTAGTAAGTCTTTTTTTACTTTGGTTGTTGCTCACAATTTTTTTTTGTCTTTTTTTCTCATTTTCTAATTTGGCGTTGTTTTCCCGATTTTTTTTTAATTTTCGCGCAATTAAAAATTTACTTCCGCATTATTTTTCCCCGGAAATGTTCGCGCTTACGTAAATTTTCAGGTCCTGCTCGGGCGCCATTGTAACGAAGTATCTTCTATAGCTAGGGTATTTCTCGCCGCCTCCAAGGTTCGTTGTAAATATTTATGTATTCGCAGACCGCGCGAATGATTCACGGGAAATAATGACGCAATGTTTTTTATATTCGGCACGTTTATTCACTTTCTTCGGTTTACAGTAAAAGTAAAATTATTACAGTAAAGCCGTGAAAAGTATGGCTAAATTCCTTTAGTCTAACTCTCACCTCATGTGCTCATGCCACGCGGGTACCTGCTCTTTAAATTAAAAGAGATTCCCCTCAGTTTCTCTGTCCTAACAAAAAAAAAATGTTCTCCCTTGGCTATATTATATGACCAATGGAACATTATTTCCTTCGGTCTACCTCTTTAGACTCTCCCTCCCAAAATATTCTCCCTTATCTACTCTACCATCTACGACCAGTGGATGCTCAGTAGATCTACCACATTTTTTCAAAATTTTAGTATCTACCACATTTACCACCGAAGGCTTAAAATCTACCACTTATTTCCACCATCATGAACTTTTTTGATGAATTTGTTCTCTATGAAATACTCTAAATAAACACATCACTAAAAAGCTTAATTGTGAATACTATTAGATTTTGACAGATGTTTGTTATTGTGAGTGACATTTATATTTTAACGTTGACTTTCAGCTTGGTACTAAAATTGACAAATTTGCTATAAAGTAAGTTGATCTCGAATTTTAAACAGGGAATTAAAAATTATAAGCATCTAATATAGGAAAAAACGTAGCTGCGTCACTTTGAGGATACTGCATTTTCTCTTTCGTTGCAAACCAAATTTTTATTAAAAAATTTTGTGATGAAAAAACCTTTTCGAGCCTCCGGCAAAATTAATAAGATTTTATAAATCTTTTTTGTTTGTGGATGGAAGGATTATTGCTTTCTAGTTTTTGTTTTCCCTTATATGTATATTTATAAATTTTTGGCATAAATCTTATATATAGAGAGGAGCCCAATTTTTTTATTAGTTTTTAAATAAAACTTTTACCTTTTTCAAACTTTGGTAAATTTTATCTTGAAAACCATATCTAGCGACATTTTTTAATGGACTCTCTTAGGCCTAATTTCTTCACAGTCCGGTAAAAGTTACCGTCCCGTCAAACTCTCAAGTTGCTAACAAATAATTCCTTCATTTCTGGCGTGTTGTGAGTTACAGAGGCGCACAGTTCGCTTTTTTCAATTTTAGGATGACATTTGGGAGTTTTTTTTTTTAATTTTATAAAAAAATATTTTCATTAGTCAGATTATAAAACATGTATTATGAATGTGGTATTAAAAACTTGGTTGTATTGTATGGTTTTTTTTTTTAAATTCGTAAAAGTTTAAACTTTATTAACAAAATTAAGCTCAATAAAACCCAAAAAAGATAGTCAATTTTAAACAATTATAACTTCGAGCACAAATTATATCTTAAGGTTTTGTTTTTTGGACTTTTTTATGTAATAACCGTCATTAAATTTTTTATAAAATAGAGTAAAAAATATTTATAAATAAAAATAGGAAAATCGTTGAAATATGGTTGAAAATTTGCCAAGGAATGAAAATTTAAGTAAAATTTAGTATAAAATATGTAGCTAATTAAGTATTCTTAAAGTCGAAGGCTATAACTATCACAAAATATCGTACTTCTACCTTCTGTTTCTGTAAAAACCTGCTGCATCTAGCTGCTACAAAAAAAAGCACTTCATTTGAAAAAAGTATTTAAACTAAAATAAGTAATTCATACTTTCCCCTTTAATATTTTTTATTTTAACAACCCCTTTTTTCGAAAAATATTGTACTACATAAAACTCTTTGCATTTTGGTCAAAATAAGAACTAAAGCTACTAAAACAGATTGTAAGTAGAGATCATAAGATTATGAAAGGTCTTTATTTTTTTTTTATTTATTCGTAAATTTAATAATTTAATTGAATTCAAGAAAAAACTAAGGTATTGAGATTCAAAACTGATTATTGTTCTAATTATTTTTATGCTTTGCTTAAAAAATTACATCTCTTTGCAAGCATATTCTATTTTTGGATATTGTTTTGTTTTTAACACACTATTCCAACAATAACGTATTCATATGTAGAAAGCATCGAATAAAAGTAAGCTACAGCTGGTTTTTTGACCAAAAATAAGTTAAATTATTTTAATGTTCAAACATATATTTTGCAACTGGTTTTGAAACATTCCTTAAAACATTATTTATGTTTTTTATCAAGTTGAATCGCATTTAAAACTGTTTAACATTAATAAAATTATATAATTTACTTATATAACAAATAATACTTTTTAAATCTATATTTTATATGTTTTATTTTGTTATTGGATTGTTTTAAATTATGTTAAACAAAATTATTGAAAGATATTTAGATATTTCATTTTAAAATTAAAAATCTGCAGGATTTGCAGTGTTATTGATCAGGGGCTTGCAATTATTAGTATTTTAAAATTTTTTGATTTTTTTTTATTTAATTTGATTTATTTTTTATTTTATATGTTTCTTTATAAACAGCTTTAATTTACATAAGTTAAAAAGAAAAACAAATTCTAGTTTTATAATTGCTATATAGGTTTTTTTTATACTCCTATCTACATAAAATAAATTAATTTTAAAAACATTCAATAAAAGAATGGAAAAAGCTTTTTGGTTTAAGCAGAAGCTTAGCGAATGAAAAAAAAAAATTTGTTCTTTAGTAAATTTGTTGGTAACATCTGACTCAGTAATAAATGCAATAAGACAACCACCTATATATATAAAAAGTTAAACATCAAACATAACATCAGAAGTACTGGGTCTTTTAAAGTCACCAGAATATCTAAGTGAAAGCTCTGATTAACATTTCGCAAAAAAAAATTTTAATATACTTTATTTTAAAGAAACAAGTAGGTATAACTAGCAAGCGGTTATATGAGAGGCTCATGTAAAAGTGGGCGGATCAAGACCAGTTTTCATAGTGTAGTTTTTAATGTTAATATGAAGCTACCTACCAAATATCAATGAAATACACTGTACGAATTGAAAGTTATGCCATTTTAAACCATTATAGACATAAATGTTATATGGGAGGTAGGCGTGATCTTTGCCCGATCATGCCTTTTTTCAATATTAAACAGCGTATTGACAAAAGTAATATACACACTAAGTTTAATTCGCTTAGATTTCTCTGTTTCCCAGTATTCTTAATTTTAGCACAGACGTACAGACAAACCGACACTACTAAATCTACACAGGAGGTGAAGTTGAGCAAGAATATAGTATATATATCTGCGTTATAGAAGAACGCATATTTCTACGAAAGAGGCCTTGTATCGGAAGAGGGCGTGGCAGTTTACCTTTAATTATAATTTTTGGCCAGTATATTTTCTTTGTTATAAAAAGCATTGGTACAAAATTTCATGATAATTGCAAATGTCACCTTAAAATTGAAAAAAAGCGCACTGTTGGGCGGTAACTTTTACCGGATTGTGAAGAAATTGGGGGTTAAGGGGGTAAAAACACATGTTTAAAATAAAATTTGGCTACTGCCCCTAAACAAGATTGGTTCTATATTGTTTTGTTTTTTGTTTTATTGTCTGAAAGTTTGTCCGTTTTTTTTTTTGTTTTTTTATGTTAGATATATACTCGTACTATTTTTATTATTGTATACTGAGTTACATATATTTTTTTTTTTAATAAAAGACAAATATAGTTCCAATATGAACTATAACATCTGCCACATTTTATTTCAATATACCACACTTTTTGAGTCCAATCTACCCCTAAACATATTTTTGGAAGTCCGTGCACTGCCACTGGAACACATTCCAAATCATACCACTCTGCTCACTAGGTTTAACTACGACCAGTGGAACACATTTTTCCTTAGGTCTACCCCCTCACTCTTACAAAATTATGCTCACTAGGCGTAACTACGATTTACGACCAGTGGACCACATATTTCCATAGGTCTATCCCCTTACTCATACCAAATTATGCTCACTAGGTTTAACTACTACCTACGACCAGTGGAATACATATTTCCATAGGTCTATTAACTACTATCTACTGTATGACTGTATGACTCCCTTAATTCTAATTATTGTGCCGCTCTTTATATACTAGTGGCGGAGCTTTCACTGCAAGCTCTTTCTTGTGTTCCTATTGGTTGACACTAACAGCTTTTGTATGCTATTCAGCTGCATGTCAGCACCACCTGATCATGTGCTTTTGGCTATGGATCACAGCGTGTACTTGAGGTGTGTTTATACCTTTCTTAATTTACACAAATCTAATCTTATATTAAACATTAATGTTTTAAATTAATTTTGTTAACTTTAACTCGTCAAAGTAATAACAATAGAAATAATAATATTAAATAATAAATCTATATAATTATGATAATAAAAAAAATGGTAGCGGTCCAATGTGCGGTCCAAAATACATTTATTTTTGTCCTTCACAATATAAAGCTTTGCGCTTAATACAATTTTTTAAAGATAAAGTTAATTTAGATTTTGTTTCTGGTAGTACCCACTAGATATGGCACAACAATTGATGCGATATTTTCACATTTCGTAAATCATGTAACTTCCGATGTTCACTTATCATATTTTAGTTACACAAACCTCTTGTTACAGTATTTAATAATGACGTTACTGTTAATAAAATTCATCAACTTACCTTATAATGAATTTATATTATGCTTACCGTTTCATTTGTTCAACGTTTTTCAAAAAGTTCCCGTGACACGCTGATTTCTGCTTCTGCTTGATTTTACCAAACATGAATTTTGGTATACAACACTTCAATATTAACAAACAGTTAATGCTCGCTCAAAATGTTTGCTCAAATGACAAAAATGTCAAATGCTCAAAGAGTTTTTGGCTAAAAATTAATTATTTCGAAAAAACATGAAATTTCATCTTTAGTATTTTGCATATACTAAGAAACAGATAAGCCGATTTTTACCAATTTGTTTTTGTTTAAAAGATAATAAAATTTACCATCTCTTTATATAAGATACATTGCAGATAATGATAATGAGATAATGATAATGATAATGATAATGATAATGATAATGAGAATGATAATGAGAATGATAATGATAATGATAATGATAATGATAATGATAATGATAATGATAATGATAATGATAATGATAATGATAATGATAATGATAATGATAATGATAATGATAATGATAATGATAATGATAATGATAATGATAATGATAATGATAATGATAATGATAATGATAATGATAATGATAATGATAATGATTATGATAATGATAAAGCATGATAAAGCACAGCAGGCAGAATTTGATCGTATAGAGCGGTGGCACAGTGGTACTGTGTTGACGTGGTAAGCGGAAGCTAGTAGGTTCGATACGGCGGACAGTTGAAGTTTTTTTTTTGGGTTTTTTTTTAAAATAAAGTTAAGCTAACAAGGTATATAAGGAAGGGAAAATATAATCAAATGATAATAAATATGCAGTTAAGGGTAACCATGACTCCGTTGGGCTATTCAGTAGCACAGTTAATTGCTATGCTTTACGAGGAGCTCAGGCAATACCAATAATGAAGATCAAGACCAGTTTGCGGTTGATTAGAGCGACAAAAAGTCTAGTTTAATTGTGTAAAAATTTTGGAAGTACTCCTGCAAGGTGACCCGAGTGGAGTTTTGCGGCATAAGTTTGTTTTGAAGGGTACCGAAAATGTGGGTTCTTTTAAAGATGGAAAAAAAGGTGATTTAAAGAATTTAATAATACATTTTTGTGAATTTAAATATTATTTTTGTAATAAATTTATGTATTGAAGCAAATAGTTAAGGTTTTGAATGCGCATTGTATTGAAGAAAATAAGGTATTGGAGTCATGTATCGAGGAAATCACCGCCATGGTAGGCATATGAGGGAATCCAAGTGCAGGGTAGGAAAACTAAAAGAAAGCCCCAGGACATAGTTTCGAAAGTGGCTAAGACGTCTATTTTCTTTATAGATACGATTACTACGTCCTGAGGTTTACCCACTAAGTGGATTTTTTTATATAATTCCGTTTTTTTCTGTGGGCTTAATCGTGGCTTAATCCCGTGCACTAAACGCCGACAACCGCACGGATAAAAGCAGCCTTAGACCAACGAGTTTCAATAGGCACGATAGCCCAGTGGTTCAGTCACCGGCACATGACGCGGGAGTCCCGGATTCGAAGCTCGATCGAGGGAATATTTTTCTTTATTAAATTTTTTTTTCTATGATAAGTTATTAACTACAATTCTCAAAACAACTTCATATATTTATATTTTTATTATTAATTTTATTTAAATATGATAAATTTTTAACTACCATTTTTCAAAATAATCTTATATAGATACTTTTCCTATTATACTTTTCTTCAAACATTACAAGCTACTACGTTATTTTTTAAATTTATGAACCTTAAGTTTTCTAAATATTGATTTTCCTTCTAATGAGTTTAATTGAAAATTTATAATAAAATTGTATTGAGTGGGATTTGAATTTTGTAATAAAATTGTATTGAGTTGGATTTGAATTTGAATTCGTAATTTTAAATAAATTCGCTACGGTTTCCAGGGATGGATATAATCTGAAACCGATCAAAATTGAGTACATCGCGTGGCGCCTAAATAAGAATAAAACCTACAAAATTTTACCCAAGGCCTTTTCCACTGAGTCGGTCAAACTCGATTTCGATAAGCGAGGGATTTTTGCGCGTAACAGTCTTTCAACTTGTCCTATTTATCCCTCAATTCTTGATAGTCTTTATGATATATAGCTCGCAGACTCACAGATATTTAAGAGCTCACGGGTTGATTTACTGATTGGAAGTGATCTTCTTCCATTTATCCTATTAGACAAAATAAAACACAATGTTTGTGGTACTTTATTGGCCCAGGAGACAATATTTGGCTGGATTCTGACTGGGCCTGTATCCAATAAATCCATTTTTTCATTTTCAACATGTGTATCATACTTCAATGAAGTGCCAATTGACAAGGCACTTTCTCAATTTTGGGAGGTGGAGGATCTTCCTCAAAAACAATTGCTCAACCAAGCTTACCGTTTTTGTGGAGAGCTGTATGCTCGAACAACAAAACGAAACAGCGATGGTCGCAATGTGGTTCAGTTACCATTCAAAGAAGGGTACCCAGAGACTCTTAAGCTAGGTCATTCGGGGTCAATTGCGAATGCGCAATTTTTACGAAATGAAGTACGTTTATTAAAAATTCGTAGCTTTAAAGTTCAATATGATGGCGTGGTGAGCGAATATCTTAACCTTGGACATATGCATGCAGTTCTGAGACCAAAAGATGAATATATTGAAAGTCATTACTATTTGCCTCATCATGCTGTCATCAAATCTGGCAGCTCCACTACAAATTTACGCGTTGTATTCAACGCTTCCAGTCCGTCATCCAATGGCACAAGCCTTAATGATGTTTTATACACCGGGCCTGTGTTTCAATCCGATCCTATCCTGTTATTACTAAAATGGCGTTTCTTTCAAATGATGGAATGCAAGTTCAGATTCCTTTTTCTTTTCAGTCCAAACGTTGCCTACAAAAAACACATTCACAAAGCGCGAAGTTCTTTCGCAAATTGCAAAGCTATTTGATCCTTCTGGCTGGCTTGCTCCATGTATTGTTTTGGCCAAAATACTAATGCAAGGGATATGGCTAGAGAAAATTGATTGGGATGATGACTTGCCATCAAATTGCCTTAAGAAGTGGCAAACATTTATATCCAATTATTCACACATTAATGAAATTCATATTCCAAGATGGGTAAGGTATTCTCCAGAACATAATATCCAATTCCATATATTTTGTGATGGATCTGAAAAAACTCTTTATGTGATAATAAGTCATCAAAATTCCGTGTCCATCCATTTACTTGCTGCAAAAACAAGAGTAGCGCCAATAAAAACGATCTCTATTCCACGACTTGAACTATGTAGTGCAGTATTATTAGCAGATATGATTGATGCTTTGTTACCACATTTAGATGACTATCGTTTTGACTTGGTTACAAAAACCACCATGTCAATGGTCCACATTCGTAGCAAATCTCGTATCCAAAATTGTTCAAAGTGTTGGACAGCCCAATTGGTTTCATGTTGATACTCAAAGTAATCCTGCAGATTTGGCTAGTCGCGGCCTTCCACCGCAAGATATTATTCAAAACAACTTGTGGTGGAATGGACCAGAATGGCTTAAACTTCCCCAAGCCCATTGGCCATGTTCGCACTTAAATCTTGATATTGATACATGCTTACAACGAAAACCCATAAAAGCATTTTTCACATACTTTCAACATTATGAAGATATATTAGAACGATTTTCTGAACTTCCAAAAGCGATTCGAGTTATTGCTTATATATATCGTTTCTTTCATCGGATCTATCTGAAATATCGGTCAGAATATCCTTATGAATCTAATCTCATAACGGCTTCTGAAGTGAGAAATATTAAGACTCGAATTATGATTCTGTGCCAAAAAGTAGCTTATCCTTCAGAATATCATAATCTTTCCTTAAAGCAACACATAGCATCTTCCAGCACCATATTGAATCTTAATCCATTCATGGATGCTAAGGGTCTTCTAAGAGTTTGGTCGTTTGTCATTGTCACCTTCGATATCATACTACGAGCGCCATCCAATAATCCCTCCATATAACTCTCTCATTACCTGTCTATCTGTCATAGAGTTTGCATATTATTCGTGGACTAAAAAAGGGCGAATTTAGTGGTTTCACTTGACCACAGCTAAAAGTTCAGTGGGCTATTTAATATCAGTTCAACAGTACTATAAAATACGACCGAAATTAAATAAAAGTGCGAATTCTGCAAGCTATTTTTCGTTTACTGTGTCAACTTTACTCATAAAAAAAAAGTTTCTTGTTGCGCTATAATTGCTCAAAACCTCTGACTGCTGTATTGGCATGTTTCTGCTAAGCAGACAGAATTATAAACAAACAATTGTAAACAAACAATTGTAAACAAACAATTGTAAACAAACAGAATTATAAAAAAAAGTTCAAAATAAAAAATAGCACTAAGAACAATAAAAATGGATAAAATCTGTGCTTCTAACCGCCTTCTTGTACCGCCGAGGACCGTAAGGCGCCCAAGATAACGTGCAAAGGCCTTTGTGGAAAATCTTTCCACACTTCTTGCATAGGCTTATCGAAAAGAAGCTTAACTTATCTTGACGAATATCTGGCCAATTTTTCGTTTTACTGCGATGAATGTAAAGAATTGTCACTCACGCATGTTCTACTCGCGATGAAATGCCTTAGTAACTTAACAAACTCAGTGCGGTAGGAAAATAAACAGTGTTTGAAAAAGACAGTCGATCTAGTGTCGAAATTTGATGAGGCATTAAAATCAATAGAAGACCTCAGCAGTGCTGTCGAAGTGACAAAAAATGAAAGTAATAAAGTGCTCGGAACACTTAACCAAAACTTAACCAAAATCTTAAACTATGCCATAGACCATCAAAACGATATGAACTGTGTTGAAACCGCAATAAGTGCTATAAATAAATCAATAAATACAAACTTTGAGAAAATAAACACAGTTAAATCAGTAAAAAATGTAATTGAAAATATCACGTGCTTAAGAAATGACGTCGATATCTTGCTGCAATCGAACTCGAAGAAAACAACACAATCACCAACTGTACCAGATCCACTTATCGAAGTTTTGTATCACAAAATAAATGAAATAAGTTACTTATTTAGAGAGTCGCTTGCGGAAATATCTGATACAATCAGCACTGGAACCAACAGAATCAACGTGACAGAAACCATTGAACACAATTCATCCTCCCTCTTCGATGAAATCATGGAAGCCTCCGTGTTATCCTCTTCAGTGCGTCCCTTACCATCTAACTCGGATTCGCAACCTAGCCAACCAACACCCACACCATTAATATAACCACCTGTTGCTGCACCTCGGAAAATTATTAATCACTTTGGAACCTCTTGGACCACTTCAGAATGGAATCACAGAATTCAAAAACTGAAGACAGGAAACCAAAGTGATAGCACTGTTTTGTTTGTGAAAGGCTTCCCCACAACTACAGGTGCAACTTGGGTAGAAAATTACTTCAAAAAGAAGTACAAATTACCCATCTCAGACTGCCATAAAAAGCCGTCAAAACGATCCAAGCTTAGCAGTTTTAAATTTAATATACCCAAGGCATATGCGTGGATGTTTTCTAGTAAAGGAAACATTCGTATAACTGAATGGAAGGAAAAACCAAAAACGGAAGTTAAGGCCCTTAGTATTAAGCCTATGATTAAATCTATTAAGCCTTCTAATATTGATAGTAATAAAAATAATATAAGCCCACCTGCTAGAACACCCTCTAAACCAGCTCAGGATCAAAACTGGTCATATAAAACCAATTTATTCCCAAAGTTTTCTCCACAGTCAAAACTATCTTCTCAACTGTTATCTTCTTCTAAATTTCCTATTACTCAATCGTCGAAACTCCCTTATCTTAAAGTTAAACGAGTTTCGTTTAACCTCAATAACGATAAAAAAAATAAAACTTATCCATATAAATATCCTAATTTCGTCCATTCCCATACACTAAATCCATCCCCACAGCCCGCAATAGTCACACCTAAGCCTACTTCTACACAACCTGTTACTGCAACACGTTCACCAGCAATCACACCCTCTAATAACACACCTCCTCCCTTACTTACTTGCACTTATACTCAAACGTTCACTAATGCTACACCAGCCTTTCTGGATCCTCTTCTGCCACCTAATGCGAAGCTCACAAAAAATCTCGCTGACGAGTAGTGAGGGTCGTTTCGTTATGTCTCGTCTAAGAGACCGTCGGTTGTATGATAATGTTCGATTATACCTGTCTTATTTATATAATAAGTCTGACTCAGTCTGTATTGAAGGTACAACAAGAAGAAGTGCTATGGTGTCAATCCAACAAGAAGGTCTTCCTACCGATCCTGTCGAGCTGAAAAAATTGTTCATTAACTTCCATGAAAGCCTCAACATTTCACCCACTGATGTTGAAAACGACCTCACGGCATTTGCATCGCATACTAGCGAAAAGTATATATGGCATTTACAAAGAGCACGTTCTAACTTCAAAAATTTTTATTGTCCCTAACTCCCATCCTAAAACAATGTCCGATTATCCAGCCTCCCGAAATACACTACCTTCAATTGCGTCTTTTAATATATCCTACCATAATTGTGGTGGCATGAGAGGCAAACTCAATAAACTGTTTGTTGAAGCTAAATCTTGTAATTTCAATGTTTTTGTTTTTACGGAAACGTGGTTGAATGACTCTATCAAAAATGAAGAAATTCTAGATAGCAACCGGAATGACAGAGACTATGCAAGCTCTGGCCTGTCTCGAGGAGGCGGTGTATTAATTGCCACACATAACTCCTTATCTAGTGAATTGATTGTAACCTGCTCCTCCAAATGCTTCGAGCACAAAATAATCAAAATAAGGCTAGATCAAAAAGCTTCCGTATACATAGGTGTTATTTATATTCCTCCGAATTCAATCTACAATTCCTACAATGAATTATGTGAAATGATAACGTCAATAACAGCCGCGTTAAACGAAGATGATAGAATTATTATATTTGGAGACTTAACCGTCCCAATATAACTTTTGTGCACGATGATGATGACAACCATCTCCTTCCAATTAACCTGTCCAATGCGGTCGACTTCGATTTATTAAGTACTTTTTATAGTAATGATTGTCAGCAAGTAGCTCCAGCTCCAAACCGAAACAATCGCTGGCTAGATTTGATTTTTACTAACTCATATGACGAAGTAAAGGTTAGTCCAACCTGTGAGGCTGAGCAGATATTTTCCAATACCCTCCACGATACTGGTTTTACTACTGAGTTATGTACTAACAACATAACTTTTATACAGTCATTCAATAATTCTATTGTATACGATTTCCTCAATGCCGATTACAATAACATTAAAAATGACTTAAATTGTTTGGACTGGAACCACTTGTCTGCACTAGAATTGGACGATGCTGTATCGTCTTTCTATCAAAAAGTCTTTTCTGTATTTGATACTCATGTTCCAAAAATAAAAAAAAAAAATATTTCGAACTCCTCCGGAGTTCATCATCAGGGACACTGTTTAAGCAAAAAATATTTACATTAAAATTTTTAACATTCTTGGACGCGAAAATAAAAAACTTACATATTAAACATTAAACAGAAAGCTTAACACTTAACATTTATGCTAGACGTTACAGAAATACAAACAAGCAGGTTTTGCCTTAAATTAAACTAAATTAAACTTTTTTAGTTGTTTTTTTGCTGCTTTTTTATTAAATTCATCGTCGTTTTACTGGGAAATCCATTTTTAATAAGAATATTTGTTATCTTTACAATATTTCTCTTATGGAATTCTTTGTCGCTAATCGTCAGTACCTTTCTTATGAAATTGTTCGCCGTGTTCATTATAGTTCTTTTTGGATGTTTGGATGTATAATTAATAAGACGTCCGGAAGCTGAAGGTTTTTGATACCAGTCAAGTTTTAATTTGTTGTCTCTATTTATAACCAAGGTGTCTAAGTACGATAGTACTCCTTCTATCTCTTCTTCTTTTGTGAATTTTATATTCTTATGGAATTTGTTGGATACATTTAATGTTTCTACTATTTTGTCCGCTTTTATAATTCCAAATAAGTCATCTACATATTTAGTCATCAATCTTGTTTTTTCGTCTAGTTTTTCCAGGTAGGTGTCTAAAAGTTCTTCCATAATTATGTCTGCAATTACTGGCGATAAAGGTGACCCCATTGGCATTCTTCTTAATTGTCCGTAAACTTTTTCGTCGTATTTAAAATATCTGTTGTCCTTGATGCAAAATTTTAAAATGTCCATAAATAATTATCTTTTTATATTGATTTGATTTTCAATTAAGTCCCATTTTTTCTAAATTACGTCTATGGCAAAGTCAACCGGAATGCTCGGAAATAGTGCAACCACGTCAAACGATATTATTCTTTCGTCGTCATATATATATGTGTCAACTACTCTATCTTTAAATTCTACCGCGTCTTTTACATTATATTTAGATTTTTTTGTCAGGTTTTTTAAATGATTTGAGAGATATTTGCATAGTTCATAAGCGAGGTGAGTTAATCGATGAGCAAATAGGTCTTAGTGGTATATTTTTTCTGTGTATTTTTGGAAGTCCATAAATCCTCAGTGCTGTAGAAGTTTCCGTCAATAGTTTATTTTTCTCTTGAATATTTATTTTGTTGTTTTTAATTAAATGAACTAGTGGTTTTTTTGTTGAAGCGTCGAAGTAGGATCTCTTTTTAATATTGTGTATGTTGATGTGTCTCGTAGCATTTGTCTCATTTTCATTGCATAGTCCGATTTGTTCATAGCAACAGATACGTTTCCCTTGTCCGCATTAACAATTAATACATTTTTATTTTTATGTAAAAATTGCTTCTGTCCAGACTGACAATGTACAAATTTTACAACAAGAGACGAACTACGCGAAAATATATACGCTGAAAATGCTAAATATTATTAATATACCACCAAAACAAAGAATAAATTTCAAAACGGGAACAGATAGATGCGCTCAAAGCTACCGACACTTGATTAAAAACAAAAGACAACATAAAAATCAGAAGACAATGAAACGACGAAAGTGCGGGTGCAAAAAAGTTCTATTAATTAAAGTTTAATTTAGTTTAATTTAAGGCAAACCCTGCTTGTTTGTATTTCTGTAACGTCTACCATAAATGTTAAGTGTTAAGCTTTCTGTTTAATGTTTAATATGTAAGTTTTTTATTTTCGCGTCCAAGAATGTTAAAAATTTTAATGTAAATATTTTTTGCTTAAACAGTGTCCCTGATGATGAACTCCGGCGGAGTTCGAAATATTGGACAAAATAAATAAGTTAATAATAACAAACAAATATATTGTTTTATATTAATAAATTGACCTTAAGCCCGAAAAACAACAAAATATAAACTAAAATTATCTATATAAGGCACGTAAACATTTATTTATTGTTATTAAAAAACGAACATTGAAGTTATTCATGTTATTGCACGCACGCACTTATTTATTTAAAACGCACATTGAACTCATTTACATTATACGTATTGCATTTTTGTTGTTGCATTCACGCACTTATTTATTATTATTTAAAACGAACACTGAACATATTTATGTTGTTGCACACACACACTTGATAATTATGTCGCGCACTATATGTAAATTATGAACATATATTTTTTTTATTTATATTTATTTTTGCTTTTCGAATTTTTCATATAAGTATTAAATAATTGTTATTTAAATATTAAGTATGAAAAATCCTGTTAGCTTGCTATAAAAGTAGAACATTTTTTGAAATAAAAACACTAAGTTTAGAGCTTCCAAACTTGCTCCTTTAATTTAATTAACTTTTGCTGCCAACCAATTTTGGGAAACGGCACTGTAAAAGTCCTTCTTTTTAACAGGCCAACAGCGTTTTTAAGCGCTGGCACTTAATTTTTTTCGGGCACAAAAATAAAAACTAAAAAAAAAATAAAATTTTTTCACTAGCGAAAATTAGACAAGCTATGTAAATTAGTGCAAGAGGAGTAAACAATTTTACCGACGGCAACTAAGGAGGAGTACGTGCCCGCTGGTGGTGACGGCCAGGCGCCGGAATATAAGCCAGCGCGCATCGGACCACAGCCCATTACTTTAAAACAGTATAGACGGCGGCAAGAAGCAGCCAAGGAGAAACAATTGACAGCGATACCTCCGACAGAGGTTAAACCGAAGCACCGGCGAGGAGGTAAGCTAGTGAAATTGCGGAGGAGGGTGGCGATGCTTAAGGCGGTCTTCTCATTCAAAACCCGTTTTTTGGACCCTTTTTAAAAAAATTCTTATTTGAAAACGCAAAGAATAATTGAAAACTTTTTTTATTTAATGTATTACAAAAGGTTCAAAGTAAATAAAAAAATTTTTTGCCTCGATACGTGGGCTGTTCAAAAAGTAATGAGACTTTAAGGTTGGTGGTGAAAAAAAAGGTGTCGTCACGGCGGCTCCGATCCGGAGCGTCTGAAATGAAAAAAAAAAACGGGGTTATAATCAGTATAGATGTAATTCTCGGGTGAACTTCAAGCTTAATTTTGTGATTTTTTTTGACAAAATGGCGGCCATTCAAAAAAAAAATTTCAATTTCGGGTTTTTTTTTTTTAGTTTAGTGTAAAAAAAAATAGTAAAAAATTTTTTAAAATTATGGTCGAAGTTCACCCGAGAATGGTGACAATTCTGCGTCGATTCCATTTTGTTTCATGAAAATCGGTTCAGTTGAACTGGAGATATCATGGCCGCCAGTTCGAAAAACGTGGGTTCGAGATAAACGCGTTTAAAGTTTGAAGTAATTTTTTTGGGAAAAAAAAAAAATCAAAAATGTTTAAATGCAGTTTTAAAGAGCTGACAATTTTTACTTACAAATATTAGTCGGCGATGCCAGCTCCATACAGGCCACCTTCCTCTTTTTCGTAGAAACTGCTTTCTGCTGCCCTCTCTGCTCTGCGAGCCGTTCTGCCAGCTTTTGATTATGCCGCAGCTCGAGTCTCTAAACGGTTCAATCTGTCTTCATTGCGAAATAGTGCGTATTCGTATGCGTTTTTGCCAATCGCAATACCCATCAAACCCATAATTTTAAGTATGGGTATAAAACCGTCGTTGAAGAGGCACGTTGCAATGAAATTGGCCAATTCGATGGTGCGTGCGCCTGAGTTGATGTGTTTGGGCGAAAGTGACCAAAGAACAGAATTGTAGGACTCATTGGAATTCTGAGTTTCAGATCCAAGGCATCTTTCAAGCAAATTATCTGCCGACAGCGCTTCGTAAGCTGGTTTTATTACCTCCATCACCTTCTTGTCCATCAGACCTTGCTTCACAAAAAAGGCTGTATCTTCTAAAGTATTTCGAATTTCTAAAAATCCTTTTAGGGTCATATTCACAACTACCCAAGCTATAAATAAATGCAAAAAAAAAGTTGAAAAAAAAAGTTGCTCAATGAGAAGACCCCTTAAAGGCATCGTCAACGCCGAAAAGCCACCAGACGGCTGGCTACGTCTGGAAAGAAATAGCTGAGCTGGAGAATCAGCTAAAAACCAGGAAGCAGAAGAGTCGGCAGCAGTAACAAAAAACAATATTTTTTTGAATTGTATAAATAATATGAATTTTATAAATATGAATTTTAATTCTGAATTTTGTAAATAAATAAAATAAAAGAAAACAATATGAATTACATTTTTTTATATTATTTTTTATTGATTGCTTCAACAAAATAAACACTTACACACACATACTTTGCTTTCTTTCGGTTTCTTTGTTTTTATTTTTTTTTTAGCAAAGAGAAATTTTTCTTTTCTTCTATTTCTTTTTTCCATTTTCATACACTTTTTTTTAATTGAATGAATTCGCATAAACACTACATCGTTTAAATAGCGCGACGACTTTCACTTATGATTTTTTTTTTGTTTTTCTTAAGCTGTATATTATTTATACGAACGCGAATAATCATTTTTTTTACGCACACGCAACTTTTCAATGAATTACTAAACGTCATTTAGTTCTTTATTTTCTTTTGTTTACTTTTCTTTCGTCTGTATGTTCTAAGGTTGGCAATACCACAGGGTGTTCCACACTAATTAAAAAGAAAAAGTATCAATCTAGTACAAAAATTTATATGGAAACAATAAAAAGCGGTATTAAAATTTTTGGAAAATTTAAATTAAACATAAAAAAGAGTAAACGAATACGGCGATAGCAAACGATACGGCGATAGCAAATTAAAATTTGTTAAAAGCATAAAACGGAAAGTAGAAGAAATAGAAAATACCGTAGATTGTAGGATTCTAAAAGACAAATTCTACAACACCTACAAAGAGATTAAAGAATTAATTGGCACATTAGTCATAAAGACAAATATAACAAATTTTAAGAACATTGTTTTAGAACATTGTTTTAGAAAACCTACAGGTTTTTAAAGGAAACTATAGTAATTTGGAGGATTTTATTGTACAAGCAGAATTGTTGCATGAATTAGTAAAAGATGAAGATAAAGAAATTTTTGTGAAATATATTTATAATTTTAAATTAACTACCCAAGTACGCAGTATACTTGGACGTTCAAACCGGCCTACAACATTATTAGACTTAAAAAACTTATTAGAAAAATCGTACCCAAATCCGAAGAATTTTCAACAAATATTAAACGAATTCAGTTCACTCAAGCAGAATAGTATGTCTGTGTTTAGAGAAAAAATAGTAGAACTTTCAGAACAACTAAGTATTTTTGAAATAAAAGCTTTAAATAATCCAAGTAAAGACGCGAAAGATGCGATATATAAAGTAAATGAAAGCATGACGCTAAATATTTTTTCAAAAGGCGTATATCCAGAATACCAAACTATATTACTGGCAAGTCCACCAAAAACATTCAATGAAGCTGTCGAGAGATGTATGGCAGTGGAAGAAAATGTAGTACCCAACAGAAATAGTATTTTCCAGATTCAGAATAATTATAATTTTAGAAACCAAAGAGAACAGTGCGCAAGATGCAACAATAATAACAATAATTTTAAAAATAACAACATTCAAAATAATGGTTACAGAGATTACCAAAATAATAATTCAAATAGATCTTACAGGTAAAACAACAATAGTTTTAACAACTATTCTAGAATAAATATTAATCATTCAAATCAAGGCTTTAATAGAAACACCAACTTTCCAAATACTCGTAACAATAATTTTTAAAATAATTACAACTTTAGATACAACAATAACATAAACCGCAATTTTAGAGCAAATAATAGTAATTCTAACTTTAATACGCAGGGAAACGGCAATGGCCGGGTGACAGGAACTGTTACTCGCAGAGGCCAAAATTAATTTTGCAACAATCAAAAATTTATCAAATTATACAATACTGAAATGGAAAAATTCAAATAAGCAACTGAAATTTCTTATAGATACTGGGGCTGATATTTCTGTTTGCAAAGTCGAAAATACTAACAATTTAAACACAAGATATATTTCAAAGAAAACAGGTATAACGAATGAAACTATGTGCATTAGCACATCAAATTTAAAATTTTGTATTAAAAGTGAGGAATTTGAACATTATTTTCAGATAGTCGAGAATGATTTTTCGATATCAACGGATGGAATAAAAGGGCGAGACATGCTGAGGAGATATATGTCAAGAATAGATTACGAGACATCTACAGTTACATTTATAATTAATGAAAAAGAAATAATATTCCGATAATTTTGAAAAATTCTTTTCATGTTACGATACCTGCTAGAACGGAAGCGATTGTCCCAATAAATATCAATGTTAGAGAAGATAGCATAATCCTTGATGAAGAGATAACTGAGGGAGCATTTTTAGGAAATAGTATTATACCCGCGGAAGGAGTAGCACACGTCAAGTGTTGAACACAACAAATAAAGACAGAGAAATAAAAAATTTGAAAGTCAAAACTGAACCATTAAATAATTATAATATTTTCCAATGCAAGTTAGATAAACAATTTAACAAAGATAGGCTCAATAAACTTATAAACAATTTAGATATTGGATGAAATGGACCAGAGGACAGAATGTCAATAATAGACATCATCACAGAATATCAAGATATTTTTCACCTAGCTGGAGAACATCTTAGTGTAAATAATTTTTATACACAACAAATACAAACGACAGATTCGACACCCGTTTACATAAAAAATTACCGACTACCACATACGCAAATGACAGAAATAAACGAACAGGTAGACAAACTTTTACAAGACAACATCATTGAACATTCAATTAGTCCTTATAATTCACCGCTTCTCGTAGTACCAAAAAAAATCTACAGACGACAAAAAGAAATGGAGTTTGGTCGTCGATTTTAGTAAGCTTAATGAGAAAATCGTAACTGATAAATTTCCTCTGATCAAAATAGAAGACGGCCTTGACAGACTGGAAAGAGCTAAGTACTTCTCGACATTGGACACGACAAGTTCGTTTCACCAGTTAGAACTAGACGAAGACTCGCGACCACTTACCTCACTTTCTACAGGAAACGCACATTTTCAATTTACACGATTACCATTTGGACTCAAGATATCGTCCAACAGTTTTCAACGCATGTTGACGATGGCATTGACAGGACTAGATGCAGAAGCTTCCTTATACGTGGACGATATAATTGTGTTTGGGTGCAGCTTATAGCACAATAACGAAAATTTGGCAAAAGTATTCAAGAGAATGAGAAAGTTTAATCTTTAATTAAATCCAGAAAAATTGTAATTTTTGAAACCAGAAGTTGTCTACCTTGGCCTTTTAATTACAAATGAAGTTATAAGAACTGACCCAGCTGAGAATAAAGTCATTAACAACTACCCAGTCCCCACGGATGAAGTAAGGAGATTTGTTGCCTTTGCCAATTATTACAGGCGCTTTAAAGCAAAATTCGCAGATATAGCTAAAAATTTAAATGCTTTGTTAAAAAAAAATACACAATTTAATTGGAATGACGCATGTCAACAAGCATTTGAAACTTTAAAAGTAAAATTACTGAATCCCCCAGTACTTCAATATATTGACTTCGATAAACCATTCGTGCTAACTATTGACGCCTCAAATTATGCTCTTGGCGCAGTATTGTCGCATGGTGGGATGGGATCAGACTAACCCATTTCATACTCGAGCAAAGCACTCGGAAAGCACAAACCAATTTTAGAAAAATAATTATTGGCCATACATTGGGCGATAATTTTTTAAGGCCATATCTTTATGGTCGCAGATTTTCGGTTGTCACAAACCACAAACCATTAGTGTCTCTTTTTTCGCATAAAAACCCATCGTCAAAAATGGCACGCATCAGGTTAGACCAATGCGACTATGATTTTGAGATCAAGTACAAAACAGGCAAAACTAATACCAATGCAGACGCATTGTCAAGGATTATTATAAATAGCGACTCCCTGAGAGCGATGATTCTAACCAGCTTAGAAAATGAAGACACAAAAATACTAGCCATAACAAGAAGTATGGATATGAAAAAACATATAGAAAACCAAAATAGTACAGATTTAGAATGTATTCTTGGCAGGAAGACTGATCACCTTTTTGCGTGGGAATGCACATCACTAACGAACATAAACAAAATAAGAAAACTTAGGTGTATAACAGAGAACGATTTTAAGAGTACACAAATAGATATAGAAGACAATCAGGTTATTGTACGATGCAGTGATAATCCGATGTTCACACAGATGACTTTGGAGAAACTGATTTCGAAGATGCAAAAACTGGAGATTGAGGAGTTAGCATTGAATATTAATGCTGATATATTTAAAACCATGCGCATGGAAGATTTTAAAAGAATTTACAACGATTTAAAGCTTAGCAGAAACAAATTGAAAACACTAATTTATAAAGAACAAGAATAATAGGGATAGAAAACCAGGAAAGAATAATTGAAGAGTATCATAATTCGACCCACGGAGGTAATATGGGAACTAGAAAAACGATTTTAAAAATAAAGCAGAAATATATATGGAAGAATATGTGTAGAATGATTAAAAAGTATATAAATAATTGCGAAACATGTAAAATTAACAAACAAACCAGACATACAAAAGAACAACTAACTTTGACAAACACACCAGGAACTAGTTTTGAAGTAGTTTCAATAGATACGGTAGGTTCTCTAAGTTTAACAAATAATTTCCGCAACATACTAGCCATGCAGTGCAAACTGAAAAATTTGTTATAGCATGTCCTATGGAAACGCCAAAACATTGATAGAAAACCTAATTTGGATTTATGGTCATTTTAAAATATTAAAGTCGGATAGGGGTACAGAGTTTATTAATGAGTTCATGTCCGAAATATGTAGCCAGTTAAACATAAAACAAGTGTTTAGCACACCATATCATCACGAAACTCTAGGTTCTATAGAAAGGAACCACAGAGTGTTAAATTAATTTTTACTAAATTTTTACAGAGATGGCGAATGGGACCATTGGATCCCATACTTCACTTTTGCATACAATACGACACCTCATATTTATACCAATTATAGTCCTTTTGAACTCATTTTTGGCAAATTGGCAAACATACTAAATGAAAGATTGGAATCATTTAAAAATTACAATACTGAAAAGTACGTGCAAGAACTAAAAACTAATCTAGTTTTCTAAAAACTAATCTAGTCTAGCATACTCTTTAAAAAAGGCCCATGAATTGATAAGCATAGCTAAGGAAAAACGAAACAAAGATAATGAAATTTCAAACCCATTTAATATAAATACTGGTGATAAAAGTATTGTAAAGAGAATGAATAGAAAAAAATATCAATCACCATATCATGTTGTAAATAAAAATGGAGTAAATACAATAATAAATGTAAATGAAAAATGAAAGAATACCACAATAATTTGTTGAAAAAATGGATTTAATTGAAATAAAATATTGGTCTAAAATTGTTAAATATTTGCATTGTATAAATTAATGTAAAACATTTGAATTGTATAATTTAGAAATAAAATTATTATTTTAAAAATCAAATAATTTTATCTTAAGGAAAGGGGTGTAGTGCACTCCACATTATAAATTTACACATTTATTTAATTGTTATTCACACATCTATTCATTTATTACATGCATTTAAATATTAATATACAATTAGTACTATAAACTAAAATTATCTATATTAGGCACGTAAACATTTATTTATTGTTATTTAAAAACGAACATTGAACTTATTCATGTTATTGCACTCTTTTAAACTTATTTATTTAAAACGCACATTGAACTCATTTACATTATTGCATTTTTGTTGTTGCATTCACGCACTTATTTATCATTTTTTAAAACGAACACTGAACATATTTATATTGTTGCACACACACACTTGATAATTATGTCGCGCACTATATGTAAATTATGAACATACATTTTTTTTTATTTATATTTATTTTTGCTTTTCGAGTTTTTCATATAAGTATTAAATAATTGTTATTTAAATATTAAGTATAAAAAATCCTGTTAGCTTACTATAAAAGTAGAACATTTTTTGAAATAAAGTCACTAAGTTTAGAGCTTCCAAACTGGCTCCTTTAATTTAATAAACTTTTGCTGTCAACCAATTTTCGTAAACGGCACCGCAAAAGTCCTTTTTTTAACAGGCCAACAGCGTTTTTAAACTCTGGCACTTCATTTTTTTGGCGCATAAAAATAAAAACTAAAAAAAAAAGTATAATTTTTTCACTCGAGAAAATTAAATTTCGTCTACGCCCGAAAATCCACAGCAGAACGCCCATTTTCATTTTAAGCCTGAATTACTTTAACGCGTTGCTCGACTGTGTATCTTTCCATGGTTCAAATTGAGTCTGAAATTGAGAAATGTCAAAGGAAATGCAGAAAAAAACTTTACGTTTAGGTGTGGTTCGCGTTCGACATCGGCCCTTAAAATTTAACCACCCTTTGTTAATATTATTATTATATAAAAAAAAAAGAATAATCTGAATAAAAATATTTGCTTAGTTCAACAATTTTTATAAGTTGAATCAGTCTTAACACATACATTTTTGCAGTATCGTTTACTTTCTTTTTCGTTAAATTTTCAACCCTTTTTATTAATAATATAATATCCTAACATTAAAATTTGCATCGCCGAGCAACTGCCTATCCTATTTTTTGATTTCAAAACAAAATTTGAATATTAAGGGGGCATATCGCTACCCTTATGTAGAAAGGCCCTAACTCATTTCTTTTTACATTATGGAAGAAGAGAAAAACTTTGATAAAAAACAAAGTTCTTCAAATTCAAATCACTTATAATTTTTAATAAAAAAATTCGTTTACAAAAAATTCGAAACTACGGAAGTAGTTATTTATTTTTTTAAAGCTTTTTTCTTTTTATGTTGAGTTAAAGCCTTTTGAGATAGGGCTTTTCTATATTAAGGTAGCGATATATACTTACTTACTTAGGTGACGCCTACAACCGTAAGTCGGTTTCCGACTGTCGTAAGAAATTGCGCCAGCCATTTCTGTTTTGAACTTGCTGGCGCCAGTTGGAAACTTCAAGTTTTGTCAGGTTGTCCTCTACTTGGTCCTTCCAACGGAGATGCGGTCGTCCTATACTGTGTTGACCGCCGCTGGGTACCGAATCGAATATTTTCTTTGCTGGAGCGTCGTCTTCCATCCGCTCAAAATAAAGGTTTCAAATTTTAAAAAAAATTTTTCTTAGGTGGAAAAAAGATAATTTTCAAATTGCACACATATTTATTAACATGTAATGAATAAAAAAAATTTCCGGATTTTTGAAACGGTTTTTGCCGTTTGATTTCTTTTTAAAAAATGCCGAAAATTTACGGTGTACAGGATATCACCAGTCTGGAACATCGGAGGGGAAAAACACAATATTAATCCTTGTTTAAGTGGCAATCGGCTGAACTAGGATAATTTTTTCAGAAGAAAAAAATGGCGGCCATTTGAAAAAAAACGATTATCGAGGTTACAAAATTTTTGTATTCTTTAAATGTTAATAAATATGTGTGCAAAATTTAAAAACGATATCTTTAACCAAAAAAGCTAAAATAGTAATAATTGCTTTTACCAAAAATTATAAAAAAGCATTACACAGCAAATATACTAATGTCAAAAAATATTTCTGAACTGATACAAGAAAACTGGGATGAATTTTTCTTTTGAGATCATCTTTCAAAATATATTAAATTTTCTTATGTCAGCAAGAATGTGTCGCACGCGCAGTGTGCTCTCATTGTAGCGGAACAAAATAAAAAAAAAGAATTGCAAAAAATTAATTTTTTTCTCTAAAATACAGCATATAAGCACACAAAGCCATGTAAAAATTTCAGAATGATTGCTTGATCCGTTATGTTTAAAACGGCAATAGAAAATTTCAAATAAGCAGTTCTATTTCAAATAAGCAGTTTTTGTGTTACATATTCAATATACTAAGTAGCTTAATAAACCCAATTTATATTGAAATTATCTATCCGAATTAAAGCAAAAAATAAAAAAAAATTAGGTTGCATTTTGTTAGAATGCCATCAATTTTAACCACATATGTACGCAATTTAAAAAAAAAACAAAAACGAAATGGCCATTTTAGCCCTTGAAAGGACTTTTACCTTGCTACTTATGATCAATTGTGTTGTGTGTGTTGTCAAATATTTGAACACAAATGATCGAGAACTGGACCTACAAGTTTTATAGAGACTCCGAACGGCTTGTGTTCTCAAGAAGCTTTTTATGGCAGTTTTTACCCTCTGAGATTTGCCATTGTCTGCAGAGAGGTGACTGCCGAACAGAAAAATAGATTCAATTGAAAAACTTTCTGTGTCAGGTGGGATTTGAGGCAGGGTTCTCTGGCGTATAGGACACACACTCTACCCACTGCGACACGGCCGCTACAAATAAGTACGCAATTAGATTACCTTTTTTACCAAGCTTAAGCCTCGTATATAAAACATACATTAAGCTGCAACTTTTATTTTAAATTATACCTTTATTTCTTAAAAACTACAATGTCCTGCAAAATGACAATACTTCACGATTTTAATATATAATTTTGTGATTAAAGGTTGAACATTTAAAAATATTATGATTAAATATATAAGAGTGTATTTTTCAGTATAGCCAATTTTATAAACACCCTGCATAAAGATCAGTGTTTTAGATATATCCTAACTTCTGAATATTTTTTTTAAGAATGAACATGGGAATCATTACAAAAATTTTTAATTTTGTCCTGATAGTTCGGTCAAATCTCAATTAGTGTAACGATATAAATTGCGAGAATGTTCACTAAATTTTCACCAAACATCTCAGAAAACAGAATTTGAATGGTCATCTTTTTTAAGGTGCATTCCCAAATAATTAGCAAATATGTGAACTTTCCACGTAAGTTTTTTCTCCCCCCCTAGGAAAAATACTGCGAACACCCATGTTTACGTAATACAATATAATAAATATTAAAAGATTTAACTTGTTATAAAATGTTTTTCTAAACACTTTATTTTCTTCTTTTTATAAGCTCTTATTAAACTTGTTTCAGATGCTGTCGTTTGCCTTCCATATTTTTTGATAAATTTGCCACAGGAGTGTTTGCCGGGCTTAGAGAGATTTACTGAACTAATATTTTGGTTTGATTTTGATTCAGCTGGTTGGGACGCTGCACGTACTATATCACAAAAATTGAATGAAAACAGATGTTTACTTATACGCCCCACTGAAAGTGAACCTTCGCCATACAAAGCATATAAAAGAGGTCTCAATATTCGACAAATTTTGGTGAATGCAACGCCTGTACTTCATAAATCTATAACTACATTCGGAATACTAAAACAAGACGTACTTAGCGAGTTACAAAATATTGAAAAGGTCAACGGTGTTAAATGGAAAAGGTTTCCTGTTCTTAGTAAACTTCTTAAAGGACACCGCAAAGGTGAATTGACAATTATTACTGGACCAACTGGTAGTGGAAAAACAACTTTTATGAGCGAATACTCTTTAGATTTAGCACTTCAAGGAGTGCCAACCCTTTGGGGCTCCTTTGAAATCAGAAATTCAAGATTAGCAGCTACACTTTTAAGACAATTTGTAGGCTATTCATTAGAAAAAAAGTTAAATGAGTTTGATCACTGGGCTACCGAGTTTGAGAAATACCCTTTATATTTTATGACGTTTCATGGACAACAATCTATTCAGGTTGTAATGGAAACCATTGAGCATGCAAGATATGTTCTCGATATTAGCCATGTTATAATTGATAACTTACAATTCATGATGGGTATTTCAGGTAACTACAAGAAAGATAAGTTTTGGGAGCAGGATGAAATAATTTCGTCATTTCGTTCCTTTGCCACACAAAAAAATGTCCATGTAACATTGGTTGTACATCCACGGAAAGAAAGAAACGAAGAAGATCTTACAACTAACTCTGTTTTTGGAAGTGCAAAAGCTACCCAGGAAGCTGATAATGTTCTGATTATTCAAGATAAACGGTTGGTATCCCAAAAAGGCAAAAAATATCTTCAAATAGCAAAAAATAGGTTTAGTGGCGACTTAGGTGTAATGCCTCTAGAATTTGATAAAGAAGCGCTCAGTTATTCAAACACAAAAAAGCATGCAATCAAATATATAAAATAAGAATTTATAAAAAACGTTATAATATATTCGTTTTCAACTATTTGTTTTAAAACGAGTTTTGGTTTTTATGTATTTAAAAATTTTTTTGCCTAGTTATTTATTACAGTCTTATTACACTAGAGAAAGAGAAAAGATTTTAGCAAAGCAGCGCAGAGAAATTTTGTATGTAATCGCAAACTGATTTTTCAAAAGAATACAGAAATAAATTTAACAATAAACTAAAAATAATTTTGTTTTAAATAAAAACTAAATAGTTTTAAAATAAATTTGGAGATAATTTTTATAAAATAAAGATTCAAGGTTTCCCCCCTTCTCCCCCCCCCCCCCCCAAGGCAGTTAAAGTATTAAGTGGAAATGGATGACTATAATAGGTGTCGAAAAGAAATAAGAATGCTTACATAAGCCTTCATGTAGTGAAATGTGAAGGCTTATGTAAGAGAGTGTAGCACAAGTCAATTACATGTGTATCAATAGAGATATAAGTTGATGAATATCTTAAGTGTATGATGGATATAGCAAGAAATAATAGAATGGTTTTAAAAGAACAAGAGACTGAGATAACGATTTTATTGCGTTACTAAGAAATCGACGCTTTAGTAACGAAGAAATAAAAAAGAACAAATGCAAGAAATAAGCAAAAGAACAGAAGGGAGGCAACCAAAAAAACGATAATTTTTTTTGGCATAAAAAATATCACAGATCTGTTGAACATCGTTGCTGTAGCATAGACGAACAAGAGTAGAATGCAAGAGCAAGAGTAACATTATTGTTGTTGCTTTCTCTTAATTTCTCTCTAAACAGGATAACTTGCCACCGCCTCAGCGTCGAAAAAACAGTCAAACTGCTGCTTGCTTCATATAACATATGCAAAGACATTTATAATAGCTTATTTTGTTCAATACTTCCGTTCAGGCTATTGGTTGGTGAGTTCAGCAAAAAAACAAAAGGAAGAACCGATTTTGATATGGCCAAATTGCGGCCACAGGCGATACTAGTATTAATTATTTACTTAACATTTTTTTACATATACAGGGCTGCCCATATTCGACGGACCCATCTGGCAACGCCATAACTTTTGACAGAGATGTCAGATCGCTTAATGACATACCGCGTTTGAAGCGTCAGTCCAAGCAGATTTTTACCATGGAACAATACACGCCACGCGAGCGCTCTGAAATAGTTGAAATTTACATTCAACAGAAGAAGTCAATTGTGAAAACTCAACGTGCTTTTAAAATATTAAAAAATGTGAGAAGTGCACATTGAATGGGACCGTAAATAAGCAAAATTGCCGTATTTACGCCACTGAAAATCCTCGGGAGATTCAAGAAGTGCCTCTTCATGACGAAAAAGTCACAGTTTGGTGCGGCGTTAGTGCGAAAACGGTCATTGGGCCGTTTTTCTTCCAAAATGAAAATGGCCATGCTGTTACCATCAACCAGGAGCGTTATCGCGACATGATGACCAATTTTGTGATGCCAATTATTCGTCGAAAGCGTATGAGGAAGTTCTGGTTTCAACAAGACGGCGCTCCACCGCACACAAGTCGCATAACAATCGATTTTCTGAGAATTTGTTTCCGGGCCGTTTGATGTCGAAAAGTGGTGATTTGGACTGGCCACCGCGTTCGCCCGATTTGACGCCGCCTGACTTCTTCTTGTGGGGATATTTGATGTCAAAGGTTTACGTTAACAAGCCAAGGACCGTAGAAGAGCTCAAGGACAACATTCGTGAAGAAATAGCCGCTATTCCGGCCGAAATGTTGGCGAAAACGATGGAAAATGCTGCAAAAAGGGCACAATACGCCATCAACGCCAGAGGCGGCCATTTGAGAGATATCATATTCAAAAATTGATGTAAACAAATCTACTTGGAACAAATTAAATGATTAAGATTGCCAACCGCCAAATTTTTATTTTTTTCTTTGATTTTTTTAACAAAAACATGGGTCCGTCGAATATGGGCAACCCTGTACTAGCCTCTTCAACAGATCTTTGATCTAATTAAGAATATAGCATTTTTTTTTGCATAGTCCTTGTTTATTTTTCAACATTCTCTTTTTTTAGCTCGATTCACTTAATCCCACGCTCTTTCAACATTTCTATACTTTTTGTATAGTACGGTTTGTCTAACACTTCAAAATACCTATTGATTTTCAATTCAAATTCTTCATTTGATGTAAATCTTTTTCTTTGAGCCATCTTTTGAGATTTGGAAAAAGACAAAAGTCGCTGGGGGCTATTTTAGTATGTTTGGGATAAATGTGGATATTGCATATTTTTGCGATTATAAGATAAAGGACATTTGTTCATCCTTCGTATCTTTTCGCAAGGCCATGTCGTACAGGCCATTGTGGAGCAATGAACTAGGAGCTATCCCTCTTAACTCCGGGGTCTAGGTATGGTGTCCACCAAGTAGTTTGCAGCCAAGGATATACTGTGCTGTAGTCTAGCGTATCCCCTCTCTGACCTGGCCGACTCAAAGAGAAACAATGGCCTTACCATGGTATTGGGCTCGCCACGGCAGACCTTGTATTTCATATTCAACCTCATAGCTTTTTGTGATGCTCAGGCGGCAAAGTTATAAGAAAAAGATGATAGCAAACAAGAAGAAAAAAACACAAAAAATACCTGTAGTGCTAGGTGAAAGCACAAAAGAAGAGTTGCTTGCCTCCAGCCAGGAGACAAGCGTGGGTAGTACGGTGAGTATCAGCCATAGTGCTCCTGTCCTGCCCAGTCAAGCATCCACTTCTTCTGGGGCCACCGGTAGTGGCTCCAGTACATCAACATCCTATCCCTCTGGAGTCACCGGTAGTGGCTCTGGAAAACCCCCTCATAAACCTAGTCTCCGGAGCGATCACGAAGGCTAGGTACCAGACCTGCACCAGTTCCATCACAACAACCAATCACAGATACTTAAAATTGTCCAGATTAATCTGCAGCACTCTAGGTGCTCTACGTGCTACGAACAATCTGGACATTCTCATGGGGGAGGATGGCATCGACGTATGCATCATTCAGGAACCATGGGTCAGGGATTCAACCGTAATGGGGTTCCGCAACAACCAATTTAACGTCTTCTACAAAAAGACCGCAGGTAAATTGTAGCAAAAAAACATATAAACTTATTTTTCTCCCTAACTTTAGTTCTAGTTCTTAGCAAGTGCAAACAGTGTATATGGCTCATGATAAGGACGCCCCACCAGATAAGGTAAAATTTCTGGTGGAAAAGGCAGCGACACACAACAACACACTCTTGATGGGCTGCGACGCCAACTCAAGGAAACGCTTTGGGGCAGCTCGTGCAACAATATTAGAGGTGAGTCGTTATTTGATTTTATTATTAACTCTCATCTTAACACTTGTAATCTAGGGAATGCAACTACCTTTACATTTCCAAGCTCTGACAACTTTAGTGGTTGGGAGGAAGTGCTCGACATAACACTTCTTTCCGATAACGAATCTCCTCGTGTTTTAAATTGGAACACAATTGGATCCTCTTTGACTTGAACCTGCATGTAGAGGCTCCACAACCTTTTCGTAACCCCAAACGCACAAATTGCGCTAAATTTGCAATTGTGGCACGCCTAAAAATTCTGAAACTAACTAACACCCATAAATAAACGACGGAGAAACTAAATCCTTCCGTTGAGGCCCTCGAGAAGGCAATAAATGCCTAAGGATGGCACGTGGATGGAATCCACGAAGGAGTCATTGGAACTCCTAATTAAAACACACTTTCCAGGATGTACAGATAGCAGTGATGAATCCTCACGTAGGGAAACATTGGTAAGTGCCCCGAGGAGCCTCACTGACCACATTATCACAAAGGAAAAGATCTTGTGGTCTATAAACAGCTTCTCACCTTACAAATTTCCAGGCCCGGATATCATAATACCGGCAATGCTTCAAAAAATGCAGGAGCTAGTTCGCCCCTACTCCTGAAAATATTCACAAACTGTATACGACTTAACTATACTCCAAGGAGCTGAAGGAAAGTCAAGGTAATCTTTATCCCGAAAGTTGAGAGGAGGGGCCATGAATCCGCTAAGGACTTCAGACCTATTAGTCTCTCATCGTTCGTTCTAAAAACATTAGAGAGACTTCTAGATTTATATCTAAGGGACACTCTCAGCAGAATTTCCATATCCACAGCACAACATGCCTACCTCAAGGGGAGATCGACGGAAACGGCTCGGCATGAGGTTATTACAAACATTGAGAGATCTCTCTACTTGAAACAATACACTCTTGCTGCCTTTCTTGATACTGAAGGAGCGTTTAACAACATTCATACTAGGGCTATTCACAGAAATAGGTGTGATAGGATAGACAGAAATAGGTGTGGAATCACCTGTAAGGAACTGGATTGTATCGATGCTTAGCTCTAGAATTATCTAAGCGGACCTTGAAAGCAGCCAACTTACTAGATTCGTAGTTAAGGGTACACCTCAAGAAGGGGTGATATCTCCCCTTCTCTGGCTCATAGCTATGAACGGAGTGCTGAATTTACTTAACAACAACTGAATCAAAGTGGTAGCATACGCGGATGATGTAGTTGTAATAGCATCGGGTCTGTTTCCCTCTATTATCAGCGAAATCATGGATGAAGCTTTGAACAAACTCAGTCACTCGGCTGCCGGGTGCGGCTTAGGAGTAAATCTTAGTAAAACAGAACTGATGCTCTTTACTACAAAAATCAAGGTGCATCACTTCAACCTACCGCGATTAAACGGTCAAACACTTCCAGTATCCAGCAGCGCTAAGCATCTGGGAGTCACACTGGATTCGAAACTCAGCTGCAAAACAAACATTGAGCATAAGGTTAATAAGGCCTGCACAGCCTCCTACGCCTGCAAGAAAACATTTGGCAAGAGATGGGGTCTTAAGCCAAAAATACTCTTATGGCTTTACACCGCAGGAGTGCGACCTATTCTTACATATGGAGCATTGGTGTGGTGGCCTGCACTGACTAAAGCATAAAATATTAGGAAACTATCCAGGGTTCAGCGTTCTGCATGTATAGGCGTCACGGGGGGAATCCGGTCATGCCCAACGGACGCACTGAACGTTTTGACCCACCTACTACCAATAGACCTTCACATTAAACTAAGTGCATCCAATAGTGCAATCAGACTAAAGGAGACTCCTCTGGAGATATAAACTTTATGGACACGGGAAAATCCTTAGCTTATTACCTTCAGGCCTGGCAAATAGTAACACTGACTACGAAATCCCCAACCTTGACTTCACTAAAACATTTACTACCAAGTACCCGACCCGAGCGGAATGGCGCTGTGGAGGACCGGATGCTTTTTATGACGTCACTTTCTACACCGATGGTTCCAAGATGGGTTGTGATTCAGAAAAACTGGGTGTATCCAGCTCCTTCCGGACTTAGCCAGTTTCTTCCAGGCGGAACTTTTAGCGATAAAGGGAAGCTTGTCGGACAATAAGATGTGCCAACACTAACAACTTAACCGCAGCAATCCTGTCGGTTAGCCAGGCTGCTATTAGAGCATTAGCTGCTGTAAAATCCCACTCCAAGCTTGTAAGGCAGTGTAAGGAGCAACTAGCCCGACTAAGTTGGCTGATTGGCATTACTATAATCTGCGTTCCCGGCCACAGGAAAATTTATGGTAATGAAAAGGCGGACGAATTGGCCAGGTTGGGCTCTTTCATCGATGCTTCAAGTGTGGAACCAGTTTCAGTTCCACTGAACGCAGTAAAGGGAGGAGTGCTCTCGCACTACTTTGACATAGCTAATTGCAGATGGAGTAGTTTGACTACCTGTACAACAGCAAGAAAAATGTGGCCCTAATACAACCAAGGGAAAACTCGCGAACTGCTAACAAGATCCCGAACTGATGTAACAAGAGTCATGGCAATCAGCACGGGTCATTGCATTGGAGTGCATGCAGAAAGAATCGGATTACCATTTAACCTCCACTGTCGCAGCTTCAACGACCCTAACGAAAGGGAAACATTACCCCATTTTCTATGTGCTTGCCCAGCATTGGCAAGATGTAGATTAAGCACACTGGGGAAACCCTTCTTCGTCAACCTAGAGGAACTTTCTACTCAAAAAATCAACGACTTCCTTGTATTCCTAAACAGAACTGGATGGCTATAACGGATACACCTTAGCCTTCCTAAGTCACACACGTCAATGCACAGGATAAGAGGTTGTGGCACCAAAACGGCTCAATGGAGCTAATTGGATACTGCCTTCAGCAGTATCACCACTCAAACCAACCAACCAACCAACCGAGTGGCATGGCATGAATGAGGCATGCTAGTGCCCGAGCGTTGGGTAAAGTGGATGCATTCATAGATTTGATATATAGAAAGAACTCGAGAACATTTAATGAAATCTTGCATGAAATGCATGGCCATATGCTTCATATTTCAGAACTCTTACCTAGAGGAACTTTCTACTCAAAAAATCAACGACTTCCTTGTATTCCTAAACAGAACTGGATGGCTATAACGGATACACCTTAGCCTTCCTAAGTCACACACGTCAATGCACAGGATAAGAGGTTGTGGCACCAAAACGGCTCAATGGAGCTAATTGGATACTGCCTTCAGCAGTATCACCACTCAAACCAACCAACCAACCAACCGAGTGGCATGGCATGAATGAGGCATGCTAGTGCCCGAGCGTTGGGTAAAGTGGATGCATTCATAGATTTGATATATAGAAAGAACTCGAGAACATTTAATGAAATCTTGCATGAAATGCATGGCCATATGCTTCATATTTCAGAACTCTTAAGTTGTTTTATAAATTTTTTTTTTTAATATAAGGTTTTCGTTGCATTTGTTATTATTGTGGTGTTCCCTGTATTCATGGCTATAGTTGTTGCGAGACGTAATTTTAGCGCTGCTCCCACGGAAATGCTGCAGAAATAGCGTCAGGTCAGGGTTTTGTGGACGCATTCTATAGAATTTGATGATTGTTTTGATTTTTTATTGATTTGTTTTAAACTAATATTAATATAATACTAATATAAATAATATATATAACTTATATATTTTAAATATAATATATATTTTTTATTTATATGTATATTTATATAAAAAGATATTGTATATTTTTTTCAAAAAATACATTTAATGAAAATAATATCAAATTAATTAAATGTGCCTTATGACAATCCAATTAGCAATTAACTTGCAATTTGTATGAGGCATAATGTTTTATTGTTACTCAGAAACATTGAAATTATCTTAGCTTTCTTAAAATATATGTATATACTTGTTTTAAAGATTTATTTAGGGCCAATATCACGATCATTAGTTACCCAATGACCAGAGGTTAACTAACAGATTTGAGTTTCACAATCAAAGTTAACTAGAGCTTAAGCCACCGAAGGTGGTGGCTTAAACCATTAGTTAACTAACAGCTAATTTTTGTTCGTCATCTCGAGCATCTCGCACATTGTGTTGCATACATTTTTTGAATTATGCAAACAAAAAATATTTAAAGCAAAAGCTTTCTACTTTTATGTATGTTATGTTTTATACAGTAATTCGAGCATCTCGCACGTTGTGTTGCATCCATTTTTAAATTTCTTAAAAGAAAATTATTCAAAGCAAAAGTCGGTAACATATGTTTTATACAGCGCTGCCATATCTTTTTAACAAAATTGCCATTAGTTAACTAAAGCATTGTGAAACCTAAATCATGAAAAGTCATAGTTAACTAACAGCCTTTAGTTTAGTTGACCAATTGGATAACTAATGGTCATGAAACCGGCCCTTAGGCTTTGTTGATTGAACATTAGATATCACACGTCTTTTATACGCATATATGTATATTGAGTCAGTCCATATGCAGGAATCCGAAAAAACAAGATGGCTACTCGAAAATTTTTAAAAAAGTTATAACGAACCTCCTTTAAACGCTACAGTTTCTTCGTTCAGCTGAGGTATCCTCAGCGGTTGTCCAAGGTTCGTGGCAAGAAAATTTAAAAGAGGTTTTCTTTTTATTACATTCAATCTTTATTTTGAATAGAGTAATCTTAGCCTAGTATAACATTTTACTATTTCAAGATTTTTTTTTTTATTTATGTGGTTTTAAAATATATAATCGAACAATGATATCTATTATATTATTTGCTCGCTCACGTCGCATTTAATTTTAGTGTTATAAATATTTTTATATTCGCGGTGGGATTTATATTTGTCGTCTGCCGCACGGTGACAGGCTTAGTTGTTTAATTTGATTAAACATCGAAACTATGTAGCTTGTATCTTGTGTTGGGGCGCTAGTACCTCGGCCCTTGAGATACGCCACTGGGTTGCCGTGTACTTAACGAATTACCTCACCCTGTCTGTTGGTGTTGTCTGTCCCGTCTCTGCGGTACAGTCTCCTCAGGGTTTATTAGTTACTTTGCTGGTTTAGCACTTTTGCTGTTGCTTGCCATAGGCTGCGCTCGTATGGTGGCCTTTGGCTCATGCTCTCGTAGATGGAGGGGAAATGGTGAGGGGGAAAAGGATAGCCCGTTGTCGCCTCGTATGGCGTGATGTGGAAAACCGTTAATTGCGGGATTTTTAAATGTGGGTATTTATGAAATATCGCAAATTAAAACAGGGTGCTGCCCTTGGTGCTTAACATGAAAACTGTGAGACAAGAGGGTACTCGTGCAATACAGGGTGGGATTTTGCCCTCCAGACAGAATGCAATTCTTAGTCTCTGGCGCCCAATCGAATCCGAAAGTTTTGCGTTAATTTATTTACGCCGAAAGAAGCGTAATATGGTTTGTGTAGAGATACTCGTGGAGTATAGAGTGAGATTTGTTTTTATTTACGTAATCCTGGCGGAGAAAAAGGAGAGATTTGCTTGTCAGACAGAATGCAATTCTTAGTCTCTGACGCCCAAATCTAATCAGTAGGTTTTACGTTAATTTATTTTAATTATAATGGCTTAGATAAAGGAAAGGTTTGCCCACCATACAGAATGCAATTCTTAGTCTCTGGCTTTCAAATCTGGACGAGGACTTTGGGAAGGTAAACGAGCTGTGGCCTGTTTGGTGGTTATAAACAACTGAGTGATTTTGCGCTGCTTGTTGGCGCTTTTATACGTTTTCCATGTATATATTGTAAATGCGTTTTCTCGGAATTTAAGTGACTTACTTGTGGATTCTTCGGTGGTGTATACTGAGTTACTTATCGTGATAAGGTTGGTGGCGCGTACTGTCCTGTGAGGTGTGTACTGGGAGCGAGTGTCCTGCCGGCTGTGTAGTGTCCTGTGAGGTGTCTACGGGGTTGTGTGTTGGTTTGAACTTGGATTTCCTTGTTGCTGTGAGCATTAGAAGTGTTTGCGGTGTACCACTGAATCGATCGAAATTTGAAACTTTTATGTCTTTTTGCTAGCACTTATATATATATATATTTTCTTACCGGGAGCTGCACGAGGTAAAGCTGTGCGCTCGTATAGCGTTGGTTCTCTCAATCTAGCTTTGAATTTGAGTGGAACCTTTTATTTTCTCGTATGTGTGTTGAGTGAATGTTTGTAATTGGTGGTGGCGTGTGAGTTTAATTTATCTGTCGTGTGTTGGTATGCGTTGCATGTTAGTTGAGTTCTTCTAGATTGTTCTATGGTGAGTGGGTTTCGTTAAGTACCCAGTAGGTAATTCATATGCAATGGTAGTTTTGTTTATGGCTAAGTAGTATTTAACTACTATTTTAAATTAAATGTGGCGATTGCGAGTGGAACTAAATTAGGTTGATCGAACGAGGCTACTTGGCTGGGACGGTGCGGTGTTGCCGCTTGACAGGCGTTAGATCTGCTAGATCTCCTGTCAATAAAATCGTGCGTTTTTGCACTCAGGCTAATTTTAAGTAGCGCTGTTTATACGCCTCCTTGCTAAATTGGAATTTATCCATATGGGAGCCATCTTACTGTCCTTCGCTCAGTGTTTAATAAAAACAAGTTGGAGAGACTCACGTACTATGCTACAAACATAACGTAAATTATTTTCATGTATATATAATTTTAAGGTACATCGGTTCATGCCTGGATTCACTGTTAGTTTGTTTAAGTCTAAGCTTACGTGATATAAATTCCAGTATGTGGTTACAATAGCCTTAGAGCTTTTATTCTTAATGGCGTCTTGGTGTTCGCTTGTTGATGACATAAGCACACACTGGGTTTAAATTTACTTCATTCAAAGGAGAGCACTGATTCAAAATGGAAACTCGAAACTGCGTAGCTAACTGGTTAACACGTTAAACTGCAATGACTTCTTTCTAATTTGAATTTCTGCACCTTTGCTATTTTTGAATATACAGTGGTGCAGAGTTGCCAGCTCGGTATTTTGCTAAGTGCATGTCTTTACTTTGTCTTAATGTTGCCGTATGTCTATTGTGGGTTTCTCGAAGTTTGACGAACTGGCGTGTTCAAAAGTTTGACTGTAAGTCTATTTGACAGTGAACACAGGCATGTATGGCTATGAACATGGGAATTTCTTCTGGCGCGACCGTGCGCTGTGGTGGTGGTGCTTGTTTGGCGTGTATACTGGGGTTAATGACAGTTTATGTGTCTTGAGACAGGCGTGCGCTGCGAATATGCAATTTGTTTTGTCAGGTGCGGCTGCAGTTGACAATTTTTGACGCAGATTGTGCTGCAGGTAACAGTTTTCAACGCAGTTAGTGCTGCGGGTTCCAGTTCTTAATACGCTTGGTGTCGCAAATAAAAGTTTATGATTTAGTTTATCTTTTATTACATTCAAAATTGTTATTTAACGTATTTAAATTTTGACCGACGAGTACGCTGTGTTGTGTCACGTTTGGAGTATATTATTTTTGTTTGGTTTTGACAATTCTGGTTTTATTTAATTAGGTTTAAACCGACGATATCGCAATGTCGTATGACATGTTTGACGTTTCGTTTTATGGGTTTTAAAATCGTTCTATTTGGCTTATCTGCCATTTTGATTTGGTTTGTTAAGTTCGACCGACGATTGCGCGATGTCGTTAGACATTTTTGGCATTTTCTTTCGTATGTGGGTTCTTAGAACTTTTTTTTTTTTAAATTTGTTTTATTTGTCGGTTTGTTTTGTTTGTTTGTAAAATCTCGTTTGTCTAGTGGTGAGTGCCACCTGACTCAGTTTTTAACGCAGTTGAGTCCGCGAACTCCTTTTCTGCTGGTGAAGAACAGTTGTCGAGTGTTTTCGAGTGGCTAGCGCCACTGTTGCCTAGTTTTTCAAGTGGGTAGTGCCACTTCTGTGAGTGCAGGGATTGCTGTGCGATTTTCCAGTTGATTTTGGGCAGGTGGTGCTGCTATTTTTCCAGTTGATTGTGCATTATTCTTGGCAGTGGTTGATCGACTGAAAAATTTGACGTTGACGTCGTTTCTTTGCTCATTTGGAAAAGACGTCATTGTACTGATGTGATCAACGTTGGACCGCAGGTTGTGGTCACGGAGCTGCTTCTGAAAAATATGCCCTGTTTAGGTAAAACAAACGATGCGTGTATTTCACGAACGTATCGTCAAACAGGCGAAAACAGCTGTTTTGAATCCATGTTTGAAGAATGTCAGACACAAACGAACACAGCTGACTCAGTAATGATCGAAGACGTAACCTCAGTGTGAAGTTGGGTCTTTGTAAGAAAAAAAATCCGAACGAAACGTTAAAATTTGTCGAGAGCAAAATTATTATCGTTCTGGAAATTAATGCTAAAAAACGTAAATTTTTTGAGACTTGTGTCCATTGTATCATTAAATCAATGTATCATTAAAATTGTAGAAGGCAATTGCCGACAGCATTTCTTGCATAAATTGTCTCAAACTTCGCAATCAATTTAAAAACAATTTGATTTTCTCCAAAAGTCAACAACCAAAACAGCTGATGCAAAAAGTATTGCCACCTATTAAAAAATGCCAATAATAAGCATACAATTTTCAAGATTTTTGTCAGTTTTACGCTAAATACTCAACTTTTACAATCTGGTAATAAGGTTTTTGACAAGTACTCATGTTGAGAGTATTTGAGAAACGTAAACAATGTAATGTTGGACGATGACGCAAGAAAAAAATACAAAGACCCAATTTTGGACGATCACGTCGGAAAACGAACGAATCTTGTCACGAAGGCTTCGTTTTACCTAAACAGGGCAATAATGTGTTATTTTGCCTTGATAATGTCCATTTGGTAGCGCAGGTGGGGCTGCGAGCGTTTTGCTAGTTATTTTTCGACCTTTAACGTGTTGACGCTGACAAGTTGCGTACAGCTCAGTGGCTGTAGTATGGCAATGATGTGGAGGTGCTGACGTGGTTGTCATTGGCCCGTAGCAAGCGAGGCTCAACTACTCAAATTTTTAAACCGGCTGTTGATGTTTATGGCGGTGATTCTTGTTCCATTTGATGACGCAGGTGGTGCTGCCGTTGTTCCAGTTTTTATCGCGGTTGGTGCCGCCACTCTCAGTTGTTGACGTAGGTGATGCCGTGGGTTTCAGTTTTTAACGTGGTTGGTGCTGCAACCCTCACTTTTTGACGCGGGCGATACCGCGGGTTCCATATTTTAACGCGGTTGGTGCCGCAAATAAAAGTTAAGATGTGGCGAGGTTTGTTTCGTCGTTAGCGTAAAACTTTTTCACTTCGCAGAGGTGCACTGTTCGATTTCGGCGTTCTCCCAGCTTATTTACTTTCAGGATGACTGGTGATATGAACTTCAAAACCTGAAGTTGCCGGCGGCCTTCGAGAGATGGTGTTGCTTTATTAGAACCATATCGCAGATTTCTGTTCTCCAGGAACGATAACGCAGGTTGTAGTACCTGGCTTGGTCTTGTGCTGCGCGTTCAAGGCTTTGACGTACGATTTTGAAAATCTCTTGGAGGCCTTTTCTAAGGGTGTTTGGGGTTCGCAGCCAATTCCCGTAGTGTTTGCGTCGAACACAGCTTTTAGGAGCCTGGGCTCACGACTCTGAACGAGGTAGGCTGGGCTGTTACCAGTGGACTCTTGAACCCCAGAATTTAACGCGTGCGTGAACTCCGGTAGGAGGTTGTCCCAATTTCGCTGCTCTTGTCGAGTAAATTTATAAAAATTCTCTGAAGTTTTTGCTGGTGAATTGGGCTCCATTATCGGCTACCAGGATTTTCGGTACCCCAAAGCGGCTGACGATGCGCTCCCGGAACGCAAGATTCAGATTATCGGCGGTTGCTTTTTGCATGGGGACTAGTTCGGCCCATTTGGAGAACTTGTCGAAAAATATTAATATCATGTTGTTTCCACGTTTGGACCTGGGTAGGGGTCCTATAAAATCTGCGCAGACGATGCGCAGGGTCCTCTGGAAGTTGGGTGAGCATTTGACCATCTGGTGTTTGTTGGATAGGCTTGAACCTCTGGCAGGTCTCACAGCTGCGGACATATTTGCTCGTCTCTCTAAACATGCCCGGCCAATAGTATCGATTTGCCACTTGATTTATCGTCTTTCGGATCCCCAGGTGGCCGGGTGTGGGGGCGTCGTGGCATTCGTGCAGTACCTGTTTGCGTAGAAACCTTGGTACGCACAGTTTCCAGGGGGCACTATCCTCATCGCTCATCTGTCGTTGGATGTGGTGATATAATTTGTCTTCAATTATCGGAAAGTCTGCAAATTTTTAGGGGTCCTCTTTCACCTCGGTCTTCTTCTTTTGTAGCCAGGGACAGGTTGTCTCCGAATCGTTACCGACGGTCACCTGCATCAGTGTCTCCTGGGGTTGGCGAGAGAGGGCATCTGCGATGATGTTTAACTTCCCCTTACGATATTGAACGTCGAAGTTAAATTGTTGGAGCTCTACTGCCCACCTTGCAATCCGGCCAGATGGGCTCTCAATAGAGTTGATCCACTTGAGTGAAAGGTGGTCCGTGATCACGGTAAAGTGGCAGCCTTCCAGATAAGGTCTCATTTTCTTTATTCCCCATATAATAGCCAGGCACTCCTTCTCAGTGGGGGAGTAGTTCTTCTCTGCTGCATTCAGGTGTCGGCTTGCGTAGGCGTTGGCATGTTCATCGCATGATCATCGATGATCATCGATGTCATGCGTGAGGACTGCCTCTACTCCGTAATCGCTGGAGTCGGTCTGTAGGGTGAAATCTGGGCAGGTGAGTATAGGTGCCTCCGTCAGACGGGTTTTTGGCAGGTCAAACGCGTGTTGCTGCTCATCTCCCCATCTCCAGTGTTTGCCCTTTTTGAGTAGGTCGGTGAGTGGAGCGACTATTTCGGCAAAATCGGGTACAAATCATCGGTAGCACGACGCGATGCCCAGATAGCGTCTCACCTCGCGTAGGTTTGTAGGAGGTGGGAGGCTCTGGATGGTTGAGATTTTGTCGGGATCAGTGTGTATTCCCTTCTCGCTTACGACGTGTCCGAGATATTTGATTTCCTTCTCGAAAAACTTGCATTTCTCTTCGTTGATCCTTAAGTTGGCCGCTCTGAGCCTTCTGAATACCTCGCGTAAGTTTAACATTGCCCCTCAAGTGAGGAGCCCGTGACCACAATGCCATCTAGGAACGCGTACGCTCCTATGACCTGGTCGAGCGCCCGCTGAAATGTGGCCGGCGCAGAATGTAAGCCAAAAGGCATGACTTTCCACTGTAAAGGCAGTGTAGGACCGGCTATTCTTTTCGACCACAATCTACCAATAACCATTTTTTAGGTCCAGACTGCTGACAAATTTAGCGTTGCGTAGACGGTCAAGAAAGTGCTGTATTCGCGGCAACGGGTAGGAGTCTGGCACGGACTTGGCGTTGAGTTGTCGGTAGTCGTCACACAGCCGTCAGGCTCCGGTTTTCTTTTTGACCAGCACGATAGGTGCGCTGTGAGGGCTATGAGACGGCTCAATGCATCCTTGCTTCAAAAGTTCATCTATCTCATGATTTATAATTTTCTGCATGGCGGGTTTTTTTCGGGTAGTATCGCTGCTTTATCGGCTGTTCGTCACACATGACAATTCGACGTGTGCTGATGTTTGATACTCCCGCTAGCCCGTCGAATTTCCTCAACTCCTCTTCCAGAAATGCTTCGATTTTCGTCTCTTGATCCCTGTTTAATGGCGAGGTAGTGTTATCTCGCGGTTGGGTAGCCTTGTGCGTGGGGCTTAGTTTTGTCATTAAATTGTTACTTCTGGCATTGCTGGCCCAACCTGACGTGGTTGATAGCGTGCTGTGGTTGGCGCGGCTGGCCCAGTAAATTTTCGTGGCTGGTTATGTATGACTTCTGGCGCGGCTGACCCATGACGACGTTGTTGACAACGTGCTGTTATTGGCGCGGCTGGCCCAGTAAATTGTCGTGTTTGGTTATTTGTTGTTGCTGGCGCTGTTGGCCCAAGGTGACGTGGTTGTTGGTATGCTGTGGTTTTTGTTCCACAACCCTCTGTGGGGGATTCACTTGTTTGGTGCGGTACCCTTGTCTATATGAGGGTGCAAACGGGGAAGTCGCGCTCGGTGGCGCGGGTGTCGTCCTGGGATTCTTAAAGCTGAGGTCTTGTCCTCCGATGCTGATTTTGGCTTCCATGTGTCGAAGGAAATCGATGCCCAGGATGAGGTGGTTCACCGCTTCTGGTAGAATGAGTAGTGATATGCGGCATGAGTTTGCTCTAAGTCAAATGGACGTGAGTAGCTTTTCCGTGATGATTTTCAGTTTCCCATCGGCCAGACGAGTGGGCTTATGAGTAGGTCTCGAGTTGTGTGGGGTCCTTAATTTCTTAGAGGTGATTTTGCTGATGAAACTGCGAGTGGCTCCAGTGTCGATAGTTGCGTTAAAAATATTCCCCTCCATTTCGAGAGTTGCCATGATGCGATTGTCGTCAAAGCACAACGGTTTGTGGAATAACTGATTTTCGACCGTGACTGATCGGTGTGTGCTGACTGCATGATCGTCTTCTTGAATGGCCAGGCAATGTCGCTCTTTCGGGGACCGCTGTGACTTATGCGGTGTTGATCGCTGAACTGTTTGGCCCTGGGTGTCTGGTATATGATAGGTGGAACTAGCTTCTAGGCACTCACTCGTTTGTTAGAGCTGTGAGCTCGTCCAACCTGTCGAAAACTTTTCGACGAATGTATAGTTCATATTTTTGTTGCATATTTCTGTATATGCGTTCTAATCTCTGTGACTGGGGGTAATCTGTGTGACGCATCATAGTTTGGATGTAAAGCAGAAAGTCCTTGAACTTCTCGCGTGGTCGCTGGAACCGTAGGCGTATGTCCTCTTCTAAGCGCTCCAAATAGCGAGGTGGAAGGAAAAATCTTAGGAAATCACTTTTGAACGTTTCCCAGTCGCTCCACTGTTGATTATTATTACGAAGCCATATCGCCGCTTGACCTCTCAAGAGTTCCGGCATGGTGCGAGGCGAAAAATGTGTTGCCAAGCCATAGGCGTCTGCCAACTCTTCAACGCGTTCTATCAAACCGATGGGTCCGGTCCGCCATCATATTTGAGCGACCTTCTGTGCACGCTCGATGACCGCAAGGTAGGAGACTGGGGCTGCTGTGGAAAAGTATTTCGAGTGTGTCTCCTGCTGATGGAAGACAGTGTGGGTGTGTTGCTCTGTTATATCGTGGGTATCTTCCGCTCTGGGGATTCACCGAGGCTATCGGTGCCTGCTGGTATTCCTGGCGATGTAGCTCGCATATGTTTGGCTTGAAGTGCGAGTAATCGCCCTTTGACTTCTTCTTCGAGCTCGCCCTCATTTACGAATGCGGCAAGGCGTTTACGGAGCTCTTCGACGGTACCTGTGCTCTCAAGCTTGAATTCTTGTAGGTACGCTGAAAGCTCGTCCTTTCGGAGGCCGTATATCCAGGATGTTTTAAGCATGTTATTCGTTGTGTGTGGATTGTTGGTGCGTAGCCGTGCTAGTTCTGCTGATCTGATGACTCTGATGATTGTATGCGGTATACAATGTTTTCTTTCTTATTATAAATTTATTTTCTATTATTAATTTTTCTTTTTTCTTATTAGTATTTTAATTCTTATTGTATTTATTTGTGAAGTAGGTTTGTAGAAACCGAATCGTGCGTTTGTTATGAAACCGTCGATATATATTGTTGTTGAATTTGTTGTAATTTTTTTGTATTATTGCTTTGCTGTGAAAGCTGTTGATTTTGTATTTTATGCTTTGCCTCGAAGGCGTTTATATTGTTGGTTATATTATTTCGTTTTTGTTATCTTCGTTTTTTTTCCTGTGTTAGTGCTTTGCCAGAAAGCGGTAGCATTTTTCTTGTTATATTTTTTCGATTTGTATTATGTTATTTTTGGGTTTGGTCCCCTTAGCCTTTGTCATGAATGAAATCTCCCCGGGAATTGCAAAAGGGAGTTTTAATGTTTTAGAGGGATAATGCTTTTAAAGATTTTTTTTCTTGTAATCTTAAAAATTGACTACGAATGCAAATATTTACACTCAAATTTTTCCAAAATTCTGTTGACATTGTTAAAAATACGAGAATTCCCTTTTTCAATACCCGGGGAGATTTCATTCAGATTTGGGCTGATTATTTGCATCGTACCGTGAAAATTTTCATTAATTTTATGTTTAAGTTAATTTATTTATTAAATTAAATTCTATTAATTTATTACCGCTAATTTAATTTGATAACATTTCAGAATGTGCGAATCTTATGCAGAAATCAGCGTGTCCCGGGACATATATTATTATATTTTTATTTTATGAATTATTTGCCTGAAAACCTTAGTTGTTATGGCTTTTTTTAAAGTTTGTTTTTGTAATTTATTATGAGATTAACTTTTTAACAAATCAATAAATAAAATTTTTACACTGAAAGCAAAAAATTTCAATGCATACAAAATAAAAACAAAAATATTTAAATTAAAGTTTTTTTTTTTTTGGTAACAACGGAAAATTTGTGTATAAAGTTTTTCTTGTTTTATTTCTGTCCTGATGATGATTCTCGGCGAGAATTGAAAAATCAGCAACAGTGTTTAGAATGAAAACAATTATTATAATAACACAAACACGACCTTTTTCTTTACAATTGGACTTTTAAGCCCGTATGAAACAACGAATAAAAAAAAATTGTTGCCCAAAACAAATCAAAAAAATAAGATCCTGTTACGAACTGTATACTCTTTTTTGGGGGCCCCATTTAATTTTTTCGACCAAAGCTTCAAAACATTCTTGCTAACAGAGAGTACACTGTCAAAAAAAAAAAAATAATAATATATTTTTTTATTTTCTTGACCTAAGCTTATATTTCAGACAATGGTACTTGGACTTTTTTGCGATCCCGTCTAGTGCACAGTAAAATATGGAGAGATTTAATGTTCTATATAATTTGCTTAACCCATTTTTTACCACTGTTTCTTTAAAAAAACGATAAAAAAGAAATGGCCATTTCGGTCCTTGAAAGGACTTTGACCGAGCTTCTTATGATCAATTGTGTTGTGTGTGTTGTGAAATGTTTGAACACAAATGAGCGAGAACTGGACCTACATGTTTTATGCCGACTCCGAATGGCTTATGTTCTCAAGAAGTTTTTCATGGCAGTTTTTACTCTGAGGTTTGCCATTGTCTGCAGAGAGGTAACGACCGAACAGAAAAATTAGTTCAATTGAAAAAACCTTCAGTGTCAGATGGGGATTCGAACCTGGGTTCTCTGGCGTATTAGCCACACACTCTACCCACAACGCCACGGCCGCCACTTAAAGAAACACTAACTTTAAAAAACAGTATCCGATATTCGAAAACTAAGAATAATCTTCAAAACCGTCTTTAAATGTTTCACAATTTGAGCAACTTTACTTGAACGGGGGCCTGGAGCCCTATTCTCTAACTGTGTAAAAATCAGTATACGCTTAATATTTCGTACACATCCAGTTTCCGATTCACTAGCTGTGGAAATGAGTTTTTTTGAAGTTCAAAAAAATGAACACATCAACAAATTTTATTCACCGAGATTTTTTCTGTGAATATTTGATTTTGTTGTAAAATTGTTGTTGTGATATACCCGGCGTAATTTGGGATTGTATTTTTAAAAATTTTGTTGTCAGTCAAGGAATAAATTATTTTGTTCAAACAAACAAATAATATTTTTCTATAGTGCTTATTTATATATACGATTAAATTATTTTTTAAAAAATTAAAATTTTTTCATCACTATTTTGAAATTGAGAGCCACAAATTTTTATTCAGCAATTTTGTTTTTTATTCAGCATGACAGTGTGCACTCGGAGGGAATATCAAAATTTAATTTTGTGTACACAAAGTTTGTGCACAGTTACGGAATAGAGCCACGGAATAGAGTTACGGAATAGGACACCTTTTTTAGACATTTTTTTATACTTAACCATGCTTATGACAATGTGTAGTAAGAAGAAAAACATTGTTTTCTGCTATTTTTGTTTTTTTGGTTTGGATAGTTGCTAATGTAACCAACTTTGCTTAACGAAAGGTTTCGGATTTATGGTTATTGTATAAAACTTTCACGCGATGGGGTATGATTTTCATACCCATAGAGGACAACATTTTTTTTTAATATTGCATTCCTTTTGCTTTAATAGACGCAAGCAAAAAGGAACATAAATTATAAGGAACAAATATTAAAGTGAATGAAAATTAAGTTCCTGGATAGAAATGCATTAATAAAATCAAATTAGGCATTTTGACAGAAGTGCCTGCGGAACCGGGGCTGAATCCCCCCTAATCCCACCTAAAGCCGCCCCTGCCAGTGCATGTAGATTTTTAGTGTTCTTTAAAGCAACGCTGGCTTAAACCCTATACTCATGGCAAACCTTTTACTGAAATTGGCAATTTTTTTATAACGTTACGTTTTCTAAATTAGGAAATGTTAAATTAGAAAAATTGTTAAAAATAGGAATTTAGGAAAATAAGCTTATTACAATGGTTTACAACCAATTTGTACAATGTATGCCACTATCCACTTCTCAATTAAAATCGGTCGCTAATTTCGAAAATATCATTCTTTTTTCTGTCATTCAATTTTCGAGATATTTCCGTGTAGTTTTTTCTACAAAAAAATGCACTTAATGCATATATCTCCAGAACCAACAACAGAAATCAATCAAATGACTTATCAAATTAAAGCTAATAAAATTCTATATCATTCATTCATTCATTAATTTTTTGATTGAACGGTTAGTTTTAGCGTCTAACCACAAGGTTTCAAGCCCGGAGCATCCACTTGTAGATGTGAAAATGAAGATCTTGTTACAGATACGCAGTATGCGCTGAGATTGTGGAGACAGCATTTCTTCAATCTACTTACTGCCGACGATTCCACCAATGCCGCCCATGGAGAGCGCAGTTCAGCACCACCAATCAACGATGATTATTACCAGGTATTAGCATTTATATATAAATCTGGCAACTCTAATACATGTGAATGTAACTCTAGTTATAAGAAAGAATTGAAGAATAAAGATCATTGTCTGAATACCACTGAAGTGAAAACCACGTTTTTTATTTCGTGAGTGTAATACACTACAATGGCGACGAGTTAAATATTTAATGTTGGCTATAATTGTATTTATGATTTATAAGCACATTACTGCAATTGTGTATTTATACAAGCGTGTTAAAAAAAAAAAAAAGGAGATTTGTATAGAAACCAAAGTGGTTTTCAACTATATACATATAAAAAAAAAGACAAGACAAACGAACAAATAAAAGTTTTAATTAAAATAAAATGCCTGATCCAGTGGCAGTCACATTATCTCAAGCTCAAGCCATATCGGAGTTTTCTTCAAATTCAGATAATTGGCTAATGTGGAAAGAACGATTGGAAATACACTTTGATGAAATCAACTGCACTGATGACAATAAAAAAAAAGGCAACGTTATTAAAACTAATCGGCCCAGATGCATACAGTGTCTTGCATTGCCTATGCAGTCCAGCATCACCTGTAAAAAAACATACAAAGCACTGTGTGATCTTGGAAACACAGTAACTCCACAAACGATCGTATTCCGAGAAAGAAAATTATTTCATCAATCTACGAGACTTGACCATGAAAGCATTTCAAATTGGTATGCTCGAGTGAAGAAAATGGCTCTTAACTGCAAATTTGGTGATAAATTGGAAGCATTCACTTTGAATCAATTTGTGATGGGTCTACCACCGAAAACGTTCGAAAGGGTTTGTGAAGAAGATGATACGCTAACTTTAGAGAGTGCCTATAAAAAAGCATTGATTATGGAGACCAAGATGAATTCGTCATATGGTGTCAGCGAAAGAGAAGTAAATATTGTAAAAAACACATGGAAAAGTAGTTACCAAGGGCAGAAAAAGACTAACGGTAGAGGTGGTGGTAGCGGCAGAGGCAGAATGAATGCAAGCAGCGGTAGCGATGATCAAAAGAGACGAAGAAGTGCATGTACTCATTGCGGATGGCGTAACCATACCGCAAATGCATGTAAATTCAAAGACAGCAAGTGTCATTCATGTGGTAAAACAGGACATTTAGCTTCAATTTGTTATTACAAAACTCAGAAAAATATAAGTTATGTATCAGATTCTGAACAAACGTTATATAAACAAGCAATAATAATTTCAATTTTTCTGTTTTTAGCATATCGAATAAAAATTCAGTGAGTCTTTACACACTGCCAGTAATCATTGATGGAGTAAAATTGGAAGCAGATTGTGATACTGGAGCACCTTGCACTTTGTTACCGAAATCATTTTCTATTAACAACAATATAAAGAGGTCTTTTAGACAATACAAACATAAATACGTAAGTTACAGTGGAGATCAAATAAAAATTATTGGTGAATACGAAGCTGATATTAGTTATCAAGGTGTTAGAAAAAAAATTGTTGTTATTGTTACTGATACTAACACACCACCTTTACTAGGTCGGACATTTTTACATGAGTTTAGTTTCGAGTTGATTCAAGTAAATGAAGTAGTTGATTTTGATTTAATAATTGAGGATATTAAAAATCAATATTTTGAAGTTTTCGAAAATAACCTAGGAGCGTATAAGTGTACTAAAGTTTCTTTATTAATGAATGAAAACGCAAAGCCAATTCTTTTCAAACCACGTTCGTTACCACTCGCGTGGAAAGATAAAGTTGAAAAACAACTTAGGCAACTAATCGATGACGACATTTTGGAGCAAGTAGATCATTCTGTTTGGGGTACTCCCTTGGTGCCCATTTTAAAGCCGAATGGTGATTTACGTCCTTGTGGTGATTATAAAGTTACCATCAACAAACATTTGGTCGATTTTCCACCACTTCCACTTCCAGGGATCGATGAAATTTTTGCGTCCTTGCAGGGAGGATATTTATTTACAAAATTAGATTTGGCAAATGCGTACAACCAGTTATTATGGGATGAAAAGTCACAACTTGTGTGCACTCATATCGGTACATTGAAAATGAAAAGATTACCTTTTGGCATTAAAACAGCAGCAGCCATTTTCCAGAAAACTATTTAAAGTCATTTAAGAGAAATTTCTGGTGTAGTTGTGTACCAAGATGACGTTACAATTACAGGTAAAAATCTTAAAGATCATATTAAAAACTTAAAACTAGTTTTGAGCAAATTATAAATTTGCTTAATTAATTATAGATTTGCTATAACAAAATATAAATAAATTTTTTCAGCAACAAATTTCTTATTTAGGACTTACAATAGATGCAAAAGGCCTTACTAAAAATGAAGAAAGAACGTCTTCAATAACAAAGGCTTCAACTCCTAAGAACGTTTCAGAGTTAAGAGCACTTATAGGAATGTTGAATTATTATTCAAAGTTTATAAAAGATTTCGCACAAAATATGACTCCACTTTATAATTTATTAAAAAAAGGTGTTCTCATTTCAATGGTCAAAATCATGTCAAGAGAAATATGAAATTTTAAAAAAGACATCTCATCTGAACAAGTTTTGGTTCATTTTAATCCAAGTTTACCTATTGTTTTAACAACTGACGCATGCAATACAGCGGTGGCTAGTGTTTTATCGCATGTGTGTCCAGACAAAACAATTAAGCCTATTGCTTTCGTATCAAGAACATTAACAAAAACTGAGATGAACTACAGTACATTAGAAAAGTAAGCGTTTGCAATAATTTTCTGCGTAATGAAATTAAAACAGTATTTAATTGGATATCGGTTTGTCTTACGACCTGATCACAAACCGCTTTTGACTATTTTTGGGGAGCATAAAGGTTTACTAATAATGGCTTCTGCTCGTATGCAACGCTGGGCACTGATATTATCAGGTTTCGACTACACTGTCGAACATGTGAAAGGTTCATTAAATGATGCTGACAGTTTGTCAAGAATGCCTCAACATAGCATGTCAGATGATTTCACTGAAATCAATTATGTAAATTACGTTGAAACGCGACGCGATACCATTTTGTCAAAAGTAGCAGATGCTATTGGTAGGGGAGTTTTGCAAAATTTAAAAGCCCCTGACTACACGGCATTTTGTGAAAAGTCAACGGAGCTTTCGGTTGAATGTGGTTGCGTTTTATGGGGGCATTGCACTGTGGTACCGCAGAAGTTACGTGAACCTATTCTCCGAAACTTGCATTTGTCACACTTTGGCATAGTCAAGACAAAGGCGTTGGCAAGAAGTTATGTTTGGTGGCCAGGAATGGATAAACAGATTGAAGAGCTAGTTAGAAATTGTAAGTCGTCCCAGGAGCTGCAAGAAAGTCCTGAAAAAAGCATTTTAATTCCATGGATGCCAACGGATTCAGTATGGAGTCGTATTCACATGGATTTTGCTGGACCAATTAAGGGTCAAAATCTGTTCATTGTTGTTGATTCGCTTACTAGGAAAAGTGTTCTTAATACTTTAATTACGAAGGATGACGTGATCTGTTTGGTTGTCTTTTTAAACACAACCACACACAACATATCTACTTTTCTGTAGATATGGATTAGTGGATATTGTCGTAAGTGACAATGGACGTCAATTCACATCCGACAAATTTAAAAATTTTGTATCAATGAATAAGATACAGCACATTCTTACAGCACCTGGTCATCCATCAACAAATGGCCAGTCAGAAAATTTCGTGAAAACAATAAAAAAAATCAGTAATTGCAAATTTGAAGCAACGAAAGGATACAGATCTAGATATAGTAATCAATAGATTTTTGATAGATTATCGAAATACCAAACATTGTGTTACAGGTGAGTCACCTGCAGAATTATTTTTGGGCAGGAATTTGAAAACGCGCTTTAGTAATTTAAAACCGCCACTTACAAAAGATAATATTCTATCAAGTCAGGCTAAAAGTATTAAACATCATAAAGGCAGGTGCGACGTTCAGTTTAAAGTAGGCCAAAAAGTTCTT